>CM066041.1:249104109-249706609 GCA_033557465.1 Ichthyophis bannanicus | reverse complement strand
TGGGCTTGCCAGGGGAGTCTATAAATAACAGCATCGTGAAGAGGGAAGGGATAGAACAGATGAATGGAATGAAATTCAAAGGATGAGAATGCATGGGATCGAGGTGGGAGGAAGGGATGAAACTGACGAGGGAGAGAGTAAAAAGCTGACCCCACCACCACGGCTGGTGGCACGAGGGATGTGGGAGAAATGGAGACCTCCCAAAGGAGAGTGCAGCGACAGAGGTGGTGTCATCAGTATGGAGCCAAGTTTCGGTTAGAGCCAGGAGCTGAAAAGCATGGGAAATGAAGAGATCATGTATGAAAGAAAGTTTATTGGAAATTGAATGAACATTCCAAAGAGCACAGGAGAAAAGAAGAAAAGAGAGGGGGGAGGAGAGGGATGTTAATAAGAGTGTGGTGGCATAGAGAGGGAGGCGAAGGGGGGCCAGGATTAGGACTGATATCACAAGAGGATAAGAGCAGGAGAAGAAGAAGGAAGCAATGGAGGGCGGAAGGTGTACAGCGGAAATGAGAATGAGGTTGAAAAAGTGAGAGAAGAGAATATGAGGAAGGAGATGATAATACTTGAGAGCAGAGAACAATGAGAAGGAAATTAAGGCAGAGGAAATAGGGAAGGAGGGCAGGTGGAAGGGAAGAGGAGGAAGGGTCTGAAGAAAGATGGGGTGAGGTTGGGAAGAAAAGAAAAAGACAGGCCAAATAAAGAGGGGCATAGGATACAGAGAAGAAAGTTAACAGCAGTGCATAAGAGAATAAATGGAGAACAAAACAAGAAGCAACGTCAGTAAGCTAAGTTATGTGATACAGTCCGACACATGCCTCACAGGAATATCCAGAGCACAGTGGGCTAAAGGAGTAGCAATACTCGGCAAGCATACATGAAAACGGTGATAGCCAGGAGACAAGATGATGATCGAGCCATCACAGTACACGCAGAGGTCTAGGCCTTAGGCCACGCTCCACAGGCCCGTGCCTAAGGGCCACACCAAAAGGCCCTCTGGCAAGGCCCTCAAGTGTAGGCGCACTGGAGCGCACTTCCTTTTAAAGAGCAGCTGATGATTGGTGGCAGCAGAGTAGTGTGGGGATGAGCTAAGTCACTGCTCCCCGTAGCGTCCTCAATCAGCTGGCGCGATGGTCTGAGTCCCATGCAACCGGCACCGGAGCGCACCTCCTTTTAAAGGACAGCTGATGATTGGTGGAAGCGGAATAGTGTGGGGATGAGCTAAGTCACTGCTCCCCGTAGCGTCCTCGATCAGCTGGCGTGATGGTCTGAGCCCCATGCAACCGGTGCCAGAGCACGTCTCCTTTTAAAGGACGGCTGATGATTGGTGGAAGCGGAATAGTGTGGGGATGAGCTAAGTCACAGCTCCCCATAGCATCCTCGATCAGCTGGCGTGATGGTCTGAGCCCCATGCAACCGACACCGGAGCGCACCTCCTTTTAAAGGACAGCTGATGATTGGTGGAAGCGGAATAGTGTGGGGATGAGCTAAGTCACTGCTCCCCGTAGCGTCCTCGATCAGCTGGCGTGATGGTCTGAGCCCCATGCAACCGGTGCCAGAGCACGTCTCCTTTTAAAGGACGGCTGATGATTGGTGGAAGCGGAATAGTGTGGGGATGAGCTAAGTCACCGCTCCCCATAGCATCCTCGATCAGCTGGCGTGATGGTCTGAGCCCCATGCAACCGGTGCCAGAGCACGTCTCCTTTTAAAGGACGGCTGATGATTGGTGGAAGCGGAATAGTGTGGGGATGTCCTTTTAAAGGACGGCTGATGATTGGTGGAAGCGGAATAGTGTGGGGATGAGCTAAGTCACCGCTCCCCGTAGCATCCTCGATCAGCTGGCGCGATGGTCTGAGCCCCATGCAACCGGCACCGGAGCACGTCTCCTTTTAAAGGACGGCTGATGATTGGTGGCAGCAGAGTAGTGTGGGGATGAGCCAAGTCACCGCTCCCCGTAGCGTCCTCGATCAGCTGGAGCGATGGTCTGAGCCCCATGCAACCGGCGCCAGAGCACGTCTCCTTTTAAAGGACGGCTGATGATTGGTAGCAGCGAAGTAGCGTGGGGATGAGCCAAGTCACCGCTCCCCGTAGCATCCTCGATCAGCTGGCGTGATGGTCTGAGCCCCATGCAACCGGTGCCAGAGCACGTCTCCTTTTAAAGGACGGCTGATGATTTCTGGCAGCGAAGTAGCGTGGGGATGAGCCAAGTCACCACTCACTGTAGCGTCCTCGATCAGCTGGCGTGATGATGAAGACTGTTCTTCAGTCAAGAGGTCCCATTCTACCTCTGTTGGTGGTAAACGAACAATTTTCTCCATAGACACAGTATTCAAAGATGTTTGTAGACTCACTACCACCTCTTCTTTTTCCATTTGGAAGGCACATTACCACTTTCTAAAATCTCAACTGGCTTGAATAGTTCTGCCATTGGAATTCTGGAAAGCAGCTGAATATTTATTTAGCAATGTTTATATACTGCTTTTCACCTAGTCAAAGCAGTGTACATTCAGGTACGATATATATTTTCCTTGTCCCTGAAGGGCTCACAATCTATGGGTTTTTTTGGGGGGTTTTGTACCTGAGGCAACAAAGGGTTAAGTGGCTTGCCCAAGGCCACAAGGAGCACCTGTGGGACTAGAAACCACAGCTCCTCCAGCCTGAATTTGCTGTCCTCCAGTGGAATTTGAACTGCCAGCCTGAGGCAACTTGCCCCACCCACTAGGCCATTCCAATTCAACAACTGGACAGGCACGAAACCCTGGACGGGTTTTGCCATCACATTGGCCACTAATAGCTTCTCTGGAAGGTTGATCTTTCTGGTAGCCATTACCAGAACATTGCACGCCTCCATACCACACACACTATGGCTCTTCGCCTGGATAATTTTCTCGGAGAAAGATGGGATATGGTGTTTCTCCGTCCCCACTGTCTTGACCAATTCCAAAGGCCACTGTGCGTCATGTTCTCTGTATTTCCTCTGTTGCAAAACAGTCTTCAGAATTCTTGTTGCCTCACTGCTTCTTCCTTTAGACTGTGCCAACAGATCCTGAAATAAACCTTCCAGATGTTGTAAGATGTTCATTCCCACAATTCCAGTTACTTTTTCTTTGGTGTTATTTTGTGGGCCAAAATTGTCTTCAACTATGAAAATACACTTATATGGAATTCTTTGTCTTAAGCAGCAAACTTCCGTCTCTATGTAACTCAGGATGGGCAAGTCAGTCCCATTTGCCGCAGACAAATTCACCCAGCTCACATCCTTCAACTGCTCCACTGACTGACCTTTTCAATGCCTCGTTGGAGTCGGGAGTAGTGCCAAAGGACTGGAGAGAGGCTCATGTGGTGCCTTTATTCAAAAGCGGAAGTAAGAATGTGGTTGAAAACTACAGGCCGGTTAGTTTAACTTCGGTGGTGAGTAAATTATTGAAAACGCTGCTGAAAGAGAAAATAGTGAGGTTTCTGGAGTCCAGCGGATTACAGGATCAACTGGCACAGAGTAGCTACAAACCGTGACATTGTGCGGGTCCTGTGCTCACCCTGAGGGTGAGTTGGGGCACTCAGCAGCAGGTCCACAGCACCTGGCTTGGCTGAGATAGGCTATGCTGCAGGTCCCCATCAGTGCCAATGTGTGATAGGTAGTCCTTGCAGACACATCTAGGATGCACCTGTGTCCATCTGTATTTCCCAGTCACGTCTAGCCCTTGTAGTGCATATCCTGTGTGGGTGACATGGTCACATGTTATAGGTGACTGGGGGTGTTTGGACCCAAACGCAGAGTATGTAGCACCACCCACCCACCCTCCCTCCCTCTCTCTCTCTCTCTCTCTCTCCCTCCCTCTCTCTCTCTGTGGCTCTGGGTGGGGGGGTGGGGGGGGGAACAGGATCTCCCACCAACAGATCCACATTGTACATCTCTGCAATGGTGGCAGTAGAGAGAACCATCAACCCCAGTCCTGCTGGGGAACAGGCACCCTACAGAGCAGTTGATACAGAGCTATACACATCACATAAGGCAACAGCAGACAGGCAAAACACTGGAGAAACTCAGCTGCACCACCCCCCCCCCCCTGACATTCAACCACTACACCCAGCAAGGTGTTCCAGCCATACACATACTAACTGCAGAAAATCTGCTAGGTAGTACATAGTGCATGTTCCTGGAGGAACTGTGTGCAACCAAAAATGAGATGTGAGAGCACACACACCAAGCAGGTATGTCAGTGATTGGTCCCCAGAAAAAAAGAACCCATAAATATAATTTGAGAGAAACACTACATAGCACTATGGGGGAACCTAGTCATGTCGTGGTCACTGCACAGTCAGGGTGAGTGACCTCCCAGCAGGACATGCTGTGGCCACCCTGTCCGTGCAGGTGGTGGTCGGGCACTACAATGTCCCAGCCATTGCCCTATACCCTGTGCAGATGCATCCTGCCCAGGCCACCCTGTCCGGGCCATACCTACAGTACCTTGCTCCTCATTATGCACATTGACAGGCTAAAACTGGAAACAGTGCAAGCAGTGTGGGCTCAGTTAGCTGTAGGCAGCCACAACACACTGGATAGACATACACACACTCCCACACCTATGCCAGCATTGTGCAAATATGGAGGTTTGTGGCAGCCCTGGCCGCCACACCAGTCCTGGGCACAGTGCGGGCATTGCTATGGTACACAATAATGTTGGGGTCACTACCCGGAGTGGTAAACACTGTCAGAAGCAATAACTGAAACACACTCCACAGATATCAGAAAGGTTGCTATGATGAATCTCTATCAACAAATCGTGTTTAACTTAGGATTTGTTATCTGACATTAATCATAGCAACCTGTTGATATATGTGGAACGTGTTCCCAAGTTTAGGACGGCATTGCTAAGGTATGCAGGTGCCAGATTTGGGAGATGCTGCTCCGCGCAGAGCCCAACAGCCTGACTCTCCATGAGGCTTTGGATATTGGAGCCTGTGGGTGTTTGTGCCCCTGTTGGCCGCTGCTCTAGGGCAGAGGTTCCCAACTCTGGTCCTGATGGGCCAAACACTGTTCAGGTTTTCATGCTGTCCCTAATGAATATGCATGAGATACATTTGCATAGAATGGGGGCGATGCATACAAATGCAGCACAGGCATATTTATTAGGGACAGCATGAAACCTGAATGGTGTTTGGCCCTCTAGGACTGCAGTTGGGAAACTCTGCTCTAGGGATTGCACATGTTTATGGTTTCTGTGCTCTGAAGGGTAAAATATAGGAGTTTCAGGCATGTTTAATTTATCTTCAATAAAGTTTCTGTCTTTATTACCATGGTTTAGTACTGGGTAAAATATGGGGACAAGGTTGGCAGGAGCCACAGCTGGGGCTTGAACTTGTGACCTTCTGCCCCTTGAACACACTGGCTGTGTGTACTGCACCAAACTGTTGCCACAGGGGCAGATTGTTCCCTGGGGATACCATGACTGTTCATCAGACAGACCTTGTCTGTTGCAGTGCACGGCACCCACCTAAACGGGGCTTGGCCGTGGTCTGCTGTGGGTAGATGCCACTGCGCCCTCCACCACCAGCACCCCTCCGCCACCATGCTGACATGCCCTTATGCCGGTGGTGCTGGTGATGCGCAGTCCCAGGCCATCCAGTGTGCCGATAGGCAGCTGCCTTTGGTGTGGTTCTCGGGTAGGGGTGCCTACATGGACATGTGTGCTTCCCTCCGGCACCGCCTGCCAATGTTATGTGCCCTTGGGGGTACCTGCTGGGTAATATCCCCTGTGACACTGTGGGACACAAACGCGTGCCCATGTTGGACCCTCGTCAGTTGCTGTCTTGCTGCTTTACAGTTTCAGCATTCCTATGTGCCACCTAGGCATCTGCCTAGTCCGCACTGTGCCCCAGCTGGACCACAGCATGCGCCGCCTTCAGCCCCCTGTATCCCATTTACAGCATCAGTACAGTTGCCCTTTCCTATGTGCCCACTCTGCTGTTGCTGCACATGTGCATGCCCTAACAAACCTGCCCAATATAGACAACAAAAACCCTTATCACTGCTATTTCAATGTGGGATCATTCACTTTGTAGGGGGACAGAGCATAGACCCTTCCAAACATGATATCTTCCTTTTTACGCTTTGTCAGTAGTGTTGCTTTATGTTTATCATTAATATCACTATTGGCCAGCTTGGTTATTGGGATTTCAGATGTGGTTCTGGTCATTTTATATGTTTATTTGTCTTTTTGGTTCCTGCACATGTATCACTACTATCACTTTTCTGGGTTTCCCTGCCTTTGCTGTACATTGCTGACTGAAATGGTTTCTCTCTCCTGAAAGTGTGCCTCTAAAGCGAGGGTTTCACTGGCGTTAGTGTTCAGACCCGGATTTCACAGCATTAGTGTGCCTGGAGCCTCTCTCCGCCCATTGACCCCTATCTCTGCCCTCTGGGAGGCCCTTCAGAGCCGGATTTCACAGCGTTAGTGTGCCTTAACGCCGCCACTGACGTTATCGCGCGATAATGTCACCGCTGCTACGTTAAGATGGTTTAGTAAACATACCCCCAAGTTAGAGTCTCTGACACTCTCACAGACCTCGGAGACATGTTTTACATTTTTAAACTTTACTTTCGGGCCGATTTTTGCTGGTAGCCATACGCCCTTTCTCTAAAAGCTGCAAAAGACAGCAATTTTGCACATAAAAATTAAATTAAGGGCTTTTCAGAGCTCTCCAGACCTTCCTCAACAATGTGCTATACCAGGGGTGTCAAACTCAAATACACAGTGGGCCAAAATGTAAAACTTGAACAAAGTCGCGGGCCAGCATTGAACAAATGAACCTTTTAATATGGACCCAAACAAGATTTGCTTTAACATTGAATATGAAGCAACACTTATTACTATACAATTTATAACTTAATAGTTCAGATATGCAAAAACCAATTTCAAATAAAAAAAACATCAATGACATTCATTTATTAAATAAGATTTAAATAATAATAAATAATAATTTTTAGAATAAAATAACAGTAATAAAATTAATCAACCATTCAAGCCCATGTCTTGGAGTAGCAAGAAAAAGTGCATAAAGAAAACGTTAATTATTGCTCAGTTTGCTGCACACTGATCTAATCTGATGTGCCCAAGCCAGATACCTGGCATCTCTTCTTGGATGATAGTTCATCAATGTCTGGGCTCAGGCTTTGAGCTGAGGAAATCCTCAGTATCGAGCGAAGGTGTTCATCAGTCAGACGTCTCCTGTGAGAAGTTTTGGTCATCTTCATCGAGGAAAAAAGTTGCTCACATAGATAAGTGCTGCCGAACATGGAGAGCATCTGAGCAGCTTGGGTGCGGAGCTGAGGCATTGTGTCAGGGATGAACTGTGGAAACTGGGCGGCGCCCACAGCATCATACTTTGACTTCAGCGTGTCATTACACTGGAGTTCAATTAGCTCCATTTGGAGGTTGGTTGGTGCGTTTTCCACATTAACTGCAAAGGGATTACTGAGCAGTTCAAACCTACATTTCTGGACATCAAAGTCGGCAAATCGCCGGCTAAACTCAGCGCCGAGTACACTTGAGTTTTTCAGCAAACTCTGCGCATGGGAACAAGTTGGTAAAGAACTGCGTTTTCATGGTTTGGCAGCAGGGAAAATGGCCAAGGTTTCCTTGCAACATCTGATTCTCCCACAGGCACAGTTTAGTTTTAAAAGCCCTCACTGCAGCGTACATGTCTGTGATGATGCGCCCCCGCCCCTGAAGCTGCAGGTTCAGCGCATCGAGATGGCTCGAGATGTCACACAGAAAGGCCAGCTCACACAGAAACTTTTTCTCCCGAAGCTCTGCTGTGTCCTTCCCTTTGCTTTCCAGAAACTGACATATTTCCTCATGCAGCTCAAAACATCTATTCAGTACTTTTCCTCGGCTTAACCATCTCACCTCTGTGTGATACGGCACGTCTGCGTATTCCGAACCACACTCCTCCAGAAAAGACTTAAACTGGCGGTGATTCAGACCTTTGGCTCTTATAAAGTTAACTACTTGTGTTACTGTGGTCATAACATGTTCCATCTTTAGGGCTTTGCCACACAATGATTCCTGATGTAAGATGCAGTGATAAACAGTTAGTTCACCTGCACAGTTCTCTTCCTGCATCTTCTCCCGGACCCTGCCCACCAGTCCACTTGTTTTACCGCACATCGCTGGCGCACCATCTGTCGTTAATCCCACGAGTTTATCCCACGGCAGCTTTATTTCAGTTACGCATTTGGAAACCTCCTCAAAAATTTCCTTTCCTGTGGTTGTGCCATGCATTGATTTGAATCCCAATAGCTCCTCCGTAACACACATATTTGAGTCCACTCCATGGATGAAGACTGACAGCTGAGCAGTATCAGATGCGTCGCTGCTCTCATCCACAGCAAGGGAGAATGCAACGAAATCTTTTCCCTTTTCCAAAAGCTGGTCATACAGATTGGTGGCAAGATCACATGTGCGATCAGCTACTGTGTTTCTGCTCAGGCTCACGTTTGAAAAGGCTTGCTTTTTCTCTGGGCACACGATGTCACAAACTTTCAACATGCACTTTTTCACAAACTCTCCCTCATTAAAGGGCCGGGCTGATTTTGCGATCTCTGCTGCCACAATATAACTAGCCTTTACAGCAGCCTCACTTTGTGATGTGGCTTTTTTGAACATATTCTGTTGTGAAACCAAACTTCTTTTCATCTCCTCCACTTTCTGGCTCCTTTGAGTCATGTCCAGGTCCTTGTACTTGTCATGGTGTTTTGTTTCATAGTGTCGTCAAATGTTATACTCCTTAGTTATAGCCACGTTGACTCCACAAATCAGACAAACAGGTCTGTCTTTTACATATGTAAACAAATATTCTGTCTCCCACCTGTCCAGAAAGTTCCTGTTGTCTGCCTTTATTTTTGCCATTTTTGGGAAGGGGTTCCACAGTGACAGTTGTAGCTTGAGATCGCTATGACTTCTGTCACACAGGAGAGGGCGTTTCTGGGACCTGTCCTGATTGACGCGCCAAAACAACAGCAAGGCATTATGGGATTTGTAGTATTAGCGATGAATGAATGCGCTGTATAATACCGGCGGGCTAGCTCTAGTAGTCATTTGGTATAGCTCGCGGGCCAAATATAATTACACTACGGGCCAAATTTGGCCCGCGGGCCAGAGTTTGACACCTATGTGCTATACTTTAAAACCTTTAAATTTTAAGTTTTGATTTTCGGCCATTTTTTGGCACCAAACCACACACCCTTTTTCTATTTCATTTAAAATGCTGTGGTTTGCACTGATTTAACATTTAAAAAGTTAAATGGCAAACTTCAAAACTTTAAATTTAGAATTTTTTTAATTTGTACCATTTTCAGCAGCTTTAGGGGCTGCACAGCCCCTTTAAGGTTGGCCCTGCCTCCTTTTGCATCATACCCTGGCCATCTTTGGCCCTTCCAGACCAAATATGTCTTTTTCAAGGTCCCCTGCTTCACAACACTACTTCGGGCCTTCCTAATTGCCCACCATCCTTTATTTTTGGCCCTCTGGTCCTGCAAATACCCCTTTCCAAGGCCTGCTGTTGTGGCCTGAATTCACAGGGCTCCCCTCCCAGCACTCAGGAGAGCCGTGGCATTCGCGGCCCCTCCCAATGTCAGAAGCAGTCACCACTGTGATTGGGGGCATGCCTACAGCCTCCCAACTTTAAAAAAGAACACAGCAGCCTCTAGTTCCTTGGCTGCTTAAGAGCCCGATGCCGCTTCTCTTTCTATCGTGGCTGCTCTCTGTACGGAGCAGCAAGCAGCCCTGGAGCCCCTACCCGAAGAAACACTGGACCCCCACACAGCTACCATTTTCCTCTGGTTACAATATGTATCAGTCAAAGTGAAAGTAACACAAAACACCATTGATGATAAAAAAAACCCCTGCAGTTTGCCTTGAATACTGTCAATTCAGCGTTTGTCACCAAAATTATTGCTTCCGGCTTTTTATCCTGTGTGGGAGATGAGTTTGAGGAATCCCAAGAATAAGTGGAGTCCCATTCCTGCAGATGAACTTCTCCTGCTCCCATACATTTCACCACTTTATGCAAATTCCACAAAAATGTATTTCCTGTGCCACCTGTTTCTCTTGCGCACCTCTGCTACCTCCAGGATGTCTCTCCCCATTTACTCCTGGGGTTGGGCTTTAATCCAGGTGTCGTCTCATCCCATGGATCTGAATAGCTGCCTCCGACGCTATTGAGAAGCCTTCATTTCTGGGCGCTCTGGTGATACTGCAGGTATGTCCCTCTCCCTCTCCTGCCCTCCCAGACTTGGCTGCTCTTACATATCTGCGCTCCTTCTCCTCCACCATCCTGGCTGTCATTTTAGAGACATGTTTGGAGGAGTCCTATAATTGGGCACTGCTCATGCTGCCTCCCCTGGTCTTTTTGGTTGCCAAAGACTACTGGGCAGCTACCTTTCTGTGCTACTATATTGTCATGAGTCTCCCCTAGAGACTGCTCTTCCCGGGCTCCCTGCAGCCTCTTTCATTTTTACAGATCTTTAATTACTTGCTCAGTGGGAAACTTGAGTCTGATGTGCTGTAAACAGTTTTTCAATATGAGGTTGAATAGTAGAGAAACCTACATGCCTCTCACTAGCAAAGTCAAAAAGTTGAAAAGTTGAAAATGAAGCCTCACATAGGTATGATGCAAAAATTGGAATTAAAATTTCAAAAGTTTTATTTGAGATTGTAGGGTACTCATTTTTTTTCAGAGAAATCCAGAATAAATTAAGAGGAGTCAAGGAATGTTGATTTTAACCTGGTATCTGAAGATACTTAGGGGCATGTTTACTAAAAGCCGTACAATTGCGTGCCGCACAATAGCGCACGGAAACGCGGCACTCAAACGCTCAGAAACGCTCTTAAACGCCCCGCACAAGTGCGCTTGGGCCCCGCACAATTGCGCGCCGCACTAACGTGCCCCGCACAAGTACCCGGCCCGCAAATGTCCGATAGAGGCGTGGAAAGGCATTCTGAGGGCGGAGGAAGGCTCCCGAGGGGCGGAGAGACGGGGTCAATGGGCGGGGAAGGGGAGGGGAGAGGCTCCCCGCACAGTATCGGGGACGAATTTGCAGGTTAAAAATAGCGCGAGTGAAACACTCACGGTAGAGGGCATTTAAAGGGAAGAGAAACCATTTCCGTCAGCAATGTACAGGGAAACCGGGGAAACCTGCAAAACGTGAGCAGTGTGATACATGTGCACAGAACAAAAGTGCAAATAAAGATAGAAAAAGACCCAAACAAACATATTAAAAATAGGAAGTCAGCTGGGGAACCCTGATATTAATGGGCAAACATAAGAAACACACCCAGGAAAGCTCCAAAGAAATGAAATGAAGTATGGAAGGGGCTACGGAGCGGAGACCCTTCCAAAAACCATTTCCTTTTTTCTGAGCCTTCCTGGGAGTGTCTGCTATGGTTGCCCATTAATATCACTGTTGCCCAGCTTGGTTATATTTATCCCCAGTTCGTTGTGGTCGGTTGAGGGGTTTATTTGCACTTTTGTCACCAGACAAGGTGACTGAGCCCACAGTACAAATGTGCAGAGCAGGGTTTTTGACTCCTTTGGTCAGGTTTCCCACCCCCAGGGACTACACTATCACTGTGGCCACAGTGTGGTGCAGTAGACAGAGGCAGCACCTCTAGGACCAGAGGGTCACAGGTTCAAATCCAAGCTGGGGCTCCTGCCAACCCAGTCCCCATATTTTACCCACCACTAAACAGAGATAGTAAAGACACTCCTTTATTGCAGAGAACATAAGCATGGTTCACACACCCATTTTGTACCCAACACCGCACACACACCATAACAATGGGCATTACCAACAGCCGAGTCCCCCAAATGCAGTCCTGGAGTGCCACAACTCAATCAGGTCATATGCTTTTCCAAGATACGGACATGCCAGCATGTTGGCGGTAGGGTACAGGTGGTGGAGGGGGCAGTGGCTGCTAGCCACAGAAGACAGTGGCCGAGCCATGTGCAGGCTGGCACGTCCACTGCAACATAGGCCCTGTCGGATGTACAGTCATGGACTTCCCAGGGAATTCAGCACATCTGTGGCAACACAGTGGTGCAGTGCACACAGACAGTGTGTGCAGGAGCAAAAGGTCACAGGTTCAAAGCCCAGCTGGGGCTACTGCCATTCCTGTCCACATATTTTCCCCACAACTAAACCATGTTAGTAAGGGCAATCCTTTATTGCTGGGGATATACGCATTGGTCATACGCCTATCTTTTACACCACCAAGCACAGACACCATGACCAGGGGCATTACCTAGAGCAGAGTCTCACAAATGCAGTCCTGGAGGACCACACACCATTCAGGTTCCATGCTGCCACTCATACAAATAACCATGCTGTATATCTATGCACCACCCCCATGGCATGTAGATGTAGCTCATGCATATTCATGAGGGACAGCAGGAAACCCCAACCAGTGTATTGCAAACCTGGACTGGATTTGGAAACCTCTGCCGTACAGCAGCAGCCAACAGGGACAGACACACCCACACCCACACCCACAGGCCCCATTGGCCAATGCCTCCTGGTGAGGCAGGACATTGGGCCCTGCGTGCATCTCCCAATACCAGCACTTGCATACCTTAGCAATGTCACCCTACACCAGGGTATATGGTACACAGCTCTCAAACGTTTGCTATGAGTACTGGCAGATAGATATCCCTACGTTACGCACAGTCTGCTCTATGAGCTCCATCATAATAATCTATCTGATGTTTGCGGTGTGTGTGTGCGTCAGGTCTGGCCCCTGACAGTGTTTACCACCCTAGGGAGGGACCCCCAACGGTATTGCATACCATACCCATGCCTGTACTGTGCCCAGGACTGGTGTGGTGGGCAAGGATTCTGAACCCCTCTATAGTAGCACAATGCTGGCATACGTGTGGGAGTGTGTGTCTGTCTATACAGTGTGTGTTGGCTGCAAACACTGTCCACAGTTTTGGCCTGATGATGTGCATAATGAGCAGCAAGGTACCATGGGTATAGCTCAGACAGGGTGGGCTGGCCAGGATGCATCTGCACAGGGCATAGGGCACTGGCAGGGACATTGTAGTGGCCGTCCACCACCTCCACAGACAGGGTGACCTCTGTATGTGCTGCTGGGCTTTCACTCCACCCTGACTGTGCAGTGATGGCAGCATGGCTAGGCACCCCCATAGTGCTTCATAGCACTTCCCTCATGTGATATATATGGGTCACCTGTTGGGGCCTAGTCACTGATGTATCTGCTTGTGTGTGCTGCCATCCCAGTTGTGGGTGCATGCATTTCCAGTGGGACTAACCAGCAGACTGTTCACAGCTGGTATGTGCCCTGCTGGAGTGCCTTGCAGTGGCTGATGGCTTGATGCAGGGGAATATCAGATAGTGGTGGGGTGCATCTTAGCATATCCAGGCCTACTGTCTGTCTGATATTGTGGTCTGGGGGTGTGTGTGTGGGGCTGCTTGGACTGCCCTGTAGGGTGTCTGTTCCCCAACAGGACTGGGGTTGATGGTCCACTCTACTGCCATCATTGCAGGGGGGGGGGGGTGGTGGTGTATAATGGGGATCTGTTGATAGGAGACCCTGCCTGTTTGCCACCCTCAGCTGGGGGGGGGGTTGGTGGTACATAGCCCACCTAGGGGTCCGTGGGGTTCCCCCTGACTGAGACAGACAGAGATATCCAAGGTGTTCCTGCAGAAACTACCTATCTCACAGATTACGACTGTTTTGGAGTTCTGCCATGGAGGGTGCTGTGGACCTGGTCCAGGGCGCCTCATCGCACACTCAGGGTGAGCACAGTTCCCGCACAGTGTGACTGTGTGTAGCTACTCTGTGCAAATTAAACACCCGGTCAGTACCTCCTACCAGGCCAAGGTGCTGTGTGGGTGCATTCCCCATCTTGTGTTCATCTGTGGACAGCTGATTTGCATGTGCAGTGCATCATGGGTATGGGTGGCCTAACCCTATCCTGGTTCCCACAGCAGACTGTCTGTGTGGTGACATGCAGGCTCTCTGCAGCCAGCCAGGGGCTTGCTGGTAGCTATATAGCTGTAGCCCAATGGTTACTTCACTGCCTGTGGAGCCAGCAGTAATGGGTTTGAGCCCACAGTGGGGTTATTTGATAGGGTTGTCCAAAGCTTTTTTTAGATTTAATGTACATATGTTGCTGCCATCAAACACACCCTCAGTGTACTGTACCCATAAGGTGCCTCTGAGGGTGCTTTATAGGGCACCCTATAGGGCACCTTATGGTTGCCGTCCATATAAGGTGCACTATACATTATCCTGTGACGCAACATATATGGTGCCCTATAGGGGACATTCAAGGGTGCCTTGGCGGACAGTG
Organism: Ichthyophis bannanicus; assembly: GCA_033557465.1. Lineage (NCBI taxonomy): Eukaryota > Metazoa > Chordata > Amphibia > Gymnophiona > Ichthyophiidae > Ichthyophis > Ichthyophis bannanicus. Next base: position 249,692,233 of record CM066041.1, on the reverse strand, counting down.
AACTTTAACATGTGCCTTCTGGGCCGCCTTATGTTAACACGCTTTGTGAGTGTGTTTGCTAGTAGTGATAACTGAAATAAAAATAGATTGCCTCCTACAGCACTCATCCCCATAATACACACTGCCTCAGTGAGCCTTCTTCATTGGGCACTGTGGGGGATTGAACCCCTGATCTCTGCACCATTGGTCAGTGTCTTAACCATTGTGCTGTGGCTCTGTTCCTATGCTTGGGCATCTGCGCACCGCCTTATGCCGCCCAAAATTAACAGTGCACCGCCTTATGCCGCCCAAAATTAATATGCCTCCTAAAGCACTTTTACCCATTACAGTTAATGCCTCAGCCAGCCCTTTTTGTTGTGCACAATGGGGAATTGAACCCATGGCAGCTGCACCCACCGTCAGTGTCTTAACCATTGTACTATGGCTCTGCTCCTTTGTGTGAGCATATCAGGGCGCCACTTAGCCTTCCCACGCACTATTATGCTTGGCGCACAATAGCGCTGCGCACAATAGCGCCCCGCGCAAATGTGCGATCGCTTACTCCCGTTTTTTTTCTTTTCTCTGCCTGAACCGCCCACTCCTTATATGGCACAGGCACACTACCGCGGCCCCGCACATTAGGAATGTTTAGTAAACAGACCCCTTAGTTAAAAGGGGGAGGGGGGAAGCAGCCTAATTGTTAGAGTAATGGGCTGAGAACCAAGGAAGCCAGTGTTCAGATCCCACTACCATTCCCTGTGGTCTTGGGCAAGTCACCTAACCCCTCATTGTCTGAGGTACAAACTCATATTATAAGCTCTGTAGGGACAGGAGAATGCATAGTAACATAGTATATGACGGCACACAAAGACCAGTATGGTCCATTGTCTGCCCAGCAAGGTGGCAAGAGTAGGTGCACCTTCTGCTCCATGCAGGTCACCCCTCCCCATGCCTTTGTTTAGGGGTGTACCCATCGCTCCGTGTAGATCACCCCTATTTGTTCAGATGTGAGAGACAGTTATGCTTATTTTGATTTTATCCTGTTGCTATAAAGGGAGCCACTGTGTCTGTCCCATGCCATTTTGAATTCTGTTACTTTGCTTGCCCCCAGCACTTCCATCAGGAGGGCATTCCAAGCATCCCCCACCCTTTCAGTGAAAAAGTATTTCCTGACATTGCCTTTCAGTTTACCCCCTTGCAGCTTCATGTTATGCCCTCTAGTTTTACAGCTTCCCCATCTGTGGAAGATATTTGTTTGTTCATTTATACTCTAAGTATTTAAAGGTCTGAATCATATCTCCCCTATCCCTCCTCTCCTCCAGAGTGTACATATTTAGGTCTTCAAGTCTCTTCTCATAAGTCTTATGACGCAGTCTCCAAATCATTTTGGTTGCCTTCTTCTGAACCGTTTCTAGTATTTTTATATCCTTTGTGAGATATGGTCTCTAAAACTGGGCACAATATTCCAAGTGAGGCCTTACCAGCGACTTGTACAGTGGCATTATTACCTCTTCCTTTCTGCTGGTAATTCCTCTCTGTATGCAACTCAGCATCCTTCTGACTTTGGCCACTGCCTTGTCACATTGTTTCGCCACTTTGAGATCCTCAGGAACAATCAGTCCGAGGTCCTTCTCCTGGTCTGTGCACACCAACCTCTTGTCCCCTATCTCATACATTTCCCTTGGATTTCTGCATCCCAAGTGCACGACACTGCACTTCTTCACATTAAATCTTAACTGCCAAGCATTAGTTATTCTTCCAGCTTTTGCAGATCTTTCCTTTTGTTATCCACTCCCTCAGGGGAGTCCACACTGTTGCAAATTTTCGTGTCATCTGCAAAAAGACAGGCTTTTCCATTCAGTCCTTCAGCAATATCACTCACAAATACATTGAACAGTACTGGCCCTAGGACTGATCTCTGTGGCACACACTAATCACCTCCTTTCATCCGAGTGAGTTCCATTTACCATCACCTTCTGTTATCTGTCAGTCAACCAATTTCTGATCCAGTTCACCACCTTGGAAAGCATCCCCAGGCTGATCAGTTTATCGATAAGCCTCTTATAAGGAACAGAATCAAAGGCTTTGCTGAAATCTAGGTATGGGAGGAGTGGCCTAGAGCTCTCTAGGTATGGGAGAAGTAAACTAATGGTTGGGGCCAGTTGCCTCAGACCAGAGAGCCAGGAGTTCAACCCCACTGGAGGACAACATCATCAGGCTGGAGGGACTGGGGTTTCTAGTCTCACTGGTACTCCTTGTGACTTTGGGCAAGTCACTTAACCCTCTGTTGCCTCAGGTACAAAACTTAGATTGTGAACCCTTCAGGGACAAGGGAACCATATACTGTATCTGAATGTACTTTGAACCAGTGTAAAGTGGTGTATATAAGCCCTGCTAAATAAATAGGTAGATTGTATGCCCTTGATCTAATTCTCTCATTACCCAGTCAAACAACTCAGTCAGATTTGTTTGGCATGATTGTCCTTTGGTAAAACCATTTTGCCTCTGATCATGCAACCTTTTGGTTTCGAGGAAGTCCACTATTCTCTCTTTGAGGAGCACCTCCATTACTTTTCCCACCACCGAGGTAAGGCTTACTGGCCTGTACTTTGCCACTTCTTCCCTGTTACCACTTTTGTGAATAGGTACCACATTGGCCATTTTCCAGTCCTGCGGACCTTCTCCTGTCTCCAAGGATCCATTAAAAACAGCCTTCAACAGCCCTCAAGAACCCCTCTGAGCTCCTTCAGTATCCTGGGATGTATCCCATCCGGTCCTATGGCCTTGTCCACTTTCAGTTTTGCAAGCTGCTCAAACACATCAACTTTTGTGAATGGTGCAGTATCTACTCCATTTCCATTTGTATGTTTGTCAATCAAAGGTGGTCCATCTCCAGGATTTTCTTTAGTAAAAACAGAAGTATTTGTTTAGCATTTTCGCTTTTTCAATGTCACTTTCCACAAATCCATTCTCAAGACTTTTCAGTCTTGCAATTTCACCTCTGATCTTCCTCTTCTCTTGAATATACCTAAAAAAGTTTTTGTTGTAACACTTCACATCTTTAGCCATCTTTTCTTCTGTCTTTGATTTTGCTATCCTTATTTCTCTTTTTGTCTCTTTTAGTTTGATCTTGTATTCTTTTCTGTGTTCCTCTGTTTGCGAGCTTCTGAATTTTCTGAAAGCTTTGTGTTTTTTGCTTTTATTTGTGCAGCTTCTTCTGTGGAGAACCATATAGGTTTCCTTTTCCTCTTGCTTTTATTTACTTTCCTTACATATGTATCTGTTGCCTCTTTTATTGCCTCCTTTAGTTTAGTCCACTGCAATTATATCTGAATGTAACTTAGCTTCAAGTACTACTGAAAAAGACATATAAAAGTCTCATTTTTCTGTAGAAGTTAGGTCTAATGTTATGTTGATATTTCGTTCTGCAGATGCTCCAAATGGGAATAGCACTCATGCTATTTCAGAGACTGAAATAGATAGGAAGCATGTTTTCAAGCTTCTTGAAGAGAACATAAGATATGCCATACTGGGTCAGACCAAGGTCCATCAAGCCCAGTATCCTGTTTCCAACAGTGGCCAATCTAGGTCATACGTACCTAGCAGTTTCCCCAAAAGACACACGTTCCACAATGTTTGTACTGGGTCAAGCATTGATATCCTGGGTCCCTTCTTAATAATGGTTTATGGACCTTTCCTCCAGGAACTTGTCCAAACCTTTTTTAAACCCAGCTACACTAACAGCCTTTACTACAACCTCTGGTAACAAATTCCAGAGTTTGATTACATGTTGAGTGAAAAAATATTTTCTTTTATTAGTCTTAAATAGTTTACCCTGTAGCTTCATTGCATGTCCCCTAGTCTTTCTATATTCTGATAACGTAAACAATCGATCTACGTTTACCCGTCCCACTCTGTTCATTAATTTATAGACTTCTATCATATCTCCCCTCAGCCGTCTCTTTTCCAGGTTAAAGAGCCCTAACTTTTTTAGCCTTTCTTCATAGGAGTATCCTTCCATCCCTTTTACCATTTTGGTGTCTCTTCTCTGAACCTTTTCTAATAACGCTATATACGTTTTAAGATACGGCGACCAGAATTGCACACAATATTCAAGGTGCGGTCTCACCATGGAACGATATAGAGGCATTATAATATCTTTAGTTTTATTTTCCATTCCTTTCCTTATGATACCTAGCATTCTATTTGCTCTCTTGGCCACCGCTGCACACTGGGCCGAGGGTTTTAACATGTTATCCACAATGACGCCTAAATCTTTTTCCTGGGTGGTAGTTCCTAATGTGGGACCTTGCATCATGTAACCATAGTTTGGGTTGTTCTTCCCTAGGTGCATAACTTTGCACTTTCTCCATTGGGAAAATTGGCCATTTAGCCCAACCCTCTGCTTTCTATCTTTTAACCAGTTCCTGATCCACAGTAGTACACTGCCTCCTATCCCATGACTCTTTAGTTTTGCCAAAAGTCTCTGATGAGGGACCTTGTCAAAGGCTTTCTGAAAGTCCAGATACACTAAATCAACCGACTCACCTTTGTCCACCTGTTTATTCACACCTTCAAAAAAACATAACAGATTAGTAAGACAAGATCTTCCTTGTCTAAAGCCATGTTGGCTGTCTCCCATAGGCCATGACTATCTACATGCTGAGTAATTTTGTTCTTTATGATGGTTTCTACCATTTTTCCCAGTACTGATGTGAGGCTCACCGGTCTGTAGTTTCCCGGATCACCCCTGGAACCCTTTTTAAAAATTGGTGTTACATTGGCGATCCTCCAATCTTCAGGTATTAGAGATGATTTTAATGATAGTTCACAGATTACTAATAGCAGGTTTGCAATCTCATATTTCAGTTCTTTCAACACCTTTGGATGTATACCAGCCAGCCCAGGTGATTTGCTACTCTTTAGTTTATCTAATAGTTGTAATACATCTTCCCGATGTATCGATATTTCCTTCAATTCTTCCACATCTTTAAATACCACTTCAGTCATGGGTAACATCACTACATCTTACTCAGTAAAGACCGAAGCAAAGAATTCATTCAGTCTCTCTGCTATCGCCTTGTCGCCTCTTAGTGCCCCTTTAACTCCTCTATCATCTAATGGACCAACTCACTCTCTCACAGGTTTTTTGCTACGAATGTACTTGAAAAAATCTTTATTTCGTGTTTTTGCTTCTGCAGCAAGCTTCTTCTCAAATTCTCTCTTTGCCTGCCTTATCAATGTCTTGCATTTGACTTGCCAGTGCTTGTGCTGTTTCCAGGTTTCGTCGTTTGGCTCTTTCCATTTCCTGAAAGTTGCTTTTTTGGCAACAACAGCCTCTCTGATCTCACCTTTAAACCATGCTGGCAGTTTTTTGGACTTCCTTCCACTTTTCTTAAAGCGTGGAATAAAGCTGGTTTGGGATTCCAAGATAGTATGTTCCAACAACACCCAAGCTTGATGTAAGTCTTTAACCTTTGCAACTGCTCCTTTTAGTTTTTTCTTAACTATTTTCCTCATTTTATCATAGTCTCCCTTTCGAAAGTTAAAAGGTAGTACTGTGGATTTCTTTACTATCCCTCCTCCACTAATTAAATCAAAGGCAATCATGCTATGATCACTATTGCCAAGTGGCCCCAACACCCTTATCTCTTGCACTAGGTCTGGTGTTCCACTAAGGACTAGATCTAATATTTCTTCCCCTCTGGTCAGTTCATGAACCAGCTGCTCCAAGAAGCAGTTATTTATTTCATCTAGGAACTTTGTCTCCCTAGCATGTCCTGCTGTGACACTGACCCAGTCGATACCAGGGTACTTGAAATCACCCATTATTATTACTACTTTTGTAAGTTTCCTTGATTTCTTTGAGCATTTCATCATCCATTTGTTCATTCTGGCCAGGCGGTCGATAGTACACCCCCACTGCCATCGCCTTCCCCTTTTTACATGGAATTTCAATCCATAGAGATTCAACAGCAAATTTTGTTTTCTGCAAAACTTTAATCCTTTCTGACTCAATGCCCTCTCTAACATAGATCGCAACCCCTCCACCAATTTGATCAGCTCTATCATTACGATATAGTTTGTACCCAGGTATCACAGTGTCCCACTGGTTGTCCTCCTTCCACCATTTCTCTGATATTCCAATCATATCTAACCTCTCATTTAGTGCTATATATTCTAACTCTCCCATCTTATTTTTTAGACTTCTAGCATTTGCATACAAGCATTTTAGAGAATGTATTTTATTCATATTAATTTGGCTATTGGTAGACATGGGTAATTTGGGATCTCTAAGCTCTGTCTGCTCCAAACTCGAGGGCATTTGGGCTACTTTACTCTTTTTTGGAACCTCTCTGCTTTTGGTAGTATCCTTCAAGGATACATTCTTCCGAACCATCCGCTCTAGGGCGACTGTCGGCTTTCCCCTATTATCTAGTTTAAAAGCTGCTCTATCTTCTTTTTAAAGGTTAATGCCAGCAGCCTGGTTCCCTCCCAGTTAAGGTGAAGCCCATCCCTTCGGAAGAGCCCCTCCTTTCCCCAGAATGTTCCCCAGTTCCCAACAAATCCAAAACCCTCATCTTTGCACCATTGTCTTATCCACTCATTGAGACTCCGGAGCTCTGCCTGCCTTTTGGGTCCTGCGCGTGGAATGGGAAGCATTTCAGAGAACGCTACCCTGGAAGTTCTGGATTTCAACTTCCTACCTAAAATCCTAAATTTAGCCTCCAGAACCTCCCTACCACATTTTTCCTGTCATTGGTGCCGATATGTACCAAGACAGCAGACTCCTCCCCAGCACTATCTAAGACCTTATCTAGGTGGCACGTGAGGTCCGCTACCTTCACACCAGGCAGGCATGTTACCAGGCGATCCTCACGTCCACCTGCCACCCAACTATCTACATGCCTAATGATCGAATGACCAACTATAACGGCTGTCCTAACCCTTCCCTCATGGGCACATGGCCCTAGAGAAACTTCCTCGGTGCGAGAGGGTTTTACATCATCTGGAGGACAGGTCCTAGTTACAGGATCACTTCCTGCCACACCAGGGTGATGCTCTCCTGTCACGTGACCTCTCTCCTCCATGGCAACAGGGATGCTACCAGACTGGAGGTGGGACTTCAGGACTATATCCCTGTAGGTATCATCTATGTACCTCTCTGTCTTTCTTATGTTTTCCAAGTCTGCTACTCTAGCCTCTAGAGAGAATGGACTCATTCCCTGAGAGCAAAGAGCTCCTTGCACCTAGAGCTGATAAGTGAGTAGAGATCAAATTTTCAACTGAATTTTTTGTCAGGTTTCCAACTAAGCAGTAGCAGTCATGATAAAAAAATTTGATAAACTGCCACTTTCTACTGATGACATCCATTTGACAATTTATTTGGTAAAACAATGCATTTTATCACTTCTTAAGATTAATTTTTTTTGGCTCTACATTTCTGCACAAAACCGTGTGGTTAAATTTTTCTGAAAACTCGTATTTCTCCATTTAAAAATATTGGCTTGATTAATTTTGAACTCTCAGGACATAATTCAATATTTTGCCTCTTGAAAGCCAACAGATTTTGCATGCAGCAGCAATATTAGGTGTTCTGTGCCCGATTTTAGGCCCATTTTGCCCAAGCAATAGCGCCTATTATGGAGGCCCTATTCTTCTCAGTTTGTCTGTCTGTGCCTAGGAATTGGTTTGTTTGTGCTTGTGCAAAGAAACCTATGGATTCCAATAAAGATAACTTCCACTGGCTACACTTAAGAGCAGCAGGAGTCTGCGGGCGGGGATTCCATTCCCCCACGGGAAAGGAAGGTTGGAAGGTTGCTGCCAAAACAGGCAATACCTGCTGGTGAGGGACCACATCCTCTGCTGGTGTGAAGAATTTTCCAAGGAAGGAAGAGAAGGGGGAAGCATGCAGGAGGGAGGGTACTGTAGGATTGGGAGGAAAATAGTTCAAGAGGGCAAGAGGGAGAGGGGGGTGTGCAGGAAGAGAGAAGAAAGTGCAAGGGAGAGAGGAACCTATATGCCAATAATGTCTTGAAGATGATCGATTTTTCTGCAATTTTCAGCTTCCCGATCCTCCACATGTTTTCAATGGGGTTCAAATCAGGTGACTGTCCAGGCCACTCCAGAACAGTAATGTTGTTGTCCTTGAACCATTTTGTGACTTTTTTTGCAGTGTGACATGGAGCCCCATCTTGCTGGAACACTTCATAAGAACCAATGTCCAGGAACTGTGGCAGCTTCAACTCCAGCAATCCAATATAGGCATTAGCATTCATGGTGGTATTTTGTGGCAAAAACCACAAACCCCCACAACCCCTGCTGCCAAAACAACCCCATACCATCAGTTTTGGACTGTGTTTCACAGTTGGTACCATATACAGAGGATCGTTTCGTTGGTTGAATGGACTACGAACGAGGACCCTTGGGCAGTCAAACTGCATTATTAGAAACATAGAAGCATGATGACAGAAAAAGACCACATGGCCTATCTAGTCTGTCCTTCCATATCAACAACTACAACAGTCCACTTTTTACCTTTAGAGATCCTCTGTGTTGGTCCCATGCTTTTTTGAATTCAGTTACTGTCCTCATCTCTACCACCTCCACTGGGAGACTATTCCACGGATCCACTACTCTTTCCGTAAAGAAATATTTCTGCATATCACTCCTGAATCTATCTCCCTTCATCCTCATCCCATGTCCCCTCATAGCAGAACTTGCTTTCAATTGAAAGAGGCTCTCTCCCTGAACATTTATGCCACGGAGGTATTTAAACATCTTAATCATATCACCTCTATCCCGCCTTTCCTCTAAGGTGTACATATTAAGATTCTTAAGTCTGTCCTCATATGCTTTATAATGAAGCCCACTAATCATTTTAGTAGCCACCCTCTGCACGGACTCTATCCTGTTCACATCCTTTTGAAGGTGCGGTCTCCAGAATTGCACACTATACTCCAAATGAGGACGCACCAAAGACATACAGAGGCATTATCACCTCCTTTTTTCTGCTAGCCATTCCTCTCCGTATGCACCCAAGCATCCTTCTAGCTTTTGCCGTCGCCTTTTCTACCTGTTTAGCTACTTTAAGATCATCAGACACAACCACGCCTAGGTCCCGCTCTTCTTTAGTGGACAAAAGTACTTCACCTCCTATACTGTATTGCTCCCTTGGATTGCTGCAGCCCAAATGCATGACCTTACATTTTTTAACATTAAATCCCAGCTGCCAAATTCTAGACCATTCTTCAAGCTTAGCTAGATCCCTCCTCATGTTATCTACACCTTCCTGGGTGTCTACTCTATTGCAGATTTTGGTATCATCGCAAAGAGGCAAACCTTACCCGACAGCCCTTCCACTATATCACTAACAAAGATGTTAAAAAGAATCGGACCAAGGACAGATCCCTGGGGCACACCACTGGTAACATCCTTCTCCTCAGAGTGAGCTCCATTTACTTGTACTCTTTGTCGCCTCCCACCCAACCAATTTCTAACCCAAGCAGTAACTTTAGGGTCCATCCCTAGGGTGCTCAGTTTGTTTATAAGTCACCTGTGAGGAACAGTGTCAAAGGCTTTACTGAAATCTAAATACACCACATCTAGAGCTCTCCCTCGGTCCAACTCCTTGGTCACCCAGTCAAAGAAATCAATCAGATTTGTCTGACAAGACCTGCCTCTGGTGAATCCATGCTGCCTCGGATCCTGTAATCCGCTGGACTCCAGAAACCTCACTATTTTCTCTTTCAGCAGCATTTCCAATAATTTACTCACCACCGAAGTTAAACTAACCGGCCTGTAGTTTTCAACCACATCCTTACTTCCGCTTTTGTGTAAAAGGCACCACATGAGCCTCTCTCCAGCCCTTTGGCACCACTCCTGACTCCAATGAGGCATTGAAAAGGTCAGTCAGTGGAGTTGCTAGAACGTCCCCAAGTTCCCTCAGTATTCTAGGGTGTATCCCATCCGGTCCCATCGCTTTGTCTACTTTAAGTTGAGCTAGTTTCTCACGAACACAGTCTTCTGAAAATTGTTCAAGATGTCCCTCGCTTCTGTTCCTATTTGTGGGTGTTTTCTGAGGTCCTGCTCCTGGTTCTTCATCTGTGAACACAGAACAAAAATATTTGTTAAGCAATTCCGCTTTATCCTTATCAGCTGCTACATATTCCCCCCCTGCACCCTTGAGTCTGACACTACCACTTTTGTCCTTCCTCTTCCACTAATATATCTGAAAAATGTCTTATCCCCCCATTTTATTGCATTGGCTATTTTCTCCTCCTTTTGAATCTTTGCCTTCTTGACTACTTTGCTAGCTTCTCTAAGTTTTTCCAAATACAGATGCCTGTCTTCCTCTCTCTGTGATCTCTTGTATTTCATGAAGGCCTCCCTATTTTTCTTCACTTTTTCAGCTACTACTTCCTTCGAAAACCATAGCGGTCTCCTTTTCCTTTTGCCTTTATTTACCATTTTAACAAAAAGGTTGGTTGCCCTTAAAATATCCCCTTTCAGTTTTGCCCACTGTTTTTCTACATCCCCCAGCTGTTCCCATCCCACTAACGACTCCCTGAGGTATTGGCCCATCTTCGCAAAGTTAGTCTTCCTAAAGTCTAAGATCCTCACCTTGGAATGGATTCTAACAGCCCTAGTCCTAATACTGAACCACACCATCTGGTGATCACTGGATGCAAAATGATCTCCCACTACAACATCAGAAACACTTTCACCATTGGTAAGCACCAAGTCCAGTATGGCCCCTTCACGTGTGGGGTCTGTTACCAATTGCCTGAATAGTTCTCCCTGTAGAGAATCCAGGATCTCCTTACTTCTAGATGGTACTTCAGCAGGAATGTGCCAATCAACATCTGGCATATTGAAATCTCCTATCAGTAGCACTTCCCCTTTCCTAGCAATGCTGCGTATGTCTTCAATTAACTCTCTGTCCACCTCTTCCTCTTGTGAGGGAGGTCTGTATATCACACCAATGCAAATAGATTTCTCTTTCCCTCTTTCTAGTTTAACCCACATAGCCTCCTCTCTCCCTTTTAAGCTCTGTAATTCCAAAGCTTTAATAGTAGATTTTACATATAGTGCCACTCCTCCTCCCCTTCTTGTTGTCTCATCACTGAACAGGACTTTTTCCCATTGTTCTTTGGTCCAGTTGACATATTTTTTAGCAAAGTTGTAGTGGCTTTTCATCTGAAATGCAGTCAACAATGGCTTCTTCACTGGTTTTCAAGCTGGAAGATTAAAATCATCCTTCAGGCGTCGACGAATTGTTCTCGTGCTGATGTCAGAGCACAGGGGTAGCAGGCTTTGTTTCACTTTAGCAGATGAAATAAATGGATTTTTTCTGACCTCAATATGAATCTTGTGGTAAGTTATGGGAGTAGTAACTCTTGGACGTCCAGATCTTTTTCTGGAACTCAGAGATCCTGTTTCTTCTGCACGCTTCTTTGTATGTGAAATTACGGACTGTGAAACACCAAGCTTCTTTGCAATCTCTGTCTGTGAGATGCCTTCCTTGATCAAGGCCAGGGCAATGCCTCTCTTCTTTGGTGACAATTCACATGCTTTTACCATCTTTCCCTGCAAAAATACACAAAATAATTCTGTTAAAGAACAATGTATGAACCGTGGTATAATAAGGTTTTAAACATAAAAATGGTTCTGTTGACCAAATTTTGGCCTGAGGAAATAAAATAAACCTTCCAAAAATGCTATCAACATGTGTTTCCTTCATTTATGCTGTTTGCTTTTATTTTATCTCACTGAGGTGAAAAATTCTACTTGTAGTCACCAACTTACCAAGCCCATTTGTTCTTACCCAGCCCTAATCCTCAAACCCCACAGAGATTTGACATCTGGGGGTAGAAACACATAAAACAGAGATCAGTTGGGTTCAGCAGATACAAATATACTCTTACCTGTTGAAGTAAATGCCAGAATAAGCTGTAATTGAGTCGTATTGAGTCGTAACTTCACAGAGCTAGTATGATGTAAAATAGGGAATAATCAGCAAAATTGACCGTATCTACTAAATCATACGATTATGTAAACAAAAACGAACTATAAATAGCCCACCTCCAAAGATTATTGATTTCAACACTATATTCTGGTGTCTGGAGAAAAATAAGTAAGCAAACAACGTAAAAACTGGAGTTTTCCTTTCAAAATTATGCCAGTTCAGTGATATTTTCTACCTATGCTAAAAATGTTTGGCCAATACTGTAGATATGCACATCATACCATTGATTCACATACACATACACACCTCATATAAACCATCAGTTCCTATGACCACCCAGTGACACATGCCCTGTTGCCCTAGTAAGACACACTTTACCATGGCTCTTTCAACCCGGACATGCTTGAGTTTGTGAACTGAAGAAAGAGGAAAGGCACCATTTTGTCACACTATGGGGTATGTTTACTAAAGTGCGTTAGTGCAATTTGCGCTAGAAGCCGCGGTAGAGACAGAAACCACAAATAAGGACATGGGCGGTACATCGTTACCACTACGCGCGTTCCAAAAACTAACGAGCGTTACAGGGCGCCGTGGCGCGTTACCACGCGTTAATCTTAAGAAGGCGTACAGACACAAATCACTGAAACAGAGCTGTAGCACAATGGTTACTTCACTGACCACTGTTACAGGCAGCATGGGTTCGAGTCCCCAGTGTGCCTAACGCAGAAGGCTGGCCCAGGCATCACCCTGTACATTACATAGGGAATGAGGAGGCATGTTCTTCTTTACGTTCAGTAGTGTTGCCAGAAACACACCCTCACAGTGGCGTAACCGAAGGTGCCGCAGAAGGCACCCCATAATGCAGTACACAGGCTACATTATAAAGTGCACTGTCCGCTGAGGCACACCAAACTGTCCCCTATAGAACACCCTATAAGGCAACCTAAAGGGCGCCAGATAGGGTGCCGCATGGGGCGCCTTATGAGGCACTGTAAGCAGGGCCGGATTTACCTTGAGTGAGGCCCTATGCCAACAAAAATTGTGGGCCCCCAGAAAAAATAAAAACGAGATCAACTTACCACTTTTACCAGTTACCACTTACAAAAATGTTTTCTTTCGCGATTTAGTTTGTGAAAACTTTTCAATAATTGTATCAAAAGTCAATGCAGAAGTAACGTCATTTTCAATTGACATGACTGCCAGAGAATTCAGTCTTTTCTGCGTCATCGTAGAACGAAATCTATTTTTTATCAGGGAAAGCTTTGAAAAAGAACGTTCCCCTTCGCAGATAGTCACGGGAAGCGTTGAAAACAAGCGGAGGGCAGTGGAAACATTTGAAAATGTTGAATCCACTGCAGGATTTCTTTTCAGCCATTTCAGTAGGTTTTGGGGTTCACGATCCAAATTCAAATCCGCAGCCATTCCAGAAAACGCCACAAATTCCTCTTCACACCCGCTTTCCAGATCACAATTGTATTTTTGCTGCAAATGGGTTACATCTTCTCTGAGAGAGCCAACATCATTCTCCTTCAGTGATTTGATGAAAGCGAAGTCTTCAGAAATCTGCTTGTAAGCATTCCGGCGTTGAGATAAACATGCAAGCAGTTTGTCAGGTATGACATATACACTCTCAACATGGAATTTTTGTGCACCTTGTAAAGTAGCATTCGGCTCACCTGCTTCTTCAACAACCTGGCATCTTTTTTGTCGATTCCGAATGAAACGAGAGGTGTAGTCTTGTTGGATGTCCTCCATGAGCTCTTTTGCTTTTTTCTCCAGGTTGTCGAAGTCATCACGCATTCCAGCAACGAATGTTTCCAAAGAAGTAAACAAAGAAACGCCGACACTGATGTCAATAGACACACTTTGCAAGGCAGTGTTGATTTTTTTAAATCGCTGCAAGATCTTGTCCCACAGAACACACATGAATGCGGTTTCCAACAGACACATTTTACCCGCCAAGGCTGCTGCTAAGCGTCGGGCATCACCCTTCTCGTCTTCATTTTCTGCAATACTATTCAGCATAGTATAGATGTTGGCATAGTTGAGATGTAGTGCTTTCACGGACTCTGAATGGCAATGCCAACGGGTAGATGATAAAGCTTTGAAAGTCAGAATTCGTCCATTTTCGTTCGGTGTGAGTCCTGATGTCAATGAACTCCACCGCTTTGTTGAACCAACCGAAAAGGCATACAGTTCTTGGATGAGACCAAAAAAGTTAACAGCGTCCAGACAGCAATTTACACTAGCAACTCCAACCAAATTTAATGAATGTGCTGCACAAGGTATGTAGTCAGCCATTGGGTTCATTTCCCTCAGTTTTGCTTGGAGACCGGCGTATTTCCCAGCCATGTTTGCTGCGTTGTCGTAGCTTTGTCCTCGGCAGTTATCCGGAGACAATGACATTTCATTTAGTATATTCAACACATCTTGGTAAAGGCTTTCGGCTTTGTGACTCTCAATTGGAAAGAATTTTAGAAAACCGTTCAGTTGTTTCACCAAACTTGTTAACGTAGCGCACAATAAAAGTTAGTTGGTCGATGTGACTAACGTCTGGAGTGGAATCAATACATATGGAATAGTACTTCGCGTCGTGAATTTCATTTAAAATGACAGCCAACACGTCTTGTCCCATTTGCTCGATGAGTTCGTCACATATAGTGGAAGACAAATAGCTAATTTTTCCACTTCCTTTATTTCCAAAACGAGATATATGGTCGGCAAGGAAGGGGTCGAATTTGGCTAAAAGTTCCAAAATTCCCAGATAGTTGCCGTTTTGCACAGAACCAAATAATTCGGTATCTCTTCGAAATGCTAGGCCACGTTGAGCAAGGAACTTTATCACTTCAACAACACGCCGAAGAACTGACTGTCAATATATCTTCTCTTCCTTCATCCCTTTCTGAAGCTTTTCGTCGATGCACCCTTTCGCTGAAACACGTGCTAACCAGGAACTGACTGATGCTCGGTGTTCTGCACTATTTTCGTGAGACTTGATCACTTTACCGCAGTTGCTCCAATCGTTGAATCCACATGAGGCAAACTGTGACGTGGACCTTGAAAGCAACTTACAGAAAAAACAATAAATGTTCCCATTTGATGGCGAATAAAGCAGCCAGTCTCGGTAATACTTCTCATCATTTGCTTTTCGTCCGTAAAGAAATTCTTTCGCAAAACGGCGTGTTCTATTTCCCATAGTTCTTTCTGATGACATGAAACTATCATCGTGATGTTGACATGCAGCTGGACCATTAAGAATCCAATAATCGACGTCGGAAGCTGGAAGGAATGTTTTCCAGAGACCCACATCATGAGGTGGTGGTGGTGGAGAACTAGAAATATTCTCCTCAGGTACATCGGGTTGCGGAGTAACATCGGAAGGTTGAGGAGTAGTGTCAGTAGTATCCAAAAGTTGTGGAGTAGCCGCGTCATTCAGATTCAAAAATTCTGATTCTGACACAGCTTGAATTTTCGGCGATGGAAGAAGAAAGCTGGTAATCTTGGGAATTTTGGCGGTCGATTTGTTTTCTAGCATTTTCTTTTTTCGTTTAGATGCGCCACTTTCATATTTTTTCATGACTATTGTAAGGGGGGACTGAGAGAGACTGAGAGCGGAGGACAGGTGATGGTGGTTTGAGGTTGAATGAGGAAAGAAATCAGGAGTAACATAAGAAAGTGGGTTTTTTAAAACAGAAATGGCAATAGATGTATAGAATTGCCTGACATAACGAGGCAATAGGGACAAAATCAGCATCGGAATTCAAGAAATACATTAAAAAATCATGTCTTATCCATCGGGTCGGGGAAGAGGATCATTGAATGATCCGGCGGTAGATGGGGATATTAGAAATGTGAATGGGACTCATGGGAGCCAATTACTTACTTTATAGTGACAAATCGCACGACGTTACATTTCTCCAGTCTCGCTCGGGTGCTCTATTGACGGAGCATGTCTGCCCGGAAGCAGAAATCTGTCCTTCAGCAGAATACGTGCTGCCCCGGCCTCAGTCCCGCTTTGTGCTCCCATTGATGTATCTATTTCCATCAGCCAATCCCTTGTGAGAATGCACAGGCGTTTGTAGACGCAGCCAATGGGAACATACCGGGGGCAGGAGAATTGGAAGGCAAGTCAGAGAACGTCTGAGGAGTGCTGGCTGGTGAGATTTCTGCTGTGATCTGATTTCGGGGAGTACCAGCGTTTAACAGCAGGGAGAGCAAGAGGAGCTAGCGAGTGTCCTGGAATTGTGAGGGGGGCTGTTGCACACTGGAGAAGGGCTAGCAGCAAGCCTAGGGATTATACTTGATGGATCAGCATAGGGGGAGGGGGGCACTCTGAGTGAGCATTGGAGCAGTAGCACAACAGCGCGTGTGTAGCAGCGAGTGTAGCAGCAACAGGAAACGGACCTGGGTTGAAATTTTTGTGGGCCCTTGCCAGCTGTGAGCCCTACGCCACGGCGTACCTGGCGTATAGGTAGATCCGGCCCTGACTGTAAGGTTATATTACGCTGAGGGGCTGTCGCTGGTAGCACTAATGTGCATTAAAAGTATACAATGCTGCAGACAGCCCTATAAAATAAGCCCACTGTGGGTTTCAACCATGACCACTGGCCCCACAGGCAGTGAAGGAACCACTGGGCTGCAGCCCCATAGCTGCTAACAACCCCCTGGCTGGCCACTGAAGGGCATCAGGACAGCACCCAAACCGCCTGCTGTGTTGGCCAGGATCTGTCTCAATGCAAGCATACCCATGATGCACTGCACATGCAGATCAGCAGTCCAGAGATGAACACAAGAAGGGGTACGTACCCACACAGCCCCCTGGCACGGTAGGGCGAAATGACTGTGTGCACCACTGTCACATAGTAGCAACAGACAGTAGTCCAACAGGGTGCCCCATAAGAAGTTAGAAAAGGTGTCACCTAAGGCAGCGTAATCCGTAGCACAATGGTTAAGACACTGTCAAAAGATGCAAGGTTTGTGAATTCAATTCCTTCTGTGGGTCTAAGGACTAAAGCTGCCTGCATCATTACCCTCCATAAACCATAGTCATGGATATGTATAACCAGTCACCACTCTGTTAAAACCAGAGATATCTTCCTTTTTTGTCGGCCAAAACCAACCTGAGAGGTGGGAGAAAATGCCCACCTCCCCTCATGGGGAGGGCCCTTTTAATCAAGAGAGCCTCAGCCCTCAAAAGAAGAAAATAGTGTGAATTTGCAGCCAGAACCGGGTTTGAGAAATGTACAAAGTCAAATATATCCACAAATCATGTAATAAAGGAAACAAAACTTCTAACCATGCTGGAAACAAGGCAGGTAAGAACCCAATTGTCTTGCCATCGTACTCCAGCAGCAAACGCCACCACGCCGTGCATTGCTCGGCCCAACTCTGGGCCCTGTATCAAGTGAATGTGTCCCTGCCAGGCGGGGGTATCTGTGGATGAATCTGCGACATTACCCCTACACCAATTCAGTGATGTCAGAAGCAGTTTGTTTTGTACGTCTAACGGGTTCTGCTGGCAAACACACACTCACAGGCTATAACCCGAGGGTGCCACATAGGGCACCCTACAAGGCACACCAGAGGGTAGAGGTAAATGTGCACTGTCTGCCAGGGCACCCTATAGGGCGTGTTACAGAGTGCCCCATAGGGCATGTGATAGGGTTCCCGATGAGGCACTGTGAGGAGTCTGCACTGTGAGGGTGGTGCTGCTGTCAGCACCAATGCAAAGGAAAATTACAAAATGCCCCCCAAAGGGCCACCAAACAATCCACTGTGGGCTGAAACCCATGACCTAGGGGCCCCCACAGGCATTGAAGTAACTATTTGCCCATATTGCTAGTGCAAATAACACAGTCCCAATAATGAGGTGGCCAGCTCATGGAGCAGAACTGTGAAATGCCCAAAACCCCCACACCAGATCCACAGCAGTTGCACTACGTAAATACAAAGAATGCCTGTCAATGAAACAAACCAAGGTCTCAGCAAACAAGGGCATATGGCAAACACAATCAAGACCAAGGCCAAGATCATTACCAAATATAAAAGGCCCAATAACATCACAGACCTCTTTCCTAAAACATAAAGCCACTGGCAAAAGCAAACCCGAACATACTATGAATATGTGGAGAAAGAATATGCAGATGTCTGTACCACCAGAACCAATAACCCCCTGACTGGCCACCGAGGGGCGCCATGTCACCACCCAAAGTGCCTGCTGGGGGGTTAAGAATATGGGTGTATGCAACAAAACCCATGGTGCACTGCACATGTACATCAGCAGTCCCGAGATGAACATAGGAGGGGGCAGGCACCCCCACAGCGCCTGGCCCTGAAGGGAGAAATGAATTTGTGCGTCACTGCCATAGAGCAGCAAAAGACAGTAGCCCAACAGTGTGCCCAAGAAGAAGCTTGAAAAGGTGACCAGTACGGTGCCTAGAAGGGTGTCCCAAGCTAAGTGCAATAAGAGGTACACAGGGATGAGAGAGTGCAGATGGAACCCTGGCCCATAGAACCATATGGCACGGTGCTCCAAAAAGGGTATGTTGGCCAAGGTCAGTGTGCCCTAGGGACTGCAAGTTGCGTCTGGAAGACCTGCAGGACCTGCGTGGAACAGAGACAGATGTAGTACGAACACCACATAGAACCCACAGTAAAGACAATGAACAGGTGAATGACGGAGGGAGAGTAGGGAGTTACTGGACCACCATCCCTGCGGGCATCCCATGTGTCTGGCAGCAGCGCAGACAAACATGGTTTTGGCAACAGCAACACAGCAAAGGGTGTTGGCACCCTAGAGTACTAGAAAAACAGTGTGTGGCAGGTGAGGAGAATATGTGTCCCCCAGTGGAGGTGGCCAGAGGAGTGGGCCTGCCACGCAGAACAGGCACAGGCCTGCCTAGCACAAAGAGATGCAATGCAGACAAGGGTAGCAGTGTAGGATACGGGGTGACAGTGCACAGCAACATACAGGACATCTCACATCACACTGATGCAGATAGATGGACCAAAGGATGGGCCGCAACTGTGATGAGGATGATAAGAGCGGCCAGGACATAGAAGCCAAGAGATGACTGTTACAGCGACCACAGGTACCAGTGCAGGAAAGGCATCAAAACAGGATAACAGAGAGAGTGCAAAGCCATGACCTCTAGGATGGAAAGCACTGCAGAAATAAATTGACTACAATAACACCATTAGGCACACAGAAATGGATGCAGACAGGACCACAGCATTTCACCATAGAAAACTACAGCTGTGTGTCAGGTGAGGGCACCCCAAAGAGTAACCAAGATGCAGTACACATGTAGAGCAGGGGTCCACAGCCAACATCACAGTCCACAGGTGGGATGGGAGGCACATATGAACAGGTCCACACACACACCAGGAAATATAATGCAGTGTAAACAACATGCAATAGATCAGGGGAGTGACACATGAGGGCTGGAAGGGGCCAGGCATGGGCTGTCACAGGGCGGGTGTGCATTGCGCATCCGCACGCTACACACCCCGGGGACCCCTGTCACATGGTGGCTGATCAGGTGCGCCACCAGCTACCCGCTCCTCCAGCAAGCGCAGCCGGTCAGCCATCATGGTCAGGGTTGCCAGGACCTGCCCCATGATGAGTGCGTGCTGCCTCTGGGCGTGTGCCTGCGCACGCACAGCCGCTGCCACGCGCAGCCCGCACATGCAGCCACACAGACACAGGTCTCCCCGTGTTTTTGTGGCTGCATCCACGGTGCGCGTGTCAGCGGCTATGTGTGGCAGGCCCACATCCAGGGGGGAAGCATCGCCAGCGCCATGGAGCAGGTGGCTGGCGCCCCCGTAGCCCTGTGGCAGCCCATGCCGATGGGCAGATGCCACAGCCAGCAAACCCATCCACGCACCCGCCCCCTCCGGCCCCTGGCCCCCGCCCCCGAGCCCCTCCCCTCCCCCTCCGCCTGCACCCGCCCCTCCACCCTCTGCCCTCCCGCCAGCTCCGCCGCCTCCCCCTCCCCCACCTCCTCCCCTGTTCCAACCACCCTAAACACCTCCATCTCCCCCGCTCCCACCTCCTCCTCCCCGTCCCCCTCCTCCCCCTCGGTGTTGGCTGCAGCATTCG
This sequence comes from Ichthyophis bannanicus, assembly GCA_033557465.1. Lineage (NCBI taxonomy): Eukaryota > Metazoa > Chordata > Amphibia > Gymnophiona > Ichthyophiidae > Ichthyophis > Ichthyophis bannanicus. Next base: position 249,672,185 of record CM066041.1, on the reverse strand, counting down.
CAGACTCGTGCGTCCCGCAGTTGTCTGCCTCCATGGGCACCGGGGCCTCCTCCACCTCCTGGCCATTGTCACCCTGCTCCTCCTCCGGCCCCGCTGCAGCCTCTGGCCCCACAGGCTCAACGGCAGCACGTGCATCCGCTGTGGGAGAGGGGAACATGTGTCATCTCTATGCTCACATATCAGACACGGCAATCACATGCATCCTGTGGTCCTGACAACCATGGCCCCACATGGTCATGTCACATCACTCACCATCTCGTTGGGCCATACCCTCCCTCTGTACCCGTGCTACGAAGCGGGGGTACCGTGCACGTAGCTCCCGCGCCTTCTTGCGGAGATCCTCCACCTATTGGAGTGAAAACACATATTGACATTATCAGACAGACACCCTTTTGGGGTCTCTTCCACAACACATATATATCTCTGTGTGCAATATGGTTCGCCCCTGTGCTCACAGACGGGGGCATCCACCATTGCACCAGGATGGGGGGTGAGGCTCTGAGTTGAGGCCTGCTGCATCCTGGGGATATAGTTTGCCCTTGTGATCACAAACAGGGGCATCCACCTTAGCTCCAGGATGGGCTATGGAACCCTGAGGTGAGGCCTACTGCGTCCTGGGGCTATGGTTGGTCTCTTGTAATCACTAACAGGGACAGATACCATAGCACAAGGACGGGAGATGGGGCCCTCATTTGGGGCCTGCAGCATCCTTGGGCTATAGTTATGTCTTTTACTCACTAACAGGGACAGATACCATAGCACAAGGACGGGGGATGGGGCCCCCATCTGGGGCCTGCAGCATCCTTGGGCTATAGCTGAACCCTGTATTCACTGACAGAGACAGATACCATAGCATGTGGACGGGGGATGGGGCCCTCATCTGGGGCATGCAGCATCCTTGGGCTATAGCTGAACCCTGTATTCACTGACAGGGACAGATACCATAGCACAAGGACGGGGGATGGGGCCCCCATCTGGGGCCTGCAGCATCCTTGGGCTATAGCTGAACCCTGTATTCACTGACAGGGACAGATACCATAGCACAAGGACGGGGGATGGGGCCCTCATTTGGGGCCTGCAGCATCCTTGGGCTATAGTTATGTCTTTTACGCACTAACAGGGACAGATACCATTGCACCAGGACGGGGGATGGCCCCTGAGGTGGGGCCTGCTGTATCCTGGGATGTGTGTTGGCCTTATGATCGCAGACAGGGCCAGGTGACAGACCCCTGTGTGTCTCTTGGCATCTGTGATGGGCCTGTGGTCCTCTGTGGATAGGGCACATCATTGAGGCTACAACAGCGGCACATACCATAACAATGTGGTCTGTAATTCACCTCTACGATGTTTTCAGGTACCCCCTGTGGCCAGGGGAATTCTGTTTTGGGGGGTAGGGCAGACCTAACTCCCAGCTGGATGCGGAGACACCTTGCAGTCCCTGTTAGTGTATAGTTGATTGTTGATTTGGTTACATGGTGTTCCTCTGCACATCCTAGGTTGGGGTGCCTGTTCCCATGAACTTACCTCACGTGGGTAGTCAGAGCTTCTGTTGTACCTATTTGTGAGGCGCTCCCATGCCCTTCTGACCCTGGCCAGATTCTGCCTTCTGGATGATCCTGGGAATAGGCGTCTCTCTCTGAGGCAGAATAGCTCTGTGAGCAGGTAGAGCTCCCTTTGATTGAATGCAGGCTTCCTCGACATTGCATCCATGTCTTCTGAACGAATTTTTTGTGCGTAGCCACGTGCGTTGGTGCGGGCGTGGCTACGTGCGTTGGTGCGGGCGTGGCTACGTGCGTTGGTATGGGCGTAGCCATGTGCGTTGGTACGGACGTAGCCATGTGCGTTGGTACGGGCGTAAAATCGTGTGTGGGTACGTGTGTTGTTACCAGCGTGGGCACTTTATATTACAGACTCTTTAGGGTGTCTTGCACCTATGAATTATGCTAACAGATGTAAGTGTGATGGCCTATGGTTTATCAGAGCCTGTGAGCAGGTGCTGGATTTTCACAGGGTTGGATTGGGCCAGTCACACCCATGATGCACTGCACATGCAAATCAGCTGTCCAGAGATACACACCATGGGGAATGCACCCCCACAGCACCTAGGCCTGGTAGGGGGTTCTGACCATGTGTTTTACTGGCACAGAGTAGCTACACACCGTCACATTGTGCGGGTACTGCGCTCACCGTGAGGGTGCAGTGAGGCGCACAGCACCAGGTCCACAGCACCATCCATGGCAGACATAGGCCATGCTGGACATCCACAGCAGTGTTAATGTGTGGGATAGGTAGTTTCTGCACAAACACCTTGGATATATCTGTCTGTCTCAGTCAGGTGTAGTCCCTATGGACCCCTAGGGGGATTATGGTGGTAAACAGGGTCTCCCATCAACCGATCCACATTCTACCTCCCTGCAATGGTGGCAGTATAAGGGACCATCAACCCCAGTTCTGCTGTGGGAGAGACACCCCTCAGGGCAGTCACTGCAGCTCTCTACATATCCATAGCACAATAGCAGACAGAAATTAGGCCTGTATATGCTAAGCTGCACCCCACCACTATCTGATATTCTCCTGCAGCAGGTCTTCAACCACTGCACGGCTCTCTATCAAGACACATACCAGCTGCAAACAGTCTGCTAGTTGGTCCATAATGCATGTTCCTGTTGGAAATGCATGCACCCAGAACTGGACTGGGATGGCAGCATACACAACAAGCAGATAAGTCAGTGACTGGCCCCCAAAGGGAAACACATAAATATCACATGACAGAAATGCTACGTAGCACTATGGGGATGCCTAGCCATGCTGTGGTCACTGCACAGTCAGGGTGAGATTGATCTCCCTGCAGGACATACAGCGGTCACCCTGTCTGTGTAGGTGGTGGCCGGGCACTAATATGCCACAGTCAGTGCCCTATGCGCTGTGCAGATGCAGCCTGCCCAGGCCACCCTGTCTGGGCTATACCCATGGTACCTTGCTCCTCATTATGCACATTGGCAGGCCAATACTGGCAACAGTGCTGGCAGTGTGGGCTGTGGAAGGTGTTTGCAGCCACCACACACTGTAGAGACAGACACACACTCCGACACCTATGCCAGCATTGTGCTACTGTAGAGGAGTTCAGCAGCCCTGCCCACCACACCAGTCCTGGGCACAGTCCAGGCATGGATATGGTCCGCAATACTGTTGGGCGTCACTCCCCAGGGTGGTAAACACTGTCAGAGACCTGACCTGTAGTACACACCGCTGACATCAGAAAGATTGTTATGATGGAGTTCAATGAGCAAACTGTGCTTAACGTAGGACTTGTTATCTGCCAGTACTCATAGGAAACGTTTGATAGGTGTGTACCGTATACCCAGGTGTAGGGTGGCATTGCTAGGGTATGCATGTGGTAGTATTGGGAGATGCACGCAGGGCCCAATGTCCTGCCTCTCCAGGAGGCATTAGCCAATGGGGCCTGTGGGTGTGGGTGTGTCTGGCCCTGTTGGCTGCTGCTTTACGGCAGAGGTTCCCAACTCCAGTCCTGGTGTGCCAAACACTGTTCGGGTTTTCATGCTGTCTCTGATTAATATGCATGAGCTACATCTGCATACCCTGGGGGTGGTGCATAGATATACAGCACAGGCATCTTTATTCGCGGCAGCATGGAACCTGAATGGTGTGTGGCCCTCCAGGACTGCATTTGGGAGACTCTGCTCTAGGTAATGCGCCTGTTTATGGTGTCTGTGCTCGGTAGGGTAAAATATAGGCGTATTAACCATGCGTATGTTCTCAGCAGTAAAGGTTTGTCATTACAATCACGGTACAGTTGTGGGAAAAATATGTGGACTGGATTGGACGTTGACCCAGCTGGGCTTTGAACCTATGACCTTCTGTTTCTGCACACACTGTCTGTGTGCACTGCACCACCGTGTTGCAACAGATATGCTGTATTCTCTGGGAAGTCCATGACTGTACATCCAACAGGGCCTGTCTGTTGCTGTGGACGTGCCAGCCTGCACATGGCTAGGCTACTGTCTGCTGTGACTAGCAGCCACTGCCCCCTCCATCACCTGTACCCTTCCGCCAACATGCTGACATGTCCTTATCTTGGAAAATGCATATGACCTGATTGAGGTGTGGCACTCCTGGACTGCATGGTAATGCCCATTGTTATGGTGTGTGTGCGGTGTAGGGTAACATATTGGTGTTTGAACAATGCCTATGTTCTCTGCAATAAAGGGGTGTCTTTACTATCTCTGTTTAGTGGTGGGTAAAATATTGGGACTGGGTTGGCAGGGGCCCCAGCTGGGATTTGAACCTGTGACCCTCTGGTCCTACAGGTACTGGCTGTGTCTGCTGCACCACACTGTGGGCCACAGAGACAGTGCAGTCCCTGGAGATAGGACACCTGGCCGAAAGAGTCAGAAACCCTGCTCTGCACATTTTTACTGTGGGCTCATTCACCTTGTATGGAGACATAGGCAGGGCCGGATTTAGCTATACGCCATGTACGCCATGGCGTAGGGCCCACAGCTGCAAAGGGCCCACAAAAATTGAACTAGTTAGGCTTTTTTTTTTTAATAAAATAAAAAAAAACCTGCTGGCTGCCGCCGCGGGGCCCCTCTGCTGCCGCGGCAGCATGGACTGACCCGCGGGGGCCCCCTCTGTAAGCTCGGTCCCTCCCTCCGTGCCTCCGTGTCTCCCTCCGTGCAGGCTGTTAGAGACGCGAAGGCAGACTGTCTCCTTCTGCCTTCCCGTCTCTGTTAAGCCCGCAGGGGCTGATGGGAAATTTCCCATCAGCCCCTGCGGGCTTATCAGAGACGCGAAGGAGACAGTCTGCCTTCGCGTCTCTCACAGCCTGCACGGAGGGAGACACGGAGGCTCGGAGGGAGGGACCGAGCTTACAGAGGGGGCCCCCGCGGGTCAGTCCATGCTGCCGCGGCAGCAGAGGGGGCCCCGCGGCGGCAGCCAGCAGGTTTTTTTTTTTAAATTAAATTTTACTTTAGGCCGGGGGAGGGGGAGGGGGTAGGACTGGTAATTGGGGGGGGCTGGGACTGGGGCTGGAAATGGGTTGGGACTGGGACTGGAAATGGGCTGGGACTGGGACTGGAAATGGGTTGGGGGGATTAAGGCTGGAGGTGGGCTGATGAGGTTAGGACTGGTAATGGGCTGTGGGCTGTTGAGGGGGGGTTAGAACTGGTAATGGGCTTTGGGGGGGTTAAGACTGGTAATGGGCTGTGGGCTGATGGGGGCTGTCTGGTAATGGGCTATGGGGGGGGCTAGGACTGGAAATGGGCTGGGGGGGGTTAAGACTGGAGGTGGGCTGAGGGGGTTAGGACTGGTAATGGGCTGTAGGGGGTGGGATTAGAACTGGTAATGGGGTTTGGGGGGTTTAGACTGGTAATGGGCTGTGGGCTGATGGGGGCTGTCTGGTAATGGGCTATGGGGGGCTAGGACTGTAATTGGGTTGGGGGGATTAAGTCTGGAGGTGGGCTGATGGGGTTAGGACTGATAATGGGCTGTTGGGGGGGTTTAGAACTGGTAATGGGCTTTGGGGGGGTTAAGACTGGTAATGGGCTGTGGGCTGATGGGGGCTGTCTGGTAATGGGCTATGGGGGGGGTTAGGACTGGAAATGGGCTGGGGGGGTTAAGACTGGAGGTGGGCTGATGGGGTTAGGACTGGTAATGGGCTGTGGGCTGATGGGCTGATGGGGGGGGTTAGGACTGGCAATGGGCTATGGGGGGCTGACTGGAAATGGGTTGATGGGGTTAGGACTGGAAGTGGGCTGATGGGGGGTTAGGACTGGTAATGGGTTATAGGGGGGGCTTAAACTGAAAATGGGGTGATGGGGGGTTAGGACTGGTATTGGGTTGGGGGGTTGCTAGGACTGGAAATGGGCTGATGGGTGGCTAGGACTGGAAATGGGCTGATGCAGGGACTAGAAGGGAATGGATGCTGGGTGAGGCTGGAACTAGAAGGGAGCTGATGTTGGGGGAGGATTAGAATGGGATGGGGCTGGAAGAGTAAAATGGAGAAGGGAAAAATATTTTGTGTGGGAGGGATAAAAAAATCTACAATTGGCCGGGTATTGGGAGAGTAAGTGGGGATTGAGGATGGAGGGGTAAAATTTGAGTGGATGAAATAGGAATGAGGAAAGAGCAAAAGGAGAAAGATTAGTATGTTAAAGCAGATGTAGAGAGAGAATGGAAAAAAACTAGAAGAGAGAAGAAAGGACAAATGGACAGCAGACGATGGAGAGTTAGCAGAAGACATGAAGAAACCAGAAGAAAGTGGCTGGAGCAATTGCAGCTGAAAAAAATGCACAAAAGGTAGAAAAATATCTCTTTATTTTGAATTTATTAATTGGAATATGTCAGCTCTGGTAAATGTGCATCATTAACGTCTGCGCTTTGTTTAGTACAAGAGCAAATTAATGTATAGTTTTATTTCTACAGTGTTGTACATGCCAAGTTTGGCTTTTGGGATTCCCAGTTTAATTATTGTCTTCCTGTTTCTAAAATGTGATTACTTGTTTGGTGATGGTCTATGTTCTGCATGTGTAACTGAGCTGAGGTGTTCTGTTTATATAATTCGTATTTGACATTGCCACTTGTTCTCTTTCCCCAGTAGGTCATGTATTGTTGTTCTCTGAAATGTATTGGTTTAATATTTGCAGTGTTGCCTTTTGATTGGTAGAGTATGGTGCTTTGTGAGTCCTGGTAGTGCTGTTAGGATACGGCGGGTTTGCTATGGGTTCTAAATGGGCAGTGTTTGTAGTAGTTCCTAATGTGTCTGGCAGTTGGCACTGGATTATAGTAATGTAGAAATCTTTTAGTCTTTCTTTATCCATACACTCATTAAGAGGCACGTTTACTAAAAGTTAGTATATGGTAACATTATGCAAATATTTATGCAAATGAGGCCCCTTATGCAAATGAGGCCCACACCCCCCTTGGGCCGCCCCTGCTGGGGGCCCACAATTTTTGTTGGCATAGGGCCTCACTCAAGGTAAATCCGGCCCTGGACATAGGTGCACATAAACCCCGAATATGACCTCAGAATAAGGGGATAGAAACATACCAAGCTGGCTAATAGTGATATTAATGGGCAACCATAGAAAACACTCCCAGGAACGCTCATAATTAATATTAGGGAATGATTTTTGGAAGGGTCTACGCTCCGTGGACCCTTCCAAAACTCATTTCTTTTTTTTTGGAGCTTTCCTGGGAGTGTTTTGTATGGTTGCCCATTAATATCACTGTTGACCAGCTGGATTATAGTTTTTTAGGATTTTGTTGTGGTCTTTTTCCATTTCTATTTGCTATTTTGTTCAGTGCACATGTATCACACTGCTCACGTTTTGTGGGTTTCCCCGGTTGTGCTGTACATTGCTGACGGAAATGGTTTCTCTTCCCTTTAATATGCCTTTAACGGCAGGTTTTCATTCGCGTTGGAATTGAGCTCTGAAATTCAGCGCGTTAGTGTGAGGGGAGCCTCTCCCCGCCCACTCTCCGCCCATTGACCCCTTCTCTCCGCCCACTCTCCACCTTCTGTGCTGTTTTAACGCGCTGCGGGGGTTTACGATCGTTAACTGCGGTTAACGCGCGTAACGTACGGTTAACGATCGTTCGCACGTCAGAACGCACGTTATGACATGCGAACGATCGTTAACCTACGTTACGCGCATTATTCACGATTACCGCAGTTTAGTAAACATACCCCTATATGTGCGCACTTTTCAATTTGTTGAAACATGCTTTCATTGGGCGAGATTTAATATAGTTGATCATATTCATGACTGTTTTAAGAACTTCTCCCAGTTTGCTTTGTGTTTATCACCGTGAGCGCTTCCCGATGTAAAAAAAAAAATTATGTGTTGTAATCAAACAGAGGTTTTATTTTTCTGTGGGGTTGAGGGATCCTTTCACTACCAAAGCAAACTGAAACACAGTAAATCCAAAGCAAATAACTTTCTTGAAACTAGGTATTTACTGCAGCAAAAATATCGTGCTAGTTGCTTTTGTCTGCAATTCTCAGCAAAAGAAAGATGGCTCAATAATTTTAGATCCTCCAACAAATCTTGTAAAGGATGTCAACTGAGCTTTGTCACTTATATCAGTGCTTTTGTCAAATTGCAAGGCCTTTAGCTTCTCTATTGCTGCTACAGAACCAAGCATTACTTTCTTTGCATGCAAATAACACATTCAAAAACATCAAATCCAATCAATCATGTAATAAATCAGCCCAAACTTCTGCTGATCTAAAAGTGCATTCACTATGCAGCTCCTCACTACATTTTCTCTTTTATCTCTCCTTACACCCCTCTTTGCGAACTCCACTCTTCTGACAAATCACTTCTATCTGTACCCTTCTCTTCTACGCTAACTCCAGACTTCGCTCCTTTCACCTTGCTGCTTCTTATGCCTGGAACAAACTACTTCTCTGACCCTTTTCAAATCCAGACTGAAAACTCACCTCTTCGCTGCCACTTTCTTAACTCACGTGATCTCCTTATGTTTCCTTACCATTCCCCCTAGCTGTATCCCACGTCTCTATCTTGACTAGTTTGTAAGCTCTGATGAGCAGAGACCGTTCTTTACATGTATCCGTGAAGCGCTGCATACGTCTTGAAGCGCTATACAAATGTTCAGTAGTAGTAGTAAATATCAATGCACTCCAAATATGTTCAACTGTGCCACCACACCCTATCAGCTAGGCGACCACACCATGCAAGGATTCCCTGGCTATTAAATCACCTTTTTACTATGTCTTGATATGACACTGTTGTGTAAATAGTTATCTTGTTATCCAAGTTGGTTCTCCTGTTAATTGTAAACTCAGACTTATGTACCCTGTCTGATTGTTATGTTCCATGTAAACTGCGCTGATACTGAATAGTGCGGTATAGAAGAAATTGTAAATAAATAAATAAAAATAAACGGCTGCAGAGCAGAACTAGGATGTTTAATATATCAGCTCAAAACACCTCCCGATGAAGTATGTTCAACGTGGACCACTAATCAGAAATTCCACTTCAACAAACAATAATGCAGCTACCTTTGAATACTGAAATGGAATCTCAGTGGAAGGGGAAAGCAATTTAGTTCTCTTGCAAAACCCTCCTCAGTCTAATCACTGGTTCCAACATTTCCAGTTCATCTTGCCATAACTTTATACTTTGTTATATGGCCTGTCAAAACAAGCACTTGTCAGATACCCAGGAAGGTGTAGATAACATGAGGAGGGATCTAGCTAAGCTTGAAGAATGGTCTAGAATTTGGCAGCTGGGATTTAATGTTAAAAAATGTAAGGTCATGCATTTGGGCTGCAGCAATCCAAGGGAGCAATACAGTATAGGAGGTGAAGTACTTTTGTCCACTAAAGAAGAGCGGGACCTAGGCGTGGTTGTGTCTGATGATCTTAAAGTAGCTAAACAGGTAGAAAAGGCGACGGCAAAAGCTAGAAGGATGCTTGGGTGCATATGGAGAGGAATGGCTAGCAGAAAAAAGGAGGTGATAATGCCTCTGTATGTCTTTGGTGCGACCTCATTTGGAGTATAGTGTTCAAAAGGATGTGAACAGGATGGAGTCGGTGCAGAGGGTGGCTACTAAAATGATTAGTGGGCTTCATTATAAAGCATATGAGGACAGACTTAAGGATCTTAATATGTACACCTTAGAGGAAAGGTGGGATAGAGGTGATATGATTGAGATGTTTAAATACCTCTGTGGCATAAATGTTCAGGGAGAGAGCCTCTTTCAATTGAAAGCAAGTTCTGCTACGAGGGGATATGGGATGAGGGTGAAGGGAGATAGATTCAGGAGTGATATGCGGAAATATTTCTTTGCGGAAAGAGTAGTGGATCCGTGGAATAGTCTCCCAGTGGAGGTGGTAGAGATGAGAACAGTAACTGAATTAAAAAAAGCATGGGACCAGCACAGAGGATCTCTAAAGGTAAAAAGTGGACTGTTGTAGTTGTTGATATGGAAGGACAGACTAGATAGGCCATGTGGTCTTTTTCTGTCATCATGTTTCTATGTTTCTATGCCTGGTCGTGCCTGGAGCAGGTTTAACTTAAGACATGATTTGGGATGCCCATGGCATTTCTGAGATAAGGCTGGGATGTCCAGGTTGTTAGGAATGCCCCAGCCACGCGTCCACCACGCCCATGTTCAGACTCTGACCTTCTTGTGCTGGGGATGGCCACAGATCCAGCTTCTAAACTGACTTTGGGGACAGCATTATGATTCAGAGGGGAGAAGTAGCCTAGTGGCGAAAGCACAAGTCTGGTAACCAAAGGACTAGGGTTTGATTCCCACTAGTGTTTCTTGTGGCCCTAAGTAAGTCATTTAACTATCCATTGACTCAGAAAAAGGACCCTACCAAAAAAAACCAAGGAGCTGCTGAATCAGCCCTTTTCTTTTAATGGCCTTTGCAGACGTCCAAATCATGAATAGCGCTTTTAAAATAACCCCTGTTTATGTCCATAAAAAAGTATAAAATTATGCAAGATCAACAGTTATTCAACTGGCGACCATGAAACCGCTGATCTGATAGAGGAGTGTTTATGAAAGAGAACTAAATAGCTTTTCCCTTCCACTGAGGTTCCCTATTTATGAGATCGATATTCAAAGGTCACTGCATTATTCGTTGAAGAGGACTTTATGATTCGCGGTCTAACTTTACAACCCAACACTCAATTATATTCAGCACTCAATTATATTCAGGTTCTGGCTTACCTCAGTAATAGCAAGACAAATTCTCTCCACTGTTAAATATGTTGTGAAACAGTATAAAACCCTGAAGAAATGATACTCAGAATCTTACCATATCATATACCATAACAGCACTAATTCATAAGACTCAGATATCAACAATCTTATCGAAAAAATGAGCACAGCAAATACTACACTGGGCTATGGAACATCCAAACTCAACCTTTGAGTAAACAGAGCAACTAGACCGTTCCAAATCCCTACAGAGAACACACCCTATGCCTTAGACTTACGCAGCTTATCAAAAATGTGAAGTCAGCTGCACTGCATGGCGATTCAGTCCTAAAAGCAAAGGCATAGGTGATGTAACCTGCACTGCATGGTAGATGCAACCCTTACCACCTTCCTGGGCCAACCAAAAGGGATGCATTGGTCTTACATACGTAAGTACTACTACTATTACTACTACTAAGCATTTATAAAGCGCTACCAGGAGCACGCAGCGCTGTACAATGAAAACACAAAAAGACAGTCCCTGCTCAAAAGAGCTTACAATCTAAAAAGACAAAGCAAGAAAAGGAGTAGAAAAAGATAAGAACAAGGGCAAAGAGACAAGAGCAGGAGAAAAAGGACAAAGGAAAGAGATAAGAACAAGTGTAAGAGGAAGAAAGAAAGGTGAAATAAAAGAGGGGAAGGAAGGAGAACAGCAAAATCAAGAGCCAAAGGCAGAGGCGAAAAGATGAGCTTTTAACTTGAGTTTGAAGAGGGGCAAAGAAGATGCCTGACGTATAGACAAAGGAAGTTTATTCCAAGCATAGGGAGCAGCAAGGTGAAAAGAGCGGAATCTGGAGTTGGCAATAGAGGAGAAGGGCATAGCAAGAAGCAACTGGGAAGAAGAAAGAAGTACACGAGGGGGGAAATAGGAAGAAATGAGAGAAGAAAGGTACTGAGGAGTCACAGAGTGAATGCACTTATAGGTCAGAAGGAGAAGCTTAAAGTGAATACGGAAACGGATAGGGAGCCAGTGAAGAGATCTGAGGAGAGGAGTGAAGTTTGGCAAAATGAGGCTGACGGAAAATCAAATGGGCAGCGGAGTGCTGAATAGACTGAAGAGGGAAGAGATGAGACTGAGGGAGACCAGCAAGAAGGAGGTTACAATAATCAAGGTGGGAGGTGATTAGGGAATGGATGAGGGTTTTAGTAGTGAGCTCAGAGAGAAAGGGGCGGATTTTGCCAATGTTGAAGAGAAAGAAGCGACAGGTCTTAGCGATGAGTTGGATATGAGAGGAGAAAGAGAGTGAAGAGTCAAAAATAACATCCAAATTGTGAGCAGATGAAACAGGTTGGAGAGCCATCAACAGAGACTGAAAAAGAAGAAGGAGAAAGGGAAATTTGGCCATGTTCAATTTCAAGCGACGATGGAACATCCAGGCAGCAATGGCAGAGAGACAGCAAGAGATCCGAGACTGGAAAGCAGAAGAAAGATCAGGAGTAGAGAGATAGATTTGGGAGTCATCAGCATAGAGATGGTACTGAAAACCATGAGAGGAAATAAGCGCACCAAGGGATTGGGTATAGAGAGAAAAAAGAAGGGGACCCAAGACAGAACCCTGGGGGACACCAACTGAGAGCTGGGTAACAGAGGAGGAGGAGCCACCAGAACATACACTAAAGGAGCGATGGGAGAGATATGAGGAGAACCAGGAGAGAACAGAGTCCCTAAAGCCAAGCAAGGACAAAGTGTCAAGGAGAAGATCATGGTCAATAGTGTCAAAGGCAGCAGAAAGGTCAAGGAGGATAAGGACAGAATAAAGGCCTTTAGATTTAGCCAGGAACAAGTCACTGGAGATTTTGACAAGAACAGTTTCAGTAGAGTGCAAAGGACGAAAACCGGATTGTAAGGGATCGAGAAGAGCATGGGAAGAGAGGAAGTCAAGACAACGGCGGTAAACCACACGTTCGAGCAGTTTAGAAATTAAAGGAAGGAGAGAGATGGGGTGATAATTAGAAGGACAAGAGGGATCAAGTGAGGGTTTCTTAAGGAGAGGCGTGACCAAAGCATGTTTAAAGTCAGCTGGGACAGTAGCAGTGGAGAGCGAAAGGTTGAGAATATGAGAAATGGAGGGGACAACGGTAGAGGAAATAGAGGAGAGGAGATGGGAGGAGATAGGATCAGAGGAGCAAGTGGTGAGCTTGAAGGAGGAGAGAAGAAGAGCAGTTTCATCAATAGAAATCGTGGGGAAGGAAGAGAGGGTAGGATGAGAAGGGGGGAGAATGAAAGCAGGAAAGGGAAATCGGGGATTTAGAGGGAAACTGGAGAGTGATCTTATGGATTTTTATCATGGAAGTAATCAGCCAGAGCCTGGGCAGAAAGGGAAGGAGGGATCAGAGGCGGAGGCACTTTGAGGAGAGACTTGAGAGCAATGAAGAGACGGCGAGGATCAGAGGCATGAGAGTTAGTCAGGCGAACAAAGTAATCTTGTTTGGCAAGAGCTAAAGCAGATTTGAAAGAGCAGAGCATGAATTTGAAATGAAGGAAATCTTCAGGGGAGCAGGATTTGAGCCAGGTATGCTCAGCAGAGCAGGCACAGGAGCGAAGATAGCGAATAGTGGGAGAGAGCCAGGGCTGAGGTAAGGAACGCCTTACAGGACATAAGAACATAAGATATGCCATACTGGGTCAGACCAAGGTCCATCAAGCCCAGTATTCTGTTTCCAACAGTGGCCAATCTAGGTCATATGTACTTAGCAATATCCCCAAGGGACACAGGTTCCACAATGCTTGTATTGGTTCAAGCATTGATATCCTGGGTCCCTTCTTAGTAATGGTTTATGGACCTTTCCTCCAGGAACTTGTCCAAACCTTTTTTAAACCCAGCTACACTAACAGCCTTTACTACATCCTCCGGTAACAAATTCCAGAGTTTGATTACACGTTGAGTGAAAAAATATTTTCTTTTATTAGTCTTAAATAGTTTACCCTGTAGCTTCATTGCATGTCCCCTAGTCTTTCTATATTCTGATAAGGTAAACAATCGATCTACGTTTACCCGTTCCACTCCGTTCATTAATTTATAGACTTCTATCATATCTCCCCTCAGCCGTCTCTTTTCCAGGTTAAAGAGCCCCAACCTTTTTAGCCTTTCTTCATAGGAGTATCCTTCCATCCCCTTTACCATTTTGGTGGCTCTTCTCTGGCGTGTACCTGTCAGACCATTTAGCAGAGTGAGCTTTGGAGAAAGCGCATACTACATTGAATGTTCCTACAACATTCAACATAGTATGCGCTTTCTCCAAAGCTCACTCTGCTAGATGGTGGGATAATTAAAATATTTCTCCGCTGTCGGTACAAACTTCAACAGAACATCGCGTCCACAATTTAAGCAATGCTTTTGGATGCAGACGTTTAACAAGTGAATCTCTGGCCATTTGCCCCTCTAAAATTTACTATCGGATGACCTGCTGATAGTACTTGTGCATGTTTTGTGCCCCCTGAGGAAGGCAATTTGCCAAAACGCGTTGGGGACTACTTATTAAAGGTTGCTGTGTCACCATCGCTCTTGCTTCTTGTGTCTTCTGTCTGGTTCTGCAAGAGCTGTTGCTCCCCTTGTGCCTGGCATAAGGATTATGGCATTGATAAACTAGGCATGTGCCTAGGGGCCAAACATTTAGGGCAGCCCGCTTAGATGTGCTAATTCAGTGGAACCCAAAGCTGATGTTTGTACTAGTAAGTCATCTGCCGGGACAGACTAGGGCCAGGGGTATTGCCACAGCCGTCACCTCCTGTAGAGTCTGCCTCTTCTCTTCCCCCTCAATGTCTTCTAGTTGGTAGGAGGCGTTGGTGAGCTGCTGCTGCTTCCTCCTCCTTTGCAGTCAGAATCATGGGGGAAGGGGGGGTCACGTATTTTTGCAGAGCCCACCAGCCCACCTACAGAGGAAAGCAGCAGCAGAAGGTAAGAAGTACTGCTTGATGATTCCTGCCAGCTGGAGGACAATAAAAAGGGAAATGGGGGAGAATGATGAAGATGATTATACCAGGGGGCGGGTTAGAGGCTAATGTACTTATGTTCTTATGTTTTCCTAAGTTTAAAAATGTATATATATTATAGTGGGGGAATAACACATTGGCCTATCTAAGGTTCACTCTGCCATAACAGCATAACAAGGGTGTGTTTGAGTGGGTGGGTGACCCAGAGGTTTTATGTCTTTCAGTGAATTTATGAGAGTGATCAGGGTTCGGTATATTTGAGTTGGAGGGGGGTTATTTTCAGTTTTGTAATAGGGGCTGTTTTTCTTGCTCGAGGCTGAGTAAGAATGGGTTGAATGTATGGGAGGAGGGTAGGTTGCAGGATGAAGCTGTGGATAGGGGATTGGTCACACATGTATAGTTTGGGTCTATGTATGTGTGTGATGTTTAAAAATGATTAAGTGGATGAGTTTGTCTATCATCCTGTCTTCTACCCCATGCCCCCTTCCTCACTTCCCTAACATACACTTGCCCTTCCTTGTAGAGGAGTAGCCTAATAATCAAAGCAAAAACCTCAAACTTAAAAAGGCTACAGTTCAAATCCTACTGATTCTCCTTGTGAAGTTGGATGACCCATTTCACTCTCGTCTCAGGTACAAACTTAGATTATAAACCCACTGGGAAGGGGGAAATATCTAAATGTAACATGCCTTGAACGTCTACTGGAAAGGTATAAGCTAAATATAAATTATGAGGCCACTATGGTTCTCAAAATAATTAGCTGAAAAGGTGAAGAAAAAGAAGGTGGCTTTCTTAAAATATGGCAGATTACAGAGAGAGGAAGGCAAAAATTAATATTTGGAGAAGCTAGGAAAGTAGTCAGGAAAACAAAAATACAAATACAGGAAAAAATAGCCAATGCAATAAAACGGGGGGGGGGGGGGGGAGGCATTTTTCAGAAATATTAGTGAAAGGAGGAAGTGCAAAAGTAGTATTGTCAGACTCAAGGGTGAAGGGGAGGAATATGTAGAAGCTGATAAGGACAACAAATATATGTTTTCTGTGTTCACAGATGGTGTGCCAGCAGCAGGATCTCAGAAAATGCACACAAATAGAAACAGAAGTGAAAGGGTTCGTAGTGAAGTTCGAGCTGCTCCACTGCCTGATCTTTATAATGTTTCTTTAGAGATGGGAGTGGTCCCAGAGAACTGAAGAAGAGCGCACGTGGTCCCTTTACACAAAAGCAGGGAAGTAAGTATGAGATTGGGAACTACAAGCTGCTTAGTCTGACCTCTGTGGTGAGTAAATTCATGGAAATGTAGTGCATTGCAGGCAGTGGCAGCTCAAGGCAATCTGCTGCCTGAGGTGAAGGATGAGATAGCACCCCCCACCCCCTCTAGAGCGGGGTGGGTCTTTTTCGAAACTCCAATCATGAACTGAACCAAACCAAAAAGCTGATTAGATTACAGTGGTGGGCAAAAGTCTGGAATAACTTGTGAGTTTTGTGTTTTTTGTACTTTCTAACGTTTTTTTTGGGTTTTTTTAAATTTTGCGTTAGCCCAGCATATTCATCTTTCTACCACGTTAAAAGGGATACATTTGGCTATTAGAGTTGACTTTTCTGCATTCCTTGCTTTGTCATGCTGCCGCCCCAGAGACCAAGGTTGGTATGGGCAGGTCAGATGGACATGAGAGTTTTTTATATATTTTGAATTTGGTCCTTCTGTAAGAGGTCTTGGTAATGTTCCCAGGACCTACCGGGGGCCAAAGTTCAAGAGAACACACTAGCCAGAATGTAGGGAAAATAAGGCTTTATTCCCCTTTAAGCACAATGGTTCAAATTATGGGAGACTACTTCAACCAACTGAAAGAAACCTTGCTTCAGGCAACAAAAAGAAATATATTCACACTTGCTTTGTTTAACTGTTGCTTCACAGTGCTAGGCATAAACAAACTTTACAGGCATTCGCTACTGTTCACTATTTTATGTTTCATGCACAGACCTTAGGCTACCTGCCTGACAGTAGCTACAGTCCATCGGGGTTTCAGGTGGGTCTTCGTTGAATTCCACCTGCATGGGCTGAGTATCAGACAGCTGTGAATCAGTGTCAGTAAACTCTTGAGGAGTGTACTGAGGTTTCTCATATAACACATTTACTAGCTTCCAATGTTCAGCATTCAAGTCAGGGCCGCGCCCATGTGAGTGTTTGTTATGGCAGTTACTTCCCCTTGCAGGCTGCCTTATGTTATACAGTCTTTTTACCAAGGGCTTGTGCCCTGTTTCACCAACAGTTTGATAGGGAGGATATACTCCAGTATCTTGTGTTTCCTGTCTTCTTAACTTATATTGCTTATCAGAATAAAAAGGTATTTTACCTTGTTTAGTTGAGTCCCACGGCCTGGTCCTGCTGTAGTTCAGCCTGTCTTGAGCAGTAGGCTTTTCACACTCCAGCTGGCCTTCATGCAGAGTCACCACTCTCTCACATTCACACCTTTTACCATTTGAATAAGGAATATTACCATTTGCAGCAAAGACTTCATCCTTGCTCAGATAATGCTCACTGTGTCTTGCATTTACTGCTGCCGGTTCTTCACACCAAACTCTGGGGTTTATTTCTCCCCTTGTGCCTTTCTTTTCAGTACCTCTCAACCAAGGACTCCTGGAACTCTGTGGCCTCGGATTCACTATGCCCTCCTGCCAGGAACTCCTTCCTCTCTGGTGCTCTGGACACTCCTTATGGTGCTCTCCTTCTTGGTTCCTTTCCAGAAGCTCTCTGTGGTGTGACTCTCCGTGGTCTGCTTTTCCTTGATAAGCCTCTTCTTGATATGCCTCCTTTTGGTAGGCCTTCCTTGGTATGCCTCTCCTTGGTCTCTCTCTCCCTGGTCTCTCTCTAACTTGTCCTAGTTCCTCCTTTTCAAGTTCCCAGCCTTTCTTCAGGGGAACTCCCCCTTTTCTCCATTGGCTGTTAGGTTGCATTACCTCATCAGCTCTGAGGTGCAGTTCTCTGGGCCTTGGAAGGTCACTCCTGCTCCCTCTATTGGGCTCCTCATAACATTGCAGCTGATGATAAAATCTTTTTTCAGGATTTAAAACCCTTTTTTCTCCATGAATAGGCTCTGCGGTACCACAGCTTCCAATTTAAATACTTTACAGACACTGGGAGATAGCTACTGCGATTTTTGTGGATCCTGCGTCAAAACTGGATCGAGATTATCCAATATGCACACGTTATTTCTGACCAATCAGGAGGCTGGTTTCACTAACCAAACACAATGGAGTGGAGGAGTGACCTAGTGGTTGGTGCAAGGTACTTCAGGCCAGAAGGTCAGGGGTTCAAATCCCACTAGAGGACAGCAACCTTGGGCCAGAAGGACTGGGGTTTCTAGTCCCACAGGTGCTCCTTGTGGTCTTGGGCAAACCACTTAGCCCTCCATAGCCCATGTTCCCTGTAAAATAGTTATCTCCAAGTTATAATGCCCTGTTCAATGTAATTTCAGTTTGTTCAATGTAAACCGCACTGATGCAGAATAGTGCAGTATATAAGAGAATGTAAATAAAATAAATAATGCAGATATCTAGCCAACAGTGCAGCTATAAAAACGCACTAAAGTTTTGAATTTCATACGCTTTCTGGATCGACCATGAAGATGACTCGGACCCTGACGTTGGAGGAGCGTGTTCGTGTGTCCTTTATGAGCGAGGAAGGATTTTCAAGCCGTCAGATAGCCAGGAAAGTTGGATGCAGTCAGAGCGCTGTTGTTAAGATTGTACAGAAGAAGAAAGAAATGGGTTCAGTGGTGGACAAGCCTCATTCAGGTCGTCCATGTGCATCAACTCCTTCCCCACTGTCCAGCCCCTTCTAGTCCAAATACCATGGCAGCCCTCTCAGCATCCACTCCCTTCCAGTCTCATCCTCCCATCCCCTCACATCTGCCAATTTGTAGCCCTAGACCCCAGTTTTCTTCCAGTGCCAGCAGCTCTATCCTACCCTTCCCACCATCAGCCCATTACCAGTCCTACCCCAGCCTATTACCAGTCCTAGCCTCCACTGATCAGCCCATTTCCAGTCCTAGCCCCCCGAATCAAGTAATTTCCAATGCTAGCCCCTCATCAGCCCATTACCAGTCCTAGCCTCCCCTAATCAACCCATTAACAGTCCTAGCCCCCCTGATCTGCCCATTACCAGTAATAGCCCCTCCACCATCAGTCCATTATAATCCTAACCCACACTGTCTCTCCCCTTTGTCCAGCATTTGCCCCTCCCCTTTGTCCAGCATTTGCCCCGTCTCTCCCCTTTGTCTAGTACTTGTCCCCTTGTCTCCTTGTCCAGTATGTCTCTGTCTTCCCCTATGTCCAGTATTTGCCCCTGTCTCCCGCCCTTTGTCCAGCACTTGTCCCCCTGTCTCCCCCTTTGTCCAACATCCCCTGTCTCCCCATTTGTCCCCCCTGTCTCTCACCTTTGTTTCTCCTTGTCCTCCTCCTGTCCCCACTCCCTCCACCTGCACCTCATCCAGCGGCAGCAGAGGCACTCCGGCTGTTTTATTTTTAGATTTTGCCGCCTCTACCCTGCCTCTGCCTTCCCGCTGCATTTTCTTCCTCAAGAATGTTTGCAGCAAAAAGAAAGTGGCTGGAAGGCAGAGGCAGGGCAGAGGCGGCAAAATCTAAAATTAAAACAACTGGAGTGCCGCCGCCACCACACAAATCAGACTGATGCCGGCAGCACTCCGGCTGTGTTTTAATTTTAGATTTTGCAGCCTCTGGCCTGCCTCTGCCTTCCCTCGCGGGAAATCAGAGGCTGCAAAATCTAAAATTAAAAGAGAACCAGAGTGCCAGTGTTGGGAGTGATGCCCTCAACGGAGTGCCGCCTGAGGTGATCACCTCAGGTGGCCTAATGGAAGAACCGCCCCTGATTTCAGGATCCGAGGCAGCATGGTTTATTAGAGGCAGGTCTTTTCAGACAAATCTAGTTAATTTCTTTGACTGGGTGACCAGAGAGTTGGACTGAGGGAGAGCCCTAGATGTGGTGTACTTAGATTTCAGTGTATCCTTTGACACTGTTTCACACGGCCAACTTATAAATAAATTGAGCACCCTAGGGATGGACCCTAAAGTGACTGACTGAGTTAGAAATTGGTTGAATGGAAGACAACACAAGGCACCAGTAAATGGAGTAAGCTCTGAGGAGGAGGATTTTACCAGTAGTGTGGCACAGGGATCTGTCCTTGGTCCGATTCTTTTAACATTTTTGTAGTGATATTAGAGAAGGATTGTCGGGTAAGGTTTGCCTCTTTATGAATGATGCCAAAATCTGTAATAAAGTAATCACCCTGGAAGGAATAGAGAACATGAGGAGGGATGTAGTGAAGCTTGAAGAATGGTCAAGAATTTGGCAGCTGAGAATTAATGCTGAAAAATGAAAGGTCATGCATTTGGACAGTACAGTATAGAAACATAGAAACATGAAGGCAGAAAAAGACCATATGGCCTATCCAGTCTGCCCTTCCATATCAATTACTATATTCCTTTTTTTCCCTTTAGAACTCTTCTGTGTTTGTCTCATGCTTTCTTGAATTCAGATACTGTCTCTACTACCTCCACCATTCTTTCCGTAAAGAAATATTTCCACATTTTATTCCTGAGTCCATCCCCCTTCACCTTCATTCTATGACCCCTCATTACAGAGCTTTCTTTCAATTGAAGAGGTTCTCTTCCTATGCATTTATGCCATAGAGGTATTTAAATGTCTCTATCATATCTCCTCTCTCCCGCCTTTCCTTCAAAGTATACATATTGAGATCTTTAGGCTTGTCCCCATATGCTTTATGATGAAGCCCAGTGATCATTCTGGTAGCCACCCTCTGCACCGTCTCCATCCTGTTTATATCCTTTTGAAGATGTGGTCTCCAGAACTGCACAAAATACTCCAAATGAAGTCTCACCAAAGACTTATATAGAGGGACTATCACTTCCTTCCTCCTGCTGACCATTCCTCTCCCTTTGCACCCAAGCATCCCTCTGAATTTTGCCGTCACCATTTCTACCTGTTTAGCAACAAGATCATGAGAAACAATCACGTCCAGATTCCGCTCTTCTTTTGTGGATAGAAGCACTTCACCCCATATACTGTACTACTCACTTGGATTTTTGCAGCCCAAATGCATGACCCTGCATTTTTTTGTGTTAAATCTTAGCTGACGAATTCTAGACCATTCTTCAAGCTTAGCAAGATCCCTCCTCATGTTATCTACTCCCTCATGGGTGTCTACTCTATCACAGATTTTGGTGTCATCTGCAAAGAAGCAAACCTTACCTGACAGCCCTTCAGCAATATCACTAACAAAAATGAATCGAACCAATGAGAGATACCTGTGGCACACCACTGGTTACATCCTTCTCCTCAGAGTGAGCTCCATTTACCTATACCCTTTGACACCTCTCACTCAACCAATTTCTAACCCAGTCAGTCAATTTAGGGCCCATTCTTAGGGTGATCAATTTATTTATAAATGTTGTTGTTGTTAAGTGCCGTCGAGTCGGAGTCGACTCATGGCGACCCTCTGGATAGCTATCCTAAATTGTGTTCGGTCTTCAGTCAGATGGCTCATTGTTGACAGACTGGTACCCGTAGCTGCTGTTATTGTAGCGATCCATCTCATTGCTGGCCTTCCTCTTTTGCGTTGACCTTCTATCTTGCCAAGCATGATGTCTTTCTCTAATGATCTCTCTCTTCGCATGATGTGTCCAAAGTATGAAAGTCGAAGTCTTGTCATCTGAGCTTCTAAAGAAAGCTTAGGTTTGATCTCCTCTAGTACCGACTGGTTTGTTCTTCGGGCAGTCCACACAGTATTCGCCGCCAGCACCATAATTCAAAGGCATCAATTTTCTTCCTGTCTGTCTTTTTCACTGTCCAGCTTTCACATCCATATGATGTTATTGAAAATACCATGGCTTGAACAAGTCGAATCTTTGTATGGAGAGAGACATCTCTGCTCTTGAGAGTCTTATCTAGGTCTTTCATAGCCATTCTGCCAAGAGCAATGCGTCGTCTGATTTCTTGACTGCTTGTTGCTTCTTTATTGATAGTTGATCCAAGTAGGTTAAAGTTGTTCACGATTTCAATTTCTTCTCCTTCAACGATGAACCTGTTGATTATGCCAGTTGTCATGATCTTTGTCTTCTTTACATTAAGGTGCAGGCCCATTTTGAGACTATGTTTTTTGATTGTGAGAAGCAAATGTTTCAGATCATCTTCACTTTCAGCCAGTAATGTGGTATCATCAGCATAGCGAAGGTTGTTGATGAGTCTTCCACCAATCTTCACACCTCTGTTGTCTTCATACAGTCCTGCTTCTCTGATGATTTGTTCTGCATATAAATTAAACAGGTAGGGGAAACGTATGCAGCCTTGTCTTATACCTTTGCTTATTTTAAACCATTCTGTTTCTCCTTGTTCCGTTCGAACTGTTGCTTCTTGATCAATGTACAGATTGCGCAAGAGAACGATCAGGTGTTCTGGTATACCCATGCTTCTTAATGTGGCCCAGAGTTTCTCATGGTTTACACAGCCAAAAGCCTTGCTATAGTCGATAAAGCACAAATAGATATCCTTTTGGTATTCTTTAGTCTTTTCAAGGATCCATCTCACATCCGCAATGATGTCTCTCGTTCCTCGCCCTTTCCTGAACCCTGCTTGCACTTCAGGTAGTTCTTGTTCTAGGTATGGTTGTAGTCTCTTTTGAATAATCTTCAGTAGAATTTTGCTGGCATGTGGGATCAGAGCGATTGTGCGATAATTTCCACAGTCAGTTGGATCACCTTTCTTTAGTATTGGTATAAACACAGATCTTTTCCAGTCAGTTGGCCATGATGCTGTCTTCCATATTTCTTGGCAGAGCCTTGTAAGTACGGTAACAGCTGCATCAGATTGCTGCAATACTTCTATGGGAATGCTATCAATGCCTGATGCTTTGTTCTTTGATAAGGCTTTCAATGCTGCTTCAACTTCTTCTTTCATCACCAATGGTTCCTGATCATAAGGTATAGGTTGAAACGGCTGTTGGTCCACTTGATCTTTATTATATAAAAACTCTGTATATTCCCTCCACCTTTTCTTGATCTTCTCAGCATCATTCAACATGGAACCTTGAGCATCTTGTAACATTCCAATTCGAGGCTGGAACTTTTTCTTTAACTCTCACAGCTTTAGGAAAGCCGATCTTGTTCTTCCTCTAATAGTTTCTGCTTCTATTTCCTTGCAAGTGTCATTGTAGTACTTTTCCTTGTCCTGTCTTGCTGCACGTTGGAAATCTCTGTTGAGTTCTGCGATTGTCTTTCTTTCTCCTTTGGCTTTAGCTTCTCTGCGTTTCTGGGCAATTTTCAGAGTTTCTTCCGTCATCCATTTTGGCCGTTTTTGCTTTTTCACCTTTTGTAGAGACTTCTCGCTTTCTTCCAGTACAACCTTCTTGATGTCATTCCATAACTCTTCCGGAGCTCTGTCATTTGTATCTAAAGCAGCAAATCGATTTTGCAGGCAGTCTTTAAATTCCAGTGGTATATTCTCAAGGTCATATTTTGCTGCATTCATGAGTGGTTTGCTCTTTTTCAACTTTAGCTTGAGTTTGCATACTAGTAGTTGATGATCTGTACCACAGTCAGCTCCAGGTTTTGTCTTTGTTGATGTTACAGAGCTTTTCCATCGTTGACTTCCACAGATGTAGTCAATTTGATTTTTATACAATCCATTGGGTGAAGTCCATGTGTACAGTCTCCGCTTGTGTTGCTGGAAGAAGGTGTTTGAGATGAATAGATCATTGGTCTTGCAGAATTCTATCAATCTTTCTCCAGCTTCATTTCTGTTGCCAAGTCCATATTTTCCAACTACTTTGCCTTCTTCTTTGTTGCCAACCTTTGCGTTCAAGTCACCCATGACTATCAGGATATCCTGTTTGCATGTTCTGTCAATTTCAGCTTGTACTTGTTCATAGAACTCTTCAATTTCATTCTCTTCTGCAGCTGTTGTTGGGGCATATACTTGAATTATAGTTGTGTTGATAGGCAATCCTCGTAGACGAATAGAGATTAAGCGTTCGCTGACTGCATTGTATTTCATTACAGTTCTTGCAAGTTTCTTCTTTATTATAAATGCAACACCATTTCTTCTTTGTCTTTCATTTCCAGCATAGTAGACCATGTGATCATCTGATGCAAAGTGCTCGATGCCAGTCCAGTTCAGTTCGTTGACACCCAACAGATCAAGTTGTACACGTTCCATTTCATTCTTGACCACCTCCAACTTCCCTTGGTTCATGCTTCGTACGTTCCATGTTCCAATGTGTAAGACATCTTTACAGCTTCTGACTCTCATTTCATGCGCAGCTACATCAGCAGTGAGACTTCCCGAGGGCTTTGATCCAACCACATCATAAATGCTGGCGTCACTCTGAAAGGTCTACAGCTCTTCCCCAGTAGCTAGTTGAGTGCCTTCCGACCTGGGAGTCTCATCTTCCAGCACTATAGCACAATTTGTTTTGTTGTAACTATCCATTGGGTATTTATAAATAAGGGGGGTAAAGTACTTCAGTCCATGAAAGAAGAGCGGGATCTGGGGAGTGATTGTTTCTGATGATCTTAAAATGGCTAAACAGATAGAAAAGGCAATGGCGAAAGCCAGAAGGATGTTTGGGTGCTTAGGGAGAGGAATGGCCAACAAGAAGAAAGAGATGATAGTGCCTCTGTATAAGTCTTTGGTGAGACCACATTTGGAGTACTGTGTGCAGTTTTGGAGACCACAACTTCAAAAGGATTTATTTAGTTTAGTTTATTAAAATTTGATAAACCACCAAATTGAAACAACAAGGTGGTTTACAATAAATAAAAAAAGAAACGTAAACAGAACTCCAGTTAAAATAGAAAAGGCAGATAAAAATAGAATAAGGGGATAGACAGGAAGAGGACTAAGAGGCAATTGTCCTATCTGAAGGAGAGGGAAAAGCGCATGAAACAGACAGGTCTTCAGGGCAGATTTAAATCAGGGGTAGGAAGGTTTCTAAGTGGAGGTCAGGGGAGAGATCATTCCAGAGTTTAAGGGCCAAAAAAAAGAATGCCACATGTCTGGTCAACTCAAGTCTGGCCTGGGAGGCAGGAGGCAAATGTAATTGGGTTTTATGGAGGGACCGAAGAATACAATGAGGGGTATGGAGCAAGATGTTGGAAGCAAGATGAGGAGGGGAACCAGAATGGAGAACTTTATGGACCAGAATCAAGATTTTGAACTGAATTTGGTACTGAATAGGGAGCCAGTGGTGATGCATGAGAAGGGGAGTGATATGATTGAATTTAGAAGCATGAGATAGAATCCGGACGGCTGAGTTCTGAACAATTTGCAATCTTTTGACTTCATATTTAGAGAGGCCAGCGTAAATGCAGCAACATTACAGTATGCCCAAGAGAAGTATGTGAGGGACGATGGGGACAGAGAGTTCAAAGAGCGGATCTGACAGAGTAAAAAATATGCATGGCAGATAACTGTGCTGCTGTGGTCATGGAAAGAAAGACAAGTATCCAAAAAGAGCCCAAGATAAGTGAGGGGTAACAACAGAGTAATAGGAGAATCTGAAAGAATCGGGGCAATGGAAGGGGGACTCAAAAAGGTAGAGGCAGAATAGAGTCAGTGCAGAGTGTGGCTACCAAAATGGTTAGTGGGTTTCATCAGAAGACATATACCCTCCATTACCTCAGAAGAATCCAAGTTATCAATGTCCCTGTTTAATGTACATTACCAAGTTTAAGTTACAATGTAAACTGCTTTGACTAAAATGATAAAGCGGTATAAAAGACCTGTTAAATAAATAAATAAAATGTGTACTTTAGAAGAAAGGCGGAAGAGGGGATATATGATAGAGATATTTAAATACCTCCATGGCATAAATGCACAGGAGGAGAGCCTCTTTCAATTGAAAGCAAGCTCTGCAATGAAGTTGAAAAGGGATAGACAGGAGTAATTTGCAGAAATATTTCTTTATGGAAAGAGTGGTAGATGTGTGGAATAGTCTCCCAGTGGAGGTAATAGAGACAAGGACTGTATCTGAATTCATGAAAGCATGGGACAAACACAGAAGATCTCTAAAGGAAAAAAGGGACTGTAGTAGCTGGTGTGGAAGGGCAGACTGGAATGGCCATATGGTCTTTATCTGCCATCATGTTTCTATGTTTCTCACTCTCTTTCCCACCTGTACGCCTCCTTCCTAGCACCTGCCCCACCACTATGCCTCCTTTCACAGCATCTACCTCATCTGTCCCCTCTCTCCTTTAGCATTTATCCCCCTCTCTTCCTTTTCCCAGCACTTTCCCACTCTTTCTCTTCTTGATCCTTCCGGTCCACAGCATCTGTCCCCAATGCTTCTACCTCTCGACTATTTGGCCTCTTTTTGTATGACTAAGTGGGGAAAACATTCCCTTGGCTCCCCACCACTTGATCTTCTCTTTTATTGTGACATCACTGTGAGCACATTCAAAAAACCTAGGACAGCTATTCTCTCTCACACACAGCTTTTAATGCTAAGTTTTACATACACACACACACTCAGTATAGATGAGGAAGTCAACTTTATTTATCTTCTCTCCCTGGCAAGTACCATAGAGCAGAAACAGCAGCAGCTTCTCCTCAGAACCAAAATCAGCCCGCACTGCCTCTTTTGAGTTAGAGATCTGAATGGACCTGCACTTCCAGCCACCCCTTCCATCCTCAGGGATGGGGGAGCCACACCACGGACTGTCTTGTGCTGTCTTGGGCATGGAGGGACCCAATGGACCCATGGCACTAGCCACAGCCTGTCGCCTTTGAGATGGGAACTGTTCCCATCTGCCTAATCAGGGATAGAAGGTGAATGGGCCACATGGCTGTTGTCCACCTCAGAGGTGAATGGGCCACATGGCTGTTGTCCACCTCAGAGGTGGAATGGATTCAGCAGCTCACTGCCTCCTTAGGACTGGAAGTCTAAACAGACCTGTGTTTCTGGCTGTCCTCTCCCTCCATATCAATAGGAGACCACACAGCTGGCTATCTGGAAATTTCTTGAGAAGCGGAGGCATCAAATGGACTCACATCCCTGGCTGCCCTATGGGAGAGATTCTTAAACCCCACTTCTCTCTGCCTCTCAAACAGATGTAGTGCTGCCTGTCTGTCTCAGAACTGTCAGCTATTTATCTCTGAGTGCTGACAGACTATGATGTCTCTCTTGGTGCTGGAGCTAGAGAGGATGAGAGATTTTAAAATTCACTTCTTTCTGCCTCTGAGAGAGATACAGTGCTGCCTTTCAGTGTCTAAGAGCCCTATCTCAATTTTTGGATAATTTCTGAATTTGGTTAACAGTTTTTGCACTTCAACAAAGGAAATTCCTGAAGCAGAATCTCCTTCTCTGTCTGAATGGAGAAGGCAAATTGGTGTACTTTGATTTATTTCAATTTCCTAATCAGTTGGTGGCATCAGCAATTGGACTTGGGAGACAGGCTGGGTTAGGCTTGTTTAACTGCTTGAGAAAATTTTTCAACTTGATTGATGAAATGCCTCGCTTCTTCCTGCTTCTCCTCCCAAAAGTGGCTCAGCCAAGAACTAATGGAACGAATGAGGATTCAGTTCAAATCAATTCCTTAAACATTTGGGGCGTTATTTTAGAAGGCCTATTCATGCTTTGGACATCTGAAAAGGGGCATAGAGATATCAAGAGCGCAGAGACATCTCCAAAGGCATTTTAGGAGCTGGGTCTGTGGATGTCAAGTCTGAACCAGGGCATGGTGGAGGAGTGGCTGGGGTGTTCCTATGAACCTTGGCATTACTACCTGATCTCAAAAACGTCCTGGACATCCTGAATTGCATCTACGTTTATACCAATTCCAGGCATGAATAGTTATCAGGAAAGCGCTTGTTTTTGCCATAAAATATCCAGAGGGTGTAGAGAAGATGGTACTCCTCATCCTCGACACTCTGCACACTCATGATAGCAACAGTGGGAATATGAACTCTGGCTTCCTTGGTCCTAGTTGATGACTCAAACCTTTAGGCTACTCCTAAAGATTCGAGAGCAGCTGTACTATTCGGGTGTAGATGCCCCTGCAGACATTCATATTGGGCATGTCCACGTTTGTGAATTGGTGCCTGAGCTTGGACATGTCTGCTTTTCTTTCAGATGTTCTGGCTTGGATGTCCAACATTGCACTTGGATGTCATTTCTAAAATTCCACTTTTGTTCTTTTTAAGGTATATAAACCAAAAATGGCCTCATTCATCTTGTTTTACTATTCAGTTGAAAACAAATGCACATTCCTAATTGCAACCTTGTCGGTGTTGAACATACCATTAGCCCAGACATTGTGTTGCTAAGTATAGCCGATAATGAGCTTCAGAAACAGATTATCTAAGGATCATTGTTCTTCAACTACACAGAGTCCTGTTGCTAGGGTGGAAGAGAGACATCATGCTCTGAAACTGCAGCAACGGAAGTCTAATGACGAGAAATACTAATAAAAGTTCATAGAACAATAAACAAAGACTATAAGGTAATACATTCTTCTTGGACTAGCTGAATACAGTTTATGACTGTCTTTCAGGAGCTAAAACCCCCTCCCTCAGGTTAGAACAGTATAAGCAAAAGATGACAATAGTAGAATATATTAATGAATCATAAAAGCATTCTAAAGGAGAAGAGACGGGGGAAGAGGGAGGTAGGAAGGAGGGATTGATGGGTGATCAGAAGGCGACAAACAGTAAAATTGTATGGTTTATAATGTGATAGGAAACTTGCTAATTAATGCTATTTATCTCTGATTATCTTCACCTCTAAACTAATACTTGTTATTTTTACTGTTAGCTCAACTGTCAAGTCATATTTGATTGTTAACCACAAAGTTAATTTGGTCTGATGTGATATATTAAATTTAGTTAAATAAAATAAACAAATGTATGTATTTATTTTAAAAGAATTTACTGTATTCCACACAACGGGGTCATTTTAGAAGCCCTATTTGTGAGTTGGACATCTAAAAATGGGCACATATACTGTATGTGCAAATCCTGAAGACGATCTCGGAGCAATTTTACAATGCAACGTCTCCAGGACTAACACATCCTGTCTCATGGGATTGTGGTGGAGACTTGTCTGGGGCATTCCAGAAAAGATATGTGTGTGATCTATTTCAGTAGCGGCAAGCATGTTTAAACCCAACAGCAGTAACGTTCATGTCTATTTCTGCTTCAGGGAACAAATAAGCATCAGAAAAGCTATTGTTCTGCCACCAA
Source organism: Ichthyophis bannanicus (assembly GCA_033557465.1). Classification (NCBI taxonomy): domain Eukaryota; kingdom Metazoa; phylum Chordata; class Amphibia; order Gymnophiona; family Ichthyophiidae; genus Ichthyophis; species Ichthyophis bannanicus. The sequence continues at coordinate 249,643,220 of CM066041.1, read as the reverse complement.
AATATGTGGAGGGAGTAGAGAGAAGAAAGTACTCTGATATCCCCAATACGTTTCACAATGAAAAGTAAATGGAAGGGAAATGTGGGTACTTGTTTCTGATTGGCACGGCAATGTACATCTCTGCTTGCAAAACAAATGTGCATTCAGCATGGGATAGACATCCCCTTCCTAACCTTTTATTATTGGGACATCTTTGTGGCTGGGGCCGCTGCCACCCATTTCAAGTACATGGCAGCCTCTAAAATCACGATGAAATTTACACATGATGGCTGCTTTACAGACTTTTTTAACCTGGACCTCCCAGATTGCATCTAGACATTATTTATAAAATGTGCCTTGCTCATATTACCCCTCTTCTCAAGTCACTTCATTGGCTCCGCATCCAGTTCAAACTTCTCCTGCTGACCTATAAGTGCCTTCACTCTGCAGCTCCTCACTACCTTTCCTCTCTTATTTCTCCCTACACCCCTCCTCGGGAACTCCGGTCTTCTGGCAAATCGCTTCTATCTGTGCCCTTCTCTTCTATTGCTAACTTTAGGCTTCGCTCTTTTCACCTTGCTGCTCCTTATGCCTGGAACAAACTACCTGATATTGCACGTCAGGCGCCTTTGGCTCTGACCCTTTTCAAATCCAGGCTGAAAACTCACCTCTTCGTTGTCGCTTTCGGATCTTGACTCACCTGATCTCCTTTGTGTTTCCTTACTATTCCCTCTAGATGTATCCCATGTCTACAGCTACTGTGTTGTCTATCTCAACTAGATTGTAAGCTCCGATGAGCAGGGACCGTCTTTTACATGTGTCTGTGCAGCGCTATACAAATGCTCAGTAGTAGTAGTTTGCAAGTTACTCCCCTCTATTTTTTGATTCCCTCTTCTTGCTATAGCAAACTTAAATAACTTTTACACTTCAGAAATAGAGAGGGGTAACCTACAAACCCTAAACAAAGTTGGATATACAATATGGTATGAATAATAGGCATGTTCATTCATTGAAATACAGAGAAAATGTCAATGACGTTTCCTATATTGATTCATGCCATTTTCAAATGGAAACAGAAGAAAAAAACTCCAAAGTTTCGGCAATTACCCTCTGCAATCTGAATTGCTTTGGAAAGAAACTCATTTTTCCCCTCAATCCTGTTTTCCTGCAATTATGTAGAAACAGCAGCCAAGACAGTATTCATCTTCACCAACAAAACTGGGCTATCCTTACCCAAGAGAATGAAAAGCTGAACATCGCCTGCGTACAGGAAATCCCTCACTCCCGTTTAGCTCTCCCAGGGGCTGAAAACAATATTAAACAACAGGTTAGATAAACTAGCCGAAAGCTAACCAGGGAACTTAATTGCTCCTTCATCCACATTTGCAATGTCCGATCCAACAAAATGATCTATTGAGCAACAAGGCTCTCTATTCACCCTTAGCATACACTATTGCTCAATAGCACGCATTACTGAGAAATAGTATGTGCCTGTTATTACAAAGAGCACGGTTTGCTAACCAAGAATAGTTATGAAAAGAGAGACATGGGGAAGCATGTCTGTGCTATTCAGTTCTCTGACCAAGCTGGTTTGATGGCTAAGAGTATTTCTTCTCATTAGCACATACTGGCTCTGCATCCAATTTTCACTTCGGGACCTCATATTGCCTACACATGAGGAAGAAATATCAAGAACATGCTGGTAACTCTGATTTTAGAAATGAACACAGATTGTTGACATAGGTTATGGGATATAGCCCTTGTGGCAAGCGTATCTTTTTGTCATGAGTGAGTGCACCAATCCCTTGTATAACCACAACTTTTCAGAACTCCTTCGAGATATATTTTATTTATTTATTTATTTAGCAGTTTTTTTTTATATACCGTCTTTCTACAAGTCAAGACGGTTCACATGAAACATTAAAACACAGTATATTACAACTGTTTACAAGGAACAAGGAAAACAATATAAGTAATATAACTAGGTAACAAGTAACAATTAACTATGACACAATTAGTAGGTATAACTGTGGCACTTGACTACCATGATCGGAGATCAAGATCGAGGTTAACTTTATACATTAGATAGAGATACTTGTTTGGACATTGCCGCACTGCCTTAGGCCTTCATGGCGTAGCAGCGCACCGCCTTCTGCCGCCCAAACCGCACAAACTTAACAGCGCGCCGCCTAATGCCCACTATTTACAGTGCTACGCCTTATGACGCCCACGCCTAACAGCGCACCGCCTAATGTCGCCCAAAATTAACAGTGCGCCGCCTTATGCCGCACAAAATTAATATGCCTCCTACAGCACTTTAACCCATTACAGTTATTGCCTCAGACAACAGCTTTTCTTGCGCACAATGGGGGATTGAACCCATGGCCCCTACACCATTGGTCAGTGTCTTCACTACGGCTCTGTTCTTTTCTGTGCCCAGCAGCGCGCCACTTAGCCTTCCCACGCGCTAAGTACGGTCGCTTTCTCCCGGTTTTTTCTTTTCTCTGCCTGAACCGCCCACTCCTTATGTGGCACAGGCACACTACCGCAGCCCCGCACAATTTCGGAGTTTAGTAAACATACCCCTTGGAATAGGAAATACAAGCGATGGTCTAACAAAATAAAAAACACATAGAAGAAATCACATAACAAAACCCTTGCAGGGAAATCATAGGCCATCTACTAAATAGTCCACAAGAGGAGTGATCCAAGAACATAATTCCAGAGGAGTGGAAGTAAAAAGGAAAATATAAAATACAAGAAAACAACAGGCAATGTGGCAACATACTACACTATCGGTCTCACAACATACCCACACTCCAACCAACCCCAGTCAGTCCTACAACTTCTTAGCATCTAAAAAGAAGCGTAATTGAGAAGGTTCAAAGAAATGATACACAGAATTCTAGTAATGAACAATACATTTACAAGGAAATCTTAATTTGAACTTCGCTCCCAGAAATATCACCTCTATGCGTAGATCCAAAAATGTCTTCCTACGGACCTGTGTCCAACGGGACACATCTGGGAAAATCTGAATCTTACCCCAGAAAAGAAATATCAGTTTTCTTATGAAACAAGCATAATAATGCATTCTTATATGAAAGAAAAACAAAAGAAACTAAAAGTGTTGCTCTGGACCCTATTGTTTCAGAAGACTGTTCCAAAAGTAAAGACAAATTCCCCAAGTCCAAAGAGTCCAAAGAAACTTCATCTTGTGGAGCAGAACTCATACCAGTAATACCAGTGGCAACACCAGATGGTATATAGTAGATCTTCTGTGTAGGGGGAAGACCAGCATCAGAATAACCAAAAAATGACCTTAAGAGTCTATGAAAAAGAGTTATAGCCGGGGAGCCAGAGACACGCGGGAAATTCAATATCCTCAAGTTCAGAGAACGGGAAAAATTCTCCAAATTTTCAATCTTCCGAAGAAACAACAACTTGTCTTGAGAAATTTTCCCCTGCTGCTCCTGTATCTTCTGAATTCGTTGATCAAGCACAGTTAGCTGACCCTAATGTTCCACAAGGTTCTTCCCCACACTTTCCACTCGAGTAGGAAGTGGGGTCAGTGCCTGAAAAGCTGCAGCACAAATCTGATGAACTGTCCGGAGGGCAGACCAGATAGACGCCAAAGTCACTTCTTGTGGGCACAAAAGAGGAGAGAAAACCAGCTAGGAATTGGTAATGGAAGTAGGAAGAGCAACGCTTCCCTGCTCTGACGCACCAACACCAGATGCTAGAGGCAACACCTCCGCCGAGGACGCTAACAACTCTCTCCCAGAGTGAATACCTTCAAGCTCCACTCTCTGCATCACCACCGCAGTACTGGCAACTACTTCAGCAGGTGGTGGAGGAGTGAAAGGGCCTGCGGGGCTCAGCGATACGTCGCTGCCCAAGCAGAGGCTCACCTCCACCACTGCCACAGGAACGTCCTCTTTAGCCACCGCAAAGCTGTCCATGGTTCGCTGCCCCGCTGGTAAGCCTCCCTTGCCCTTAGCCTTCCGCTTCGGCATAGGGCAGGGAATTAAGAAAAGCCTTCACAAGGAAAAAAAACAGAAGGTAAGAGGAGCAGCGAATGACGCATCCTGCTACGCCGTCATCTTGGATCAGACCCCCATTTCCTCTCCTGACTACTACTACTACTACTACTGAGCATTTGTATAGAGCTACAAGTTGTACACAGTGCTTCACAGACATGTAAGAGACTGACCCTGCTCTTCAGAGCTTACGATCTAGTCAAGATAGACAACACAGAAGCTGTAGACAGGGATAAAACAAGGGGGAAAGGTAAAGAAACAAGGAGATCAGGTGAGTCAAGAACCAAAAGCAGCAGCGAAGAGGTGAGTTTTCAGCCTGGATTTGAAAAGGGTCAGAGAAGGTGCCTGGCGTACACACAGGTAGTTTGTTCCAGGCGTAAGGTGCAGGAAGGTGAAAGGAGCGAAGTCTGGAGTTAGCAAAAGAAGAGAAGGGCACAGGTAGAAGCAATTTGCCGGAAGAGCGGAGTTCCCGAGAGGGGATGTAAGGAGAGATTAGAGAAGAAAGGTAGTGAGGAGCTGCAGAGTGAATGCATTTATAAGTCAGCAGGAGAAGTTTGAACTGGATGCAGAAACAGATAGGGAGCCAATGAAGTGACTTGAGAAGAGGGGTAATATGGGCATGATGAGAAAGGCGGAAGATTAGCTGTGCAGGAGAGTGTTGAACTGATTGAAGGGGAGAGAGATGATTCAAAGGGATACCAGTAAGGAGTAGGTTACAGTAGTCGAGACGGGAGGTGATTAAGGAGTGGATAAGCGTCTTAGTAGTGTGTTCAGAAAGGAATGGGTGGATTTTGTTGGAGAAAGAAATGGTAGGTCTTAGCTATCAGATGGATGTGTTTGGAGAAAGAGAGAGAGGAATCAAAGACAACCCCAAGGTTGCGAGCCGAGGAAACAAGAAGGAGTAGAGAGTTATCCACAGAGACTGAGAAAGGAGGAAGAGGAGAGGAGGTATTACGGGGAAAGATAAGACTTATGAGAAGAGACTTGAAGACCTAAATATGTACATTCTGGAGGAGAGGAGGGACAGGGGAGATATGATTCAGTCTTGGCCATGTTCAATTTCAAGCGGCGGTGAGACATCCAAGCAGCAATATCAGAAAGGCAGGCAGAGAGCCAGGTCTGGATTGCCAGAGAGATTTCAGGTGTAGAGAGGTAGATCTGGGAGATGGTACTGAAAGCCATGGGAAGAGATGAGTGCACCAAGGGACTGGGTATAGAGAGAGAAAAGGAGTGGACCCAAGACAGATCCTTGGGGTACACCAACTGAGAGCGGGATAGCAGCAGAGGAGGAGCTGCTATCCTGCTCTCAGTTGGTGTACCCCAAGGATCTGTCTTGCAGCCTGTTAATAGTTGTTAGCTATGGTTAACGCTTCACTTAGTTAAAGAGTTCTTCCGTGGGGTTGGAAGCAGGCTGCGGTACGTCCAATTATTAAAAAGGGCATTGTGGCTTCTAATCACCCAGTTTCAATGGTACCTTTTTGGGAGAAAGTTCTTGAAAAAGTAGTTTTTATTCAACTTCAAGACTTTGTAGAGAAAGGTAAGCTTCACCCACGTCAGTTGGTCATTTGGCTCCATCACAGTATGGAGACATATCTGGCTTTTTTATTTAGTGAGCTTCTTCAGGCTCTTGGTTCGGGGCATGTTGCTCTTGTTATATCGTTAGATTTTTCAGCAGCATTTGATCTGGTTGATCATGCACTGTTCCGCCAGTGGTTGGTGGAAGTTGGCCTTGCTGAAACGGTTCTTTCCTGGTTCTCTTCTTTTTTTGCTGAAAGTACTTATGCTGTCCATTGTAGCATTCAGTCTTTTTCGGTGCACCATTGTCCTATGGTATTCTCCAGGGGTCTATTCTTTCACCTATATTTGGAGTCCGTATCTCACAAAAGATGAAAAAAGACTGGAAACTGTTCAGAGGAAGGTGACCAAAATGGTTTGGAGCCTGCATCAGAAGCCTTATGAGAAGCGACGTGAAGACCTAAATATGTACATTCTGGAGGAGAGGAGGGACAGGGGAGATATGTTTCAGACCTTTAAATACTTAAAGAGAAATAATGAACAAACAAACCTCTTCCAAAGACGAGGAAGCTGTAAAACTAGAGGGCATAACATGAAACTCCAAGGGGGTAAATTGAAAGGCAATGTCAGGAAATACTTTTTCACTGAAAGGGTGGTGGATGCTTGGAATACCCTCCCGATGGAAGTGGTGGGGGCAAATACAGTGACAGAATTCAAAATGGCATGGGACAGACACAGTGGATCCCTTTACAGCAACAGGATAAAATCAAAATAAACTTAACTATCTAATTTCTTAGCTAACAGGGGTGTCCTACACAGAGCTGTGGGTTCACCCCTAAACAAAGACATGGGGAGGGGTGACCTGCACAGAGTGACAGGTGCACCTACTCTTGCCATCTTACTGGGCAGACTAGATGGACCATACTGGTCTTTATCTGCCGTCATTTACTATGTTACTATATTGTTTAATATTTTTTGGCCCCTTTGGTTTTGTTGATTCAGTTCTTAGGATTTCCGGTTCATCTTTTTGCCGACGAAGTTCAGCTCATTGCTTTTTTAGATCCTCAGGTGTTGGATTTGTGGCCTGTTAATAGATGTCTTGATGCCATCTCTTTATGGCTTCAGTATCATTGTCTGAACATTAATTTAGAGAAAAGTAGAGCTATGTGGTTGTCTAATAGGCTTGTTCCCTGTGCTAGATGGCCACCCCATGCCTATTGTCCCCCAGCTTAAGATCTTGAGTTTTACATTTGATTGTCATCTTATTTTTTCTTCTCAGATCTCTGAAATGGTTATGTTGTGTTTTTATTTTCCCCTTACTATTAGAGACCTTTATCCCTATTTGGAGCAGCCTGCTCTTACTACCTTAATTTTCGCTTTGATAATTAGTAGACTGGATTATGGGAATTCACTTTATCATGGTCTTTCTTTGAGTGCTGTTAAGCAGGTACAAAGAGTCTAGAATGTGGCTGTTAAGCTTTTTACTTGTTCTCGTTCCTCTGATCGTGTTACTCCCTTTGAGGTCCCAACATTGACTTCCGCTTTCTTATAGATTTAAATGTTAAGATTCTGTTGTTAGCCTTTTAAGGCTTTTTACTTTGGTATCCCGTGTTATCTTTCTGATTACCTTGTTTCTTATGTTCTCGTTAGAGTTTTGAAATCTCAATCACACATTCGGCCGATGGTGCCTGCTGTTCATTTGGCATGGCTTGAGTCTACTCGCCAGTGGGCCTTTTATTTTAGGTAACCCATTTGTGGAAGTCACTTCTTCTTTACATTCAGCAAGATAATTCTCTTAAATCTTTTAAGAAGAACCTTAAGACATATTTTTTTGGACAAGCCAATAGTGGTCTGTAGGGGCAGGAACTCCAAGGCAGCTGTCGGAGGTTGCACTCTGTTTGTTAGTTCCGTATGGTTGTTTTTATGTTTTTCTTTTTTTAATTCATTGGCTTGTAAATCACTTTGGTGAATGTAGCTAAAAACTGTATATCAAGTCTGGGATAAAGTTAATGCTCCACTGGATTTTTTTGATAATCCCTTGAAATAGTCGGACTGCCCTCAATATTCAAGTGGGACTGGAGGTGTCGAGCAGTGTTTGTAACAGTGATCAATAGGCTGATACAGATAAGTGTTTTTATTGCTCTGACCATTTTCAAACAAGTTCTTTTTAAGTGTCTGTAAAAAAAAAATTAAGGGGTCTGTTTACTAAACTCCGAAATTGTGCGGGTCCCCGTTAGTGTGCGTGTGCCATATAAGGAGTGGGCGGTTCTGCCAGTAAATAGAAAAAAAACCGTGAGAAAGCGACCATACTTGTGCGCGTCGCGCAACTGTGCGGGGTCCGTATTAGCACGTGGGAAGGCTAAGTGTCGCGCTGCTGGGCACACAAATGAACAGAGCTGTAGTACAACAGTGAAGACACTGAGCAATAGTGCAGGGGCCGCGGGTTTGAACCCCCACTGGGCACACTGAACAAGGCTGGCTCAGGCAGTACCTATTATGGGGAGGATTGTTTTAGGAGGGAGCCTAATTTTGTGCGGCAGAAGGCGGCACGCCGATGTGCAAACACAGGAACAGAGCCACAGCATAATGGTGAGGACACTGACCAATAGTGCAGGGAGCAGGGGTTCAATCCCCACAGTGCTCAGGCTCACTGAGGCAGTATTTTAGGGGGCATATAACGAATGGTCAGCATAAGGCAGCACGCTGATGGGCATAAGGCTGCACGCTAATGTTTTAGGAGGCACTGTAATAGTGGCCGGCAGAAGTGGCGCGCTGATGGGCACACACAGGAACAGAGCCACAGCACAATGGTTACGACACTGACCAATGGTGCAGGGGCCATGGGTCCAATCCCCCAAGGTGCCCAATGAAGAAGGCTCACAGAGGCATTATGTATTATGGGGATGAGTGCTGTAGGGGGCAGGTTAGTTTTTTTATCTCAGTTAACACTACTAGCAAACACACTCACAAAGCGTGTTAACATAAGGCGGCCCATAAGGCACATGTTAACGTTCACTGTCCGCCAAGGCACCCTAGAATGTCCCCTATAGGGCCCCATATATGTTGCGGTACAGGGTAATGTATAGTGCACCTTATATGGACGGCAACCATAAGGTGCCCTATAGGGCGCCCTATAAAGCACCCTCAGAGGCACCTTATGGGTACAGTACGCTGAGGGTGTTTTTGCTGGCAACAACATATGTACATGACAGTTAAAAAAAACATTGAACAACCCTCTAAAAGAACCCCACTGTGGGTTTGAACCTATCACCTCTGGCTTCACAGGCAGTGCAGTAACCATTGGGCTACAGCTCTATAGCTGCCAGCAAGCCCCTGGCTGGCTGCAGAGAGCTGTCATGTCACCACACAGACAGTCGTCTGTGGGAACCAGGATAGGGTTAGACCACCCGTACCCATGATGCACTGCACATGCAAATCAGCTGACCACCGATGAACACAAGATGGGGAATGCACCCCAACAGCTCCCCGACCTGGTAGGGGGAAGTGTCCGTGTGCACCCACACAGCACCTCGGCCTGGTAGGGGGGTACTGACCGGGTGTGTTACTGGCACAGAGTAGCTACACACCCTCACATCGTGCGGGTACAGTGCTCACCCTGAGGGTGCGGTGATGCGCCCAGGACCAGGTCCACAACACATGCCAGAGCTTCAAAGCAGTAGTAATCTGAGAGAATAGGTAGTTCCTGCAGAAACACCCTGGATTACTCTGTCTGTTTCAGTCACTGGACCCCCCCCCCCCCCCCGGGTGGGCCATGCACCACCATTTCCTCCCAGCCACAGGCAAAAAGCAGGGTCCCCTATCAACAGATCCACATTCTACCACCCTGCAATGGTGGCAGCAAAGTGGACCATCAACCCCTGTCCTGATGGGGAACAGACACCCTACAGAGCATCCATAACACAATATCAGACAGACATTAGGCCAGGATATGCTAAGCTGCACCCCGCCACTATCTGATATTCTCCTGCAGCAGGCCTTCAGCCGCTGCACCCCACAAGGCACTCCATCAAGACACATACCAGCTGAGAACAGTCTGCTAGTTAGTCCTGGTGGAAATTCATGCACCCAGAACTGGGATGGCAGCACACACAAGCAGATAAGTCAGTGACTGGGCCCCACAAGGAAACCCATACATATCACATGAGAGAAATACTATATAGCACTATGGGGGTGCCTAGCCATGCTGGCGTCACTGCACAGTCAGGGTGGAGTGTACCCCCAGCAGCACATACAGAGGTCACCCTGTCTGTGTAGGTGGTGTCCGGCAGATGCATCCTGGCCAGCACACCCTGTCTGAGCTATACCCATGGTACCTTGCTGCTCATTATGCACATTGTCAGGCAAATACTGGCAACAGTGCTGGCAGTGTGGGCTGTGGAAGGTGTTTGCAGCCAGCACACACTGTATAGACAGACACACACTCCCACACATATGCCAGCATTGTGCCACTATAGAGGGGTTTATCAGCCTTGCCCACCACACCAGTCCTGGGCACAGTACAGGCATGGATATGCTACGCAGTACTGTTGGGGTCACTCCCCAGGGTGGTAAACACTGTCAGAGACCAGACCTGAAGCACGCACCGCAGACATCAGACAGATTTTTATGTTGGAAATCAAAGAGCCAAATGTGCTTTAAGTAGGACAGTCTACCTGCCAGTACACATAGCAAACGTTTGAGAGCTGTCCACCGCATACCCAGGTGTAGGGTGGCATTGCTAAGGTATGCAGGTGCTAGTATTGGGAGATGCACGCAGGGCCCAATGTCCTGCCTCTCCAGGAGGCTTTGCCAATGGGGCCTGTGGGTGTGGGTATGTTCGCCTCTGTTGGATGTTGCTTTACGGCAGAGTTTCCCAACTCCAGTCCTGGTGTGCCTACCACTGTTCGGGTTTCCCTGCTGTCCCTCATGAGTATGCATGAGCTACATCTACATGCCATGGAGGTGGTGCATAGATATGCAGCACAGGCATTTGTATTAGCGTCAGCAAGGAGCCGGAATGGTGTGTGGTCCTCCAGGACTGCATTTGGGAGACTCTGCTCTAAGTAATGCCCCTGTTCATGGTGTCTGTGATCGGTGTACGAAAAGATAGGCGTAATACCAATGCGTATGTCCCCAGCAATCCTGGTTTGTCCGTACTATCACGGTTTAGTTGTGTTAAAAAGATGTGGACAGGATTGGCAGTAGCCCCAGCTGGGCTTTGAACCTTTGACCTTCTGTTGTTGCACACACTGTCTGTGTGCACTGCACCACCATGTTGCCACAGATTGACTGGATTCCCTGGGAAGTCCATGACTGTACATCCGACAGGGCCTGTCTGTTGCAGTGGACAGTGCCAGCCTGCACATGGATAGGCCACTGTCTTCGGTGGCTAGCAGCCACTGCCCCCCCACCACCTGTCCCCTTACGCCAACATGCTGGCATGTCCTTATCTTGGTAAAAGCATATGGCCTGATTGAGTTGTGGCACTCCCGCACTGCATTTGGGGGGACTTGGCTGTAGGTAATGCCCATTGTCATGGTGTGTGAGCGGTGTAGGGTAAAATATGGGTGTTTGCACCATGCTTCTGTACTCTGCAATAAAGGGGTGTCTTTACTATCTCTGTTTAGTGGTGGGTAAAGTGTGGGGACTGGGCTGGTAGGTGCTACAGCTTGGATTTGAACCTGTGACTCTCTGGTCCTATAGGTACTGGCTGTGTCCGCTGCACCACACTGTGGCCACAGAGACAGGGTAGTCCCTGGAGATAGGAAACCTGACCAAAAGAGTAGGGAGCCCTGCTCTGAACATTTTTACTGTGGGCTCATTCACCGTGTCTGGCGACAAAAGTGCAAATAAAACCCGCAAATGACCGCGGAAAAAGGAGGAGAAAATCTAACCAAGCTGGCCAACAGTGATATTCATGGGCACACATAACAAAACACACCCAGGAAAGCTCCACAAAAGGGAAATGATTTTTGGAAGGGTCTCCGCTCCGTAGACCCTTCCAAAATTCATTTCTTTTTTTGTAGCTTTCCTGGGTGTGTTTTTTTATTTTTGCCCATTGCTAGAACTATTGCCCAGCTGAATTATAATTTTTAAACATTTTCGTTGGGGTCTTTTTGGGTTTTATTTGCACTTTTGTTCTGTGCACATGTATCACACTGCTCACGTTTTGTAGGTTTCCCCGGTTTTGCTGTACATTGCTGACGGAAATGGTTTCTCTTCGCTTTAAATGCCCTCTACCCGCGAGTGTTTCACTCGCGGTATTTTTGCTTTGAAATTCGGCCCCAATAATGTGCGGGGAGCCTCTCCCCTCCCCTTCCCTGCCCATTAACCCCGTCTCTCCGCCCCTCGGGAGCCTTCCTCCGCCCTCCGTTAGCCTTTCCACGCCTCTATCGGACATTTGCGGGCCCGTACTTGTGCGGGGCCTGTTAATGTGTCGCGCACCTGCGCGGGGGTTCATCGCACGTGTGCGGGGCGCTTCAGAGCACTTAAGTGCTGCTTTTAGTGCGCTATTGTGCGGCGCGCAATTGTGCGGTTTTTAGTGAACATGCCCCTAAATGTACTTGTGAAAAAATAAGATAAAAAAAGGAATAAGGGACTGGTGATTGACTTTTGAGTGAGCATACGGCAGTACTTTAATAACTGTGAACTGCTCTCCACTGAGGCCCCTTTCTTTATTTTTATTTCAATGTAGAAATAATTGCCTTCGTAATGAGAAAGTGTGTTAATGAATTTGTACTGATATTTCTACACCTTCTTGTGTGAGGTTTGTTAATAATAGTATTTTGTGAAATAAAATTGTACATATATAGAATACACAAACAAATTTACACCCTCTTCAGAGCATGTGCACATTTGTGCATGGTATCTGTGTAGTACTGAGGCTGGATCTAGAAGTCTAGAAGTAAAGGCACATAGGCGCCTATGTTATCTTTATAAATAGGTTTGAAATGGGGTGTCTTTTTGGACTTCTCACAAAGGCATCCTGTTATAAAATGACCCTCCATGTGTCTATTGAACACTCAGCATGTATATGGATACCTATTTAGCTGGATATATATGTTTCTAAAAAAAAATAACACCACATGCATTCCTGGGTATACTTTCTGTGTTCCTTAGACACTAGCTATTTATTTAATTGTTCATGATTTCAGATCTGCATTTTTTGATGTTATACACGGCCTTGCACATTTCAAGTCCCCATCAGATACCTGTAGCATCACAATCCTCAATGTTATGAGAAAGACAACAACCTCGGTCCTTAGAGGCACCTAAAACAGCACACCTTTACGTAATTTCTACTCAAAGAAAAGGTCTTTCATGTGGATGAATAGCAGCTTGGCTTTGTTCCTCTCCAAACAGCATCAGTTCATGTAGTGTGATGAGTTTGGCAAGTGGTTAGGTTCAGTCATACGGGTAAATTCTTCTGTACGGTACTTTTATTCAGAGTCTTCATACTTCAGGAACTAACAGACCCCCTGACTTTGACCTGACTTTGCTTGCTGGGAAAGCAACGTGACGCCACAAGGAAAATACAACCTCATTAGCTCTTATCTCTTTAAAGCACGGAGGCAGAAATGGTTTAGATTTAGATTAACAAGCAGGTTGACAAAGTGCTATATGTAAATAAAGCCATTAGTGTCGGCCTGCTGACATATAACCTATGGAGTCTGCAGTATTTACTAATATGATTGTCAAACAAGAGGAACATTACTTTTTAATGGCATTTCATATCACTCCAGTTGAAGTAATACTCAGGGACAATATAATCAGAAAGCCATTTAGTCACAAAAGCATTGTAGGGGATATAGGTCCCATGCATAAAAGCTGTACATATTACTAGAGTTAAAATGTTCCTGTGTGCATCGTAAGTTGTTAGTGAAATCATGAAGGGGAAATAGGTGATAAAATATTCATTCAAAGCCTGTCATTTCAGGTAAATGGAGCTTCAATGTGTAATGGTAAAAATGGTAAATGTTATTATATTCATTACAGTTTTGTTTGGAATACATTTAACACTTACTCTTATGAAATGTCTATTAAACCTACTGCATGGTATATTATTTTTAGAGTTGTTCTTTGTGTTTCTGATTTTCCCACAGCCAATCATTGTTTCTTTGTTAAGACGTCACTGTCGCTTTTCATGCAAACGCATTGTAACAGGGAAGTGTCCTTAAGCAATCATTTAGGAAGATTCTATAGAGAGATCAGCCATTTATCTAAAGAGGTGTGAAAAATAAGAAAGACGGGCAGGGGTTACTTTTATTAAAATGCAATAAGCACTTAGTGCAGGTTTTACTACACGCTAATCATTAGTGTGGACCTGTACTGATGGTTACCATAGGCCAATAAGTCAAATAAAGAGGAAGAAGAAAGGCAGGATAAAGACCTGGAGTTGGAGGAATCTTAGTGTATGTGGAAAATAATGAGTATGCTGGTTCCAGGTGAGGGAACGATTACCCAAGTTGAATTTAACATCTAAAATTAAGGGATATGTTTACTAAAGGACGTAAATGTAGCAGGTGTTAATGGCAGCAATAAGGGGTGTTACATGCGTAAAGGGCACTGGGCGGGTAGGAGGCATTTGGCGTAAAGGGAGTTAGGATGCAAGGGTGCCGATAACAGGCGTTAACAGCACACTTGCTCTCTTAAGGCCCTTTAATAAACATACCCCTAAGAATATGATGTACAGAAAACAGGAACCAAAAGAGGACACCACAAGAACACCATTAAAATCCCACTAGACTACTATAAAACAAAATAATCCACCAGCAATAGAGCATTCACGAAACGCCCTCCCTAACACACTGAGATCCATCAAAAACCTACAAATGTTTAGAAAACACATCACAACATTCCTATTCATTGCACATTATGGCAATGACAATAACAACAGCACTATATATCCAACTTAACACCCTCCCCTCACCAAAATAACGCTACCCTTCTCCCGGCCATCACCCCCATCTGCTCTTGGGACAACCCCCCATATCAATGATGCTAAATCAACCTATTCTGTATATGGTTCAACCTGTATGTATAAGTATAAATAATGTTCCCCAAATATTGCTGTTATTCCCCTGTTGGATGTAACCCCCTATGTTCAATGTATTGAGTTCACTGTAAACCGCCCCTGATCTCTGGAAGGGGTGGTATATAAAAACCCTGAAAATAAAATAAAATAAATAAATAAGATGAACAAGACTATAGCTTGTATGAGCATCTCAATCAAGATAGAGGTTTCAACCCTTGTGTGTATTAGGAACGGACTGTGAGTTCTTACCCTTTTGGGAGTTTTCTGTTTTGAAAGGAGTACATCCAAGCATGGATGGCTTTGCTCCTGCTCTGGAACTTAAAAAAAACAAACAGCTAGTGGGAAAAAGTAGAACGGACTACAGTAATTCAACCCTGAGGAAACGCAACGAAAGGATTAATCTCTTCTTTAGAGCAGTCTTCTGGGACATGTTTGAAGCAGCCTGAGGTTTTTTTTTGTTTTTAAATTTAGCAGAGAGCCATTGGGCAGAGAAGGGTAAAGGAACAAGGGGAACTGCAGCTCCCAATACTAGGTCCCAAGACTCTTGAAATCTGACAACAGACTTCCATAAAGGAAAAAAACATGTTCTGCCCCAGCATATAGTCTGAGAGGAAACAAGAACCAAGCATTTGCATGCAACCCACCAACAAGAGCTCCCTAGATTTATTTTATTTATTTATTTAACAGTATTTTTAAACCGCCTTATCATATTAATCAAGGTGGTATCACAGCAAACAATCGGGTAAAGTGAGTGTGTTAATCATGCAGTGAGGGTGCAATTTAGTTGAGTGTGTGTTGTATCGTGTGCTAGATTGGGGTGAGCTATGTACAAGGTGTGGTGTGTTGCGTGCTAGAATGGTTTGAGCTATGTACAGTGTGGGCTATATACAGTGGTGCAGTAAAACATTATCTGTACAGGCAGCAATATGTGCTGTTATACATTCTCTTAGGTTATGTGATGTGTCCATAGTGTTCTATGAACAGCATGGTTTTTAGCTGTTTTCTAAAGTCTTTGAGGTCTGTAGTTGTCCTCAAGTCGTCTGGTAGTTTGTTCCATATAGTTGGAGCAGCCATGGAGAGAGCTCTGTCTGTTGTGTCCTTGCGTGTGTGTTTGAATTCACCTGGGGTGCTGACTCGGTTGCGTGTTTGTTTTCTTCTAGGACGAGTGCTGTTGTCTGGTTGAATGAGGGTGTGTAGGCTGTTGGCTGATGTGTGCTGTTTTATCTTAAATAGGTTTATGATAGTTTTGTATCTGATGCGTGCACCGATTGGGAGCCAGTGTAAGTCTTTTAAGGTGGGTGTGATGTGGTCCTGTCTTGCAGTACCGGATATTATTCGTGCTGCAGTGTTTTGTGCTAGCTGGAGTGGTTTGAGGGCTTGTTTCGGTAGTCCCAAGTATATCGGATTGCAGAAGTCCAGTATTGGGGTTATCAGTGCTTGGAGGACGGTACGAAAGTGTTCTGGGGCAAGGAGTGGTTTCAGTCTCCTGATGATTCGCATCTTGTAGTAGACTTTTTGTATTGTTTTGTCTATGTGTGGCTTGAGGCTTAGCTTGTTGTCCAGAGTAACTCCAAGGTATCTCACTTCTGATTTTATTGGAATAGTAGTGTTTTGTATCTTGATGTTTGGCGGGTGTATGAAGTTTTGGTTCCGAGTGATTATTAGGGCTTCAGTCTTGTTGTAGTTTATTGCGAGGTTGTTGTTTTGACACCAGCTCGTCATTTGGGTAAGGCAGTCTGTTATCTTGGAGAAATCCGGGTTGTCGATTTCTATCGGGGTGTATATCATGATGTCGTCTGCATATATTGTGTATTGAATGTTGTTCTCTTTCATGATGTCGCATATCGGTTTGGATGTAGATGTTAAATAGGAGGGCTGAAAGTGCGGATCCTTGAGGTACTCCTTGGCAGACATTTATGGGTCGGGAGGTGTTGTGTCCCACCTTGACCTGTAGCTGTCTTTCGGTTAGGTATGAGTGGAACCATTTCAAAGTGATACCGTGTATACCAGTGTTCTTTAGTCTTTCCAGGAGCGTGTTGTGGTCCACTGTGTCGAAGGCTGAGGAGATGTCGATGAAGATCATTATGATTCCCTTCCTGTTGTTGTCAATTATTCTTAGGATGCTGTCGAAGAGGTAGATCAGTAGCGTTTCGACTCCGTGGTTGGGACGAAAGCCGTGTTGGTTGTCGTCGAGTGTTTCATGTTTGTCGATGTGTTCCTGGAGTTGTAGTTGTACCGTTTTTTCGATGATTTTTGCCAGGAAGGGTATGCTGGAGATCGGTCGGTATGCTGCTGGATCCTTTTTGTCGAGTGTTGTTTTCTTTGTTATTGGTCTTACTGAGGCAAGCTTTAGTTGCTTTGGCATGAGTCCTTGAGTGAGTGAGTTGTGTACTATTTTGTGTATGGTGTGAATGAAGTTTGATTTGGTGGCTTTGACCCATGATACTGGGCATGGGTCTGTAGGAGCAGTGCTTGTGTTGATTGTAGAGATGATGTGGGATATCTGCTCTGTTGAGGGTGAGTAGAATGTGCCCCAGGTTTTGTTGTGTATGTCTGTCCTGGTGGTCCCGCTGGGTGTTGTACGCTCTGTGGAGTGGAATTTGTCTTTGATGTGGTTGGCGAATTCCTGTGGGTCCACTTGTACTTCCCCTTCTGTTTGCTCTTTTGTGAGGATCTTGACTATTTCAAAGAGCTCTCTGGGCTTGTTGATGGAAGTATTTATCAAGTTTGTGTGGAATTCCCTCTTTGATTGGTTGATGCATTCATTGTATTGTTTTTGTTTTGTTAGGTAGAGATGTTGGTCGGCTGCTGTTTTGTTTTTTCTCCATCTCCGTTCAATCTTCCTGAGCTCCCTCTTTTCCTGACGTATTTCTGCTGAGTACCAAGGTTTGTTTTGTCTCCTGTTGTGTTGGTGTTTCTCGTGTCCTCCACCGGATGGTTTGGCGGCGTTAGCTAAGATGCTGTTCCATCTGGAAACTTGTTCCTCCAGGTCATCTGTAGGAATGTTCAGGTGTTGTGTTGTGTTCTGTATGAATTCGTCCCTGTCGAATTTCTTGAATCGTCTTTGTGTGTGTGAGTTGTTTGTTCTTTCGTTTGTCTGGTCCTCTTGAGATCGTATCTTTGTCTCAATTAAGTAATGGTCAGACCATGGCACTGGGGTAATGGTGGGTGGAGAGATTAGGTCTCTTGAAGTTATGTAATTGGATGCGAAGATGAGGTCTGGAGAAGATCCATGTCTGTGCGTTGGAGCGTTGATTATCTGTGTGAATTGAAGTGAGGTCATTGCTTGCAGGAAGGCCTCTGCGTCTTTGGCATTGGTGGACTTGAGGTTGAAGTCTCCAATCAGTAGTGCTGGTTTGTTGTTTGTTGTTATGGCACAGGCTTCTTCGAGTATGAAGGCTAATTCGTCGGGTGGAGCTCTGGGTGCTCTGTAGGTTAGGCAGATTGCAATGTTTTTGTTTTTGATGCTGATTGTGTTACATTGCTGAGTATTGGAGAAGCTATGTGTCTTGAATTTTAGTTTTGTCTTTGCTATTATTAGGACTCCTCCTCCACGCTTGTGGGTTCGTGGGCAGTTGTACGCTGAGTAGTTGTCCGGTACGAGTTGGTTGAGTAGTACATTGTCGGTAGGGTTGAGCCACGTCTCTGTGAAGCATATTATGTCGGGCTGTCGCTCCTCTATGTGGTCTACAAGAGTGTGTATCTTGTTGCATACTGATCTGGCGTTTATGAGCTCAATCGTTGTTACCTTTGTTGAGTAGGTTGCTGTTACATGTGCTTCCTTTGTGCAGGATTGGGAGTTTGATTTGTGTCTGTTTGGTCTTTTTGTCTGGGCAGTTCTGAGTGTTTGTTTGTGTGTGTGCTGTGTTTCTAAATATGGCAATGCTGTTGGTGGGTACCGCGTTGTGTTTGCTTGTGGGTAGTGTAGGTGTGTGGTTGGTGGGAGGAGTTGAGTGACGAGTAGGTAGAGTGGGAGGAAGTATGTGACGTGCATTTTGGTCTTTTGTGATGTTCTGTTAGGGTGATGCCTTTTTTTCTTAAGTCTTTGTCTGTTGCTTGCTTTGCTGTTGTTTTTCCTCTGGTGTTCTGTTGTATGTGTGGCTGTGATTCTCCCTTTGTGCTCACTCTTGCCGCGCTGTTCCTTGTACGGCCTTGAGTCTGCCCCGATTGGGCGGCACTCTGCCGCTGTCTGGCTGTGCCCTTGTTGCCGCTCCAATCCCCCGATTGGGGAGAGCTAAACTTGGAGCAGGGGCCTGTCCCCGTGGAAGGGGAGCCTGTCCCCGTGGAGGGGAGCCTGTCCCCGTGGAAAGGGAGCCTGTCCCCGTGGGAGAGGAGCCTGTCCCCGTGGGAGGGGAGCCTGTCCCCGTGGAAGGGGAGCCTGTCCCCGTGGAGGGGGAGCCTGTCCCCGTGGAAGGGGAGCCTGTCCCCGTGGAAAGGGAGCCTGTCCCCGTGGGAGGGGAGCCTGTCCCCGTGGGAGGGGAGCCTGTCCCCGTGGAAGGGAGATCCGGATCCGTTGGGGTGTTGGTAGTTGAAGGGACCGTCTGGTGGAAGGAAGTGTGTGGTGTGTAGTGAGGGTTCTACTTGCGGTTTTGACGTCCTTTTCTTCGGTCTAGTCCTTTGTTGGGTTCTGCTGCGATGTTGTTGGTGTAGCTGCCTCGTTTTGTTGTTGCCTTCTGCTCGCCCTCGTGCCGCGCCTAAGGGCCACGCCAAAGGGCCCTCTTGCGAGGCCCTCAGGCGCGGGCCCGCAGGGCGCGGGCGCGCCCAGCAGGGACGCCGCTTTTATCTGCTGCCGGCTGCTGCTGTTCCCGCTCCCACTGCCCGGATTGGGCAGGAGCCGAGGAGGGAGGAGCTGGTGAGTCCCGGCAGTAGCGGCGTCTCTGCGAGCAGGGACGCCGCTTTTATCTGCTGCCGGCTGCTGCTGTTCCCGCTCCCACTGCCCGGATTGGGCAGGAGCCGAGGAGGGAGGAGCTGGTGAGTCCCGGCAGTAGCGGCGTCTCTGCGAGCAGGGACGCCGCTTTTATCTGCTGCCGGCTGCTGCTGTTCCCGCTCCCACTGCCCGGATTGGGCAGGAGCCGAGGAGGGAGGAGCTGGTGAGTCCCGGCAGTAGCGGCGTCTCTGCGAGCAGGGACGCCGCTTTTATCTGCTGCCGGCTGCTGCTGTTCCCGCTCCCACTGCCCGGATTGGGCAGGAGCCGAGGAGGGAGGAGCTGGTGAGTCCCGGCAGGGTTGAGCTCAACTCAGCCAGCATACTCCTTTCCATTACCTCTGAAGAATCCAAGTTATCAGTCTCCCTGCTTAATGTACATTACCAAGTCTAAGGGGCATATTTACTAAACGGTGGTAAAGGAGCAGTCTTTTTCGTGCAGTAACAGCAGCGATAAAGGGTTACCATGTGCTAAGTGTGCTGGGCACGCCAGAGGCGTTCCAGTGTTAAGGGGTTCTAGTGGACACTTAGCAGGCGATAACAGGATGTGCTGCTTTAAGAGGTGCTAATTTCACTTAATGGGCGGTAACAGGACATTAAGGGGTGGTAGAGGACCCTTAGCGGGCAGTAAAAGGACGTGCTCTATAAAAGTGTCTTGCATGCACCCTAATGCAGGAAAGCCTCTAAAACGTTGAAAGGGGGCAGGGAAGCCACTGGAGAAGGTATGGATGCAAGCACAATTGGTAGCTGATGGAGTTGATTCACCAGATGCCTGGCTATGTGGAAGTATGTGTGATGAGCATGTTTGACCATACAGCAGGCCTATGCTGTTGACTAGGTGAGATAGGCGGCTGCCTAGTGATGCTGGTAGTGAGTGTTGGCAGTGTTATGGGTGGGTGGTTGTGGCAGCAGAGTCAGCGGAGGAGATGTAGCAGCGGGGGGTGCTGTGACAGGCGTGCAGTCCTAGATGCTCCTGAAAGCATACATCGTGCCATAATTTATATTATAGTGTCTGTGAGGTGTGGACATATATCCAGATGTACTGTCAGTGTGTGGCATGCCATAGGCAAGGACAGTGTCTGGGTGGAGGCAGCATGTGCCTGATGTGGGCAGCAAAGGGAGGATTGTCCATGAGTGCTCATGTGGAGCAGTCACAGGAGAGGTGTGCATGATATGGCTAACTGTGGCAAATCACCCCTGATGGCCATGGTGGGGCAGTTTACTGCCAGTAAGCTGCCCCACCATGAATCTCCCTGACAGTCAGAGGGCTATGCCATGGATCTTCCAAGCAGAGAGTGCAATGTTTATGTTTATTAAAACTTTATATACCGCTCATAAACAATTAGCATCTGGGCGGTTCACATACATTAAAAGTAATTAAAAGAGAGAGAGAGCTGCGAAAGAGAAAAAGAAAAGGAGCGCCATAAAATCTTTAAGAGGAAAGAAATAGAGATAGGGTCAGAGAGTAGAGAGGGGGCAAAAGATGGCTGACGTGGGGGAAACACGTTGATAACCAGGGGTGTAGGGTATATTAGTAGCACAAAAATAAGTTAGACTCTCTGTTGTCCAGGGGAAATAGCTACTATTACCCAGCCCAAAAGTTCGGTGAGTTATTCTGGCAATGAGCCATGAAAGAAGTCTGGTCTGCAGATATATATTAGACTTTATTATAGGCAACCAGGTAGAAAAATATACACACACACATATAGCTAATTAGAAACATGAGGTAGAAATTTGTTATAGTACAGATGTACACTTGGACAACGTAATAAATCACTGATTAGTAACCAGACGTCACTGATTCGCTCTGCACTGAGGAAAAGTAAGAAATATATTGCTAACCCCTTGCCCATCCAGGAGAGGAGAGATAAGCCAGTACCTTAGCTCTGTCGGGCACTCAGGAACAACTTCGTCCAAGGAGGCAGCTGTTAGCTACTGCAGGCTCCAGCCCTGTCACAGGCGAGCCGCAGTAAGTCCAAACCGGAGGTATCTGTGAAAGTCTTATCTCAGACCTACGGAGGACGGCTTAGCCCACACGTAGTGGCCGTCTGGCGGAAAGCTCAGGTCGCAGGAATCAGGTACGCAGTGCACAGCAGGGAGGAACCGGTGCAGAAGTCTGTATGAACAGGTGGGAAAACCCCCCAACTCTCTCTAAAGTTCCAGCGCAGATTGCACTATTCTGTGTAAGAATCCTCCGTCATAGGTCCGATGATTGGTTGGCACCAGGCAGTCTGAGGTGTTCTCAGCGAATCAGGAGGTAGATGATGGGCAGCTTCTTGCAAACAAAGGAGCCATGGTAAGAAGTCAGGCAGAGGCAACAGTATGTAACTTCTGGGCATGTACAAGTGTCCAAGGCCAGCCACGGACAATAGCTTCTGTATGCACACTTAGAAACGCTGCGCAAGCAGTTGCTTAGAGTTTGTTTGTAGCTGAACACAGCAAAAGTGTAGTGAAGAATCCATCTTGTCTGATCAGTTTGGTTCAGGCCTGAGTTGCTGAGCAGGCCGGAGATTTGCATGTAGAATTGCAGGGGTACCAGCCCTACAGGGGGACGGGAGGGGAAAAAGGGATGGGGAACTAGTATATTAATGCTAGGGTTGAGAGGGGGGAGAGGCGGGGAAGGGGAGATTAAACGTGGAGCAGAAAAGATAGGTTTTCAGTTTAGCTTTAAAAGACAAATAGGAAGTTTCTAAGCGAAGGGAATGGGGAAGTGAGTTCCAGAGCCTGGGACCAAGGAAGAAGAAAGCTGAAGACCGAGTGGATTCTAAATGGGCTTGGGAAGGGTGGGGGGGAAGAAACATACGATTAGCGTGGATAGAACGAAGAGATCGGTGCGGGGTATGGAGATGAACCTGGTTGGCGAGATACAGGGGAATACCGGAATGAATCACCCTGTGAACAAAAATAAGAATTTTAAACTGAACACGAGAGACAACTGGAAGCCAGTGAAAGTGTATTAGCAAGGGGGTGACATAATCGAAACGTGAAGCATGGGAGAGAACACGCACGGCAGTATTTTGAACACGTTGAAGACGAAGAATTTGGGATTGGGGAATACCGGCAAGACAGATGTTACAATAGTCGAGACGAGACATAACAAAGGAGATAATGAGGGTGGTGGGTGAATGTATGGGATCATACAGACCAAAAGCACTTGGTGTGTGTGAACCAAAAGTAGCAGTGCCATGGGGTACATGAAACACCATTTGTGCAGGTGGGACTGGTGCCTCAGCTTGTGCAACTGCAAGACAATACACCCAACAGAGTGGCATGATAGAAAGGGACATGTTGAACCATTTGCCCCATGTGGGGCAAGTAAGGATAGCAGAACAGTGCAGGGGATAGCTATGCAACGAGTGTTAGGTGCCTGAAGGTATAAGATATATCCTCTTTACGTAAAGCTGGGAGGCCACAATGATGGCAAAACAGAAACGCATCCATACCAGTTGACCCAGACATCTGCTGCGTATACATCACTTACCCATACATCACTGACCCACTGCAATGCGCCAAGGCAGAGCATTGCCCACAGATGTCCATGATGGAGAATGCTATGCTGGGCTACCCAATGTGTTGCCATAATGCATAGAAATGTAGAAGAATGATTGTCCAAATCCACAATGCAAAAAACAAAATTAAATAAATATTGCACATATAATCATACATCAATCAACAATTCACAAATTATATAAACAATATAATAATCAGTGTGTTATAAATATATATTATTTATTAGACTCATAAACTATGTTGCAGAAATTATCCAATTACATGAAACATATTAACACTACTAAATAATTCATAATCACATGTCTCACGGTGTATCTGAGAATATATGAATGGCCATTCAGCGAAAATTAAACTCTACAGCCTTCGATTGTTCAGCTGCAATCTTCTAAAGTGAATGGTTCCCATATACCTCGAGAGGTGGGGTTTTGAAGGAAATTTGATAATATTGGATGGTTGATCTTGGGGCTTGACAGTGTATGCCTGTTTAAAGTGTTTGGAAGAAACTCATGCTTTTTTTTTTTTTTTTTTAAGTTTCAAAATATTTTATTGAGCAAAATCAAAGAATACAAACATTTCAAAACAAACATTTACCATATAATAGGCATACAGATTACAGTCCACATCATGGGGAGCGAAAACTGATCAAAACAAGGAAAGGAAAAACTTTTTTTACATAAGAAAAACTGAAAGAAAAGGGGAAGCTGGTCTAATCATTTTACTCTTTTTTTTCCATCTGGTGACAAAGAAAATCAACCTAGAAACTAACTATTAACCTGCGTAGAATGTGACAAAAGAAAAGTTTCCAAGGCTGACGTTTCCAAGAAGACATACTTGGTGCCTTTAAAGGTAACTAGACATTTGCAGGGAAATTTTAGAAAAAACGTGGCACCAATAGCTAGGACGCGGGGCTTTAATATAAGAAAACCCCGACGACGCAGCTGAGTCGTCCTGGAGACGTCTGGAAACATATTAATTTTCTCCCCACAGAAAGCAGCCTCTTTGTTCGTAAAAATAAACGCATCACAGCATTCTTTTCAACCTCAGAAGCAAATGATACCAGAAGAGTAGCTCGTGTTGAGATTAAATCCCGAGAGGACTCAATGAACGCAGAGAAACGTCCAGAGAATCCTGGGATACTACAGGGGCAGCTCCAGGGGTCGTCTCCTCTGGTGCCGTCCCTTTACGAGAAATATAAAACAACTTTACAACGTGTGGTTTTGAGTCTTCCCTATAACCTAAAACTTCCACTAAGTATTTGTCAAACAGAATTTGGGGAGACAAAAAACGAGTATACGGGAAATTTAAACATCGCACATTAGAAGCACGCAGAAACTCATGCTTAATTGAATCAAGAATGATTTTATACGGTGGAATATTTACCATCTATGTTCTTTTACAAGCGACAGTGGAACATTCAATATCTGTGTGTCTTGGGAGTAACGGTTATTTATTTATTTATTTTTATTTTATTAGAGTCTCTTTTATACTGCGCTATTCAGCATCAGTGCGGTTTACAATGAACAATAAAATACACATTTCCGATGGTACTTTGTGTTTACAGTTAATGCAACTTGGATAATAGGGTAACTATTTACAATTTAAGACATAATTGGGAACTCTTTTGACTTCAGTCAAGGGGGTTCTGAGAGGCTTGTGAGGATGATGCAGCGTCCACATTGGCTTCTGGGTAAAACTGGAGGAAGGGGTGAAGTTTTAAGGCCTTTCTGAACTGAAATAAGTCCTGGATTGATCGGATGTTGAGCAATGATATTAAGTGAAGGTTTTTGTATTCGTGAAATACCATGGGTAATAGTTGAGGTACCAGTGAATATTCTCTTTACATATACAGGGTAGACAATGAAGTATGTTATACAGTGAATATTGCATTTATATATATAGATTAGTTGAAAGAATACATTGTATTTATATACTGTATATAGATTGAGGCATTTATATATAAAAAGGGGTATTTATATGCAACAAGAAAGGTATTAATTTTAAGTGTTGTGATGATGGGGTTTTATGAATATAGATTCATATATTGATTTATGTTGTTAATTTTATATTTCATGGAAACTTCTATTTGTATTGGTTTTTATGTATTAATTAAGTGCTTTGTGATTATGAATTACACAGGTACACTACCAAAAAACTGCTTCCAGTTTTGCAACTGATTCCTATAGATTTTGGGGTGCTGAATCCAGGAAAAATAGCCAAAATGTTCCATCACGTCACGTTTTCTTGCAAAATTAGATTTCTTACCCATATAAGGAATGTTCACATAATTTCTTTTTAGCTGACTGCAGTTTATTTTCTTGGCCCAAAATAGAGGTTGTAATGGTTAACTAACTAGAAACACTCCCTCATGATATTTTAGAGTGTTTTGTATTCATTTTATACATTAACAGGACAATTGGGAGGCGGGGGCTATAAATCCAGTACTCGCGCTGGCGCATGTTCTTTCCTGTTCGCCTCGCCTCGTTCGCTCGCTCAAACACGGTGGTTGCGACATGAACATTCCTGTCAAATTTCAGTTTCTTGCAAGTTCATTATTACCTTTTGTTTGCTCAGTCGTAATCCAGCTTTATTCCGAAGTGGTTCACTACAGTTGTAGTTTGCAGTGCTGTGTATTTGTGATGGCTCACAGAGCCAGAGGTTGCGTCAACTCTCCGGACAGTTTTTGTTTTATTTGTGGGGAATATACCGTGAAAAAGCGGCAGAGGAACATTTCTGCATTTATTTAAAAAGTATATTTCGCCTATTTCGGTTTGAAGTTAGGCGATCAAGACAAACCGTGGGCTCCTCACAAAGTGTGCAAGACATGTGAGGAAGATCTACGCTTATGGATGAAAGGTAAAAAACAAGCATTTCGTTTCGGAATACCTATGATGTGGCGTGAACAAAGAGACCACAGCAGTGACTGCTATTTTTGCTCTTGCATTGTGAAGGGATACAACTTAAAAAATAAGAACGTAATAAGTTACCCCAACCTTCCCTCAGCAATTAGGCCTATGCCTCATAGCAACGAAGTACCTGTGCCTGAACCACCAAAATCTTTGGATCATATTTGTGTGGACGGTTCTGATCATGATGAGACTCATCAGATGGCTTTTCCCGATGAGTCCAGTACTTCCGAGTTTGAAACTGAACCAGATCCGAAACCTGAACTTTTCTCTCAAGCTGAATTGAATGATTTAGTCCGGGATTTAGGACTCCCAAAAGATGCTGCCCAACTGCTAGGTTCTCGGCTTAAACAGAAAAATCTATTGTCACCAGGAACAACTTTTTATTGATACCGCAACCGCGAGACACAATTTTTGAAGTATTTCAGCAAAGAGGAAGATTTGGTATTTTGCAACGATATATACGGAGTGATGGAAAAGTTTAAACTCAAGTATCATCCTGCTGAATGGCGGCTGTTCATTGATTCGTCAAAAGACAGCATAAAAGGTGTTCTTCTTCATAATGGCAACACATTCGCTTCAGTTCCTATTGCTCACTCTGTTATTCTCCAAGAAAAATACGAGAATTTGGCCCTGATTCTTCAGAAGATTCGTTATGATGAGCATAAGTGGATGATTTGTGGAGACTTTAAAATTCTATCCATGCTATTAGGGCAGCAATCCGGTTTCACCAAATATCCCTGCTTCCTTTGCTTGTGGGATAGCCGGGCCCGCGACCTACACTGGGGGAAAAAAAGACTGGCCAATTCGGGAGTATTTGAGACCCGGTGAGAAAAATGTTCTTCATGAGAGCTTGGTACCTCGTGATAAAATTCTATTACCACCTCTCCACATTAAGTTGGGTCTCATTAAGCAATTCATCAAGTCCCTTCCAAAAGATGGTGAGTGCTTTCGGTACCTTTGCTCAAAGTTCCCCCGACTTTCTGAAGCAAAGCTAAAGGAAGGAGTGTTTGTTGGCCCTGATATAAGGAAACTCATTTCAGATGGAGCATTCGCTGAAACGATGTCTGAGAAGGAAAAAGAAGCCTGGGATTCCTTCAAGGATGTTGTTCTCAAATTCTTGGGGAACAGGCGGGATGAGAACTATAAGGATATTGTTGCCAGGATGCTCAATGCCTTCAAAGAACAAGGCTGTAACATGAGCCTGAAAGTCCATTTCTTGCACTCCCATGTGAACTACTTTCCCGAAAACTTGGGGGCGTACAGTGAAGAACAAGGTGAAAGGTTTCACCAGGACATCAAGGACGCAGAGAGAAGGTACCAAGGAAGATGGAACACCACTATGATGGCTGATTTCTGCTGGTTGCTGCTGCGGGAAACCCCAGATGAAAAATACGCCAAGCAGCGCACCAAGAGAAGCATTCGGGGGAAGAAGAAACGGGCCCACCAGGAAATTGATTGACCCAAGAATGACTTTAAAATCTAAACTGTGTTGACAAATATCGTGTTTTTACTAAACTTTGAAATAAAAATTTGCTAGTTATTACCACAGTGTCGGATCTCATTTATTAGAATTTTATTTTCACACCATCGGGTGTTTGTCTTCATGTATTGCAATGGTGCGGTTTGCGTTTTCTATTCTTACATACATACCTGTACAACATTTTTTGCACATTTCTTTGCTTTGCTTTGTGTCTAACCTCGCTCTTATATGCTCAATGTTTGTGCACATGTATGTGGCTGTTTTAAGTGCAGACAATTTTGCTACCATCACAGTGTGTTTTGTTGACATTACTCTATTCTTATGTGCTGCCTTGTTACAATTTTCTTTATTCTTATTTGAATAACTACTAAACAATTAGTATAAAGAATTCATCCAAGAAACTTTTATCTCGATCGCACTCAATCTGAAACGTTCACCTCAAACTGCTAACCCAATGTAGCAAGAAATCTGTACGTGATGGAGCAAATTGGTTACCAGATTTGGATTCAGCGCACCAAAAAACGTAAAAATCAATCGAAACATTAGAGGCAGTTTAAAAAAAAAATTTTTTTTAGTGTACCTGTGTTATTTAGTAGTGTTAATATGTTTCATGTAATTGGATAATTTCTGCAACATAGTTTATGAGTTTAATAAATAATATATATTTATAACACAATGATTATTATATTGTTTAGATAATTTGTGAATTGTTGATTGATGTATGATTATATGTGCAATATTTATTTCATTTTGTTTTTTTGCATTGTGGATTTGGGTAAGTGTAGATTGTTTGCAATTTTGTGGTTTCTGATTGTATATGAAGAATGATTGTCTGCAGGTCACAGCAGAGCCAGGACTATGCGAGGTGGGCAAGCCCACCCAGGCACAAAATGAACAAGTGGGAAAAAAACCCTGGACCTTTGACCATGGAGATTTTGTATCAACCAGTAGGCTACACCTCCATACAATGCTGTTTACTGTCTATGCAGGTATAGGTTGGGCTCTCCATCAGGCACTGCACATACAAAACAACAGTCTGCTGCTGAAAAATTAATGGGGAAGGCACTGATCCAGCATATCAGCTCAGTAAGATGCACTCACTGTGTGTTCTACATGCACATAACAACAGCAAGCCATGCTGCAGAGTGGTTTCATCTGTCACCCTGAGGGTGAGGATGGGTGCCCGGCACCTGGTCCACTGAACCTGCACTGTTAGAGATGATCTCTGCTGCTGGTCCACATCACTGCTAGCATGTGACAGATATTGTTTGCAGTGTGTTGTGCTTTTTCTCCTTGGTTTCCTCCATGCTGTAGGTAATAGCAGCTACTTGGCCCTGTATTTTGTCCTTGTTAGACAGCACTCTCTGATAACAGTGTAGGCTATTGGATAGTGTTAACATTCTGCTTCTATGGACAGCCACTGCAGTGGGGATACAGCTACTGTACTACCAGGACCCTAGGGAGTAGGCCATGACCCACTCCTGCGCAACCATTGAGGACTAACAATTAACTACAGCAGGACAGAAAGACTTCCCCACTGCCCTTCACTGGGCTGTGTTAACCAAACACAAACCAACTACAGTAGGTCTGCTAGTCAGCATGCATAGCATGTGCCTAGTGTGACCACAAACACGCCACCTTGCGATACTTAACATTTACAACTGGCCATTTGCTCAACAAACAACTTTCCCAAACAAAGAATGCATCCACCTCACCGGAACTAAATGTGATAACAAAGCTATGTGGATATTTAGCCATGCCATGGTCACTTTTTGGTAATAGTGAGAGTGCCATCTCAGCATAACATACAGTGGTCATCCAGGCAATGCACGTGGCAGATGGGCACAATGGCATCTCAGCTAGTGACCCTAACATTGTGGCAGACACATCCAGACCAATCTGCACTGTTTTAGGTGATACCCACAATCCTCTGCTTCACCTTATTCACATTTTCCAAACAGGCTGGAAAAACTCAGACAAAGTGAGCCAAAATGCAGTGCAGAAAGTCAAGGACAAAGGGGAGCCATACACACACACATAGGGGTATGTTTACTAAACCATCTTAATGTTACTGGCGTTAGTTGCAGTCGCACTGTGACGAATGCCATATAAGGTAGTGGGCGTTCCGGTCTTAAGGTAGCATTTCGGGTTATCGCATGATAAAGTCCGTTATCACGTGATAGAGGGAGAAGTGGCACGTTAACGCGTGTTAGCCTTAATTAGGCGCACTGACCTGCAAACATAGCAACAGAGGTGTAGCACAATGGTTAATACATTAACTGCTGATCCAGCAGTCATGAGTTTGATTCCCCAGTGGGCTCAGTTAAAAGACAGGCTGAAGCAATCTCTTCTCCTGCTTATAACAGTCAAACACATCCCAACAATTTGCACTGCCAGCCAAAAAAGCCACAACTTAATGTACCTTTTAGGGCACATCATAAAGCGCCATGTCATCCAAGGCAGGTCATAATGTGCCCCAGAGGGTGGCAGGAAAGGTTGGCACCCTCCAAGGCAGCATATAAGGCGCCCCATAGCTGGCCAAACCTAATGTGCTGCGAAAGATGCCCCAGGGATGCCAAGGTGACACAGGAGATGGTGCCCAGGGGCACAAAGGTGCCCCAAAGTCACAAACATGAAATGTATGGCTCAAACACAAATGTAACCATAACACTGCAAAGAGCACCAAGGAAAGGCAATGAACAAGTGATGGAAGGAAGTAGATGACAGAGCTCATGGACCAGCCAAATCTGCGTGCAGCCCATGTGGCAGCAAGTGAAGTGGACAAACATATTGGGGGCAGCTGTACCGATGTACAGGGTGATGGTAACGTACAGTGCAACAATGACAGTGTGTGGCAGAGGATGGGGATACGTGTCCACCAGAGGAGGTAGAGGTGTCAGGATAAGTGCAATGACAGGAGGACAGAGGAGAGCAGTGCCATGAAGAGCCGACACAGGGGAGGCAAACATGAAGAGCCGCAATGCAGAAAAGTGTGCCAGTGTAGGACATGGGGTAGCAGCCTGCGCATTAGGGCAGGACGCCACATATCTGGCACACACACATAGACGGACATAAGGATGGATGGCAACAGTGATGAGGGTATAATGTGGCAGCAGCACAGATCTGCACACATATGACTGTTACACGAATGAACCGTAGTTGTGTAGGACAGCCATAAAAAAAAAGGGGAACAGAGAAGAATCAAACCCATGATCTCTGCTACTGAAGTCTTTGCACTAACCATTGTGCTATATCACTATGGGAGCTATCATACCAATGGATGGCTACAGAAAGAATGCACATCACCATAAAACTGTCTGCTGTGGCTACCAGGATAGGATAGAAGCAACAGTACCCATAATGCAATTCACATGCAGAACAGCAGTCTACATCTGCTCACCAGATGGGGTATGCACCACTACAGCACGCCAGCTTGGTAGGGGGAATGACCGTGCGTGTTACTGGCACAGAGTACCCACAGGCCATGCCAATGTGTGTGTTCTGTGCTCACCCTGAGGATGAGGTGGAGTGGCCAGCACCAGGTCCGCAGTACCGGAGTTGGTTGAGGTGGGCAATGCTGCAGGTCTTCATCAGTGCCAGTGTGTGACAGGTATTTGTTGCAGACACCTTTAGGAGATTTCTGTGTTCATTTGTAATTGCCAGTCATGTCTGGCCCTTGTAGACCATGATGCACACAAGATAGTGCATATCCACTGTGCTTGCTATGGTCACCTGTTTAGGGAGCAGGGGTGTGTCAGGGCTCACAGGGCAACAATGTACTTAGCAAACTGCTCTCTCTGGGTCAGGGTGGGGGAACATGACCTGCCCCCCCAACAGAACCACACTCTCACCCTTTGCAAAGGGGGCAGTGGAGGTACATGAGAACAGGCTGTAGGACCAGCAACCCCAGTCCTGGTGGCAAACAACAGGGCCATTGGCAGATAGGTAGTGAGCCCAGTCAGCTCAGCTGCCCCCCCACCCACTACAATCTGATACTCACCAGCAGAGAGCAGTCAGTGTGCACCTGCTGCACTCTGCAAGGTGGTGCAGTCATACAGATGCTAACTGTAGACAGTTTGCTAGCTAGTACGTAGTGCATGCTCATGGAGGAACTGTGTGCACCCAAGGCAGGCAAGCACGCACGTGTCAAATACTGTATAGCACTATGGGGGAACCTAGCCATGCCGTGGTCACTACTCAGTCAGGGTGAGAGCGACCTCCCAGCATGACGTGCTGTGGCCACCTTATCCATGCAGGTGGTGGTCGGGCACTACAATGTCCCAGCCATTGTCCTAAACCCTGTTCAAATGCATCCTGCCCATGCCACCCTGTCCGGGGTCATACCCACAGTACCTTGCTCCTCATTATGCACATTGGCAGGCTAACACTGGAAACAGTGCAAGAAATGTGGGCTCAGTAAGGTGTAGGTAGCCACAACACACTGGATAGACAGACACACACTCCCACACCTATGCCAGCATTGTGCAAATATAGAGGTTTGTGGCAGCCCTGGCCGCCACACCAGTCCTGGGCACAATGTGGGCATTGTTATGGTACTCACTACTGTTAGGGTCACTCCCCGAGGTTGTAAACACTGTCAGAATCAATAACTGAAACAAACTCTACAGATATCAGAAAGGTTGCTATGATGAATCTCTTTTAACAAATTGTGTTTAACTTAGGATTTGTTAGCTGACATTAATTATAGCAACCTTTTGATATATGTGGAACATGTTCCCAAGTTTAGGACGGCATTGCTAAGGTATGCAGGTGCCAGTATTGGGAGATGCGGCTCTGCGCAGGGCCCAACAGCCTGACTCTCCGTGGGGCTTTGAATAGTGGAGCCTATGGGTGTGGGTGTTTATGCTCC
This sequence comes from Ichthyophis bannanicus, assembly GCA_033557465.1. Lineage (NCBI taxonomy): Eukaryota > Metazoa > Chordata > Amphibia > Gymnophiona > Ichthyophiidae > Ichthyophis > Ichthyophis bannanicus. Next base: position 249,610,963 of record CM066041.1, on the reverse strand, counting down.
TATTGGCCGCTGCTCTAGGGCAGAGGTTCCCAACTCCGGTCCTGGTGGGCCAAACACTGTTCAGGTTTTCATGCTGTCCCTAATGAATATGCATGAGAAACATTTGCATAGAATGGGGGTGGCACATACTAATGCAGCACAGGTATATTTATTAGGGTCAGCATGAAACTTGAATGGTGTTTGGCCCTCCAGGACTGCAGTTGGCAAACTCTGCTCTAGGGATTGCACATGTTTATGGTGTCTGTGCTCTGTAGGGTAAAATATAGGCGTTTCAGGCATGTTTATTTTATCTGCAATAAAGGTTCCGTCTTTATTACCATGGTTTAGTACTGGGTAAAAAATGGGTACAGGGTTGGCAAGAGCCACACATGGGACTTGAACTTGTGACCTTCTGCTCCTGAACACACTGGCCATGTCTACTGCATCACATTGTTGCCACAGGGAGAGGTTATTCCCTGGGGCTACCATGACTGTTCATCAGACAGACCCTGTCACAGTGCCACTGCCCCCTCCGCCACCAGCACCCCTCTGCCACCATGCTGCCATGCCATTATGCCGGTGGTGCTGGTGGTGCGCAGTCCCAGGTCATCCGGTGTGCCAGTAGGCAGCTGCCTATGGTGTGGGTTCTCGAGTAGGGGTGCCTACATGGACATGTGCGCTTTCCCCCGGCACCGCCTGCCAATGTTATGTGCCCTTGGGGGTACCTGCTGGGTAATATCCCCTGTGACACTGTGGGACACACACTCGTGCCCATGTTGGACCCTCGTCAGTTGCTGTCTTGCTGCTTTACAGTTTCGGCATTCCTATGTGCCACCTAGGCATCTGCCTAATCCGCACTGTGCCCCAGCTGGACCACAGCATGTGCCGCCTGCAGCCCCCTGATCCCATTTACAGCATCAGTACAGTTGCCCTTTCCTACGTGCCCACTCTGCTGTTGCTGCACATGTGCACACCATAACAAACCTGCCCAATCTAAACAACAGAAACCCTGATCAGCGCTATTTCAATGTGGGATCATTCACTTTGTAAGGGGACAGAGCATAGACCCTTCCAAACATGATATCTTAAGTTTTACGCTTTGTCTATAGTGTTGCTTTATGTTTATCATTAATATCACTATTAGCCAGCTTGGTTATTGGGATTTTAAATGTGGTTCTGGTCATTTTATATGTTTATTTGCCTTTTTGGTTCCTGCACTTGTATCACAACTATCACTTTTCTGGGTTTCCCTGCCTTTGCTGCACATTGCTGACTGAAATGGTTTATCTTTCCTGCAAATGTGCCTAACGCGAGGGTTTCACTGGCATTAGTTTTCAGACCCGGATTTCACAGCATTAGTGTGCCTGGAGCCTCTCCCCGCCCACTCTCCGCCCATTGACCCCTTCTCTCCGCCCTCTGGGAAGCCTTACTCCACCCTTCAGACCAGGATTTCACAGCGTTAGTGTGCCTTAATGCCGCCGCTGCATTATCATGCGATAATTGATGTTATCGCGCGATAACGTCACTTATCGCGCGATAATACCACCTCTGCGACGTTAAGACGGTTTAGTAAACATACCCCACACATTCTCATTGGTGTACAGAGCAAAAGTGGAGATGGTTGGCATTCCTGCCTGACACTCCTGTCTCAATGTCAGCTCAAGGATTGATAATGTGTGCTCTGTTTGCAAGTGCTATATTACCATGTGCTATTAGCCTCCAACCAGCTGTGGATAGTGGATCCTGTCAGTGCTGCTGGTGGGTGTTTCCACCCTTGCTGGCCATCTCCTTGAGGGTTGCACATGCTGGAGCTGTACTTACACTAGCAGCTAAACCTTGTCCACAGGAATATGCAATATGGAAACACCAGCAGGGACCTAAACCTGTAATCCTTTCCACATATACAAATAAGCTGTGTGTGTTGCACCACAGTGCTGCCTTAGGGGATAACAGCTCTTGTTGCTGACATGCTTTCCTTCAGCTGACCTTTGGTGCATGCTGCAATGCACAAGGTGCACATTACCAGGACAAGGCTTCTGTCTTCTGATGGCTAATGTCACTTCCCATGCCACTATCAACACCCCACCATGCAGACATGTCCATGCACAGTCGGTGGTGGTGGTCGCAGTCCCAGCATGTTAAACATATGGGTTTGGCAGGCACTTGGGCAAAAGATCCGGATGGGGGGGCAGGGACACACATGGATGGTCATGCAGCCACCCATCAGCTGCCCATGCAGGGACCCCATTGCCACCTGCTACTGATAACATCTTTGGGGGGAGGATGGCAGCCACTGCTGTAGTATTTCTGCAGGCACCTGCATTTTCCAGCTAACTGGAGGACTACAGCATCTGGCACTATCAACCTCTTCCCCTATAGCTGGGTTCTGCGGCAGCTGGGGGGGCAGTCTAGATCTCTGCCTGGGGTACCAGGACTCTTGGACCACCCTATGTGGCACATTGCCTTTCTGCAGCAGTAGCAGGACTGTGTGCTGCCACTGTCACTGTGGGATCATGACGAATATCACAGATGGTTCTGCGGATGGCAGAATACCCCTTTGTGGAGAGGCTAAAAAGGTTGGGGTTCATCACCCTGGGGATGAGACGGCTGAGGGGAGATATGATAGAGGTCTATAGATTATTGACTGGAGTGGAATAGGTAAACGCAGGTCACTTTTTTATTGTGCACTGTTGACACAAGACACAGAGCATGATGAACCTTGGTCTGACACAATTTGACATATTTTGTAGTCTTATGTTCCTATGTGCCATCTAGGCAACTGCCTGGTCCCCCTGTGCACCATCAGCCCCCACTGCATGACCCATGTGCCACCTCCTTTGCTCCCATTTGCACCATCAACATAGTGCCCTTTCATACTTGGGCACTATGCTGTTGCTGATAATGGAGCACTACTGTCGCTCTTTTGGGGTCCCCTCTCTGTGCATCACATTGCAGGCGTAAACTGGCTCTCTCTCTTCAAAAAACACTCTTTCCACCAGGTTTTGAATTGTGTTAAGGTTCCTGCCGTTAAGGTGCCTGCGTTAAGTGAGCATGCCTTGTTCCTGCACACTCTCCGCCCATTGACCCCCACTCTCACTCTGTGTACGCTTTCTCTCCACCCACAGGACACTTTACGCTACTGGTGCCGTTAGAGCCCGCTAAAGTGCGTTTTTGCACACGGTAAGTGTGTACATGCACAGTTAGCACCCGCTAATGGAACACTTGCTCCTTTACTGACGTTTAGTTACAATGTAAACCACTTTGACTAAAATGATAAAGCAGTATAAAAAACCTGTTAAATAAATAAATAAACTCAACAAAAGACCAATTGCCACACAAGTGGAACTGACATTTAAGGAAACCTGTATAAGTTTTTGTTCTGCCCAAGGGACAAGAAGGCACTCATCATAGATTTGAACCAGTCTAATCTAGAGGCCAATGGGAAACCAGCTAGTCTGTGAGGCTTTTCAATAATTGCTTTGTTTAATCACAGACTTTCCCTACTGCAGTGCTCAGATAAATGTTTCAAGTGGCTTTGGTCCATACTTCAAGGTATGATATAAACCTGATCTCTGATTAAAGTGCATCATCTTGAGGTTCTCTCAGATCCTAGCTCTATGGTAGTACTAACAAAAATGGTCAGGACGTTAGGAAGCAGCATTGTGAGATTGGCACCATTTTGGTAGCGACAATGACGGGGTCAGGAGGGGGAAGGAATACCCAGTACACCACCAGTGATTTGAAGGTAAGGGCTTTGTGGGTGCCAGGGGCTAGCTGGGCTTTTTGTTCTGAAGGGGAGGAAGGAGGGGAGCCAACTGGCTAGCCAGATTTCAGATGTAGATTGGGGGAATGGGAGAGATGGAGGAGGGCCAACTGGCTAGCTGGATTTTGGTGATGTGTTAGGGGTGCGAACGGGTCTGGGGAGGTTGAGTCCTTAGGAGATGGCTGCTGCCGATCAGCAGTGGCCACAAATAGGACAGGCAGCATCGACGCAGCTAATGCCACCTCTTTGACATGGTGATCTCTGCAGCCACAATCGGGCCAATTTTAGCACCCATCACATGACAATTTTTTGCACAGTGGCTGGCGAAAATCAGCACACCTACTCCCTGATCCTGCCTCCTCCCGACTTTACCTCAGAAAATGCAGATATCACAGAAATGTGCCTGCAAAATCTGCATTAGCTGCGTTTTATTGGGCGGTAGTTCCACGGTAGCCCCATGGTAGCAGCTAATGTAGTTTAGTAGACAGATCCCTTAGTGTTGTCACCATGGGGGCTGAAAATTTGCCTCTATGTGCCCCTACTAAGTTATATATCAGAATCACTACTAAGTTAAGTATCAGAACCACTTAACTTAATATGGTAAGCATTTGGCCATCATTTCCCAAAGTCAATTATGGTGTTTTTAGTGGGGGGGGGGGGGGGGAAGGGTGCTGTCCCATGTCCCTTTTAATAATGGTTTATGGACCTTTCCTTCAGGAATTTGTCCAAGCCTTTTTTAAACTCAGCTACACTAACAGCTTTTACTACATCCTCCGGTAACAATTTCCAGAATTTGATTACACATTGAGTGAAAAAATATTTTCTCTTATTAGTCTTAAATAGGTTACCCTGTAGCTTCATTGCATGTCCCCTAGTCTTTCTATATTCTGATGATGTAAACAATCGACTACGTTTATCCGTTCCACTCCATTCATTAATGATGCCCTAAGGTGGGAAGCATGCACTTTAAGGCACGAAAAAGGCTATAACCCAAACACAGCATAGAGCATCAAGGAATGTCAATGTAAAGGAGATAGAAGGAAGGACAGGTGGAAGGTGATGGACCTGCCATATTGGTGGGAACCCTATGTGGCAGTCAGTAAAGTGTTTGAGCATGTGGGAGGCAGCTGTACCAATGCACAGGGTGGTGTCAATGTAAAGTGCTGCAGTGTCAGTGTGTGGCGTAGGATGGGAAAGACGTGTCCCCAGCCGAGCAAGAAGCGGCAGGAATTTGCAGCGACAAGAGAACAGAGTAGTAGTGGTGACGTGCAGATCAGGCACAGGAGAGGCGAGCGCAAAGAGACGAAATGAGGAAAAGAGTACTAGTGTAGGTCATGGAGTAGCAACCTGCACATGAAGACAGGACTATACACAGCTGACAGAGGCAGATAGATGGGCTTGATGGATGGCGGCTGAGGAGAGGGTGGTATGGGCTGGTAGCACCCGATATGCAGAGGTCTGACTTACAGGCATGAAAATGATCTGAGTAGCACAGGCACAAAAACAACAAGTAGGAATCAAACCTGTCTCCTGCTTATGGAGGCTTTGCATTAATCAGTAGGCTATACCTTCACACTGCTCTGTATAGCAATGGCTAGATACAAAGAGACTGCAGGTCACTGCCTAACATGTCTGTTGTGTGCGACGCCATAGGGTAGTCCTGCCAGTACCCATGATGCAATGCACATGCAAAACAGCGGTCTACAGCTGATCATCAAATGGAGAATGCACTTATCCATCACCTCAGCTCAGTAAGAGGCACTGAGTGTGTGATACAAGTACAGAGCAGCTAGAAACCGTGCTACTGAGCAGTTTCTGCGGTCACCCTGAGAGTGAGGATGGGCACTCAGCACCAGGTCCCCAGTACCTGCACTACTAGCAGTGGTCTTTGCTCTGGGTGTTTATTGTTGCTGGTGTGTGGTTGGTATTGTTTGTAGTATAATTTGCTTGTCACCTTATTTTTTTCAGCATGTTATATACACCAGTCATATTTGGCTCTACTTCTGTTAGAGGGGACCACACCTAGAGCAGTGCATGTCAATACCCAGTATAATACTGCTGAGCTCAGAAGCCTTCATTATGTTAATTAGTTACAATCCAGAGATAAAAAATGAGGTAAAAGGCTGTATTTAATAAAAGCTGACCACACAGTATCTGTGTTAAGTCCATTAGCTAGAAAGGTATTTGAATAAAAGATGCAATGTTGTTCCCTTTGGAGCAAACAGGAATCAATTAGAAGAGCAGTTGTTCCTAAATGCATGAGTTTCACAGTGAATTCATTTTCCAAAGCCTTGACCATTTATCAAGTTTTTTCAAGTTCCCTCGTATTTTTCTATCACATTTAAAGTGCCCATTCTGTTGAAGATCTTGGTGTCATCTTCAGGGAAGTACAACTTCCTTCAAGTCCTTCAACGCTGTAGTAATAAAGATATTGAAAAGAAGTACTCCTAGTATCAAGCTCTGGAGAGCCTCACTTATCAGTAGATTCAATTCCGTGAACCACTACCCTTTGAGGGTAATTTTATAATAGAGCATCTAGGATAACAGGCAAGAAGGTACCTATCTTTATCCTATTTTATAAAGTCACATAGTTGTCTATGGGGCCTTTTACTAAAGTGTAGTAGGTTTTTGCACTTACCACACGTTAGGAGCAAAACCCAATATGCGGTAGGTGCAAACGTCAAGCAGTAACTCTCAGGAGCATGTCCAGCTTATCACCTGCACTCACTGCATGAAAAAGTCTTACCGTATATTAAGTTTGTTTGCAATTTGCGCAAGTGCACTTAACGCTTCCTCTTGAGGTGGGGTTACATGCATCCATGCTAACTGCAACACTGAGAGTAAGCATGTGGTAATTACTGAACACAGTCCATGCCCATTCCCCACCCATAACTTGTCAGGCCCCACCCCATTCCACATTAAACAGGCGGAGGCGATTCAGGTTCCCACATGTCCGGCCGCATTGGCCATGCAAAAACCAGACGGGGGGAAATGGATCTGATTCTGCCACCACGGGGCCCAGACATATCAACGAGGGAAGAATCAGGCACATAGAGGTCTGGGTGGGCACCTGATTCCCGTGCGGGGACGTCCCATGGTCTGCCCGTCCACTTCACATAGCGCTCCTGCTGGCGTGCCTTGGCACTGAAACATCCAGCCTGAGGCCAGGGTCAGGTGACGTATGCTCCCCCATTGTGGCATAATGGGATTGGGGGGGGGGGGCTGTGGGTCCTGATCACAGTGGTGCCCGGCACGTATTCCTCCATCAGGGAGGAATAAGGCAGGCGTGCATCTCTGTGCTGTTGGACGTACAGGGTTCAGATCTGAATGGCCTCTGTACATTCTGGCATGTGGCCCCTCCCCTGCTCCGCCCCTCCTGCACACATCCAGCTCTCTCCGCACAAACACGTCCTGGCGTTGCGCACGGGTTGGATGTCCAATGCACTATTCGCCATTCGGAATGACCACCTTAGCATGTGATTTAGTGCACAATAAGTGGCTCAGTAGCTGTTACTACACGCTAATTTGCACATTATCTGCTTGGAGGCACATTTCACAATGAGACGTTTGTGCAATCTGGGATGTCCAAGCTGGAACATCTGAAAAAAAAGCAGGCACATGCAAGTTCAAGCACAATTTTAGATACGTGGATATGTTGGATATGCACATGCATCAAATGTCGATATACGAGTAGATGTCTCCAGGACAGCATTCCCAAGCCAATATGTTGGATAGTATGATGGTTAGAGCAAGGGTTTATGAGCATGGTGACCAGGGTTCAAATCTCAGTGTGGGTCTTTATGGTCTAAGGCTAGTCACTTAATTTGTCAACTTCTCTACACTCTCTGAGGTTTTAAGGTGAAAACAAGCACTATCCTGATGCCTATTTGTGCCTGGAGCAGATATAAACATGGATGTTCCTGCACACGTCTTTACTGTTTCTGAGATTTAACGGGGACGTGTAAGTTCATTGCTCCTCCCCAGACATGCCTCTGCCACACCCCTGTGTGTACTTGGACGTCCCTGTACCAGAGACGTCTGGAATATCATTTGTGGAATGGCTATGGAGATATGTCTGTGATTTTGACATCCACCTGCACATCTTCAGATGTCCAAATCATGACTAAACTTTTTAAAATGACGCTCTTAGCATTCTTTAGTAAAAGAGTATCATGTGTCTTTACAAAATGCTAGCACTAATCCTGCAGAAATTATGCCTAAATTGTAGGGACAGACATTACATCTACTGGAGAGCAGACATAAATTTTAACAGGGTGGCCTGAGGGTTTCTGCCGCCCTAGGCAGATCCTCTGGGCCGTCGCCCCTCAAAGACTGCGCCTCCGTTCAGCCTGCCATGCTGCCCCCACCTTGTGCTGAAATGGTGGTGGCTGAACTGCTGCTTCAGCACTGCATCGGACCTTAAAGTGCCGCGCGCATGCGCACTCACTCCTGCCCCCCTCCAATGCAACTTCCTTGGAGGACAGGCAGGAGCGGCATGCTAGAACTGCGTGCACATACATGGGCATTTTAAAGTCCGCCACGGCACTGAAGCAGCAGTTCATCTGCTGTTTCCTGTGGGGGTTGGGTTAGCAATGCCACCCACCAGGGTCTGCCGCCCTAGGTGACTACCTAGTTCGCCTAGTGGATGGCCCGGCCCTAAATATTAAGCATGTTTGTGCATATTTTATGAAATATGCATATAAATTCAAACTCCGCTGAGATTTTAGCACAGTTTTTTTATGTTGGAAACAACTTGTTTCTCGGAGCTTTGCATGTAATTTGCATGACCACAGTGCTATCCTGTATCCCAAAATCTTCCACTGAGCACACCTATTTTACAAGTACACACCAGCTTGGAGGGCACATGCTTTTAGGCATTAACTAATTTTTTGAGCCCTTTGACATACATAAAACAGCATTTTACACATGGAAAACGTTTATAAAATTAGTCTGTTGCTCACCCAGTTTACAGCCCTTTGGCTTGCTTATTGCAGTCTTTAGTGCATCAGTCTCATATGCCAATGTAGTTTTCTCCTTTTGGTAATAAGTCCTGGCATTTTAAAGCAAATGAATATGGTCTCTCAGAATCTAATGGCTTATTCTATCCATTAAAATTGTTGGCTTTAAAGAACAGGGACATTGTCTGCTGGTTCCCTACAGAAACAGTTTCTAAAATAGCCACATAAAAAGGAATATGCGTGCCCTGATATTCATTCTTGGCCATTTCTGCTATGGCAATAACATTTTACATTGATTTGATGTTTGACACCATCTGAAACCTAATAAGGCCTTTAGGGTATCTTTGCTACAAGGGCTACTTCTTGAGCTTGTCAGATATTGGGACATTTGCACGAACAGTCCTATGTTTGGCCTTGATAGTCAACACAGTAATTTTTCTATATGTCTCAACTTTAATAATGTAAGCACTGACAGAATAAAATATGTAAACGTTCAAATCAGGCTCTCAAATGAGACACGAGGGAAGCAAGATGTGTACTGTGAAATCTGTCAGAGATAAAAATACAAACACTCCCGCTTTCCTACTCCCTAATAAATTTCCCTCATCACTTCATAAACAATCCATGAAATCCCCTGGACTCTGCCAACATTTCGAAGGGAAAGTTAGAATTCCAGGGCCAAACATGGCAACTTCCAAGATATTCATTAAATGCAGGTATTCAGCAGTACGTCTGGGACGTGAAAAGCACACGAGATTGGGACTCTGAAGAGTCTGGATCATTCTCATTCCCTGCTTTTTGAATGTGAGGCTCTCCAAAAATGATTTAACTTTACTGTGCTCAAATAAACATTGCAAAATGTCTGAGCAGGGGACCTTAGAACTCTATGGGGTATGTTTACTAAACTGCAGTAACGTTACATAACGCGCGTTATGTAACGTTAACGATCGTAAAACACCGCAGAAGGTGGAGAGAGGGCGGAGAGAAGGAGTCAGTGGGCGGAGAGTGGGCGGGGAGAGGCTCCCTTCACACTAACGCGCTGATCTGAAGAGCTGAATCCAAACGCGATTGAAAACCTGCCGTTAAATGCACATTACAGGGGAGAGAAACCATTTAAGTGTCAGCAATGTACAGCCCAGGCAGGGAAACCTAAAAAACGTGATAAGTGTGATACATGTGCACAGAACAAAAGGGCACATAAACACTGAAAATGACCCCAACAAACTGGAAAAAATCCATGCTGTGGTGGAGCTGGGCCACAGTGCGGACTAGGGTGATGCCTAGGTGGCCCATACGAATGCTGAAACAGCAGAGCAGCCAGACAGCAACTGCTGAAGGGCCAACATGGGCACGAGTGTATTTCCCACAGTGTCACAGGGGATAGTACCCAACAGCTACCTCCAAGGGCACGGAACATTGGCAGGCGGGGCTGGGGGGAGCATGGACGTCTAAGCAGGCATCCCTGCCCCAGAACCCGCACCATAGGCAGCAATGCTTGGCCTAGTACAAGCACTCTTATGTTCTTATGCACACTAGATGGCCTGAGACTGCGCACCACCAGCACCACCAGCAGAAGGGCATGTCAGCATGGTGGCTGAGGGATACTGGTGGTGGAGGGGGCAATAGCAGCTGCCTAGAGCAGACCGTGGCCTAGCCCTGTGTAGGTGGGTGCCGTGCACTGCAACAGACGGGCCCTGTCTGATGAACAGTCATGGTATCACCAAGGAATGTACTGACTCTGTGACAACAAGGTGGTGCAGTGCACAAAACCAGTGTAGTCAGAAGCAGAGACTCACAGGTTCAAGTCCCAGCTGTGGTTCCTGCCAACCCAGTCCCCATATTTTACCCACTACTACAACGTGCTAATACAGACAGCACCTTTATTGCAGATGACGTAAACATGCCCAAGACACCTACATTTTACCCTACAGAGCACAGACACCATAAACATGCACATTACCTAGAGCAGAGTCACCCAAATGCAGTCCTGGAGAGCCAAACACCATTCCGGTTCCATGCTGCCTCTGATAAAGATGCCTGTGCTGCATTTCTATGCGCCACCCCCATGGTATGCAGATGTATCTGATGCATATTCATGAGGGACAGCATGAAAACCCGAACAGTGTTTGGCACCGCAGGACTGGAGTTGGGAACCTCTGCCGTAAAGCAGCAGCCAACAGGGGCAGACACACCCGCACCCACAGGTCCCATTATCCAAAGCCTCCTGGAGAGACAGGACTTTGGGCTCTGCGTGCATCTCCCAATACTAGCACTTGCATACCTTAGTAATGCCACCCTAAACCTGGGAATATGGTACACATCTATCAAAGGTTTGCTATGATTACTGGCAGATAGCAATTCCTAGGTTAAGTACAATTTTCTGAGTGAGCTGCATCATAGCAACCTTTCTGATGTCTGTGGAGTGTGCTACAGGTCTTGTGTCTGACAGTGTTTACCAACCTGGGGAGTGACTCCTACAGTATTGCGTACCATAGCCATGCCTGCACTGTGCCCAGGACTGGTGTGGTGGCCTGGGCTGCCCAACACCTCTATAGTTGCACAATGCTGGCATAGGTGTGGGGAGTGTGTGTCTGTCTATCCAGTGTGTGGTGGCTTCCAACACCCTCCACAGCCCACACTGCTAGCACTGTTGCCAGTATTGGCCTGCCAATGTGCATAATGAGGAGCAAGGTACCGTGGGAATAGCCTGGATAGGGTGGCCTGGCCTGGCTGCATCTGCACAGGGCATAGGGCAATGGCTCGGACATTGTAGTGCCCGGTACCACCTGCACGGACAGGGTGGCCATAGCATGTCCTGCTGGGAGGTCACTCTCACCCTGACTGAGCAGTGACCATGGCATGGCTAGGTTCCCCCATAGTATAGTATTTTGTTTGTGTGATATTTATGGGTTTTCTTTTGGGGCCCAATCACTGACCTATCTGCTTGGTGTGTATGCTGACATCCCCGTTCTGGGTACATGCATCTCCTCCAGGAACATGGACTAGCTGGCGGAATGTTTGCAGCTAGTATGTGTCTTGCTGGAACACCTTGCAGGGTGCAGCAGCTGGAGGCTTGCTGCTGGAGAATATCAGATAAGGGTGGGGGGGGCAGTTGAGCATTTCCAGGCCTGCCGTTTGTCTGCTATTGTGTTATGGATGTGTACCGCTCTGTCTGTTCCCCAGCAGGACTGGGGTTGATGGTCCCCTCTACTGCTATCATTGCAAGGAGGTAGACCAGGGGTGGGCACCTCCGGTCCTGGAGGGCCGCAGACCAGTCAGGTTTTCGGGATATCCCTAATGAACATGCATGAGATATATATGCATTAGAGATATCCTGCCAACCTGACTGGTTTGTGGCCCTCCAGGGCTGGATTTTGAGACCCCTGCCTTACACCTCTGTCATTTAAGATCGTGAGTGGGCAAGGTACAGATGTCCTAGACATCGAAAGGGTATATAGAATGTGTCACATTCCTCCTTGATTCTCACCACCACCAAAAAGTTGTCTAATAGACAATATTTTGGTGGTGGTGAGAAGTGAGGAGGACTGTGACAAATTCTATCTAAACTTTTGGATGTCTTGGACATCTGCACCTTGTCCACTCACAATCTTAAATGACAGAGGTGTAAGGCAGGGGTCTCCAGATCCAGCCCTGGAGGGCAACAAACCAGTCAGGTTGGCAGGATATCTCTAATGCATATATATCTCATGCATATTCATTAGAGATATCCCGAAAACCTGACTGGTCTGCGGCCCTCCAGGACCAGGTTTGCCCACCCCTGAGGTAGACTGTGGATCTATTGGTGGGTGATCCTGTTTCCTACCCTGAGCCCCAGAGGGTGGGCTGTGTGGTGGTACATAATCTGCCTATGGGTCCATACACCCCCCCCACCCACCCCCCCACAGCAGGTAACCATGGCACCAACACAGGATGTGCACTATTCTGGGTGCATCATCGCCCATAAGGACTAGACATGACCGAGACATACAGCAGGACACAGATGTATCCTAGGTGTGTCTAACGGAACTACCTATCACACACTGATGGGGATCTGCAGCATGGCGTATTTCAGCCACGAAAGGTGCTGTGGACCTGGGGCTGGGCGCCCCACCTCAACCTCAGGGTGGGCACAGTACCCGCATATTGTGACTGTCTGTGGCTACTCTGTAGCAGTGCCACATACGGTCTGTTGCCCCTACCAGGCCGAGGTGCTGTGGGGGTGCATACCCAATCTTGTGCCCATCTCTCGACTGCTGATTTGCATGTGCAGTGCATCATGGGTACGGGTGGGTTAACCCTATCTTGGTAACCACAGCAGCCAGTTTGGGTGGTGATGTGCAGTCCTTCTGCAGCCAGCCAGGGCTTTGTTCACAGCCTTATAAGGTGTCCTATAGGGGACATTATAGGGTGCCTTGGCAGACAGTACACTTTATAATGTGCCCTATGGAGTGCCTTATGGGGTGCCTTATGCGGCACCTTAGGTTATGCCACCGTGAGGGTGTGTTTGCTGGCAGCACTAATTAAAATACACGTCAAATGCCTCAACAATCACTACTTAAATGTAAAGGGTGCTGCCTCAGCCAGCCTTATACATTAGGCCCACTGGGGAATTGAACCAATGACCCCTGTACCATCAGTCAGTGTTGTAACCATTGTGCTACAGCTCTGTTGCTGTGCTTGTATGCCTGCGCGCATTCTTAAGATTAACGCGTGGTAACGTGCCCTGTAGCGCTCGTTCATTTATGGCGCCTTGTAATGCGCGTTCTTGGCGTGTTCTTGGTAACGATGTACCGCCCATGTCCTTATTTGGGATTTCTGTCTCTACCGCGGCTCCTAACGCGAATCGCACTAAAGCAGTTTAGTAAACATACCCCTATGAATAGTCATGAACAGTGTTGTGTGCAACGATGAGCATTTATATATTAACAAGCAGGGATGTGCATTCATTTGAAATGAAATGGGAAATGTCAACGATATTTCCCATTTTGTCGTATTGCTTACAAATAAAATGAAACAGGAAATGCCAAAATTGTCATTTCCAGACTTTTGTCAATAATGCGCACTATTGACGAATGATGGGAAATGATGAAAAAAAAAAACTTTTCATGATCAAAAGCCAAACCAAAATGAAATGAATTTGTTTTGCCTGCACACCCTTGTTAACAAGTAGGGAGGAATGCAAAGCATGGATCATGAAATTCTTCCCAACCCCTCTGTGTGTATTTGTGAGTTTGTGCATGAGTGTGCTTGGGTTGTCTCTGGCCAAGATGCAGTAAACACAGCATTAGAAATTCAGTGTTCTAACACATGTGCTCAAAGAAATTTCTACTCCCGATGCAGTAAGCTAATGGCACACAAATTACCGCAGCATTCAAGAATGTCAGAAAAACAGTGCATATCGCAGTGTTAATATGCAGCCATTTTCTGCATCACTCTGTGGTACTCAAAAGAAATCAGAGAAGCTATAAAAGGAACCTCAGGACAATAGAATGGAGATGGAGACGAACAAAAGACCAAGGCACCCTACAAGAATACAGAACCATGCAGAATGAATGCAACAACACAATCAATCGATGCAAACAGGAATACAACGCAAATCTGGTTGTGAAGGCGGTAAACAAACTGAGAGAACTCTTTGGAATAGTTCTTACAGGAAAACTCAACTGACATACACCAGCAACGAATAGCAGACTACCTCGTGATGAAGCAGAATGGAACACAGCCAGGAACAAAACCATCTGCACCTAAATGCCAACATAGCCACACCAGGACATGGGAAAAATTCAGTATCCCAACAATCAAACAAGTAGTACACACAATGGCAACTCTGAACACTATAACCTCACCGAACGACCCCTGTCCAGTTTCATGGATAAAGACGGCTAAGGAAGAACTAAACCCTTTCATTCACAAAATCATACACATATCCCTCACACAGGGACATATGCCTGCAACCAACCCTTAAACTGGCATCAATAAGGCCCATCTTAAAAAACCCGAAAACTGACAGGGCAGACCCCACATCATGCCGACCAATTTCAAGCTTACCGGTCATAATGAAAATCCTGGAAAAGACAGTACAATTACAACTGCAGGATCATATCAACTCACACGCACCCCTGGATCCACATCAAACTATTGGGTGGAGACATTGCTTACAGCAATCTACATTATCAGAGAAGACAGTACAAAAAAGGGCATTATTCTAATATTTCTTGACATATCAGCAGCCTTTGACTCTGTATCACATGCCATCCTGCTCACACGCCTAGAGGAGACTGGTCTCTACAACAACACATTAAAATGGTTCAAATCATACTCACAAGACAGACAACAGTACGTCAGATGTGGTGGAAACACATCCTCTCCCTTCACATTAAAGCAAGGAGTCCCACAGGAGTCAGCAATATCAGCCCTGCTATTTAACCCATACATTCAGCATTTTTCGAGGTCATATTGAAACATAACATCCACTACAAAATTTATTCCGACGACATCATGCTGTACATATCTTTTTGATGTCGAAACCCCTGATTACACAACTATAACCAAATGCCTCATCGAAGTCTCGGATGGCTCAACACCCACAACCTCAGCGTAAACTTTAGCAAAATGGAAGCACTCACAATAACAAGGAACAAGGGATTCACGCCTCCTTGCACTATAGCTCTAAACAACAGACATATAGCTGTCAAAAGTGAAGTGAAATACCTAGGGGTCATACTCGATCAGAACTTACACTTACAAGTCCATATTAACAGAACAACACAGAATGCTTGAGAGGGGAACAGCGGAAATAAGACCACAGCCTACCAGATGATAATTATAATTCTTTATTAAGGACCCAACTTAACAAGTTTCGGCCGCAGCCTTCGTCAGGGGTCAGGGAACCACACAGATGAACGCATCTATGTGGTACAGTAGTCACTCTTCTCAATCATTAAGCTGTATATGCACACAAAAAACATCGCGCTGAAAGGCGCCGTCAGAAAACGGGTACCGGTTAATAAACTGGTGTAGTCACTATACCAGTTTATTAACCGGTACCCGTTTTCTGACGGCGCCTTTCAGCGCGATGTTTTTATATCAGTGATTCTCATAAATATATTTGTGTGCATATACAGCTTAACGATTCGGAAGAGTGACTACTGTACCACATAGACGCGTTCATCTGTGTGGTTCCCTGACCCCTGATGAAGGCTGCGGCCAAAACTTGTTAAGTTGGGTCCTTAATAAAGAATTATAATTATCATCTGGTAGGCTGTGGTCTTACTTCCGCTGTTCCCCTCTGGTTGTCTACCTGCGGAAGAATATCTTCTTTTTCTTCCCAACACAGAATGCTTACCATAATTTGAAAATCATCAGGAAATTCAAGCCCCTCCTAAGCCACAATGACATCAGAACAATCCTACAAGCCATAGTCACACCAGAGTTAGACTATTGTAACTTACTATACCAAGACGTGCCAGAAAATTCCATTCATTCACTCCAGATGGTTCAGAACACTGCTGCCCGCATTCTCACAGGAACAAACAAACAAGAACACGCAACGCCATAATTGGCTCAACTTCACTGGCTCCCGAAAAAGAGTCGCGCAAGATTCAAGGCAACAATGAATATACTCAAAGTACTGCAAAACGAATCAACTGAATTACTCCAAGATTTAATAATAAGATATCCTGAAAGCCACCCAATAAGAACAAACAGCAAAAACACATTAGCTACTCCAATGGAACTCTCCAAAACTATGAACACCACATCCAACAGGGCTTTATCACTCTATGCACCGATGTTATGGAACTCCCTCCCTGAGGATATCAGAAACACAACGGACACCAAAGACTTCAGGAAAAAGTTGAAGACACTCCTGCTTATTGAACACTTTGGCAGTATAACATAGAATAACACGGACAATCCCTCCACTTAGGCACCAAACAATGAATAAGGAACAATCAGAACTCATGACCCCAAACTGTAAATATGTTACGCTTGTAAATAAGTTATGAAATATACTGTTAAAGATTATGTGTGAAGTCTCCTTATCCCCACATCTACTAAGATGTTACAATGTATACAAGATACAGAGTTGAATGTAAACCACATTGTTCAAAGTAAACAGTTTGTAGTTCAATGTAAACCACCTTGATTTAAGGAAAAGGTGGTATATAAATACTGTTAAATAAATACATAAAATGGGTCTCCTCCTGTCCGAGTTAATGCACCGACAGGAAGGAAGACATTTAAAAAAAAGCTTGTCAGACTCACCGCCTTTACCCCCTGTTTCTTAACCCCACCAAGCAAACTTTCCCTGTTGAAACAGTGGACCCCATATCTTCCTGATCAAATTGGTGGAGGGGTTGCTCTCTATGTTAGAGAGGGCATTCAGTCAGAAAGGATTAAAGTTTTGCAGGAAACAAAATCTGCTGTAGAATCTATATGGATTGAAATTCCATGTAAAAGGGGGAAGGCAATGGCAGTGGGGGTGTACTATCGAGCGCCTGGCCAGAATGACCAAATGGATGATGAAATGCTCAAAGAAATCAAGGAAGCTAACAAACGTTACAGTGCAGTAATAATAATGGGTGATTTCAACTACCCCGGTATCGACTGGGTCAGTGTCACGTCAGGACATGCTAGGGCGATAAAGTTCCTAGATGAAATAAATGACTGCTTCTTGAAGCAGCTGGTTCATGAACTGACCAGAGAGGAAGCCATATTAGACCTAGTCCTTAGTGGAACACCAGATCTAGTGCAAGAGATAAGGGTGTTGGGGCCACTTGGCAATAGTGATCATAGCATGATCGCCTTTGATTTAATTAGTGGAGGAGGGATAGTAAGGAAATCCACAGCACTACCTTTTAACTTTTGAAAGGGAGACTATGATAAAATTAGGAAAACAGTTAAGAAAAAACTAAAAGGAGCAGTTGCAAAGGTTAAAGACGTACATCAGGCTTGGCAGTTGTTGAAAAATACTATCTTGGAAGCTTAGACCAGCTGTATTCCACGCTTTAAGAAAAGTGGAAGGAAGTCAAAAAAACTGCCAGCATGGTTTAAAGGTGAGGTCAGAGAGGCTTTTGTTGCCAAAAAAAGCATCTTTCAAGAAATGGAAAAAAGAGCCAAACGACGAATCCTGGAAACAGCACAAGCACTGGCAAGTCAAATGCAAGGCATTGATAAGGCAGGCAAAGGGAGAATTTGAGAAGAAGCTTGCTGCGGAAGCAAAAACGCAAAGTAAAGACCTTTTCAAGTCAGTTGGTCCATTAGATGATAAAGGGGTTAAAGGAGCACTAAGAGACGACAAGGCGATAGCGGAGAGACTGAATGAATTCTTTGCTTCGGTCTTTACTGAGGAAGATGTAGGGATGTTACCCCTGACTGAAGTGGTATTTAAAGGTGCAGAAGAATTGAAGGAAATATCGATACATCGGGAAGATGTATTACAACTATTAGATAAACTGAAGAGTAGCAAATCACCTGGGCCGGATGGTATACATCCAAGGGTGTTGAAAGAACTGAAATATGAGATTGCAGACCTGCTATTCGTAATCTGTGAACTATCATTAAAATCATCTCTAATACCTGAAGATTGGAGGATCGCCAATGTAACACCAATTTTTAAAAAGGGTTCCAGGGGTGATCCGGGAAACTACAGACCGGTGAGCCTGACATCAGTACCAGGAAAAATGGTAGAAACCATAATAAAGAATAATATTACTCAGCATGTAGATAGTCATGACCTAATGAGAGACAGCCAACATGGCTTTAGACAAGGAAGATCTTGTCTTACTAATCTGTTATGTTTTTTTGAAGGAGTGAATAATCAGGTGGACAAAGGTGAGTCGGTTGATATTGTGTATCTGGACTTTCAGAAAGCCTTTGACAAGGTCCCTCATGAGAGACTTTTGGCAAAACTAAAGAGTCGTGGGATAGGAGGCAGTGTACTATTGTGGATCAGGAACTGGTTAAAAGATAGAAAGCAGAGGGTAGGGCTAAATGGCCAATTTTCCCAATGGAGAAAGGTGAATAGTGGTGTACCCCAGGGATCTGTGCTGGGTCCGATGCTTTTTGACATATTCATAAATGACCTGGAAAGTGGAATAACGAGTGAGGTTATCAAATTTGCTGATGACACAAAACTATTTAAAGTTGTTAAAACCCAAGAGGATTGTGGAAAATTGCAAGAGGATCTTGATAAATTGGAAGACTGGGCATCAAAATGGCAGATGAAATTTAATGTGGACAAGTGCAAGGTTATGCACCTAGGGAAGAACAACCCAAACTATGGTTACACGATGCAAGGTTCCACATTAGAAACTACCACCCAGGAAAAAGATTTAGGCGTCATTGTGGATACCATTTTAAAACCCTCGGCCCAGTGTGCAGCAGCGGCCAAGAGAGCAAATAGAATGCTAGGTATGATAAGGAAAGGAATGGAAAATAAAACAAAAGATATAATGCCTCTATATCGTTCCATGGTGAGACCGCACCTTGAATATTGTGTGCAATTCTGGTCGCCGTATCTTAAAAAGGATATAGCGATTTTAGAAAAGGTTCAGAGAAGAGCCACCAAAATGGTAAAGGGGATGGAAGGATACTCCTATGAAGAAAGGCTAAAAAGGTTAGGGATCTTTAACCTGGAAAAGAGACGGCTGAGGGGAGATATGATAGAAGTCTATAAATTAATGAACGGAGTGGAACGGGTAAACGTAGATCGATTGTTTACCTTATCAGAATATAGAAAGACTAGGGGACATGCAATGAAGCTACAGGGTAAACTATTTAAGACTAATAAAAGAAAATATTTTTTCACTCAACGTGTAATCAAACTCTGGAATTTGTTACCGGAGGATGTAGTAAAGGCTGTTAGTGTAGCTGGGTTTAAAAAAGGTTTGGACAAGTTCCTGGAGGAAAGGTCCATAAACCATTATTAAGAAGGGTCCCAGGATATCAATGCTTGAACCAATACAAGCATTGTGGAACCTGTGTCCCTTGGGGAAACTTCTAGGTACATATGACCTAGATTGGCCACTGTTGGAAACAGAATACTGGGCTTGATGGACCTTGGTCTGACCCAGTATGGCATATCTTATGTTCTTATGTTCCTACTGGCCCATTGGGTCCCAGATCCCCCAAACCCCCCCTCCCCCAAGCTTCCAACTGCCCCCCAAAACCCTGATGTCTTGAGCTTTCCTGACTACCCCCAGGCTCCCCCAGTGCTGTGTAGTCCAGATACGCCTGACATGGGCACCCCAGGTCAGGCATACCTGACCCAGGCATCCCACCTGAAGGAAGCCCAAGTCAGGGCACTCACTTAACAAGAACACTTTTAGTGGTGGACCAGATGTCCAGGACCCCCACCTCTAACAGTTGGGAGGCAGAAGTAATGCCCACTTGCTCCTGCCGCCATCACCACCATCCTCCAAAATGGCGGTACTGGACCCCTAGTGATGGGAAACTTCTCCTTATTTGGCAGACTATCTCCTTGTGGATATCCAAACACAACTAGGATTCAGGTGCTGCCATTTTGGAAGATGGTGACACCAGAGGCAGAAGTGAGTAGGCATAACTCCTGCCTCCCAACATTTAGAGATAGGGGGTTGGGGAAGACCGGGAATCCATTTGGATCACCAGGGACTTCTTTGGAGGGTCTTCTTTGGAGCATGAAGGAAGTGCAATGGGCCACTTGGACTATTTTATTGTGATGTTGGGAGGTAGAAGGTGAGGGGTGCAGTGGTCTACCTGGCTCACCAGGGATCTTGGCCAATCTGTGTTGAAGAAGAACACTTCACTTCAGATCACCCCTTGTTCTCTGTGTCTTCACTTCAGTACTCAGCTGGTGTAAGGATTAAGTGCTGGGAGAAGAATGAAAAAGCTGCACTCAACGTTAGCGTGTTGTTTTATATCAGGAACAATTTGTTATTTGGCATTTTGCATGCTGTAAACTTGTCCAGCTTTTTGCACACTACTGCAATTTCCCTCTTCTCTCTGCAGCACTTGACTAGGTGAAAGGAAGAGGGTTTTGTTAGGAACTGGGGAACATTCTGGGGAAAGGAGGGCCGTCTCTTTTCCAGGTTGAAGAGCCCTAACCTTTGTAGCCTCTCTTCATAGGGGTATCTTCCATCCCCTTTACCATTTTGGTGACTCTTCTCTGTACCTTTTCTAATAACGTTATATCCTTTTTTTTTAACTTTATTTATCCATCACCAACATAAATCAACAACTATAGTTCCAACAATCTCCGATCGGGGTTGACTCTGATCCCTGTCTCGGAGGCAAACGTCAAATACAGGTGACTTATAACAATATATACATTTATCCCCCCTCCCCCCTGCTCACGTCCCCCCCCCTTACGATCGCAACCCCTGCCATAGTCCCCCAAGTTCCTATCAGAATCACAATCCTAGCTATATCCTTCCCCTGTACTATCTACTCCAATATAACTAGTTAACTACCGACTTGCAGTATTTCATTGTGACTATGGGGTCCTAAACTTTGAATATAGGGTTCCCAAATTAACAAAAAAGAGGTCCAGCGAAGGACACTACCCCGCGCTCCCCATCTCTCGGTAAGCATTAACTGGTGAAAACTATTGCGCCACTCCCAGAAAGTTGGAACGGCCCGCGCTCTCCATCTACAAAGTATCGGGCCCTTACTCACCAGACATGCCTTGCGCACCAATAATCTCTCCCCCTTCCCCCTAGGTGAGGTGAGCCCGAACTCATCCAAGGCCACAAAGAAGCCCGTCCACCGGACCCCCTGCTGGAGCAGTCCACTCATGAAGGTACAGATCCGCGCCCAATAGGGGCGGAGGTATCGACAACTCCACCACATATGTAGCAGGTTGGTCAAAGGCTCTGAACACCTGGGACAGCTACCATCAGCCGTTATATGACTATGTAAGGCTCTCTGAGGTGAAAAATACACTCGAGTTATACATTTAAATTGTATTTCTCTCCACCGTGCTCCCTCCACCAAACCACCGATCCGTCGTAACGCTTTCCAAACGGAGCCAGGGAGCACCTCATGACCCAGCTCCGCTGCCCAGGCAGTTTCCACTCCTTGGTAATTGAGTACAAATCTGAACCAATCCAACCTTGCCTTCAACACCGCAATCGATGGAGGGATTTCCTCCCCTAAGTCGAAAAATTCTAGAATCTGTGCCGATCTCTCAATACAAAGCGCAGACCCTGATAGCGAGGCCACATAATGAGAGATCTGCATGTATGCAAAGTAGTGAGTGTTGCGCAGGTCATACTCTCGGCTCAACGACACAAAAGATTTGCATTTACTCGTCGGGTCAACCACATGTCCGAGGTTCCGAATACCGTGTTTCCTCCATTCTTGAAACGTTGCTGTTTCCGATCCTGGGGTGAAGTTAGCATTTCCCTGTAATGGCAGCCAGCTTGAAGCCCTCCAGGAACTCTTCCAGTACACATTCAGTTGCCTCCAAGAGCGCCGAGCTGAACCAAGCAACACACTCACCATTATTCTGCTCGGAAGCATCTGGTTCTCCAAGTGCAACACCGCAAGTAAAGTTTGTGGGGACACAAAGGCTTCCTCTAAGGCCCTAGGCATGTGCACTTCTGTTCCCCCAACCAGTCTCCAATGTGTCGCGCCTGACAGGCCAGTGCATATAACCATAGGTCAGGGAATCCCCCCCCTCCATTTCCCCTTCAAATGGTTAAGCGGAATGCATGCTCAAGCCCCTTTCCATAAAAAACCCTGTATTTCCTTTTCCAGTCGGTGTAGGTCCCACCTTCACAGCCACACCGGGAGTGTTTGCATCCAGTATAATATCCGCGGGAGCACCACCATCTTCACCACTGCCACTCTCCCCAACAGAGAGAGCGGGAGGGGCTTCCAAGTCTTTAATTGGGTCTGTAGGCGAGACACAATTCTGTCCCTATTCCGAGCATATAGCTCCCGTGGGTCCTTGGTCAATAAAATACCCAAATATACGAAGTTGTTCACCGCCCACTTTAGCGGAAAAAGGCCCCCCCAGTGTTCCTGCAACTGACCAGACACATCCAACGCTTCAGATTTATCCATATTTATATGTAAGCCTGCGAAATTTCCAAATTTCAAGAATTCCTCCATCAGCCGAGGAAGTGACTCTCGGGGAGAAAGCAGGTGCACCAGGAGGTCATCCGCAAACGCAGACAGCTTAAACCCCTGCCCCCCAATGTGCATGCCTCGTATAATCTGGGAGTCCTCTATATTCCTAATCAAAGGATCTAACAACAAAACAAATAGCAAAGGAGAGAGGGGCATCCCTGTCTTGTACCTCTTCCCAAAGAAAATGCCTCCGATAGCGCCCCATTACACGGCACTCCCACTGTCAGTGTAGCATAAAGGCTCTCAACCATTTTGCAAAAGGAAGACCCGAGTCCATAACAGGGCAACAAATATTTCAAGTAGTGCCAATTAACCCTATCAAACGCTTTCTCCGTGTCAAAACTAACGAGTAATGGCTGCAATTGGTGATCCCGTACCCATTCCAACGATGCCAATATTTTCCGTAGGTTGCGTACCGTAGCCCGCCCTTTCACAAAGCCAACTTGTGAGTCATGCACCAACTGGTTTAACACCCCAGCTAGCCGGTCTGCCAAAATTTTTGCCAACAACTTCGAGTCAAAGTTTAATAACGATATGGGCCTATAAGACGCTGCTTGCAGCGGGTCTTTCCCCGGTTTAGGTATAAGTATGATATGAGCATGGTTACTGCCCCATTGAAAGGCACCTTATTCAGCTCTTCGATTATGAATTGCTACTAGTGTCGGAGTGATAAAATCAAGCAGTAATTTATAAAATTCAGCCCCCAACCCGTCCGGCCCAGGAGATTTATAACAACTCGCCTTCAAAATGAACTGTTGTACCTCTTGTGCTGTTATCGGCTGCCCAAGCTGAGCACTTTGCTCTTTACTCAACCTAGGCAGATCCAAACCCCCCAAGTATTCCTTCATCATTGCAGGGGAGCCATTCTCCGCTGTGTATAAGTTCTGGAAGGAACCCCGGAACACTTGGGCAATAGCTGCGCTGTCCTTATGCAATACTCCATGAGCGTCTCGGACCGCTGCTATCATTTTTGTACCTCTCTGCCCCTTCAGGCATCGCGCCAGCAATTTCCCAGGTTTGTCCCCATGACAGTGTAGCTGATAACGGTAACATAAGATGGATTTCCTAGCTCTCCGGTGTAATATCTCATTTAAGGCTACCTGGAGTTCCCATAATTTTTTCCTATTGCAGGCATTGGGGGCACACGCACATAATCTTCGCACCTGCATAACTTGCTGTTCAAGCCAAATGATCTACTCCGAGATCAATCGACGTTTCCTAGCTAAAAACCCAATTATATCACCTCGTAACACCACCTTAGCCGTCTCCCATACCAACTCAGGGTCCTCCTGGTGGCAGCAGTGGTGAAATTCAAACTCTTGCCATTTCTGTTCTGAGGAAGTGGTGAAATTGTGCATCCTTATAAAGCTCTAAAGGAAATCGCCAAATATGCGTTGTACTGGTGTGTCCCCCCCACCCACTGTATCTCTATCCATATCAGTGCATGATCAGAGATCTCTGTGGGACCAATTTGCGCGTCCCCGATATAAACGAACAAGCTCTCTAAAATCAGAATATCACGCTCTAGAACCATGCGCTCGAGCCTGATGCGTAAAATCCCTCTCCAGGGGATGCAACAACCTCCATGGGTCCACTACTCCTAGCCGTGTTTGAAAACGTTTCAAGGCCCGAGCCGTCAGTGCTCTCTCCCGCGCTCCCTCCCCTCTGGATGTAACTAAATCTACATCAAAAACTCCGCTAAAGTCCCCCCCCCTATAATCAGTGGGAGCTCTGGTAATTGTTCCACCTCAGAGGCTAGGCGAATACAGAGATCCTGATTTAAGACATTAGGGCTGTAGAGGTCTCCCACAATCACTGATTTCCCTTCCAAGGTGCCTTGTAATAACACAAACCTCCCAGTTGGATCTGTAACTTCTCTGTCCATCACAAAACACACTCTTTAATGAATCAAGATGGCCACCCCACACTTTTTTCCTATAGCAGGTGCCCCCCACACTTGCCCCACCCAATCTCTGCAAAGCTTGGCATGCTCTTCGGCAGTCTGGTGGGTTTCTTGCAGTAGCGCAATATCGCAGTGCTGCCGAGCCAGCGCCTGCAATACTTTATATCTCTTTATGCGGTTTCGCAGCCCACAAACATGCCAAGAAACAATCTTCAGAGCACTGAGGCAGTATCAGCGTCAAGCCCCCTCAGCCCAGCATGTGTTCTCTTCCCAGAAAAGACTCCCCCATCCTGAAACCTCTCCCAGAACTCGCTGGAATATCTAACTAACTGCAAATTCCGTCTCCCTTGGTTGCGATCGTCTCTACCCTCTTGAGCCCCCTCCCCCCAAAACTTCCCCCAACTATCTTCCCTTCCTCCACTCCTCTCAACAACTTCTCTCTCTCTTATCACTAAAACCTACCATCCTAATTACTTGAGTCCCGCTTAATGCGTACGGTCCCCCCCTCCCTCTAATCCTCCCCCCTGTGCTCAATATTCATGCTCACCCCCTCTCTTCATGCCGCAGACCACTAAGTGACCGCCTGTCATGAACCATGCACAGTTGTACTTAGAATTCAAACACACATAAAAAGAGAAACCTCACAGAGTTTTAAGCTGTTAATTAAGCATTTGTGTAGCCTATAGAGGTAGGCAAGTATATATAAAGACCCTCCAGTTCATGCAGTACTCCAGGCCATAGAAGGCAAAAGCCCCAGAAGATCTGCTCCTCTGCTGCACATCCGCTGCTATCTCAAGTGTCAAGGCAGCAGTCAGACAGCAAATGCTCTATCTGCTATCCCCCTGCGTGCATGTTCTCTCAGATGTAATATGGTGCAAGCCGCAAGTCCGCTGAAACCTTTATTTTGGTGTTACCGCAGCACCTAGATCCCCACGCAGGAGGTTTTCAATATAGGGGCTTGCATCTGCAGCCGTTTCAAAAGTCCGGTGTGTCCCCTTATAAATTACATGTAACCAAGCCGGATACTGCACTGAAAACCTGACTATTGCTTCTTTAAGTTTTTGGCACAGGGGCGCATACGCTCTTCTCAATGGGCTCAAAACTGCCGAATAATCCTGGGCAATACGCAGCCTTAGATTCTCGTGCATAATCACCCCTTTCTGCCTTGCTGCTCGCAATACCATCTCTTTCTGTGGGAACTGAAGGAACTTAGCAAGCACCACTCTTGGCCGTTGGCCCCTGGCCTGTTTGTTCCCCACGTGGTGGGCTTGGTCAATAATCAGCTTACCTCCCTCGTCACAGCCCTGGAACAGTTGTGGGAGCAAGGTTTCCAGGTACTGCTTCAAGTCTTTGTCAGCAATAGCGTCCGGTATTCCCATAACTCTCAGGTTATTGTGGCGTGACCGGTTTTCCAAATCGTCGAATTTAGCTTCTTGGGATTGCAGCTTGGATCTCAAACCCTCCATTTCCTGGGTCAGGGCCTCCAGGCTATCCTCTGCCTGTCCGATGCGATCCTCCACTTCCTGCATTCGATTTCCCAGGGTTCCCATTGAAGTGTGCAAAATATCCATCTTCTGTTGAAGGGCTGCAAATTGTGGAGACAGTGCCCCTGCTACCGCCGCCGAAACTTCCTCCAAAAATGCAGGGGACGTTGGCGAGTTCAGCACAGCTACCCCATCCGTCATTTTACTGGGGATGCCGGTGTGGTCTCTCTCTCTGCGCCCCGCCTTCGCTGCCACCGCCATGCATCTGCACCCTCTCCGCCGAGATCAGCTGCAGCAGTGCATCCGGTAGCTTTAGGTCTCACTTTTATGGCGGTACAACCACTCGCAACGGTATTAAAGTCCTGGTTCGGGCCGAGGGTGACCGGAGCATGAGCAGGTCACGTCTGCTCGTGTTCGCTGCATCACGTGACTCTACATTACATCCTTTTTAAGATATGGCAAACAGAATTGCACACAATATTCAAGGTGCGGCCAGACCATGGAACGATACAGAGGCATAAAAATATCCTTTGTTTTGTTCTCCATTCCTTTCCTTATGATAACTAACATTCTATTTGCTCTCTTGGCCGCCGCTGCACACTGGGTGGAGGGTTTTAACATGTTATCCACGATGACGCCTAAATCTTTTTCCTGGGTGGTGGTTCCTAATGTGGAACCTTGCATCGTGTAACCATAGTTTGGGTTTTTCTTTCCTAGGTGCAAAACTTGGCACTTGTCCACATTAAATTTCATCTGCCATTTGGATGCCCAGTCTTCCAATTTATCAAAATCTTCTTGCAATTTTCCACAATCCTCTTGGGTTTTAACAACTTTAAATAGTTTTGTGTCATCTGAAAATTTAATAACCTCAATTGTTATTCCCATTTCCAGGTCATTTATGAATATGTTAAAAAGCAGTGGGCCCAGCACAGATCCCTGGGGTACTCCACTATTCACCTTTCTCCATTGGGAAATTTGGCCATTTAGCCCTACCCTCTGCTTTCTATCTTTTAACCAGTTCCTGATCCACAATAGTACACTGCCTCCTATCCCATGGCTTTTTAGTTTTGCCAAAGGTCTCCGTTGAGGGACCTTGTCAAAGGCTTTCTGAAGGTTCATTTACACTATATCAACCAACTCACCTTTGTCTACCTGTTTATTCACACCTTCAAAAAAACATAACAGATTAATAAGACAGTGGGGTATGTTTACTAAACTGTCTTAATGTGCACCTGGCGATAGTGTGCAGGCTGCCATAAAAGGAGTGGGCGTGTCGGTCTTAAAGTAGCAAAACGGGATTATCGCGCGATAACGCGCGCTACTGCGCACATTATCAGGCGAAGCGCCCGTAAGCGTGTTAACGCGCAGTAATCTTAAGTAGGCGCCCAGACATGCAAATGTTGAAACAGAGGTGTAGCACAATAGTTAAAACACTGACTGATGGTACAGGGGTCATGAGTTCAATCCCCCAGTGTGCCTAAAAGCATAAGACTGGCTGAGGCATCACCCTTTACTTTTAGGTAGTGATTTTTGAGGCATTTTACTTTTATTTTAATTAGTGCTGCCAGCAAACACACCCTCACGGTGGCGTAACCTAAGGTGCCGCATAGGGCACCACTCCATAGGGCACATTATAAAGTGCACTGTCCTCCAAGGCACCCTATAATGTCCCCTATAGGACACCTTATAAGGCGCTTGATAGGGCGCCTTATAAGGTGCCTTATGAGGCACTTTAAGGTTAGAGTACTCTGAGGGTGTTTTTGCTGGCAGCACTACTGTACATTAAAAATAGACAATGCCTCAGACAGCCCTATCAAATAACCCCCACCATGGGTTTGAAACCATGGCCTCTGGCTTCACAGGCAGTGAAGTAACCAGTGGGCTACAGCTGCCAACAAACCCCTAGCTGGCTGCAGAAGGACTGCATGGCACCACACAAACTCTCTGCTGTGGTTACCAGGATAGGGTTAACCCACCCGTACCCATGATGCACTGCACATGCAAATCAGCAGTCGACAGATGGGCACAAGATGGGGTATGCACCCCCCACAGCACCTCGGCCTGGTAGGGGGAACTGACCGTGTGTGGTACTGGCATAGAGTAGCCACAGACCATCACATTGTGCGGGTACTGTGCTTACCCTGAGGGTGAGGTGGGGCGCCCAGCACCAGGTCCACAGCACCTTTCATGGCTGAAATACGCTATGCTGCAGGTCCCACATCAGTGCTACTGTGTGTGATAGGTAGTTCTTGCAGACATACCTAGGTTATGTCTGTGTCCTTTTGTATTTCTCAGTCATGTCTAGCCCTTATGTGCTATAATGCACCCAGCATAGTGCATATCCTGTGTTGGTGCTGTGGTTACATGATGTAGGTGAAAGGGGGTGGTGGGTGTTTGGACCCATAGGTGGATTATGTACCACCACACAACCCACCTCTGGGGCTCAGGGTGGGAAACAGGATCACCCACCAATAGATCCACATTCTACCTCCCTGCAATGGTAGCAGTAGAGGGGACTATCAACCCCAGTCCTGCTGGGGAACAGACACCCTACAGGGCAGGCCTTGCAGAGCTGTACACATCCATAAAGCAATAGTAGAAAACAGACAGAAGGCCTGGAAATGCTTAGCTGACCCCACCACAATCTGACATTCTCCAGCAGCAAGCCTCCAGCCACTGCACCCTGCAAGGCGTTCCAACAAGACACATACTAGCTGCAGACAATCTGCTAGTCAGTCCATAGTGCATAGTCCTGGAGAACTGGGATATCAGCATACACAACAAGCAGATAAGTCAGTGATTGGGCCCCAAAAAGGACCCATAAACAGCACATGAGAGAAATACTATACAGCACTATGGGGGAACCTAGCCATGCCGTGGTCACTGCCCAGTCAGGGTGAGAGTGACCTCCCAGCAGGACATGCTGTGGCCACGCTGTCCATGCAGGTGGTGGCCGGGCACTACAATGTCCGAGCCATTGCCCTATGCCCTGTGCAGATGCGGCCAGGCCAGGCCACACTATCCAGGCTATTCCCACAGTACCTTGCTCCTCATTATGCACATTGGCAGGCCAATACTGGCAACAGTGCTAGCAGTGTGGGCTGTGGAGGGTGTTGGCTGCCACCACACACTGGATAGACAAACACACACTCCACACACCTATGCCAGCATTGTGCAACTATAGAGGTGTTTGGCAGCCCTGGCCACCACACCAGTCCTGGGCACAGTGCAGGCATGGCTATGGTACGCAATACTGTTGGGGTCACTCTGTCAGACACCAGACCTGAGGCACACTCCACAGACATCAGAAAGGTTGCTATGATGCAGCTCAATCAGCCAATTGTGCTTAACGTAGGAATTGCTATCTGCCAGTTATCATAGCAACCTTTTGATAGCTGTGTACAGTTTTCCCATGTTTAGGGTGACATTGCTAAGGTATGCAAGTGCTAGTATGGGGAGATGCACGCAGGGCCCAACATCCTGCCTCTCCAGGAGGCTTGGGATAATGGAGCCTGTGGGTGCGTGTGTGTCTTCCCCTGTTGGCCTCTGCTCTAGGGCAGTGGTTCCCAACTCCAGTCCTGGAGGGCCAAACACTGTTTGGGTTTTCATGCTGTCCCTAATGAATATGCATGAGACACATCTGCATACCATGGGGGCGGTGCATAGCAATGCAGCACAGCCACATTTATTAGAGGCAGCATGGAACCTGAATGGTGTTTGGCCTTCCAGGACTGCATTTGGGAGACTCTGCTCTAGGTAACGCGCATGTTTATGGTGTCTGTGCTCTGTATGGTAAAATGTAGTTATTTTGGGCATGTCTAAGTCATCTGCACTACAGGTTCTGTCTGTATTAGCACGTTGTAGTCAATGTTCCCTCTAATTTTCTGTAGGCTGTGTGCGCATAAAATATCAGCTGTGCATCTTTTGAAGGAAGGTTAAATTTTTGTGCGCCACATAACGACACTTGGGGGTCTGTTTACTAAATCGCGGTAAACGTGAATAACGCGCGTTGTATGACGTTACCGACCGCAAGTGCAGTATAATGCGCGTAAACACGCGCCAACGACCGGTAACGTCATACTACGCGCGTTGACCGCGTTTAACGATCGTAAAGCCCCGCGGCGCGTTAAAACAGCGCAGAAGGTGGAGAGTGGGCGGAGAGAAGGGGTCAATGGGCGGAGAGGGGGCGGGGAGAGGCTCCCCCTCACTAACGCGCTGTAATTCTGAGCTCAATTCCAACGCGAATGAAAACCTGCCGTTGAAGGCATCTTTAAAGGTAAGAGAAACCATTTCCGTCAGCAATGTACAGAGAAACCTGGGTAACACACAAAACGTGAGCAGTGTGATACATGTGCACAGAATGAAATGTCACAGAAGACAATAAAAATGACCAGAGGAAACCCCTTTAAAAGCATAAATCAGCAGTTAAACAGTGATAGCAATGGACAACAAGGAACAGAACTCCCTGGAAAGCACAAAATAAAACCTAATGATATGTGGAAGGGTTCACGCTTCGCAGACCCTCGAAAAGGGAAAGTCACTGTAATGGAGCTGACCTGGGAGTGTAGTGTAATGTCTCCCAATGATATCATTGTTGCCCAGCTCGGATATGGGTGTGTGTCCCTTCTGTGAGGTCCCCCTGAGGTGTATGTGCACCGTTGTCTGCATACAAGGGAAATGAGGCCACAGTAAACCTTTTGCAGAGCAGAGTCCCTGACCAGCCAGGCAGGTCATACTAACACCAGGGACAGCACCATCTCTGTGGCCCCAGTGTGGTGCAATAGACACAGCCAGTGCCTGTAAGACCAAAGGGTCACAGGTTCAAATACCAGCTGGGACTGCCGCCAACCCAGTCACAATAGTCCTACCCACCACTAAAAAGTGAAAGTAAAGACACACCTTTAATGCAGAGAACAAAGGCATGGTCTATTTTTACACCACACCAAACACAGACACCAGAAACAGGCACAGCAACGAAAGCTGAGCCCCGCAAATGCAGCCCTAGAGGGCCCCACAGCATTCCTGTCCCATGCTGTCACATCAAAGATGCCTGTGCTGTATAGCTATGCCCCACCCCCATGGTAGGCAGATGTAGGTCAGGCATATGTATGAGGGACAGCATGAAAACACAGATAAAACGTGGAAAATAGCAGAAAGAAAACTGTAAACATCACAAGTCAGCTGGGCAACAGTGATAGCAATGGGCCACAATAAAAAACACACTCCCTGGAAAGCGAAACCAAAAAAAGAAAAGATACTTGGAAGGGATCACGCTACGGAGACCCTTTCAAAACACATCCCCTGTTATTGGAGCATTCGCGGGAGTGTCGTGTATTGTTGCCCAATGATATAATTGTTGGCCAGCTTGGTAATGGGGGATTGCCCCCTCATGCGAGGTTGTATGTGAGGTTACGTGCAAATTGCCTCCATACAAGCTATATGAGTCCACAGTAAAATGGTGCAGAGCAGGGTCTCTGACCTGTCAGGCCAGGTATCCCATCTCCAGGGATCGCATTGTCCCTGTGGCCTCAGTGTGGTGCAACAGACACAGCCAGTGTCTCTAAGACCAGAATGTCACAGGTTCAAATCCCAGCTGGGGCCATGCCAATCCTGCCCACATATTCTCCCCACAACTAAACTGTGATGGAATGGTCACACCCTTATTGCTGAGAACATACGCATGGACAAAACGCCAATATTTTACCACACCAGATATAGGCGCATTACCCAGAGCATAGTCCCCCAAATGCAGTCCTGGAGGGCCCCACACCATTCAGTTACCATGCTGCCCCCAATAAAGATACCTGTGCTGCATAACTATGCCCCCCCCCCCCTTGTCTGCAGATGTAGCCCATGCATATTTATGAGGGACAGCATGAAAACCTGATCAGTGCCTGGAATGACAGGACTGGAGTTGTGGAACCCTGCCGTAAAGCAGCAGCTAACAGTGACACCCACCCACCCACCCACAGGCCCCATTGGCCAATGAAACCCGAAGAGGTAAGACAATTGGCCCTGCTGTCAACTCCCAATACTAGCAGGTGCATACCTTAGCAATGGCACCCTACACATGGGTATATGGTACACATGCACTAAAAGTTGCCAATGATAAAATGTAGAACTCATGTCCTATGTAAAGCACATTGTGCACATTGAGCTGCGCCACAACAAGCAGTCAGATGTCTGTGGTGTGTGCCGCAGGTCTGGCCCCTGACAGTGTCCAACACCCTTGGGAGTGATCCACCAGAGTATGTCGTACCACATCCATGCATGTACTGTGCCCATGACAGGTGTTGTGTGTATGGCTGCAGAACCCCCCTACAGTAGCACAATGCTGGCATAGGTGTGGGGGTGGCTGTCTGTCCAGCCAGTGTGTGGTGGCTGCAAACACTGTCGACAGGCCACACTGCCAGCAATGTTGCCAGTAGTGGGCTGCCAATGTGCATAATGAGTAGCAAAGTACCATGGGTAGAGGTCGGATAAGGCGGCCTGGCCAGGGTGTATATGCACAGGGCAAAGGGCAGTGACAGGTACATTGTAGTGCCAGGCAACCACCTGCCCAGACAGGGTGACCACGGTAGATGCCGCTGCAAGCTCAGTGTCACCCTGAATGTGCAGTGACCACAGCATGTCTAGGCTCCACCATGGTGCTACATAGTAGTTCACTCATGTGATAAATATGGGTGTTCCCCTGGGGCCCAGTCACAGATGTATCTGCTGGCTGTGTATGCTGGCACCCCAGGTCTGGGTGCAGGCATCTCTGCTGGTCACTAGCAGCCTGTTTGCAGCTGGTAGGTGATGTGATGGAGTGGCCTGCAGGGTGTGTTGGCCTGCACCAGGGGAATCACAGATAGTGGTTGGGATTGTCATTTTCTACCAAGTCCCAATGTCAGATTGCTCCTGTGGCATGCATGTGTCTGGATCTGCAGTGACTGACCTGTGGGGTGTCTGCACCTCAGTAGGACTAGGGTTAATGTCCCCCCTCCACTGGCACCTTCCAAGGGAGGTAGAATGTGCAGAATATGATGGGTGACCCTGTTTGCCACCCAGGGGTGAGGGGGGGCGGTGGGGCATGGGTCTACACCTGCCCCAAACAGACAGAGATGTCCAAGGTGGTCATGCAGAAAATATATATCTCACACAGTAACACTGCTGTGGACTTGCGCCATGGACGGTGCTGAGGACCTAGGGCTGGATGCCCCACTGCACACTCAGGGTGAGCAGAGCACCCGCACAATGTGGTGTTGGGCAGGTCCTCAATGCCAGTACAACAAATGGTCAGTACCCCCTATAAGGGCAAGGGGCTGTGGGGGGTGCACATGACAATTTACCCCTACCATGTCCAGAGTCTGTGGGGATGCATTCCATATGGTGTGCCTGTGTGGAGAGCTGATTAGCATGTGCAGTGCATCATGGGGGTGCCTGCCT
Organism: Ichthyophis bannanicus; assembly: GCA_033557465.1. Classification (NCBI taxonomy): domain Eukaryota; kingdom Metazoa; phylum Chordata; class Amphibia; order Gymnophiona; family Ichthyophiidae; genus Ichthyophis; species Ichthyophis bannanicus. Next base: position 249,577,333 of record CM066041.1, on the reverse strand, counting down.
TTGTGCTAATCATGGCCAGGACAGCAGCAGTTACATGGTGTTCTGCTGTCCTTCTTTAGGTAGCCAGGGGGTGGTTAGCAGCTCTGGGGCTGCAGGCCAGTGGGTTATTCATTGCGTGTTGGGCCAGTAGTCATGGGATCAGACCCACAATGAATTCCTTTTATTTGGCTGTCTGGAGCATTATATGTTTTACATACACCAGACTGCTACCGGTGACAGCCCCTCCACGGACTATTACCTTACTGCGCCTCATGGGCCCACCATGTGTCACCTTCTCTGGCTCCCTCTACATTACCTTAGGGACCGCTCTATGGGGGACATTCTGTTGTACCTAGGCAGACACTACACTTTATTATGTGGCATGTGTTGTGCATTGTGGGGTTCTTTCTGCAGTAACCTTGGGTACGCCAATGTGTGTGTGTGTTTTCTAGCAAATGTACGTCACATACATGACATGTACATGCCCCCTCACTCACTAGATAACATGTGGGTGTGTTTACTTGCACCCCATTCGGAATGGGAACATAGACATGCCCCATCACTCAATATCTAATGTGTGGGTGTGTTTACTTGCACCCCTCCAACACGACAACCATGACAATATGGGACCTGCCCCCTCCCTCATTGTGTCATGTACAGGGTGCTACATCAGCCAGCCTTCTGCTAATGCCACCCTGGGGACTCGAACCCATGCTGCCCGTATCAGCAGTCACTGCAGTAACCATTGTGCTATAGCTCTGTATTAGTCTTGTATGTCTGGGTGGCTACTTATGCTTTACGCGCGGTGGCCCGCTCGTTAGTTTCGTAACGCGCCAGTTAACGCTCGTTGGTTTCGTAACGCGCGCTAGGTCTTCTGCGGTCCCGCCCATCTCCTTATTTGGGGGTTTGTCTTCTTAACGCGGCTCCTACCGCGAACTGCACTAACGCGATTTAGTAAACAGACCCCTTGGAGTTATATACTTTAAAATTTGACTACACGTCAGAATACAGTATGTACACCACATTGATTGCTCTAGAAAATATTGTAGAACTTGTGAAAACCGTAAATACACAACAACTTTTAAATTTTAAGACATCTGTGTTGTTTTCTATCAGAATCAGAACCATAATTTTTGTGCTCTCTGTTATAAAGTATGTGCGCTCGCTCGGCGAGGTGTGTGCGCGCGCACACGCGCACAGCTTAAAGAGAACAGTGGTTGTAGTAGTGGGTAAAATATGGGGGCTGGGTTGGCAGGAACCACAGCTGGGACTTGAATCTGTGACCTTCTGCTCCTGAACACACTGGCTATGTGCACTGCACCACCATGTTGCCACAGAGACAGTGCATTCCCTGGAGATACCATGACTGCTTGTCAGACAGAGACTGTCTGTTGCAGTGCATGGCACCCACCTACACAGGGCTAGGCCACAGTCTGCTGTGGGCATCAGCCACTGCCCCCTCCACCACCAGTACCCCTCTGCCACCATGCTGACATGCCCTTCTGCTGGTGGTGCTGGTGGTGCGCAGTCTCAGGCCATCCAGTGTACAGGTAGGCGGCTGCCTATGGTGCGTGTTCTGGGGTAGGGGTGCCTGCATAGACGTCCACACTTCCCCCCCCAACACCGCCTGCCAATGTTCTGTGCCCTTGGAGGTACCTGCTGGGTACTATCCCCTGTGACACTTTGATAAACACACCCGTGCCCATGTTGTGCCCTCATCAGTTGCTGTCTGGCTGCTGTACATTTTCAGCATTCCTAGGTGCCACCTAGGCATCTGCCTAGTCCGCACTGTGCCCCAGTTGCACCACAGCATGTGCCACCTGCAGCCCTCTGTATCCCATTTTCAAGCATCTGTCCAATTGGCCGTTCCGACATACCCGTCCTGCTGTTGCCGCACATGTGCACGCCATAGGAAACCTGTCCGATGGAGAGGAAAACCCTGCACAGCGCAATTTCACTGTGGGCTCATTCACCTTGTATGGGGACGGAGCATGGACCATTCCAGAATTCATATCCTTTTTTTGGTGCTTTCTTGGGAGTGTTTTTTGATGTTTCCCATTGGGATCACTATTGCCCAGCTTGGTTATTTTATTTTTCCATTCTCTTCTGTTCATTTTCACTGTTTATTTGCCCTTTTGTTCCGTGCACATGTATCACACTTATCACTTTTTTATAGGTTTCCCTGGTTTTGCTGTACATTGCTGACAGAAATGGTTTTTCTTCCCTTTAAATCAGCTCTAACGCCAGGGTTTCACTGGCGTTAGTTTTCAGCCTCGGATTTCACAGCGTTAGTGTGTGGGGAGCCTCTCCCCTCCCACTCTCCACCCATTGACCCCTTCTCTCTGCCCCTGGGGAGCCTTCCTCCGCCCTCCGGGAGCCTTTCTCCGCCTTCAGCGCTCGTTTGCGCCGCTTCAACACCCTTGGAAGTATACCATCTGGTCCAGGTGATTTGCACTTCTTCAGTTTATCAAATAGTTGTAATACATCTTCCTGGTGTATCGATATTTCTTTCAATTCTTCCGCAGTATCACCTTTAAATACCACTTCAGTCATAGGTAACATCCCTACATCTTCCTCAGTAAAGACCGAAGCAAATAATTCATTCAGTCTCTCCGCTATGGCCTTGACCCCTCTTAGTGCCCCTTTTACCCCTCTATCATCTAATGATCCAATTGACTCTCTCACAAGTTTTTTTATTACGAATGTACTTGAAAAAATCCTTATTAAGCGTTTTTGCTTCCACAGCAAGCTTCTTCTCAAATTCTCTCTTTGCCTGCCTTATCAATGCCTTGCGTCTAACTTTTGTCATTTGGCTCTTTTTTCCATTTCCTGAAAGATGCTTTTTTGGCAACAACAGCTTATCTGACCTCATCTTTAAACCATGCTGGCAGTTTTTTGGACTTCCTTCCACTTTTCTTAAAGCGTGGAATACAGCTGGTCTGGGCTTCCATGATAGTATTTTTAAACAATACCCAAGCTTGATGTAAGTCTTTAACCTTTGCAACTGCTCCTTTTAATTTTTTCTTAACTATTTTCCTCATTTTATCATAGTCTCCCTTTCGAAAGTTAAAAGGTAGTACTGTGGGTTTCCTTACCATCCCTCCTCCATTAAATCATGCTATGATCACCATTGCCAAGTGGTTAAATTGAAGCCCTTCCCTTTGGAAGAGCCCCTTCTTTCCCCAGAATGTTCCCCAGTTTCAAACAAATCCAAAACCCTCATCCTTGCACCATTGTCTCATCCACACATTGAGACTCCGGAGCTCTGCCTGCCTTTTGGGTCCTGCACGTGGAACAGGTAGAATTTCGAAGAACGCTACCCTGGAAGTTCTGGATTTCAACTTCCTACCTAAAAGCCTAAATTTAGCCTCCAGAGCCTCCCTACCACATTTCCCTATGCCATTGGTACTAACATGTGCCAAGACAGGAGACTCCTCCCCAGCACTATCTAAGACTTTGTGTAGGTAGCTCATGAGGTCCGCTGTCTTTGCACCAGGCAGGCATGTTACCAAGCGATCCTCACATCCACCAGCCACCCAGATATCTACATGCCTAATGATCAAATCACCAACTTTAACGGCTATCCTAACCCTTCCCTCCTGGGCACATGGCCCTAGAGAAACGTCCTCTGTGCGAGAGGGTTTTACATCACCTGGAGGACATGTCCTAGCTACAAGATCACTTCCTGCCACACCAGGTTGATGCTCTCCTGCCACGTGACCTCTCTCCTCCATGGCAACAGGGATGCTGCCAGACTGGAGGTGGGACTTCAGGATTATATCCCTGTATGTCTCGTCTATGTACCTCTCTGTCTTCCTTATGTCCTCCAAGTCTGCTACTCTAGCCTCCAGAGATCAGACTCATTCCCTGAGAGCAAAGAGCTCCTTGCACCTAGTGCACACATAAGACCCCTCACCAACTGGGAAAAAAATCATACATGTGACACACAATGCAAAAGACTGGAAAGCCCCCATATTGCTGCTGGACTGCTGTCTGCATTTTAGTTTTAGGGCTGTGTTTAGATATTTAAGTTCTTTACTTACTAAGGGTTGCTGAGGATACTTATACTAATAAAACTAAACCTAATTTTATTTATTTTATTTATTTATTTGTCTTTTATATACCGCCACTTCCCAAGATCAGTGGCGGTTTACATCAAACAATAAGAGATACATAGAACAGCTCAATAATAAAACTGGTACAATGAACGGTAATCAGAACTATAAACAATAAGTGTAAGTATATTTTAAACTATTTTACAGATTTTTATGATATTTATATACATCATGTTTCATCATATGTTTAGTTATGTGAGTAGTGTCATGATTATTAGGGCAGAAGAGAACCTAATATATTTAATTTACTTTGTTCACCTGAAGCTTAATTAATCTCAGGTCCTTAATGTATGCCTGATGAGGTTTAAGCATCTATAAAGCTACGATTATCCCAGGTGTGGGTGGGTATTGGGGAGGGTGGGAGGGAAAGAAGACCTATGAAAAGCTGGCTGCTACACAGTACCCTGTCCTGTGCTTCTAAGGTAATCTGTGACCAAGTTCCAGGTGGAGTCCCACAACCCTTGCTTGGATAGAGGGAGTCTTGGGGTCTAAATTTAACCAGAAAGCTCTCTGCTGTGTTTTAAATTTAAACTGAAAGCTCTTTGCTGCTACTAGGCCCTGATTGATTTAACAAATACATTGGGTTCACAGATTAATCAACTTTAATCTAAAGAATTCCTTTTTCCCCAAGATTTAGAAAAATTCCCAGAAGTAAATACTTACAATTGCATGTCTCTCTCCAGATGTAGCAGTCCCTTTTTGTAGACCTTCAAGACTGAGAATCACAGAACTCTCGTTGAACTATTTATGCCTTTGCTTCTGAGGTAATCTTTGACCAATTTCCTGGGTGATTAACATACTCCTTGCTTGGATAGAAGGAGTCTTTCAAAATGGTCCTTTGATCTGACACCTAGCTTTAACACCTATTTAAAAATTTCACAGGTCTCAATGTCCACAGTGCAAATATACACCATCGGTCTGTGCTCATATTTATAGAATAGTGATTGTCTAAAGTATGCATGTAAAGAACCACTAACATGTGTAAGTCACTGAAAATACATTATTTACACGCATTGATGGCATGGATCTTTATACGGCTCCTTATGCGTATTTATCGCCACACAATTTTATCAGCGCCATGTTCCACATATAAATCATGGCTAATGCACTGAAGCCAACTCATCTTTTCTGAATTTCCTGTATCCTTCATATCTGACCATGTAAAAATCCAAATCTAAGGGGCCCTTTTACCAAAGCCTAGTAACAGATTAATATGTGTTTTAACACTCTCTGACTGGCAGTCGGAATGCTAACGTGGAGGCATGCCAGTGACCGTGGCATTAAAGTGTCTAGTAAACAGCCATCATGTGATGAAGCAAGGAATGGGTAGAGTGTGTGTGTGGAGAGCACATTGCCGCCAACACAAGAGAAATTGCCATGCACTCAGTGGCCATATGGCAATTAGCTCAAGTGCAGTTTAAGACGCTTCTATGGGTGTCTTTGGGTGCACTCGCTATTAATGCACAGCGCAATTGTATTTGCTATCTTGCTGTAACTGCCAGGAACCTGCCGGTTAGCCCACGAGGGGCACACTTTCCACATGATGGTATTGCCGTTAATCATGTGGTAAGTGCTTATACCCATATATCGAAGGAGATGTGTTTCTCTCTTTTAATAGAAAGATGTAATTCATGTGATTTTTAATTAATGTTATTATAAACTTTTGAACTCAAATTGCACAGTGGCTGTCCATGTGTTTAGACTAGCTTTCACCAGATTTAGATGCAGATTATTGGAATATTTCCTTATAGAAAATATGAATCAATATCTCTCCAGACTGGAGCAATTCATACTGAGGACTTATTCCACTCATTCAGAATTATAACACACTTTCGACTTAGCCATGAAGCTACAGGGCACTGGGACGTCAATCCTTCATTCTGATTGGTTATTACAGCTGTCATTCATGGTTATTACAAGGCCCATTGTAGGAATCACCCTGCCATCGTAGGGATGCTTGCTAGACTTGTGAAATTCACTTTAAGAAGATCTAAGTGTACTCAGACAGAAACAAATGTGCCAAAATTTGCATTTGAGATAGAGCTATTGATTTGTAATACAGCTAAGAAAAGCTGCTTGTACTCTATCTTAACCAATGTTATTTATGACTAAGCTAAACACAAGTCACAAGAGACTGTAATGTAGGAAACAAGCCATGTTCCCTGTGAGTATTAGTGTATGTGTCTCATATCCCCTCGTGTTAAATATATCCCCCAATTGTGTTGTGACCACTTTGATTGAAGGATAAGGTGGAATACAAAACTGTCTAAAGAAAGAAAGAAAGAAAAATTTCCTTCCTCACTAAAGTATGAAGACAAGGAGTGGCTCTGTCATTAGGTATGGTGAGCCAGCTGCCATAGGTAGCACATTTTTGGGAGAGGCAGCTGCCTCATTCTGTCTCCTCCCCCCCTCCCCCCCCAGTCCCACTGCTACTGCTTCTCCTGGGTCTGCAACAGTAGTGACAGAGAGTTGGCATTAAAAAAAGCCCCCAAAAGCACAGGGTCTTTCTAACCCCATTGCACTTGCAAGGTCCTGCCAGTCTCAGCCTTCTCTGACACATGATTTTCATGTCAAAAGTGGGCAGATTGCAGGAACTTGCAATGCACAGGATCAGAAAGACCCCTTACTTATAGGTTTTCAAGTGCCACCACTGCCACAGATGTAGGGATTGTGACAATGGCAGTGTCAGTAGGCTGGTTGAAGGGGGAGAGTTTCAAGAAGAGAGACAGGAGATACTAGACATGAGGAGGGAGGGGAGATGGTGGACATGGATATGGGTGAAGGGCAGATGGTGGACATAGGATGGGGTTGAGATCAGATGTTGAACATGGGGAGGAGGGAATTGGGGGGTTATAAGGCACCTTCTGCACATGGAGTAAGGGGTGGGAAAAATGGTGGACAAAAGATGAGGACTGAGACCATATGTTGGACATGGGATGGAGGGAGAGTAGATGGTGGACATAAGGTAAGAGTGGAGAGCAGAAGTTGGACATGGGGGAGGGGCAGAGAGTGGACATGGGGTAGGGAGAGGAGGGCAGATGGTGGACATTGGATAGGATGGATAGTCAATGCTGGACACAGGGTGGAAGGCACAGGCTGGACACCGGATGGGGACATAGAGTGATGGAGAGTAGATGGTGGACATAGGGTGGGGGGTGAAGGGAAGATATTAGATATAGGGTACTGGTGAGGGAAGATGTAGACATTGGATGGAATGGAGATCAGATACTGAACATGGAGGGGTAGATGTGGACATTGGATGAGGTGGAGGGTCGATGCTGAATGCAGTGTAGAGGGGGTGGGCAGATGCTGGATGAGTGGGGGACATAGGGTGATGGAGGGCAGATGGTGACCCAGGATAGGGGTAGAGGGCAGATGCTGGGCATGGGATGGGAAACAAAGCAGGGCGATTCTGGACATGGGGGAGAGATAAGGAGAGAAAGGGGAAATGCTGGACACGGGGAGTATGGGATGAAATAGGGGGGAGGCGTTGGATGGAGGAGAGAGAGGGAGAGACACTGGACAGAGAAATGGCAGATGGACTGGAGATCCTAGAAAGCAAGTTAAGAGAATACAGAGGAAAGCAGAAACCAGAAACTAAGATCAACAAAGGTAGAAAAGCAAATTTTATCTTCACGTTAGTGACTGGAATATGTCAGTCTTTGACATGTACTTGTTCTATCTTTATATTTTTGCATAGTACAGGGTAACAGCAACTCTTTCTATTTCTCTGGTGTTGGTTTCTTGTGGTTTCAATTTAATTTTTGTCTACATAATTCTATTTTTAGTTTGTGGTAATTTATTCTCTTCTTGCTGAGGATCTATCTATATTCTGTTAGCATGTGGTATCTATGTAGGCATCTGTACTAATCTGACTTGTTCAGTTTTCTACATCGGCTTATGGGTGTTCTAGAGCCCACTGCAATATTTACGGTAATGCCCTTTTCTGGGTAGACTCCTTGTGTGAGTTTTGGAAGTTGACGCTATTATGATATGGTAAATTTCATTTAAAGGTCCTAAGTGATGTTTGTAAGGTTTTGTATTACTTATCTATGCCCAGTACCGGTGAGGGTTTACTTTGCTGTTACTGAAATAACACTAGAATCAAATGATTTTTTTGTATGATGAGTTCTATGGGGAAATGTCCTAGTTCTGCTCTGAACCCATTGTGAGAGAGGGGTTTCTTGGATGCAGAACATATTAAAAAAAGAAAGAGCGAGAATCACAGGGTAGTTTATAACATGAGAATAAAATGAGTTGTAACAATTTTATTTTGGTGCTATAAACTGCATTGTGGATCTCGCTTCTTCTTTTTGCTCTTTGCTGTATGATCACCTTGTATCTCCTTTGTGTCTTGCAGAATATGTACTTGCATCTAATACCATGCTGGTCCAGTGTGCAGTGTCGGTTTTAGTATGTTTTATCTCATATTCCCAGGCTACATAAAGTTCCAACAATTTTTGCTGCATACAAACAGCTTTGCAAAGTTATAAAAAAATTATATAGACTGGCAGTATGTTGCTTTCTTTATTCTTGGGGCAACCATGTGACCAGTGTTCTGAGTGATGGGACCCCTTGCTCTCCAACTAGAGCTCTAGGGAGGCCCCTACATTTTGTGTGGCAGAGGTGAGGGGCAGCAGTTTGTTTTGAGCTGCTCTGGTGAAGAAGCCCCAATCTTAAAGACACTGTGCTCTTACTACTACGAGTAGCGAACGCTGTTTTCGTTGGGGGGCCAAAGCTCTGCCCTTCAGCCAGCCACACTGAGAGTGGCTGTGATCGCCAGCCTTCCCCTTCTATATGCATGTGAGGATGCGCTCTCTTGCGGGCAGACAGGAGGGGAAGGCCGGCGATCATGACAGCAAGATTTTGGTGGGATCAGGGCCCATGTGGTCCACCACTTTCCAATGTCTCAGTGGCAGTGATGATTCTAGTGCAATGAAGAAATGACTGTCTTGCCAACAGACAACTGATTCAGTTATGGATTTGAAGGGTATAGGAGGCAGTGTACTATTGTGGATCGGGAACTGGTTAAAAGATAGAAAGCAGAGGGTAGGGCTAAATGGCCAATTTTCCCAATGGGGAAAGGTGAATAGTGGTGTACACCAAGGATCTGTGCTGGGTCCACTGCTTTTTGACATATTCATAAATTACCTGGAAAAGGGAATAACGAGTGAGGTTATCAAATTTGCAGATGACACAAAACTATTTAAAGTTGTTAAAACCCAAAAGGATTGTGGAAAATTGCAAGAGGATCTTGATAAATTGGAAGACTGGGCATCAAAATGGCAGATGAAATTTAATGTGGACAAGTGCAAAGTTATGCAGCTAGGGAAGTACAACCCAAACTATGGTTACACGATGCAAGGTTCCAGATTAGGAACCACCACCCAGGAAAAAGATTTAGACGTCATTGTGGATAACATGTTAAAACCCTCAGCCCAGTGTGCAGCGGCGGCCAAGAGAGCAAATAGAATGCTAGGTATCATAAGGAAAGGAATGGAAAATAAAACAAAGGATATTATAATGCCTCTATATTGTTCCATGGTGAGACCACACCTTCAATATTGTGTGCAATTCTGGTCGCTGTATCTTAAAAAGGATATAGTGTTATTAGAAAAGGTTCAGAGAAGAGCCACCAAAATGGTAAAGGGGATGGAAGGATACCCCTATGAAGAAGGGCTAAAAAGGTTAGGGCTCTTTAATCTAGGAAAGAGACGGCTGAGGGGAGATATGATAGAAGTCTATAATAGAAACATAGAAATATGACGACAGAAAAAGACCACATGGCCTATCTAGTCTGTCCTTCCATATCAACAACTACAACAGTCCCCTTTTTACCTTTAGAGATCCTCTGTGTTTGTTCCATGCTTTTTTGAATTCAGTTACTGTCCTCATCTCTACCACCTCCACTGGGAGACTATTCCACGGATCCACTACTCTTTCCGTAAAGAAATATTTCCGCATTTCACTCCTGAATCTATTCCCCTTCACCCTCATCTCATGTCCCCTCATAGCAGAACTTGCTTTCAATTGAAAGAGGCTCTCTCCCTGAACATTTATGCCATGGAGGTATTTAAACATCTCAATCATAATCACCTCTATCCCACCTTTCCTCTAAGATGTACATATTAAGATCCTTAAGACTGTCCTCATATGCTTTATCATGAAGACCACTAACCATTTTAGTAGCCACCCTCTGCACCGACTCCATCCTGTTCACATCCTTTTGAAGATGTGGTCTCCAGAATTGCACACTATACTACAAATGAGGTCGCACCAAAGACTTATACAGAGGTACTGTCACGTAGATCGATTGTTTACGTTATCAGAATATAGAAAGACTAGGGGACATGCAATGAAGCTACAGGGTAAACTATTTAAGACTAATAAAAGAAGATATTTTTTCACTCAACATGTAATCAAATTCTGGAATTTGTTACCGGAGGATGTAGTAAAGGCTGTTAGTGTAGCTGGGTTTAAAAAAGGTTTGGACAAGTTCCTGGAGGAAAGGTCCATAAACCATTATTAAGAAGGGACCCAGGATATCAATGCTTGACCTAATACAAGCATTGTGGAACATGTGTCTTTTGGGGAAACTGCTAGGTACGTATGACCTAGATTGACCACTGTTGGAAACAGGATACTGGGCTTGATGGACCTTGGTCTGACCCAGTATGGCATATCTTATGTTTTTAAGGGTGTCATCCAAGATTCCAGATTATAAATCCCATTGTGCTCTAATGTAACCTGAGGGTTAAAATAAGATAAATGTTGCCTGGCTAGGCTGGGGAAGTGCTGTCCAGGGCTATCTGTTGCAGCCAGAAGTGGGTAATTTCTGGCTGAAGTGACAGAGAAGGACCCCGAGAAAAGAAGGGGAAATTCAAACCTAAACTGTGACTGAACTGTTTGTGTGAAACTGAAGAGGAACACAGAGCTTAAACATTCTGCTGGGCTCTGTGCTTAGTTAATTGAGACTAATCCTTAATGGGCCTGAGAAGATAGTCTCATTCCTGGATAGAAAGAATAAAGCAGTCCCTAGCTGGCTCAGCTGAGGGAAGTGTGTTTGGGAAATTGCTGCATGTGGGTGTGGTTGGGTTGCAGTGTGGAGGTGTGGAGTAGATATATTCAAAGAAACAAAGGAAGACAGGGTGTATCAATTATCCTTTTATTTAATTACATAGGGAAAGTGTCATAGTTGCTGAACCCCCCCCCCTAATTTTCTTTCTTAAAGAGAAAGACATTTTGCCCCAACTTATAGGATAGACGGGGATTATTAAAATAACTTTCCCATTGGCTAGTGTTTTGGGATTTGTAAAATGTGCATAGAAGTGTTTCACCATAATGAATTTTCTAAAAATGTACTGAAGTCTCAAAAACACTTTTGTTTCAAGGGCTTTCCCCCCGCTCCTTGTGTTTCATCTCAATCAGAACTGATTGCCGTTAGGTCAAAGTTCCACGAGCCTTCATTTTGCAGCTATCCAGGGTTTATTTTCAAATATCAATATCCACCTCCCAACTCAGTCTAGCCATTACGTGATGATCTTCAGCAATGGACCACAAGCTGCCACTTCTTCCAGAAACCTGCTAACTTTAGCTCTGAGGGGTCTTTTATTAACAGGCGCTAAGGTGTTTTACATGAAGCGCCAATAGCGCCAAAACCATGGCACATCAGGTGCAACACCAACGTGTTCACTATCGGCTGCATGGAAAAACATTTTCCCAGCAGTTAACGTGGAGCTCTGTCCCCCAACGCATACTGCATTAGCACGGGTGTGCCTAATTGCACGGTATGAATGCAACACTAACGGCGCTGAGCTCATCATAGCCACTTTCTTACCCTACCCTGCCCGCTTGTGTCCCTAACGTGGGTTGCACGGTTAGCACAGAAATCATCCTGTGCCAACTGTCATGTCCCCGTACCAGCTGGCAACATGCATCCCAACATGCCTTCAGCGCTCACTAGAACACACTCTGCCAGCTAGCTCCCATTAGTAAAAGACCCCCTAAGATTTGCAAGTAGGTGTCATTGTTATGCGATGTCTAATGCAACCTCCCCAAAGGGGCCCTGAATACTTTCTCCAGAGCATCCCCAACCACAGCTGACCTTGTAAAAGGAAGTTGCAAGAAAGAATAGATGCCAAACAGGTAGAAAAAGTGGCAGCAAAGCCAAAATGATGCTTGAGTGCATAGGGAGAGGAATGGCCAGCAGAAGAAAGGAGGTGATAGTGCCTCTGTATAAGTCTTTGGTGCGACCTCATTAGGAGTATAGTGTGCGGGGGGCGGAGCTTGCCACGAAGCGTGATGGCCGCCTAAAGATCTCGCTCCTGTCTCACATCACAGAATCCACCCTCTCTTCCCGAAGTTGAGCGAGGGAAATGTACCAATTTGTGTACTAGTGCACGGAATTATGGCATCGTTAAAACCTGCAAAGTTGGAGTTCCAACCATCTAAGGGTCAAGCGGTAAAACGTCAAAAGCACGAGGCGGCCTCACCGCAAAAGGGAAAGCCAGAAAGAGAGGCCGACGATGGCGTTCGCGAAATCCTAACCGAGCTGCGGTCAATGAAGGGGCTGCTTGCTACTAACGGAGAGACATTAGCCCTAATGCAGGAGGAGCTGCATGAGGTGCGTGAAAAATTGAATTCCATGGATAGTCGCCTGGTGAAAGTTGAGGCCATCGCTCAGAAACACGAGGGTCCGATCTCTCAGATAGGCCCCCTTGCCAAAAGAGTTACCCTGTTGGAAACACAGCTCGAGGAGCAGAGTAATAGATCGCGTCGGAGCAATGTTCGGATTCTTGGTCTACCTGAGGGAGCGGAGGGGAACGACCCGATTCAATACATGGAAAAACTTATACCGGAGCTCCTGCAGCTTCACTTTGTAGTCCCTTTTGAACTTGAGAGGGCGCATCGTGTCCCGGTAACAAGGCCGGCCCACGCGAATCACCCGCGGCCTATGCTGATCAAAGTCCTACGATACCCCCAGGTTCTACAAATTATGCAAGTGGCAAAGCAAAAGAACACCGTACAGCTGAATGGCAACAAGATCGCCTTTTTTCCAGACCTGTCTAAAAAAACGGTAGATCGTCATCGAGAGCTGCTGGAATGTCGACCGATGCTTCAGAAGATTCAAGCGCGCTATGGGCTATTCTACCCAGCCAAAATGCGGGTTACTGTTGATAATGTCACTAGGAACTTTGAAAACGCTGCGATGTTAAGATCCTTCCTGGAAGACTACTCCCAGATGGAGATGGGCCGTTGATTCCGGACACTTGATGAATACATCTCCAGGGGTCACAGCTGATAGGGCTTAATGTGCCCAGTTAATGTGCCCAGACTGTGAGGACGTGTCATAGAGGACAGTGCCCGAAGGTGAAGGGTGTATTTGGGAAGGATAGGCCTTTTCAATACACTGTACGCCTACATCACTGGTAATGGGGAACATAGAGGGATATGTGTGTAAAAACACTGATGACCCACCACGAGTGGATGGTAGTGTTAAGATAACAGGTGAATGTCGATGGATGTTTTCAGAGGGAAGAGAGGGTAATGGACATGTTTTGTTAAGGGATAATTGCAGGGGGGCGGGTCCGGGTGATCTGATTGCTAAGGGGGGGTACTCCACCATACAAATAAGTTTGTTCTTTGTTGTATTATATGTATACTGGCTGTGTTTGCAAACTGTGGTTGGCAATGTATGTATGTTCGGCGGGCACTTAGCGATGGAAGTAGACCCCAAGAACCCGGGTAAACTTACCGATGGCTAACTGTGGAATAAAGATTCTAACATTAAATGTTCAAGGCATTAACAATCCCATCAAGCGCACGAAAATCCTAATGTACTGTCAGAAGCAAGGTGCTGACATTGTATATTTGCAAGAAACGCATCTGACCCTGTCAGAATCCTGCAAAGTTAGCAGCGGTGCTTATCTGAATATTTTAACATCCCCGGCAATAAAAAAGAAGGGCGGAGTTACCATTCTTATTCGGCAAGCTTTAAATCCCCTCATTAAAGAGACCAGGATAGATCACAGCGGTAGATGGGCCAGGGCCCAGGTACAGATAGGATCTGATGAATATCTCCTGGTGGCACTATACGGACCTAACATCGACGATCCGAATTTTTTCCAGCAACTAGCGATCGACTTGAAGGTGTCACCTTCCGTGCATTAGGTCCTGGGTGGGGACTTTAATATGGTTCAAGACCCCCTGGTAGATCGCACCCCATACAGGCCTCAAAATAAGCCTAGGGCAAATAGAGTCTTGCAGGGCATGCTGGAGACATTTGATCTTGTGGACCCATGGCGTCTTATGCATCCCAGCGCCCGGGAATACACATATTACTCCATGCCCCACCATACGCAAACCAGAATTGACTACTTCATGATATCTAAATTATTAATACCACGGGTCACGAAGGTAGAGATATTACCAAAAATAATTTCGGATCATGCCGCGATATCTCTGACGTTGGGAGTCAAAACCCACAGGCACCCCAGCTCGAGACTCCGAATTGATAAGGCCTGGCTAACTGATCCCGAGTTTGTGAACTATATGCGGAAATGTATAGATACGTATCTGGAATTTAATAAAGTGGGTGATACGGCTACCTGGGCCTGGTGGGAAGCCCTTAAGGCGAATATTCGAGGCCATGCGACCACATATAATATACAACAAAAGAAGCTGCGTACAGGAAAGTTAGATGAGCTTCAAACTTCTATAAGGGCTGGAGAGAGGCTTCTCGCTCGGAAAGCTGACCCATTGGTGCTACTTCGTCTGCAACGCCTCCGGTATCAATATAATACCATCTTATGTGAGGAAGCACAACAACAGCTACACGCACAGCAAAGTGTCTACTATTGTGAGAGTAATCGAGCTAGCCCATTATTGGCAAGATCGCTGAGGGCGAAACAGGCATCTCAGCGTATAGCGGGCTTGCAGGATACGCAGGGTCGCCTAATGGTGAAAGACGAGGATATCCTGGAGAACTGTAGGGCATTCTATCAGGATCTGTATCAGTCAGAAGTAATTTGGAATGAAGATGCTTTCCAGCGTCTGATATCTAATGTACAGGGACCTAAACTAACCCAGCAGCAGACTTCGATGCTGGAAGCGCAGATCACCTGCTCTGAAATTGATAAAGCTCTGCGCCAGCTAGCTAAAGGGAAGGCCTGTGGACCGGATGGTATTCCATTGGAATTTTATGTCACCTTTTCTACACAACTAGTCCCAGAATTACAAACTTACTACAGTCGCCTATACGATGAACATCCAGAGGTAGGCACACTTGCTGAGGCCACGATTGTTATACATCCCAAACCCGGTCGGGATCCATTGCGGATTGAGAACTACCGACCTATCTCGCTTCTCAACTCGGATTATAAAATTTATGCCAAAATTCTTGCCAACCGATTAAATAAAGTTTTGAGTACGCTCATACACCCGGACCAGTCTGGCTTCATGTCTGGACGGTCCACAGTCGATAATGGCAGGCTGCTGGCTCATATCCTGTTGGAATCTCATAAAGCTAACCGCCCAATTGTGGGGCTAGCGCTGGATGCTGAAAAGGCCTTTGACAGGATTGAGTGGGCCTTCCTTTTCCGGTCTTTACAATGGTTTGGCTTTGAAGATCGCTTTCTGAAAAACGTTGAGATGCTATATACCCAGCCCATGGCTAGGATAGCAGCCAATGGTGCGACATCATCCGCTTTCCGGCTCTACAGGGGCACAAGACAAGGTTGTCCATTGTCGCCACTGCTCTTCAACTTAGCCCTTGAGCCACTGGCAATACATATCCGTCAGCTGGACAGCATCAGGGGTATTGAGATTCATGAGGTCCAATACAAATTATCAGCTTATGCGGATGACCTATTGTTATTTGTTGAACCGCAATCTATAGATGCATTGCTGAACACTATAGCAACCTATTCGGAAGTCTCTGGATACAAATTGAATCTCACCAAAACAGTTGTAGTCCCGTTGAATCATAGGGTCTCCCAAGAGTCCTTGGACAAGTACCCGTTCAAAATTGAATCAACTTTCTTTAAGTATCTGGGAATCGAATACTGTACCACCCTATCCGACACTGTAACACGTAATGAAGCTTACTGTGAGAGGCTTGTGCGGGAGTACACTCATAAGTGGAACCCTCTCCATTTGACGTGGTAGGGTAGACTTGAGACTATAAAGATGGTGATAGTACCTAAAATCAACTACATCCTGAGTATGATACCTGTTCTATTCTCTTCACGTTTCTACAAAACATTAACTCAGATCTTGCTGACTTTCTTATGGCGTAATAAAACTCCCCGAATTGCATGCTGGAAACTCAAACTTGCTAAGGGATGCGGAGGTGTGCAATTCCCTGATTTCCTCTGGTACCACACAGCTGCAATCTTGCGTCATGGTTGCCTTTGGAGTGATGAAGACCTGAGCTCAACAGACCCGCATTGGCTTCGGATAGAAGCAGCAAATAGTAACCCACTTCCACTCCATGCGCGTATTGGGGCCCTGAGCGTTAAAGGGGAGACATCGAATGTGGTTATCCAAGCGACGCAACAAGCATACCAACTGCTCCAGAATTCAGTTGAAGAATGGATGGGGTACACAGCAGACACTCCCATATGGTTGAATCCCCGATTCAAGATAGCTAGGGAATGCTTCATATGGCCTTTGTGGCTCAAGCATGGGATCTTCAACCTCGGACATTTAATTGATGGTGACAGTTTTAAAACCTACCCAGTACTGCAACGCGATTATGGCCTCCCAAGCAGCTGTGTATTCCAATGGTGTCAGTTGCGGCACTGTCTGGGGAAATCCGAGGTCTCGCCCATTGGATTGCCTGCCACCAGCTCATGGAAGCTGAAAGTTAAAGAGCTGCGAGAGGGACCTCGGATTGTCTCCAAAATAGTATCCATCCTACGGGATGGGCAGACCAGAAGGTGTACAGGCCTGCAATCCATTTGGGAGGAAGAAGTTGGTCGCATAGAGAATCTGGAAGACTGGACTCACTTTTGGCAATCTCAGACCAGAGTAGTGAGTTCTGCCTCTCTAACGCAAACACTCTATTTCCTAGCGCATCGGGCCTATCTGACCCCTGTGAAGATAGCGAAATGGCAGACTCAAACTGATAATCTGTGTTGGTCTTGCAGAGCAGAACCCGGCACATTTAAACATATGCTATATACTTGCCCAAAGTTGCAAAGATACTGGCGACAAGTCTGGGGTAGAATCAGTCTTCTCTTGAACATACATGTGCCTCTGACATTCCGAATAGTTATACTCCGTTCGCTAGCTGGACTACCTGAGCCAACTAGGGGCGACCACTCAACTTTGGATCTGCTACTGGGCCTTGCCTTGAAAACCCTGATGAGTCATTGGAAAGACTTTAGTGCTTTGACCTTTGAGCAGTGGTGGAACTCGCTGTGTGCTCATCGTCTGTATGAACAAATTTATGCTCAGCAAAACCCTTATCTCTCCCATAGACTGCAGAAGTGGATTGCCTTGGACTCAAAGATTATTCCAAAATAATATAGACTGTTTTGGAAGTTTTATATCCATCGCTGGGTGCCCTGTTGTTACGCCATAATGTGTACTCCTGACTCGCATGTTAGTTGCGAGTAGGAAGAGGCGCTTAGATATATATCTGTTTAGATTCATATCCACTTGATATCTACTGTATTTCATGGCCAGTGTTGGTTGTTCTGTTTGGTTTGGTTAGCTGTGAGTTTTGTTTATTTCCCAATGTATGGAAATGGATAAATAAAGATTTAAAAAAAAAAAAAAAGGAGTATAGTGTGCAATTCTGGAGACCACACCTTCAAAAGGATATAAACAGGATGCAGTCGGTGCAGAGAATGGTTAGTGGTCTTCATTATAAAGAACAGACTTAAAGATCTCAGTACGTATTCATTGTAGGAAAGGGGAGGGGAGGGAAGCTATGCTAGAGACATTTAAATACTACAACTATTACTACTTGTCATTTGTATAGTGCTACAGGGCACACATAACGCTGTACAGACACATGTAAGAGGCGGTCCCTGCTCATCAGAGCTTACAATCTAGTCAAGACAGAGAACACAACAGCTGAGGTCAAGGACACATCTAGGGAAGTAGCAAACATGCACAGGAGGAGAGCCTCTTTCAATTGTTGAAAGTTAAAGCGAATAGACTCAGGCGTAATCTTAAGAAATATTTAGTTATAGAAAGGGTAAAAGATGCATTGAACAGCCTCCAAGTAGAGATGATGGGGATGAGAGCATGGAACAAATACAGAGGACTGTAGAACTCAGTAGTTGCTATGGGTGGGCAAACTGAATGGTCTGTATGATCTTTATCTGCTATATTTTCTGTGGTATTACGGTGCATCCTTGGACCAACAGACTATATGGGGGGAGGATGTGTCCATTCCTTCGAAAATCCGTTGTAGCCAATGAGGCATAAGTGATAACTCCTGATTAACTTCTGTTCGCAGTGGCAGTGTTTGGATAGAGTTCTGCCAAACTGCCAGGCCTTAAAAAGGCATTCAAGGTCATCTGGAGCTTAGATGAATACTGTCTCCTGATAATTAATACCTTCAGATCACATAATAGCGTATAGAACCTTTTTGCCTCTAAATCATCTGAATAGTCTTTAATATTATAGGATCTTAGGTTTGTAAGCCACAGCTGCCTCCCTATCTTTGTCATCGTCTCCCTGATGCTCTGCTGGGGTATCTTCCCCATTACAGCTACGACAATCTCATCCTCGGAGACCAAGGCCAGCCCCAGAGTTAGTTTAAGGTGTTGGCACCCTTGGCAAACCTAAAGCCTTTTGCCCCCCCTTGGCTATCAGAATCTATTGTTTAGCTTTGAATGCCCTGTTCTTTGCTGCCCCCCAGAAGTTGCCACCCTAAGCAATCACATAGTTTGTCTAGTGGTTGAGCTGGCCCTGTCTAAGACAGTGTTGTAACCTGGTTCCATAGGCCAAGTGAGGCGGTGGCCTCAGGCGGCAGCATTTTGGGCTTTTTGGGGGCGGCAAAATTGCCCCCACAAAGACCGCTGTCACCGCCTCACTCGGCCTTCAAAATTTTTTTAAAAACCCCTCCGGCGTAAGAAGCAGCTGCTGCTGTTGCTCCAGCGGCGGCAGCAGCAGAATGAGGAGCCCCGCGGCGCCCCGCCGCCCGCCCCCCGGAGAGCCTGCTGGCTTCCCCAGCTCCACTTTGCAGAGCCGCGGCGAAGGGACAGTGCTTCCCTTAACTGTGGCTCTGTTAAAGCTGAGCCCGAGGTGCTGATGGGAAACAGGAAATCCCATCAGCACTTCGGGCTCAGCTTTAACAGAGCCGGGCGAAAGGGAAACACTGTCCCTTCACCGCGGCTCTGCAAAGCGGAGCCGGGGAAACCAGCAGGCTCTCCGGGGGGGTGAGCGGGCAGCCGCAGGGCTCCTCATTCTGCCGCTGCTGCCACTAGAGCTGCAGCGGCAGCTGCTTCTTACGCCGGAGTTTGGTTTTTTTTTTTTATTTCCCTGGGTTGGGGGGAGGGGTCTAGGACTGGAACTGGGCTGATGGGGGGGTAGGACAGGAACTGGGCTGATTGGGGGGTTAGAACTGGAAATGGGCTGATGGGGGGTTAGGACTGGGAATCGACTGATGGGGGTTTAGAACTGGAAATGGACTGATCAGGAGGGGGGCTAGGACTGGTAATGGGCTATCGGGAGGGGGGTTAGAACTGGAAATGGGCTGATGGGGGGTTAGTACTGGAAATGGGCTGATCGGGAGGGGGCTAGGACTGGTAATGGGCTATGGGGGGGGTTAGAACTGGAAATGGGCTGATGGGGGGGTAAGGACTGGAAATTGATAGATGGGGGTTTAGAACTGGAAATGGACTGATCAGGAGGGGGGCTAGGACTGGTAATAGGCTATCGGGAGGGGGGTTAGAACTGGAAATGGGCTGATGGGGGGGGTTAGGACTGGTTATGGGGGGGTTAGAACTGGAAATGGACTGATGGGGGTTTAGGACTGGAAATGGGCTGATCGGGAGGGGGCTAGGACTGGTAATGGGCTATGGGGGGATTAGACCTGGAAATGGGCTGATGGGGGCTTAGGACTGGAAATGGGCTGATTGGAGGGGGCTAGGACTGGTAATGGGCTATCGGGAGAGGGCTAGGACTGGAAATGGGCTGATTGGGGTGCTAGGACTGAAAATGAACTTATTGGAGGGTTATGACTGGTAATGGGCTGATTGGGGTGCTAGGACTGGGGTGGGCTGATAAAGGGGCTAGGACTAGAAATGGTCTGGGACAGGAAATGGGCTAATAAGGGAGGGGAGGAGAGTGCTGCTGGCCCTGGAAGAAAACTAGGGGCTAGGGCTGCAAATGGGCTGATGCGGGGGAGGGGGGGGAGGATGGTAGAATAGGACTGGAAGGGAGCGGATACTGAGAAGGTCTGCCAGGGGAAGGATGAGGCAGGAAGGGAAGGAGGGGGCTGGAAAGGAGCTGACACCTGGAATGTACTGAAGGGGGACTGGAAGGGAGCTGACACTTGGGGATGGGAGTGGTAGGTAGCTGGGTAATAGGGAGGAGGCTGGAAGGGAGCTGACATGTGAATGGCACTGGAAGAGAGATGGACAGAGGGTAGGGTGGCTGGAAGGGAGCTGACTGGGGGGTGGCACCAAGAGTGAACCTGAGCTGATACCTGGGATGGTATTTGGACTAGAAGGGGCTGGATAGTGGGAAAGGAGGGGGACTGGAAGGGAATGGACACAAGTGACAGTCATGGGAATGCAAGGTGGTTGACATTGGAAGGTACTGGGAGGGGAGGACTGGAAAGGGGACTGATACTGGGGAGGGTTACTGAAACTGGAAATGGGCTGATGGAAGGAAGTGAAGAAAACAAAAGAAATAAGAAATGGCAGATGGACCATGGACCATAGACCACAGAAAGAGAGCTAAGAGAAGACAGGAAAGCAGAAGCCTCAGATCGGGACCAGCATGATCAGAGAATAAAATGGTCAGACAACAAAGGTAGAAAAAATAATTTTATTTAATTTTAGTGATTGGACTTTGTGCTATTTTTATATTTTACACAGTATTGGGGAACTGCATCTCTTATTTATCTGATGTTGCACTGCATGTGGACTCTGGCTTCTTGGGGTTTCAGTTTAAATTTTGTCTACATATTTTTATTTTTACTTTAGATTGTGGTTACTTATTCTGTACTTGGCGAGGGTCGATGTTGTGCGTGTGTGACTGAGGTCAGGTGTTCTGTTAACATGCAGTTTGTATATAAAGATCTATACTATACTGTAGTAATTTGACTTGTTCAGCTTTTCAAATAGGTGTATGGATGTTCCAGGGCCCGCTGTAGTATTTACAGTGATGCTTTTTTGGATGGGCTCCTTATGTGACTTTTGGAAGTTTGTGCTGATATGGTATGGTATGGTAGGTTTGCGTTTTGTTGTAGGGTTTTTTATTAGTTCATAATATGCCAGGTACTGGTGAATAGTGGTTGTTGTTGTTGTTAGTGAGATGATCAGAATCAGATTTTTTTTTAAATATTGAGTTCTGTGGGTGAATGTCCTGGTTCTGCTCTGCACCTACTGTGGATGCAAAATATATGTTGAAAAAGAAAAAGGGAGAACCATAACACAGTTTATAACAAAATAAAAATGGGTTATAATTTAGTTTTATAAACTGTGCTGTTGATTCTTGCTGTCTTTTAGTTCCTTGGTGTGCAAAGAGGACCGTACCTAGCCCTGTGCAAGCAGTGCAGCCGCACAGGGCGCAAAGGCTTGGGGGGGGGAGGCGCATTTCGGCTGTCTGCTGTTGCCCTGCTGCCACTGGCAGGACAATAGCAGGCAGTTAAAATGCGCCCCAAGCCTTTTCGCAGCACTTTAAGCAGGTCTGGTCCCTCCTTCCTCCGACACGATGTCAGAGCAGGGAGGGACAGATCTGCTTAGAGTGCCGGCGCCTTTCAGATTGGGTGCATGCCCCCCTCCTCCTCCCCATACCTCCGTCCAGTGCTGCCTGCTCTTTCCCTGCTGCCGGCGCTGCCGTGAAAAAAACAGAGGGCGGCAGCAGCAGGGAAAGAGCAGGCAGCGCTGGATGGAGGTATGGGGGGAGAGAGGGGGGCATGCGCCCGAGTTGCAAGTCGCATAAGGCGCGATTGCAGTTCGATACGGCCCGGGGTGCAAACATCTTGCATTTCCTCCATATAATCTAATCGGCTTTTTGATTTGGTTCAGTCTTCGATTGGATTTCTGAAAAAGCCCCGTCCCCTCTAAGGTGGGGGGGGGGGGGCGCCATCTCATTCTTCGCCTCAGGCAGCAGACTGCCTTGAGCCGCCCCTGCCTGGTTCACCATCATTTTCCTCCAGCCAGGAATTCACAAAATACTCTGTTGCCTCCTTTTCTCCTGCTTCTGTGAACATCCTTTAAAAGTCAGCACTCTCAAAACCTTGAAATCAAATTCCAGATCAATGTCATGTAGCAGTTTCTTCCAACACTTCTCGAGGATGGATGGCTTAACTTCTTTCCATGCTCTAGCTCAATTGAAGAGTGAAGGAACAAACATTCTGTAGTGGGGTTTTTTCAGCATGTCTGTCCATTCCTCCCTCAGTGCTACAGCCTCTTCATTATCATGATGAAAAGAACCACAACCTTAATTCCTCCACACTTGATGACCATCTTGTGTGCTGCTGGATGTGAAGGAGCATTGTCCAGGAGCAAGACAGACTTGATGTTCTCCTTCTTATATTTAAGGTGTTCCATTTGATGTTGTACCACCTCAGGTGTAAAGTTGTTTTGGAACCGGTCGTCTGTTATTTCATAGATAAACCAAGCAATACTTGATGAACAGTAGTGCATGGGCAGCTCCTGCATGATATCCTTGATGACCCGAGACTGCCTGGTGGTCCCAAAAATGACAGACTTGAGGCACTGGCACAGAGGAGCACAGACAACCATTGCTCTGCCTTCTTCCTCTGAGGAGCACATCTTTTCTGGCTCATAGCCATAATGGCCTCAGGTAGCGAACACCAAAAGAGCCCAGTCTCATCAGCATTGTACGGTTGATGCAGAGAAGGTCCTTACTCCTCAATATACTGATGAAGCCACTTATGAAAGGGTTCCACAGCAGCTACATCAGCAGACATGAACTCGATCACCACATGCTTAGCAGAAATTGCATGGCATTTATAGAAATATCACACCCTTCCATCAATTGCCAAGAAAACACGAGTAGGAGATATTTCCTATGTAAACCTTTCCGCTGCATCTTTAACTTTTAGGGTGTGCACACTCACATCTTCAGTACGCATTGTCACGAACCACTGATCCACCGCATCTTGAACTTTTCTATCATATTCCTGCCGAAACATTTTCCTATTGCTTAAGCCAGTTAAATCTTCTTTCATATCAGCCTGATATTTCAACAACTTTTTCTTGGTCTTGTGAATATCTGACACAGTCTGTTTAACAAGGCCATATTCTTCACAAACCTTTGCCACTGAAACCCTCTTTTCATGCTTCCCCATTACCTCCAATTTGTCTTTCAGGGAGATGATTTTCCTTGTGTGTTTCACTGCACCTTTCCCACTGTTATGCCACGCTTTAAGAGACATTGTAAAAACTCTTCACATCTAGCAGCACAAATGGTACACCTAGGGTCACTCAATAGGCTTTGGAAACACATGTGGCCAACTGCTTGCTTGCGTAACAGGCCTTCACATCTAGAAGCATAAATGTCATGCATGGGTTTACGTGCTAGGGTTGCGAGCTAGATTTATTCTGATTGGACGATGTCTAGTGCCACATGTCTGTTGTTCCCAATGCCCATTACTCCGAGGATGCACTGTGTCTTGAAGAAATGTCTTTGAGACTTTCTTATGGAGGCAACTATGAAGGTACGCAGATTAAACGAAGGAGCGCAAGAATATCAGACACCTCAGAAAAGGCAATGTAATGGAAAGTACTGAAAATGAAGACAAACGAACTTCATCCTCTTTAAACCACTAATTACTATTATTTATGAAGACTGCTTACTCAATACAACACTCTGAAATATTATAACCCATGTGTCCAACTTGGGCTCTTGGGAACTGAATTTGCAATATTGGCTCCAGACCACGGACTCTATTATTTTGATAAAAAGATTAGCTGTTGTTAGTGAATTAATAGAAGGGCACAACCTACGTTGACCTTACTACTCATTTTAATCTATTACTTTATGCAGTTGTAACAGATTTCACTGGTAAGAAATTGAGCCCAGCATCCTGTTTTTGAAACATGCTGCTTAGAAATATTTGCACATCTGAAAGGAGAGATCAATTTCCTGTTGGTCATTTCCAGAAGTGAGAGGTGGTGACCCTCAGTTCTGCCTCACTTATAATTGTTTATGAACCTGTCCTGTTTTTTTTCAATCCAACTGTACCTCGTGCCTAAATTTATATCCTCCTGCAACAAATTCCCTAGCTTAAGTGACTGAAAACATACGTTCTTAAATTTGTTATAAATCCGCTACCAGTCATTGAGCTTGCTATGAGGTCAACTCACTTTCCAGCCCTTACAGATGACAGACAGACATTCCAGCACACTTCCTTTTCCATGCTATACAATTAGCAATCAGCACCAAAGTGCTTGCCAGCAGGCAATTTTCAGTTCTTAAAGAATAATCACATCTGGGCAAGTCTTATCCCAGAAACACTTTAAAAAATGCATCACTGGTCCATCACAATGAGCTGCTTGGCGAGAAGCTTTTGGGCAGTATGGAATTTTGAAGATGATTACTAAAATTACCAGTAATTGATCTTTCAGGGGAAAGAACATTTTTCAGTTACTTGCCCATCAAATCTTGAGTTTCCATCTGTATTTCATTATGTTAGCTGTGAAGCCCCATTTTGCACGGGTTGGCTAGGTCAGAACAGGGGGCATCCGGGTTAGGACATCATAACTCCATGAGCATTCTACAAAAGACTCTGATGAACATGGAGCCTTTTGTAAAATATCTATAAGGATACCAGCAAAATACACATGCCTTTACTGGTACATACAACGGAGGCATCGATTCCACAAAAAGCACGTAAAAAAAAAAAGAACAGAATCACTCAGGGCTTTACATGTCTAAGTACTAGTAACAACGAGTTGTGGGTGCCGGTTTAGCAATACAGGTGAGTGCATTGCTGGTAGTGTAGGTGCGTCCACATTATCGGAAATGCTCTTACTGCTGCCTATGCAGCTTAAAAGATTCCCCTCCCCCCATTTCCCCAAGTCTAAATTCCTCCCTGACTGCATGTACTGAAACCCCCACATCCGAACACTAGTACTATTAAACACACCCCCTGACAAATTGTCCTGAAACCTTCTTCCCTCCCTGGCACGTACCAGGGGGTGAAGAGAGAGGACAGGAGAAATCCTCAGATGCTCCTGCCCCATCAGCTCCCAGGTTCAAAATAGTGCCTCTGACCCCTAGTGGTAGTCACGTGATACTACTGCTAAGGGTGAAACTGCTAAATAAGCAGAAAATTAATTAAGGATATATATATATTTCATTACATTTAATGATAGTGACTGCAGTCCTCCTGGGTTCTAAATGAAAGGGACAACTGCACTCTCCTTAGCTATCACTAAATGTCATCAAACCTTCTGCCTGCTATAGATGACATTTTACAGTACGCACAAACAGATTCCCACTCTCTGGATCCTCCTCTTCGTAACTAGTGCCTCACACAGGCTGCCACTTGGTTGAAGGAAAACCATCTCAAGCTAAATGTGTCTAAAGCTACAGCCATATGGCTGACTGGGAAGTCAAGGACAACCACACTTTCCCCTATATTGGAAGGTCACACTGTCATATCTCAGACATCCTTAAACTATTTGGGTGTTCTTCACAACAAACTATTTATTTAACAGGTTTTTATACTGCTTTATCATTTCAGACAAAGTGGTTTTATTTATTATTATTTATTTTATTTATTTATTTATTACAATTTCTTATATACCGCACTATTGTCAGCGCGGTTTACATACAACAAAATGACCATAACAAACTGTTTGGCTTCACATAGAACAGGAGAAAACAACTTGGATAACATACTTTTGCTTTACATAGAACAGGAGTAATAACTTGGATAAACGGGGTATGCAAACTAAACTACTTACATATGTACAATGAGATCGAGTATTGGGAATTCAGTGTGAACATGTGTACAATAGAGTTGATATGTTAACTTGAGGGGGTGAGGGAGAGGCACTTATGTAGGGGTAGGGTTAATCTGGTAGTATTGAGTAAATAAATGGGATTTGAGAGCCTTTCTGAATTGTGTTAAGTCAGTAATCACACGGATGCCTGGTGGTAATGCGTTCCAACATTTTGGGGCATAGATACTGAATGCCCTGTTAGATGTTGCGGTTGTGTACTTTGTTGAAGCCTTTGGAATTACTAGCACATTTGTAGATGGGGTTCTCCTTGTTCTGTTGGGAGGAGCGGGCTGGATGATGTTGGTTAATGAGGGGGAGGTGATGCCATGGATGGATTTGAAGGTGAGTAACAAAGATTTGAATGTAAGCCTTCCTTGTACGGGGAGCCAATGAAGTTGTATTAGGATAGGCGTTATATGGTCGCATCTTGCTGCTCCTACTAAGATTCTAGCTGCGGCATTCATGGCAAGTTGCAACGGATTTAGAGATGATTGAAGGAGACCTTGGAGAATAGCGTTGGCAAAGTCAAAGTGTGGCAAGATAAGGGCTTGGTATATTGTCCGGAAGTCTTCAGGGCTTAGAAGGGATTGCAGGTGTCTGAGTGACCGGATTTTGAAATATACGGCTCTGACTATGTTGGATATATGGGTTTTCATATCTAGTCGTTGATCGAGGGTGACCCCTAAGTACCGAATTGCTGATTTGGTTTGGAGCTCAGCTTCTTTAACCTTTATATGAGGTGGAGGGCAGAAATTCTGGTCTCTGGTGATAAATAGCACCTCAGACTTTTTGTGTTGGATCCTGAGGTTTTGTGACAGAAGCCATTCGGAGACTGTGTTGAAGCATTCAATCAGTGGTGAAAGGTCCATTTGTTCTGTGGAAAATGGCATGAATAGGAGGATGTCATCAGCATAGATTAGACAGTCGACCTTGAATGATTCGATAATGTTGAAAATAGGTTGCATGTAAATATTAAATAATAGAGATGAGAGGGAGGACCCTTGGGGGACGCCTTGTCGCTGATGGAAGGGTTCGGAAGATCTTGAACCTGATTTTACATGCTGCCATCTGCCATCAAGGTACGATCTGCACCAATCGAGGGCGACGCCACTTATGCCCTTTTCTTTTAGTCGTTCTACTAGCAGACCATGGTGTACAGAGTCAAAGGCTGCCGCAATGTCTATAAAGATGAGAGCGAAACCTTGATGGATGTTGTCGATACCTGTGACGATTTTATTGAAGAGAGAGGTAAGTAGGGTTTCGACGCCATGGTATTCCCTGAAGCCATGTTGCCGATGGTCTAGTGGGGAGGCTAAATCTATATGGTCTTGCAGTTGCCTTTGTGCTTCCTTTTCGATTATTTTGGCTAATAGAGGTATACTGGCTATGGGTCTATAGGATTCAACTTTGCTTGGGTCCAGTTTAGGGTTCTTTAACAGAGGTCTGATGGATGTTTGCTTGAGTGCTGCAGGGAAGGATCCATTTGAGAATGATAGGTTCAGCATTTTTGTGATAAGTGGGCTGAGTTCTGATCGTAAATTTTTAATCCAATATGCGGGGCAAGGGTCGGTTTGTGCAGTCGTGGTGTTGAGGGCTGCAATAGTATCTTCCACATGTTTCTTGGATGGTGTGGAGAACTTATAAAGTAAAGTTGGACTGGTGGTGCCTTGTGCTATGAACGTGTTAACTTCATCAGTTTGAAGTAGCTTGGATTGTAAATGGTTGGCAAACTCTTGTGGGTGGATCTCTTCAGGATGGCTTGGGGATGGTTCCTTAGAGAATGATTTAACTAGTTCGAAGAGGTCACGAGGTTTGTTTAGAGATCTTTTGAGGGTGTCAGTATGGTATTGTTTCATATTTGTTAGGATAGCCTCTTTGTAGATTGCAAGGTGAGTTCTGTAAGCTGACAGGTCTCCGGCGGAGTGGGAACGCCTCCATCTTTTCTCTAGTTTCCGTAAATGAGAGCGGGAGATACATAGTTCAGGAGAGAACCAAGGAGAATGTTTTCTATTATTTGCGATGTTGTTCTTCGTAGGTTTTTGGGCAATAGAGCTAAGATTCTTATTCCATGAGGAGATTAAATTGTCGAGGTTGAGGGTTGCATTGTTGTTTAGGGGAAGAGTTTCAGCCAGTATGAGATCTTTGTTGAAGGCTCTGAAGTTTCGAGAAGTGGTGTTGCTTAAAGTTCCATTGTTGTGTAGTGAATTGTTGTTGATAGGTATGCTGAAATTGATAAGCTTGTGATCTGACCATGGTACAGAGGAGAGTGATGTCACCAGTTTTTCATTTGGATCTTGTACTGACAGAGGGGCAAAAATCATGTCCAGTATGTTCCCTTTGGTGTGGGTGGGTTCGTTGATGATTTGTCTGTAGCCCAGATCATTAATTGCTTCTAGTAGGGCAGTGGCATGACTGGAGTGAAGTGAAGGGAGATTGAAATCTCCTAGTATCCAGTTTGATAAGTTGAGGTTGCGAGTGTTGGCTGCTAGGTCGAGGATGTTGCAGAGATCGTCAGTTGAGGATGAGGGTGCTCTATATAGAAGGTTGATGGCGTATTGGTCATTTGCAATGGATATGATATCAAGATTGTTGGTACTGGAGGAGTCTGTTGTATGAAAATGCAAGTCCGTTTTGGTCAAGATAAGGGCCCCCCTCCTCTTTTGATTCCTCTATGCCGGGAGTGGCTTGTGAAGTTGTTGGGTAATAGTTGGTTGAGAATTACATTGTCTACGTCGGAAAGCCAAGTTTCAGTTATTAAGAGA
Source organism: Ichthyophis bannanicus (assembly GCA_033557465.1). Classification (NCBI taxonomy): domain Eukaryota; kingdom Metazoa; phylum Chordata; class Amphibia; order Gymnophiona; family Ichthyophiidae; genus Ichthyophis; species Ichthyophis bannanicus. The sequence continues at coordinate 249,548,311 of CM066041.1, read as the reverse complement.
ATATCCAGGTTGTGGGATGCAATTAATTCAGTGACAACTGGCCATTTATTACGAATTGATCTCGCATTTATAAGGGCGCAATTAAGAACTAGAGTGGATTTCTCTGGTTTAGTTTGTTTGTTATGTTGGAGGGCTATGTGTAACAAATATGATTGACGTGTGTGTGTGTTCTTTAGGTGGTCCCTGGGTAGGGGAGAGCTGCTGGTGGTAGCGGGGGCTTCCTTGTGTCGGCGCCTGATGGCGCGAAGTTTTAAAACTTGGCTGCTGAGCCCGGTTTATATTGTAACCTAAAGTTGGTAATGCACATTAAACAGGGACCTTGATAACTTGGATTCTTCTGAGGCAATGGAGGGTTAAGTGACTTGCCCAAGGTCAGAAGGAGTGCTAGTGGGAATCAAACCCTGGTATCTTGGTTCCAAAGCCAGTGCTCTAACCATTAGACAACTCCACTACTGTTTATGTAAGTTAACATGGTGGTGAAAAGATCTTTCTTGGCACTTCTTTGCCATTTGTCCCTTCTTGGATACTGCAGTAAGAACACTTAGTGGTATGTTTACTAAACTGCGTTAGTGTGATTCGCATTAGGATCCGCGGTCCAGGCAGAAATCCCAAATAAGGACATAGGCGGTACATCGTTGCAGATAACGCGCGTTACCAGGCGCCATAGCTTAACGAGCATTAAAAAACATCGTTTAGAGCGCCACACAACGCGCGCCCATAAGGTGTCTGATAAGGTATCCAGCAAGGCATCTAGAATTGTAGTACAATGGTTGATACACTGACTAATGGTGCAGGGAATGTGAGTTCAATCCCCCTGTGGGTCTAATGAGTAAAGCTGGCTGAGACATCACCTTTTACTCAAAATCAGTGCTGTCTGAAGCATTTTGTTTGTTAATTTTAATTAGTGCTGCCAGCAAACACAACCTCACAGGGCCGTAACCTAAGGTGCCGCATAAGGCACCTTATAAGGCACCCCAGAGGGCACATCATAAAGTGCACTGTCCGCCAAGGCATCCTAGAATGTCCCCTATGGGGCACCCACAGGGCACAGTATAGGGTCCCGCATTGGGCACTGTATAGGGCGCCTGATGAGGCACCATAAGGAGACAGCACTGTGAGGGTATGTTGCTGGCAGCACCAATTTAAATTAAAAAAGAAAATGCCTCAGAAAGCCCTACCAAATAACCCCACTGTGGGATCAAACCCATGACCCCTGGCTCCACAGGCAATGAAGTAACTAGTGGGCCACATCGCTAGTGCCACTAACAAATCCCTGGCTGGCTGCTGAAGGACGTCAGGTCACCACACAAACTGTCTGCTGTGGTGGCCAGGATTTGGGTTATCCCACTCATACACATGGTGCACTGCACATGCAGATCTTCAGTCTACAGAGGGTCCCATGTTTCAGTATGCACCCCCCCAGCACCTCGGCCTGGTGGGGTGTCCTGACCATGTGCAACCCCACAGCACCTCAGCCTGGTGGGGGTTCTGACCGTGTGTGTTACTGCCACAGAGTGGCTACCGTCCATCACAGTGGACGGGTCTTGTGCTCACCCTGAGGGTGAGGTGGGGTGCCCAGCACCATTTCCGCTGCACCTGGCATTTCTGCGATGGGCTATGCTACAGGTCCCCATCGGTGCCTCTGTGTGATAGGTGGCCCCTGCAGATACCCTTAGCATTTGCCTGTGTCCATCTGTACATCACGTCTTGCCCGTGTGGACTACGATGCACCCGGAATAGTTCATACACTGTGTGGGTGCCATGGTCACATGATTTCAGGTCCTCGGGGGGGTTTGGGCCCATAGGTGGTTTATGTACCAACATCCATCCCACCCTCTGTGGCTCAGGGTGGGAAACATGGTTTCCAAATAACAGGTCAACATTTTACCCCCCTACACTGGTGACAGTAGAGAGGACCATTCACCCCAGTCCTGCCGGGGAATGGACACCCCACCAGGGCAGTCTATGCAGATCTGTACGCCTCGCTACATTGGGCAGTGACAGACAGACAGTAGACCTGGTGCTGCGCAGCTGCCCCACACCACTATCTGACATCCTCCAGCAGCAAGCAAAGTGAGTCACCAGGCGCTGCACCCTGCAAGGTGTTCTAGCCACACACATACTAACGGCAGACAGCCTGCTTGCTAGTCCAGAGTGCATGATCCTGGAGGTGATGTGTGCACCCACACCTGGGATGTGCACACATCCACCAAGCAGATGGGTCAGTGATAGGACTCCAGAGGACAGAGCTCATATATCTCATTTCAGAAAGACATTATGTAGCACTATGGGGGAACCCAGCCATGCCGTGGTCACTGCACAGTCAGGGTGAGCTTGACCACACAGCAGAACATGCCGTGGCCACCCTGGCCGTGTAGGTGGTGGGCAGGCCCTACAATGTCCCAGCCATTGCCCTGGGCCCTGTGCAGGTGCATCCTGCCCAGGCCGCCCTATCCGGCTATACCCACAGTACCTTGCTCCTCATTATGCACATTGGCAGGCCAATATTAGCAACAGTGCTAGCGGTGTGTGCTGCAGAGGGTGTTGGCAAATGCAATACACTGGATAGACTGACGCACACCCCCACCCCTATGCCAGTATAGTGCACCAATATAGGCTTTTGGCAGCCCAGGACACCGCACCAGTCCTGGGCACAGTGCAGGCATGGCTATGGTATGCTGTACTGTTGGGGTCTCTTCCCAAGGTGGTTGACACTGTCAGGTTCCAGACATGACACACACTCCACAGATATCACAGAGGTTGGTATGGTACAGCACACTGGGCCGCTTGTGCTAACATTAGGGATTTCTATGTGCCAGTTATCATAGCAACCTTTTTTCTATCTGTGTACCGTATCCCCTGGTTTTGGGTGTCATTGCTAGGGTATGCAAGTGCTAGTATTGGGAGATGCACACAGGGCCCAACATCCTGCCTCTCCAGGACGCTGTGGCTAATGGGGCCTGTGGGTGCGGGTGTTTCCGCCCCTGTGGATCAATGCTCTTGGACAGGGGTTCCCAACTCCGGTCCTGTTGGGCCGCACCATGGTCGGGTTTTCATGCTGTTCCTGATGAATATGCATGAGATACATCTGCATACCATGGGGGCGGCGCATCGACATACAGCACAGGCATCTTTATTGCAGACAGCATGGAACCTGAATGTTGTTTGGACCTCCATGACTGCCTTTGGGAGACTCTGCTCTCGGTAATGCTCCTGTTTGTGGTGTCTGTGTTCTGTATGGTAAAATGTGGGTGTTCCAGGCATGTTTATTCTATCTGCAATACAAGGTTCCATCTTTCATACCACGGTTTTTTACTGGTAAAAGGTATGGGAACAGAGTTGGCAGGGACCACAACTCGGGATTGAACCTGTGACCTTTGGCTCCTGAGTGCATTGGCTGTGCTTACTGCGCCACACGGACAGATCATTCTCTAGAGGTACCATGACTGTTTGTCATACTGAGCCTGTCTGTTGCAGTGCACAGCACCCACCTACATGGGCCTGGGCCGTGGCCTGCTATGGTCAGATGTCACTGCCCCCTCCGCCACCGGTACCCCTCTGCCACCATGTTGCCATGCCCTTCTGCTGGTGGTGCTGGTGTTGGGCAGTCTCGGGCCATCCAGTGTGCGTGTAGGCAGCTGCCTATGGTATGGGTGGTGGGGTAGGGGTGCCTGGATGGACGCCCACACTTCCCCCCAGCACCGCCTGCCACTGTTCTGTGCCCTTAGGGGTGGCTGCTGGGTACTGTCCCCTGTGACACTGTGGGGGACACACTCATGCCCATGTTGGGCCCTCAACAGTTGCAGTCTGGCTCTACTGTTTATGCATTCCTATGGGCCAAACTGAGCATCACCCTAGTCCCCACTGTGGCCCAGCTGCACCACAGCATGTGCTGCCTGCGGCCCTCTGTATTCCCTTTTCCAGCATCTGCCCAGTTGCCCATTCCAACATGCCCACCCTTCTGTTGCGGAACATGTACACGCCATGGGGAACCTGTTCAGTAACAAGGAGAAGCCCTGATCTGCGCTATTTCACTGTGGCATCATTCACCTTCTATGGTGACAGAGCATACACCCTTCCACAGTTAATATCTTTTTCTGAGGCTTTCTCAGTGGTATTTTTGGCTGTTTCCCATTTCCCTTGTTAACCAAGTTTCTTGCCCTGTTATCTGTAACTCATACGTGTTTCAAATGTACTGAGATTGTTTGGTTCTATGTAAACCGCGCTGATGATAAATAGCGCGGTATATAAGAAACTTTAAATAAATAAATAAAAATAAATATTACTATTGGCTAGCTTGGTTATGTTATTTTCCTCGTTTCTTATGGTCATTTTCACTGCTTATTTGCCCTTTTGTTCCGTGCACATGTATCACACTTATCACGTTTTGTGGGTTTCCCTGCCTATGCTGCACGTTGCTGACGCTGAAATGGTTTCCCTCCCCTGCAAATGTGCATCTACCGGCAGGTTTTCAATCGCGGTAGAATTCAGCCCTTGAGTTCAGCGTGTTGGTGTGCCTGGAGCCTCTCCCTGCCCACACTCCGCCCATTGACCCCTTCTCTCCGCCCTCTCTCCACCTTCTGCAGTGTTTTACCGCGCCGTGGAACTTTACGATTGTTAACTTACGTTAACGCGCGTTATGAGACGTTAACGATCGTTAACGCATCATAATGCACGTTAACGTTACTTAACGATCGTTAATGTTACATTACGCATGTTATGTACCATTACCGCAGTTTAGTAAACATCCCCCTTAATAATCTTGCTATTCTTTTTTTAAGCACCTTCAAGTCAATGTTGATTCCTGGTGACCAAGCTACCCCTGGATTTTCTTGGTGAGGTAGGACCTTCTGAGACAATGGAAGGTAACACATCATGGCCAAAGCCACAAGGAAACCAGCGGACATTGAACCCAGATACTTGGGTGTTAGGCTGTTGCTCTAACAATTAGGCTACTCCTCTATGCTGCATTGTAGTTATTGCAATGCAATTTACTTTGGTCTAGAACTGAAAAAACGAAAGTTGTGCAAAATATGGCTATTAGAATTCTTCATCATGCAAGGACGTCAGATCATGTCATATCTCTACTGTTTCAGAAACATTGGTTACCACCAGTAGCTTTCCAAATCCAATATGAGCTTTTGACTGTGACCTGCAAAGCTATTTCTACTCACCTCTCTTAGCTTTTGGCATGTCCCAGCCCATACTTTAAGAGGTATTCATGGGAACTGTCTTAACATCTCGCCTGCCATTCAAGCTAAATTGGAGAGTGCACCTTCTTCTTTATGCACATTCTTCTTATGGAATGGTCGTCCACTTTTTATACATTTGGAGGCATCACCTAAAACTTTAAAATCATTTCCAGTAACATATGGTGAGAATTCAGGGTAGGCCTGCTAATGAGGATGTTTTAATTTTCTTGATTTTTTTCTTTCCCTTTGTCTGTTATGATTGGAGTTCTTTTCTAGTCATTTTAAATTTTTATAGTAAACTGTTCTGATTCTAATTTAAGGGTAGTATAACAAGATGAAATAAACCATAAATATGTATATTCTTAGTTAATTTTGTGGATAGTTACCATCTATTAAATTATTTTTTGTTTTGGGGTTTTTTTTAATGAGTGCTAAGATTGGGTGTACCTGACAGGATTCGTCGCTGAGGTAGTTTTAGCACATCCCAGCATGTGATATAGGGTTGCCAATCGGGCTGGTATTCAACCGGCCTGGCCGGATTTTATATGGCCAGGCTGGCTGCCGGCAGAAACTTAGGGGTATGTTTCCTAATGTGCACTAAATGAGCAAGTGCGCTGTTAGCATGCGCTATCAGTATACCTGTGCCCTTAGCACGTCCAATGGTACCAGCAGCATAAAGCACCCTGTGGGCGGAGATAAGACATGCATGGGGTGGAGAATGGGGGTCAATTGGTGGGGAGTGGGCGGTAATAAGGCACGCTCCCTTAACGCCAATTGCGCAACCTGTCAAAATTTGCCTTAATGCCGGGAACCCTAATGCATATCAATACCCTCATGTTAAATGTTGTAAAGCACCCACATATTAAATGTAATCCCAATTGTGATGTCATGTAACCACTTTGATTCTAGGATAAGGTGGTATACAAATCTGTCTAAATAAATAAATAAAATAAAACCTCGCAGAAAAGGCGCCTTTTGTAGGTGAGTGAGACTGTTTAATGTGTGCAATGTGGCCAACAGACAGGGGAGCCCAAGTTAATGATAGTAGTGCTCCATTAGCAGCAACAACATAGTGCCCAGGTATGCTGATGGTGTAAATGGGGCAAAGGAGGTGGCACATGGATCATGCAGTGGGGGCTGCTGGTGCACAGGGGGGACCAGGCAGCTGTCTAGGTGGCACATAAGAACATAGGTTTAGAAAATATGCCGGACTATCTCAGACCAAGCTCTATCATGCCCAGTACCCTGTGTCCAACAGTGGCCAATCTAGGTCACAAGTACCTAGCAGTTTCCTCAAAAGACACACAGGATCCACAATGCTTGTAATGTGGCAAGCAGTGCACATTCCAGGCCCTTTTTAGCAATGGTTTATGGACCTTTCCCCAGGAACCTGTCCAAGAGTTTGGAAACCCAGCTACACTAACAGCTTTTATTACATCCTCTGGTAATGGATTGCAGGGTGTGATTACGCGTTGACTGAAAATATTTTCTCTTAGTAGTCTTAAATGGGTTACACTGTAGCTTCATTGCATATCCCCTAGTCTTTCTACATCTTGATGGTATAAACAATCGATCTACGTTTACCTGTTCCACTCCAGTCATTAATTTATAGACCTCTATCATATCTCCCCTCAGCCATCTCTTCCCCAGTTTGAAGAGCCCCAATCTTTTTAGTCTCTCCTCATAGGGGTATTCTGCCACCCGCATTACCATCTGTGATGTCTGTCATGATCCAACAGTGACAGTGGAAGCACACAGTCATGCTACTGCTGTGAAAAGGAGACATGTCATATGGGGCAGACTAAGGGTTCTGGAACCCCAGGCAAAGATTCCGGCTGCCCCCCCCCCCACCCCGCTGCCGCTGAACCCAGTTGTGGGGGAAGAGGCCGAAAGTGCCAGCAGCTGTAGCCCTCCAGGTAGCTACAACATGCAGGTGCCCAGGGGACTACCACAGCAGTGGCTGACATCCTCCCCCCCGAGACATATCATTGCAGGCGGTGATGGGGTCCCTGTAGAGGCCTTGTGGCCATCCATGTATGCTTCTGCTCCCCCATCCAGATCTTGCACCCTAGGCACCCGCCAACCCGCATGATGGATGAGCTGGGAGTGCACACCACCAACAAGGACAGCACACAGGCATGTCAGCATGGTATGGGGGTGTTAGCAGAGGGGGCAGCAGCATCTGCCTGCCGCAGACCAAAGCCATGCCCTGGTCCTGTGCACAGTGCACATTGCAATATCTGTCAAGGTCTGTCTGATGTGAAGTATGTCAGTACTAGGGAGTGTTGTAGCCATATGACAGCAGTGTGGCTCAATACACACAGTTACTGTGTATATGAATGGAGGGTCACAGGTTTTGTTCTGGGCTGTGGATTATGCAGTGCATGTACCTGTGTCTAAACTTTAGCCCACAGTGCAGGTACAACACCAACACGTGCAACCCTCAATGAATCAGCCAACAAGGGTACAAACACCCACAAAGAAAGGCTCCGCTATCCTCAGCTGGATGGAGAGTCAGGCTGACAGCACTGAGCCAGCATTAACATCAGAGCATGCCAATCTCTCCTGTACACATTAGCAATGCTGGAGGTGATATCAGGACCAATATGCCAACCATCCCCATTTTTGGACAGTACGTCAATATGAGTGTGTGTGTGTGTATGTCTATTGTTTTGTGACTTTCATCACCTCACTGATCTTCACAGTGCCTAAGCTGTTTCCAGCGTTAGTTTGAAAATATGTATGATGAGAAGCAAAGTATTGTGGGGGTTTGGCCTGAAACAGGGTGGATTGGCCAGGAAGGGTCTGCATCGGAGGTAAGGTCAATGGCTGAGACATTGTAGTGCCCGTCTGCCACGTGCATGGCCTGGGTGGCCACAGCATGTCCTGCTGGAAGGGCACTCTTACCCTGACTGAGCAGTGTCTGCAATGGTATGTGCCTGGCAGGAAAACCCATTGATGGGCAGTAGGTGTACTGACTATGCTTGCTGTGGGTGATTATTAGACGTAGGTGGTTGGGACAAGAGGTGTTCCAGATTTACTCCCTGAGGTGTTGGTAGGGCCAGCAGGCCTCTAGTGACAGCACCCTGCAAGTCTAGACACTTCCACTATAGGTGGCATTAGCTGTTTAACACTGGGTATTAACATGCACTGTGCTAGGATGGTCACAGGGCCAGATGTGACTAGGGCATACAGCATGCTACAATTGTGCAGACTAGCATAACACACTGCAGACAATAGCTGCTACCATCTCTAGCACTGCAGCTCCTCATTGCTTGTAGCTGTTTTGTGATTGCAGCACACACTGTCAGTGCATCGTACTGAGCTGATGTGATGGATCTGTCCATTCTCCGTTTGGTGATCAGCTGCAGACTGCTGTTCTGTATGTGCAGTGCATCATGGGTACTGGAGGGGTTAACCTATACCAGCACACACAGCAGTTTAGACAGAGACCTGTAGGTTCTTCAATTCCAAAAACTGCAGGATCAAGAGGTGTAGCATACTGGTTAGTGCAATGTCCTCCATAAATAGGGGACAGGGGTTTGATTCCTACCTGCTCTTTTTTGTGACTGTATGCTACTCAGGTCATTTTCATGCCTGTGCTAGTCAGGACTCTCCTGTGCTTGATCTGCACGTCACCACTCCTACTCTGTGCTCTTGTCACTGCAAACATCCTTCTGCTTCTGGCTCGGCTGGGGGACACGTCTTCCCCATCCCACGCCACACACTGACATTGCAGCATTTTACATTGACACAGTACGGCTGCCTCCCACATGCTCATCCACTTTACTGGCTGCCACATAGGGTGCCCGCCGATATGGCAGGTCCATTAGCTCTCACCTGTCCTTCCTTCCATCACTTTTACCTTGACTTTCCTTGATGCTCTATCCAGCATTAGGGTTACAGCCATTTCCGTGCCTTAAGGTGGATTCTTGTCAACTTAAAGCACCTTACAGCCTTTAGAACACCTTAGGCTAAAACACCTTGAAGCCCTTAGAGCACCTTAACTTAAGGTACCTTAAAGCCCTTAGAGTACCTTAAACATGTTTGTCAACCTTAACGTGTGATGTCCCGTTAATGTGTGTTAAATGGCCAGGGCGCCCTGTTAGCATGCGTTAAACGGACCATAGCTCCATTTATGCTGGAATGCCCCTACCCACCCAATGCCTTTTTAGGATTAGTGCCCCTTATCACTGCCATTACCGCCTGTTAACTTACCGCAGTTTAGTAAGCACCCCTTAGAATTGGCACTTGAAAAGCCTGTTTTTCTCCCGATCTCTCTCTCTCTCTCTCTCCTTGTCCCCCACATCCATCACCCAATCTTTTTCTCTCTCTCTCTGTGCCGACTCACATTTCTTTTTTAAACTTTAATTAATTTATTTATACTTTTCCTTCTGGGTTACGTTAAAGCTGCCACAGACAACGTAGTGAGAGAGATAGAGAGACAGGCTTGCAGGATAGCCATTGGGGCTGCAGAGGTGGACAGCAGATGCTGGACATGCGGACAGGGAGTTTAGAGGGTTGGGACTGATGCTGGCAATGGGAAGCAGGGGTTAGATGGTGGCTATGGGGAGGCAGAAGATGGATATTGGCGAAGGGGAGAGAAAGAGGAGAGAGATGGTGGCCACAGGGAGTGGAATGAAGAGCTTAGTCATGGGGTGAGGATGCGGTGGGCAGATGCTGGGCATGGGTGGGGGAGAGAAAAGGGAGAAAGGGCAGATCTGACATGTGGGCATGGAGGGAAGATGCTTGCTATGGGGGTGGAGAGGGGGGAAAGGGAAGATGCTGGACATGGGACAGAAGAGAGAGATGAGAGATGCTGTACATGGGTTGGAGAGTCAGGAGGAAATACCAGACTGGAAAGGGGAGGGAGAAGGAGAGGGAAATGTGAAATGATGGACATGGGGTGTGGGGAGAAGCAGAGGGGAGAGAACTTGATGCAAGAGTGCAGTGCAGGGCCTGTGTTTGGATCATGCGCACACTGACACGGCTCTGTGACATCCCGTCCTTTCTGACATTAGAGCGGGACAGGATGTCACAAAGCTGTCTCAACAAGCGCATGGTCTAAATGCAGGCCCCACCCTGTGCTCTTGCCTTTTCTTTTGCTGGACAGGAAGGGGGGATAATTAGGGACACACTGAGGGCATGCGAGGTAGGGGTGCAGAGGAGTGATGTTGGACATGATGGGGCAGGGATACACAGGGGGAGATGCTGGATACTGGGGGAAAGAGACCCAGAAGGGGATGTTGGGTGGGTGGGATAGGGACAGGGACAAGAGGAGAGATGGGCATGGGGAAGAGAGACACAGACGGCATATGGTGGGCATGGAGGGAGGGATAAGAAAATACTGGATGGACGAGAGGAAACAGGACATGGAGAGGGGGAGATACTATACATGGGGAAGAGATGGGAAAGCTAGTGAAAGACCAGGAAATAAGAGGTTGGGGAAGGAAAGAGAGCTAGGCAATAGAAGGGTTGGGGCGAGGAAAAGAGTGAAATTGAAGAGTGGTTGGTAAGGAGAAGGAGTGAGATCTGGATAGAGAAGGAGAAAAATAAATGTAAGAAAACTGAACGGAAGAGATCAGTGTTAAAAACTGATATAAGGGAAGAAGACAAGAGGAGAGAGAAGAAATGGCAAATGGGGAGGAGACCAATGTTCTCCCACAGCTGCACGGAGTCCTCCACCGGCATCCCTGGAGGGAGGTGGAGGGAGACGCAAAGTGATCGCGGTGAGGATCACACTGTATTAGCAGGCCTGCGTGATCCTAAGCATGATTGCTTTCATGATTGCTTTGCACCTCCCCCCACCAGCAGGAATGCCAGTGGAGGACTCCGAAAGCCTACTCTATCAAAACAAAAAATGTTCTTATGAAAAAAGTGGATAATGTTCAATTCCCCATAAATTTCTTTGCATCATCATCATACCAGGGAGGTCTCAGAACTACCAGGCTATTAAATTGACAAATATGACTTATATAAAGTCACTGTATCGTTTGCCCCTTTGCATCAATGACCTCCCTAGTTAAAGAACACCAGCAATATCAAGAAGACAGCAGCATAATAACAAAATAACTTAGCTTCAAAACTTCAGCTTAATGTGGTCAATCTGAAACCTGTCATTGATGCAAAGGGGCAAATGATACAGTGACTTTATATAAGTCATATATGTCAATTTAATAGCCCAGTAGTTCTGAGATCTCCCTGGTATGATGATGATGCAAAGAAATTTATGGGGAATTGAACATTATCCGCTTTATTTCATAAGAACATTTTTTGTTTTGATAGAGTGTGTTTTAGTTTTTTGATAGTTTATCACTCTGTTACTTGACCTATACTTGGGTGGAGGACTCCATGCAGCTTAGTGGGAACATTGGAGGAGACCATGAAAAGCAAGCTAAGAGAAGACAAAAGAAACAAAAACCAGAGACTGGGACCAACACAGCTACAAATATAAAATGACAGAAAACGAAGGTAGAAACAAAAAAAATATTTTCTATTTTATGATTAGAAAATGTTGGTGTTTGGAAAGTACATCTGCCAGGAGTCAGGACTAGTGTTGGACGTTGTTGGGGCCTAGTCCAGGGCAAAATTTTGAGGGGACCCTAAAGCCCACTAGCAAACTGTGCCTTTTTCAGTCTCAGCCAGATCTGAGGCCCTCTCTGGCATGGGAGCCAAGGGCAGTTGCCAGGTTGAATCTAACTGGGTTACTTACCTGTAACGGGAGTTCTCCGTGGACAGCAGGATAAGTCAGCCACACCTGGTGACGTTCCCCGATGGCACCGTTTACGGAAGTGCTCTCTAGAGCTCAGAACCTTTATGAGCATGAGCCAGAGGTCCAACCCACTAGCCCGCCCCTAGCCAGCCAGTGAGTTACAAGCTGTGCCCGGCATGTCCATGGCTAGGGGCACAAGGAGGCCGACCTCGGCCCGGGGAGGTGGGCGGGAATGTGTGGCTGACTTATCCTGCTGTCCACGGAGAACTCCCATTGCAGGTAAGTAACCCAGTTTTCTCCTTGGACAAGCAGGATTCGTCAGCCACACCTGGTGCCTCCCTAGCTGCGCGATAGCGTGGGGCAGCAGTGGAGAGGGAGGCTGAGTCTAGGTGAAGGCAATTAGTGTTTATTTGCACTTGTAAACTTTTACACTTGACAGGTTTACAATGGCAACTGCAACAAGGTAACTGTAACTAGTAACTGGCCAACATGGCCGTACGGAAAGTAAATGGCAAACATGGCCCAAAACAAGGCCAACATGGCCCAACAGCAAGGCCAACATGGCTGGAGGCTAAGTCTCAGTCATAATGCTGAAAGAGAAGGCCGACATGGGCGGAGTCTCGTCACTGTCCCCTATCGGGACTGTTGTTGTTGGCGGTGGAAAGGACCGTCTGGCCGAAGGTGCAGCGAGCCTGAGTGTCCAAGTCCAAGCAATAGTGTCTTTGGAAGGTTTGGGCAGAGGACCAAGTGGCGGCTCTGCAGATGTCGGTCAGAGGAATGGAGTGCAGGTTCGCAATAGTGATTGCTAGCGCCCTGAGCTGGTGTGGTCCCACATTTGGCGCCGCTTGTGCGCCCGCCTGTTCATGGCAGATACAGTCCGAGATCCACTGGGCCATGGTGCGTTTCATGACCGAGCACCCTGGTCTGTTGGGATCATAGGACACGAACAGCTGGGGGCCCTTCTGGAGAGGACCTGTCCTGAGGATATAGGCTCGGAGGGCTCTGGTGCAGTCGAGGATGTGTAGCCTCTGCTCCTCGGGGGAGGAGTGTGGCTCAGGGTAAAATGTGGGCAGCTCGATGGTTTGATTGATGTGAAACTCTGAGGCCACCTTTGGGATGAACCTGGGGTGAGTGCGAAGGATGGCTCTGTCCCAGAGGAGCTAGGTGTACGGTGGGTGTGCCACCAGCGCCTGAAGCTCACTGATTCTTCATTCGGAGGTGATGGCCACCAGGAACAGAGTTTTCCATGTTAGATGCTTCATTGAGGTTGCAAGTATAGGCTCGAAGGGGGTCTGAGCCAGCTGTTGCAGAACAATGTTCAGATCCCACGCCAGTGCCGGGGCACGTATTGGAGGTCGTAGGTTGTTTAGACCTTTCATAAAGCTCACCACCAGGAGTACAGAAGCGATGGTTCTGTCGCCCTCGTGATCGTGGAAGGCCGCAATGGCGGATAGGTGCACCCGGACAGAGTTGGTTTTGAGTCCCTGTTCGGAGAGTGAGGCAAGGTACTCTAAGACAGACGGAATTGGGCAGCTGGAGGGGCTTAGCCTTTTGGCTGCACACCATACACTGAACCACTTCCACTTGAGTCCATATGATTTTCTGGTGGATGGTCGTCTGGCTGACAGGATGATGTGTTGCACCTCCTCCGAGATGCTAAGTGACGAGAGGGCCAGCCATTCAATCTCCATGCTGTTAGTGCCAGGGCTTTCAGGTTGGGGTGCAGGATGAGGCCTCCGTCCTGGGTGAGCAGAGACGGCTGGAGAGGGAGGTAAACGGGCTGCTCCTGTGCGAGGCATAGCAGAGTTGGGAACCACATCTGTCGGGGCCAGTATGGGGCAACGAGGATGATCTGGGCCTTGTCCAGACCACCTTCTGCAGCATTTTGGAGATCAGGGGGGTGGATGGGAAGGTGTACACAAGAGACCACTCCCCCCCCAGCACACGTCGAAGGCATCTGAAGCCACACTGTCTGTTGATGGGCATTTGGAGCAGAACAGGTGACACTTCTTATTCTGGTCTGTTGCAAAGAGGTCGATCTCCGGCTGGCCCCAGTGGGGGAAGATGTCTGCGGTGGTCTGGTGACACAGGGTCCACTCGTGCGGGCTCAGTTGTCGGCTTAATCTGTCCGTAAGGGAGTTCTGTTCGCCCGGGAGGTAGGACGCTTTTATCCAGCAGTGACTCGCTAGGGTTAGTGCCCAGATGGTGAGTGCCTCCTTGCATAGGGGTCATGAGCCTGTCCCTCCTTGCTTGTTGATATAGAACATGGCCACTTGGTTGTCTGTCTGCACGAGGATGGACTTGTTCTTGATGTGTGGTTGGAATGCCTATAGTGCGTACTTTATGGCTCTGAGTTCCAGAAGATTTATGTGGAGGTCCGCCTCTGTTGTTGTCCAGGCCCCTTGCATGCATAACTGACCCATGTGGGCTCCCCAGCCCGTCCGGGACGCATCGGTAGTGATAGTGATCTGGTGACTGGGTTGTTGGAGTTGCTTTCCCACCGTGAGGTTTTGCTTGACTGTCCACCACCGGAGGCTCCTCCTGGTGCGAGCATCGAGGGCAATGTTGGTGGAGAGAGGTTGGGTGCGCTGGTTCCAGAATGAACGTGGGTGCCATTGTAGGGTGCGCATGTGTAGCCGCGCTAGGGGTAACACGTGAGTGGTGGCGGCCATGTGTCCCAGAAGGCGAAGGAGGGTCTGGGCCATGGAGACTGTCTGAAGGGAGGCTGTCATAGCTAGAGTGGCCAACTTCTCCCCCCTCTGTGCTGGGAGAAAGGCTCTCGCCTTCACGGTGTCTATGATGGCCCCGATAAATTCCAGACGTTGAGTGGGGACTAGGTGTGATTTTGGTGGTTCACCAGGAATCCGAGGGAGGTGAGGAGGCGGATAGTCCGTCTAATTGCCCACAGAGTTTCCCACGGTGATGGTGATGATAGGAGCCAGTTGTCCTGGTACGGGAAGACGTGGATGCCCTGTTTCCGCAGGTGTGCCACTGCGACGGCCACACACTTTGTAAATACCCGTGGTGCCGGGGAAAGGCCAAATGGAAGTGCCTTGTATTGATAATGGTCCCCCAGGGCTTGGAAACGCAGGTACTGTCTGTCCTGTGGATGTATTGGAAAGAACAAACAGCAAGCAGAGTTGAGGTCACTTGCGCTTTATTAGTTTTGGGGTTTGCATAACTAATAAAGCGCAAGTGACCTCAACTCTGCTTGCTGTTTGTGTTTTCTGAGCCATTTCTGCGAGCAGGAGCTCTTGTTTGTGTTCTGTGGATGTATTTGGACATGCGTGTAGGCGTCTTACAGGTCCAGGGACGCGATCCAGTCCCCGGGTTGGAGAAGGGGGAGGATCGACCCTAGAGAATACATACGGATCCTCCCCTTGAAGATAAACTTTTTTAAGTTTCTTAGGTCGAGGATGGGGTGCACCCCTTCCGATTTCTTGGGTACCAGGAAAAACCTGGAGTAGAATCCCAGATTGATCTGATTACGGGGTACTGGTTCAATGGCTTGGGATGCCAAGAGGTGTAGCAATTCTTGGCGCATTAGCGGTGCTTCGATGTCGCTGGATGCTTGGGCAGCACGCTGGCAAGGGGAGGACAGGAAACGCAGGTGGTAGCCTTCCCAAATGATCCGCAGGACCCACGTGTCTAGAAAAAAAAAGCCAGGAGTCCCAGAAGGCGGTCAATCGTCCTACCACCGGAAGGATTGCCCGTTCTTCGGCGGGTTGATTGTCAAAAAGACGGGGTGCCTTTCCCTGGCTGGGGCAGTTATTTCTTTTGCTTTCTGTCCCTTTAGTGTTTCTGCTGGTGTGGAGCTCCATAAGAGGGTCGGTATGCTGCCTGCTTATAGCGAGGTTGCTGCCATTTGCGGTAAGCATTATATCCTTTGTGAGTGTGGTGGGATTTGTGGCTGTAGTTTCCTTTGGGATTGGAGCTGCACTCAGCCTCAGCGAGTGTCTGTAAGGTGGTGCAGTGCCCTTTCATGTCATTAACTGTGTCAGCGACTTTCTCGCCAAAGAGCGACTCGCCGTTGCAGGGTGCATCCGCGATGCGCTCGTGTGTGTCTTCGCGCAGACCTGAGGCACGCAGCCATGCTAACCGCCTGATGGAGATGGCGGTGCCGGCTGTGCGTGTAGCAACCTCAAAGGCATCATGTATGGTGCTGATGAGGTACTTTCCACATTCTTTGAGGTCCCCAATTGTGGATATTGCTTTTGCTTTCTCCTCTGGTGGAAGGGCTGTCAAGGTATCCTTCAGAGTCGCCAGCAGGGAGTCCTGGAAGAGTATCTGTTGGAATTGGTGTGCGCATATTCTAGCATTAAGCATGGCTCCTTGGAAGACCTTCTTCCCAATGTCGTCAAGAAGTTTAGGATCTTTCCCTGGGGGGGAGTTAGCGTGGTTGCGTGATGATTTGATCCGCTTTAGGGCTGACGACACAACGATGGAGTGATGCGGTAGCTGACTCTTGCTGAATCCAGACGCTTGTTGGACCTGGTATTTTGTGTCAAGTGTCCTGGGACATGCTAGAGATGAGGCCGGGCTCTGGCAGACCTTGATGTGTGTATCCAGGAGGCGCTGATGGACTGGTAAGGTAATCGGCGCCTTCGGACCGTTGAGGTACATGAGAACTTCCGGTTCGGCTTGATCAGTCTCCAAGGGTACAAGATTTAAGGTGGAAGCCACTTTGCGCAGGAACTTGGGGTATGTGAGGTCCTCAGGCGGCGTAGCTGATGGGCCTGGGTCCGTATCTGCGAATGGCTCGGTGGATCCCCCTACTGAACTCGGTAATGAGGCCACTTTGGCCTTAGTAGGGGAGTCGGATCCAAGTGGGGGTGTATTCCCCTCCTCACCTATACTGAGGAAGGATGGAGATTCAGAACTTTCTGAGGCATTGCTGGTATAGCCGTGGTTGGAGTCTGGAGGATTCTCAGTGTGTTTGATTGGGATGGGAAGATTGGAGTCCCATGGCCCCCCTGGACTCGCATTCGGGGTTGGGGCATCCGTGAGACCGTCACGTAGAAGATCTATGAAGCTGGAAAGCAGCTGCAGAATGGCTCCTTGGTTAGGGAGCACTCTCGCAGATGTGTTGGATGTCTCTGGTTGCTGTGCTGCCTTGAGAATCCTTGCAGAGGATGAGGCCCTATTATGTGGCCTGGATCCAGGACTGGGGCTGGATGTGTGATGTTTTATCTTGGACCCGCGGTCCTTGTCCTTTCTGGCGGTGCAGGGGCTACAGGAGCATTGATGTCTTTTGTGCTTGCTGTACTCCCGGCTCCGATGTCTGCCCCCAGGGTCATGGCTGCTCCGGTCCCCACGGTGTGCACTCTGGGGCATGTGATCACCGTTGTGATCACAGCTCTGTTCACTGCATTGATTCCAATTTGTGCCCCGTGGCTGTGGATCCAGGGAAACAGCACCGACGTTGGAGGGTGCTTCTGTGTTGGCGCCAGGAGAAGGGAAGCCCTTGCGCTGTCAAGTTCCGGCGTCGAGGGAAGGGGAGTCCTCATGACGTCAGGAGGAAGACCCGTTCTGCTGGCCAAGGAGAGTCGGGTGGGTGAAGCTAGCCGGTCCCTGCCAATAGCCAATAGGCGCTTGGGGGCAGAGCTTGAGGCAGTGACATCATCAAGATGGCCACCCCCAGGAACAGCATAGTCGGACTGGTGTGGTTGAGCCCTGCAGGGGTCCTGAGGAGAGCCAGAAGAGCTGGGGAGGCTGGAGGAGGCCTTGGAAGTCTGCCAGTTTGCTACCAGCTTACCTGCTGGTGTTTTACTGTTGCTTTTATGTTTTTTCGCCACTGGAGTGTTCTTTTTAGCTGGCAAGTCTGGGGCAGCACGGCCGGGGATGGAGGCCCCTAGGGGCGCATCCCATGTCGGAGAGACAGTTTTTGCAGACTCCGGATTCTGTGCCAGAAAATCCTTCAAAGTGTGGCCTCTGGACTTCAAAGCTCTGGGGGACATCCGAGAGCAGTGTTGGCAGTCCGTGACGTGGTGGTTGGCACTTAAGCACCTAATGCACCCGTCGTGGGCATCAGAAATGCTCATCTTCCTCGAGCAATGGCTGCATTTTTTAAATCCTGGTTTCGTGGAAGGCATCTTCTTGATTGTGAGTAGTAGTTTATTTCTTCAATTCTTCTCTGGCTGTGAGAGAGCAGGATCTGCGTGTGGTAGGCATGGCGGAAGAAGAAAAACTGGCTGGCTATGGGCGGGCTAGTGGGTTGGGCCTCTGGCTCATGCTCAGAAGGGTTCTGAGCTCTAGAGAGCACTTCCGTATACGGCGCCGTCGGGGGATGTCACCAGGTGTGGCTGACGAATCCAGCTTGTCCAAGGAGAACTCCTCATGCCAGTCCTGACATCTGCTTTTATTTTGTATAATGCAGGGAGATACACAATACACCGTGGCTATTTCTCTTGTGGTCACGGATTGGTGGTGGCCTATCTGCATGTGTGACCAATAGGGTTGCCAGTTTTTTGAAAGAGAAAAACCCGCCACCTGTGGCTAGCCATGCTCCGCCCAGCATTGGTTGTACACACACAATACAGATAGACTTGCATTAATAAATGAGCACAAAACAAAAAGAGAAATATATAGACAAAAGTAAAACTAAAACCTCAGAAAGCCAGACGTTGCATGTAGTGCAGCACAAGAGAAATAGAAATTCATCTCCCCCGTACTGCACAAAATAAAGACAACAGATGTCAGGATTGGTATTAGGAGGGATGCAACTTGGCAATTGCCCTGGACCCACAAGCCAGAGAAGGCCTCAGATTTGTCTGGGACTGAAAAAGGAACATTTTGTTAGTGGGCTTTACTATGTGGGCCTTTGTGTCAATGCTGACTCCCTGCAACCCAGCAACTTATGGGTTTTCTTGGCAGTATGCCCAGTGGCAGATTGCCAGGCCTTCTGAGGCAACTGAGAGTAAGGTGACTTGCCCAAGGCTATGAGGAGTACTGGTGGGAATTGTACACTGGTCTCTTGGTTACCAAGTCAGTGCTTTAACCATAAGGCTACTCCTCTAGTTCCAGCCCCCTCCCAGCATGCGCTTCCTTTTAGTCCCAGTCCCTCCCAGCATCAGCTCCCGTCTAGTCTCAGTCCCTCCCAGCATCATCACTTCTAGTTCCAGCCCCCCACCCCCTCCAGCATCAGCCCATTTCCAGTCCTATTCCGGTGTTAATGTAACCCAAGGTGTAAAAAAAATTAAACAAGTATTTACTGGGGTTCTGTGGCATCAGCAGAAGAAGGAGAACAGACAGCATCTGGACCTGCTAGAGAGCTGCGGCAGAGAAGTTAAGTTTGTTTTTTTTTAAAGAAAATGCTGTGGGAGTTTTCGCAAATGTCGAGGCAGGGCAACAGGACAGCTTCGGGCTGCGATCAGGGCTGTCAGCGCCCATGGTGGGCCCGACTACAGCCTTAGGCAGTGGTGGCAGAGTTTAAAAAGAAAAGTGAAGCTGCATGATTGTTGCTATGGGGTCCTGACAGGCATCGGGGAGAGCCGTGATCACCGTGGCTGCTCCCGTTTAAGGCCTGTGGTGCTTGTGGCTACTCAGTGCTGGACTGCTGTGAGGACTGCAGCGTCAGTGCCCAGGAGCACAGTGGGTTTAAACGGTGCAGCCACAGTGATCGCGGCTTTCCCCGATGCCTGCCATGACCCCATATACTGCCTGAGCCCAGCCCCACAGTTCCACTCAGCCACAATCACGTGGCTTCACTTTTTTTTTTAAATTCTGCCACCGCTGCCCAGGGCTGTAGTTGGGCCCACCACGGCCGCTGACAGCCCCGATCGCAGCCCAAAGCTGTCCTGCTGCATGCGTTTGGCCATCCCTGGCAGCTCTGGCTCCTGTGTCTTATTGCAATAGTGATAATAATTTAGAATAAAACCAAAACCAGTGCGGAGCCTTCCAGCCTCTGCTATGGTACCCTTGCTGCTGCATCCCGCACTCCCTAGCCCAACTTCCTTTTGGGGGTGGGACGCAGTAGCAGGGTTTCTATAGCAGAGGTCAAAAGGCTCCTCACCGGTTTTCGTTTTATTTTAAATTATTATCACTATTGCAACCTCGGCTCTGTAAGACGCAGGAGCCACGGCTGGATCAAAGGAGAAGGTATGGCTGCAGGGGCACAAGGAGAGATGGATGAAAAGCCATTTTTTTTGCTCTGGCCATGGGATTGGGGGCAGCCAGAGAAAAAACGCCTTTTCAACAGCCGGCTTTAGCTCTCTACCGGCAGCCGGCCTGGCTATATGAAAACCGGCCAGTTGGCAACCCTAGCGACCAAAGCTGGATATTTGTTAGTATGGAATTTCTGTTTAAGACCGTATAGCAATCTGGCTTGTTCAGCTTGCACATTGCCCTCTCTGCAGTTATTTTATGGGGGTGGAGCAGGGGGCGGAGCAAGGCCGGTGCATGGCTAGCAACAAGTGGCGGATTTTTCTCTTTCAAAATGTTGGCAACCCTAATGTGATATCATGGCAAGACAAGACATGTGAAAGGCAGGAATTTCACTTTCAAAAAGATACGCCGTAGGTAGGACACTTTGGCATCTTCTCTAAGATGCTGATGGTACTTTCAAAAAGCTTTTTACTTCTCCTTTTTTGACAACACTCTTTTTTCCACTCTTGTAGAGGTTGATATGGAAGGGCAGACTAGATATGCCATGTGGTCTTTTTCTACGTCATGTTTCTATGTTTCTACTTTGCTTTGTTTCAACCTATACCTTATGATCAGGAACCATTGGTGATGAAAGAAGAAGTTGAAGCAGCATTGAAAGCCTTATCAAAGAACAAAGCACCAGGCATTGATAGCATTCCCATAGAAGTATTGCAGCAATCTGATGCAGCTGTTACCGTACTTACAAGGCTCTGCCAAGAAATATGGAAGACAACATCATGGCCAACTGACTGGAAAAGATCTGTGTTTATACCAATACTAAAGAAAGGTGATCCAACTGACTGTGGAAATTATCGCACAATCGCTCTGATCCCACATGCCAGCAAGATTCTACTGAAGATTATTCAAAAGAGACTACAGCCATACCTAGAACAAGAACTACCTGAAGTGCAAGCAGGGTTCAGGAAAGGGCGAGGAACGAGAGACATCATTGCGGATGTGAGATGGATCCTTGAAAAGACTAAAGAATACCAAAAGGATATCTATTTGTGCTTTATCGACTATAGCAAGGCTTTTGACTGTGTAAACCATGAGAAACTCTGGGCCACATTAAGAAGCATGGGTATACCAGAACACCTGATCGTTCTCTTGCGTAATCTGTACATTGATCAAGAAGCAACAGTTCGAACGGAACAAGGAGAAACAGAATGGTTTAAAATAAGCAAAGGTGTAAGACAAGGCTGCATACTTTCCCCCTACCTGTTTAATTTATATGCAGAACAAATCATCAGAGAAGCAGGACTGTATGAAGACAACAGAGGTGTGAAGATTGGTGGAAGACTCATCAACAACCTTCGCTATGCTGATGATACCACATTACTGGCTGAAAGCGAAGATGATCTGAAACATTTGCTTCTCACAATCAAAGAACATAGTCTCAAAATGGGCCTGCACCTTAATGTAAAGAAGACAACGATCATGACAACTGGCATAATCAACAGGTTCATCGTTGGAGGAGAAGAAATTGGAATTGTGAACAACTTTAACCTACTTGGATCAACTATCAATAAAGAAGCAACAAGCAGTCAAGAAATCAGACGACGCATTGCTCTTGGCAGAATGGCTATGAAAGACCTAGATAAGATTCTCAAGAGCAGAGATGTGTCTCTCCATACAAAGATTCGACTTGTTCAAGCCATGGTATTTTCAATAACATCATATGGATGTGAAAGCTGGACAGTGAAAAAGACAGACAGGAAGAAAATTGATGCCTTTGAATTATGGTGCTGGCGGCAAATACTGTGTATACCATGGACTGCCCGAAGAACAAACAAGTCGGTACTAGAGGAGATCAAACCTAGGCTTTCTTTAGAAGCTCAGATGACAAGACTTCGACTTTCATACTTCGGACACATCATGCGAAGAGAGAGATCATTAGAGAAAGACATCATGCTTGGCAAGATAGAAGGTCAACGCAAAAGAGGAAGGCCAGCAATGAGATGGATCGCTACAATAACAGCAGCTACGGGTACCAGTCTGTCGTCAATGAGCCGCCTGACTGAAGACCGAACACAATTTAGGATAGCTATCCAGAGGGTCGCCATGAGTCGACTCCGACTCGACGGCACTTAACAACAACAACAACTTTGCTTTTTGCACATTGCACCTTTGCCTGTCAGGGCCGGCCTTAGGCCAGTTGAACCTATTTGACCCTATGGGCCCCTGCACTAGGGTCGAGGATTATTGGATTTTGAAAGAGCTTGTAAAACAGAAAGCAAGAACGATTTCTTTACAAGTATAGTTTTGTTTTAACATGTTTTATGTCAAAATATAAGCTATTAGACTTTAGGAAGACTAACTTTGCGAAGATGGGCCAATACCTCAGGGAGTCGTTAGTGGGATGGGAACAGCTGGGGGATGTAGAAAAACAGTGGGCAAAACTGAAAGGGGGTATTTTAAGGGCAACCAACCTTTTTGTTAAAATGGTAAATAAAGGCAAAAGGAACAGGAGACCGCTATGGTTTTCGAAGGAAGTAGCTGAAAAAGTGAAGAAAAAGAGGGAGGCCTTCATGAAATACAAGAGATCACAGAGAGCAGAAGACAGGCATCTGTATTTGGAAAAACTTAGAGAAGCTAGCAAAGTAGTCAAGAAGGCAAAGATTCAAAAGGAGGAGGAAATAGCCAATGCAATAAAATGGGGGGATAAGACATTTTTTCAGATATATTAGTGAGAAGAGGAAGAGCAAAAGTGGTATTGTCAGACTCAAGGGTGCAGGGGGGAATATGTAGAAGCTGATAAGGATAAAGCGGAATTGCTTAACAAATATTTTTGTTCTGTGTTCACAGATGAAGAACCAGGAGCAGGACCTCAGAAAACACCCACAAATAAGAACAGAAGCGAGGGACATCTTGAACTATTTTCAGAAGACTGTGTTCGTGAGAAACTAGCTCAACTTAAAGTAGACAAAGCGATGGGACCGGATGGGATACACCCTAGAATACTGAGGGAACTTGGGGATGTTCTAGCAGCTCCACTGACTGACCTTTTCAATGCCTCGTTGGAGTCAGGAGTGGTGCCAAAGGACTGGAGAGAGGCTCATGTGGTGCCTTTACACAAAAGCGGAAGTAAGGATGTGGTTGAAAACTACAGGCCGGTTAGTTTAACTTCGGTGGTGAGTAAATTATTGGAAAAGGCTGCTGAAAGAGAAAATAGTGAGGTTTCTGGAGTCCAGCGGATTACAGGATCCGAGGCAGCATGGATTCACCAGAGGCAGGTCTTGTCAGACAAATCTGATTGATTTTTTTGACTGGGTGACCAGGGAGTTGGACCGAGGGAGAGCTCTAGATGTGGTGTATTTAGATTTCCGTAAAGCCTTTGACACTGTTCCTCACAGGCGACTTATAAACAAACTGAGCACCCTAGAGATGGACCCTAAAGTTACTGCTTGGGTTAGAAATTGGTTGGGTGGGAGGCGACAAAGAGTACAAGTAAATGGAGCTCACTCTGAGGAGAAGGATGTTACCAGTGGTGTGCCCCAGGGATCTGTCCTTGGTCCAATTCTTTTTAACATCTTTGTTAGTGATATAGCGGAAGGGCTGTCGGGTAAGGTTTGCCTCTTTGCGGATGATACCAAAATCTGCAATAGAGTAGACACCCAGGAAGGGGTAGATAACATGAGGAGGGATCTAGCTAAGCTTGAAGAATGGTCTAGAATTTGGCAGCTGGGATTTAATGTTAAAAAATGTAAGGTCATGCATTTGGGCTGCAGCAATCCAAGGGAGCAATACAGTATAGGAGGTGAAGTACTTTTGTCCACTAAAGAAGAGCGGGACCTAGGCGTGGTTGTGTCTGATGATCTTAAAGTAGCTAAACAGGTGGAAAAGGCGACAGCAAAAGCTAGAAGGATGCTTGGGTGCATACGGAGAGGAATGGCTAGCAGAAAAAAGGAGGTGATAATGCCTCTGTATAGGTCTTTGGTGCGACCTCATTTGGAGTATGGTGTGCAATTCTGGAGACCGCACCTTCAAAAGGATGTGAACAGGATGGAGTCGGTGCAGAGGGTTGCTACCAAAATGATTAATGGGCTTCATTATAAAGCATATGAGGACAGACTTAAGGATCTTAATATGTACACCTTAGAGGAAAGGCGGGATAGAGGTGATATGATTGAGATGTTTAAATACCTCCGTGGCATAAATGTTCAGGGAGAGAGCCTCTTTCAATTGAAAGCAAGTTCTGCTACGAGGGGACATGGGATTAGGGTGAAGGGAGATAGATTCAGGAGTGATATGCGGAAATATTTCTTTACGGAAAGAGTAGTGGATCCGTGGAATAGTCTCCCAGTGGAGGTGGTAGAGATGAGGACAGTAACTGAATTCAAGAAAGCATGGGACCAACACAGAGGATCTCTAAAGGCAAAAAGTGGACTGTTGTAGTTGTTATGGAAGGACAGACTAGATAGGCCATGTGGTCTTTTTCTGTCGTCATGTTTCTATGTTTCTATGTTAATAAATATCCATATTGCTTTGTTTGTAATACAACTTCTTACTCTTAAGTCCAGGGAGGCCCTGCAATTGCTAAAGCCTGCCCTAATGCCCAGCATTTTTTCCTCGTACAAAGAACTAACATACTAACAGGGCCGGCCCAACCACCAGGCAAACTAGGTGGTGGCTTAGGGCTGCAGCTTCTGGGATGTGGCATTCTAAACTAAACAATGGATTCTGACAGCCAGAGGGAGCATAAGACGTAAGGTCTGCCGAGGGTGCCAACACCTTGAACCAACTCTGGGGCCTGCCCTGCATACTAGTAAAGGTTTTAAGGAGATGAACTGAGAAATGAAACCCAATATTAACCAATGGCCATTCTGCTCATTGCAGCAATACATTTGTGATGTCTGCAGAGCATTTGCAATGCATTATGGGAAGACATAGCCTCAAACATTCATATTCCCCTAGATCTTTTTTCTACAGTATTTGAAAATTCAAGAAAAAGTTGTTAAACCATGTTCTCTGCTATCATCCCTCCATGCAGTGAAGCTACTGTACCTTTAAGTTCAGTGCAAGTATGTAAATACCGCTCCCCATACACAGACCACTTAAACTGGAGACGTAAGACGTAAAGGAAGCATGTCCCAGAAGATCCTTTTCTCTGAATGCCAAAACCTTTTAAAATCAGAGTAGTCTGTGGGTTTGCCCCCTGCATATGTCAGCTGTCAAATCATATTACAGTTCCCGAATCTAACTATTGCAGTGCGGTGTGTGTTTTGCTAGCTTGGCCCAGAAAAGTCATTATTTTCCAGCAGAAAGGTTTTAGGTGGAACTACAGAAAATTAGAAGCAGTTGATTGGCACAAGTGCTTTGAAATTTAGATACCGGATGGGTTCAGCGACACATAGCGGTATATATCTAATTCAGGCCACGTATACGAAAGTGTCCTTCTGTTCCTTGTAAAGAAATGAAGATCTCAGCTTGCCTGTGGAGAGCTGCAGCTCACATCTGCTGTGTTTACTGCCTACGGCTCTTGCTAATTGAATTACCGTGCAGTGAAAATGGAATAACTAGCTCAGGCTGTGTTCTTTTTGTAACAAATGTCAGACACTTAGCTGATACATACAGAAATCAGAAGCAGACACACATGTATGCAAAGGGCTTCAAGCAGGACCGGGTCAGCCTGTCCCGCAAAAATGAAGCCAGATGGTAGCTCTGGCATCATTAGACAATTTATGCCGATAAAATGTGCTTGGTTCAGGCAGCTTTTTACAGGAAGGAGAAAGGGGGTTATCCTCCTTAATATCTCATTGTTTAGTTGCTCCTCGAACATAAGGATAGAGATGGCAGCAAAATGGCCAACATACCCATGTAAGTGCATCTTCACATCCTCATGGAAGATGTGAAATCCGGTATTTACACGTGTATTTTGGCTGTGTTTCCCCATTGCTTTTTCCCATGTGTACAACTGCAAACTGACTCCTCCAACTCTATGTACTGGCACATTCACTTATAGCCCTGCACCTCTGTTTTTAGTTTTTCAGAAAAGGTTCCTCGTTTAGCAGAGCCTTTTCTAAAATACCGCCGGAACTGTGTATGTCGCAACCACGACGTCTCAATTCCAATCTCTACAAGGTATCTAAACACACTCTTTCAGCTTCCCACGTGCTCGTGCCGGCAGACGTTCCATCTCGATCACAAAACTCACTTCAGCTTACTATTTCTCCATGGAGGGGGGAAGTGATGTCAGCGCTCCTCCAACAACTCAGCAAGACCTGCCTTCCAGCCAGCATCCTACCATGCATTTTACTCTACCTCTCAACTCTTGGGTCAATTTTCAAATGGAGTTGTACGTGCAGCTTTAGCTGCTGCGCAGATAGTGGCAGTCTTAAAATATGTTTATCCGTTCTACCACTATCCATTTTCGGGAGGGGTAAAGCCAGTCTTCCCACTTCACTCTCCCCTCTCCACACTCACTCACCACATCCTCTCTCTACAACCTCAATCGATCCCATGGTCTCTATCCCCGCCAGGTCTGCTACTCACTGCTTTGAAGCAGCAGCTGTTGAATGCAATGTGGGTAATAACAGCAGTAGGAAGGCGCTGTGGGTAAGACACCAGAAATTGTCATATCAACAAAATATCAAATTTGTCATATCAACAAACAAAACAGCATATCATAGTCACATCACCATCATAAGAACATAAGATATGCCATACTGGGTCATACCAAGGTCCATCAAGCCCAGTATCCTGTTTCCAACAGTGGCCAATCTAGGTCATACGTACCTAGCAGTTTCCCCAAAAGACACAGGTTCCACAACATGAACAAAAACAAATATATAAACTGTACATAGTTCAATTGTTATTCACTTGTACAAATAAATGTTTAGATGATAGTCTATCCTCACCATGTACATAGTTAACTTCTGTTTTATGTAATTGAACATGTACTGTTTGTACTACTCATGCCTGTTGTTCCATGTAAACCGCAATTGGTCTATGAAAATTGCGGTATAGAAATTTTTGTTAAATAAATAAATAAATTGGAAGGATTTTTTGACGGCAAAATTTTTGAGAAAGTTTGCAGTTACATTATGAATGAACCGCGTTTTTGAAAGCTGTAGGACTGCCTTGAACAGTGTGTCCAATGTACATGTGATAATAGTGAAATCTACATATGCTAAAAATTATATCATGATAAATGAGCTGCTTATCAGTACAGTGCTATCTAGTGCCATAGAGGCAAGTGAATATTGATGAAGTGGATAGGATTTCAAGATTTGATATAACACTGGGAGCCGTTTGAGCACCATCGGGAGCAATTCATCTGAGCATCAATTTGAGGGCATTTATGAGTCTACCTGAAGCAGGATTGCAATTTTTTTAGAGTCAATCTGAAGCATAGTACTATGCCAACAAGTCTTATTAGCCATCACAGCTAGTTGAAAACTGGCAGCCTTAAGAAGGGAGGAGTGGCCAACTGATTGGGGCAAGTTACCAAGGACCAGGGGTTCAAATCCCACTAGAGAACAGCAGTCTTGGGCCTGAAGGACTGGGGTTTCTAAGGCACGTAACCCTCAGGTACAAAAACAGATTGTGAGCCCTTCAGGGACAAGGGAAAAATATATATATTTTATATACCATATCTGAATGTACACTGCTTTGACTGGTGGAAAAGTGGTATATAAGCCAAAGGATACTATGCTGATAATATTTTGTGAATATCCTTTCAAGTAATCAAGATCTACAAATTGTTAACAAGATTTTTGGATGGACTTTTTGAATTTTAAATCCACTAGTCACTTTTTAGGGTGTATGAGCATAATATTATTTTATGGATAGTAAAAAGGGAAATATTGAGAAGAGAGAGACTGGATATAGTCTGTTTGGAAGAATATTACCCAACTAAAAATGTATTGTTTTATATATAAAATTGATTTTTTTTTCATATAGAATTAATTTTTGTAAATTATAGATTCCTGAGGGTCCAATGTTTGTCACTGTACCTTTAACCTGTTCCTGCTCTAATGCACCCAGAAGAAAGTCACTTATGTTTGCAATGTTAAGCATTCTTGAAGAAATACGGCACGTTTCATAAATAAGCCAAGAAAGAGAGTGGAGATGGAAGTTTATTAAGAAGAACTCTAAGACCTTGGGTATGTTTACTAAATGGCATTAAGGTAGCAGGCGTTAACGGCAGCAGTAAGAGGTTTTACATACATAGAGGGCACTGGGTGGGTAGGAGGCATTCTGGCATTAAGGGTGCAATGGGCTATTTAACGTGCATTAACAGGACATCAGGCGTTAAGGTGTCAAGTGTGCACCTTAACATCTGAAAATGGCTGTCACCCTAACGCTAGATAAGGGAGCACCAAGGAAAGCCAATGTAAAGGTAATCGATGGAAGGATAGGTGGGAGCCGATGGACCTGTCAGATGCAGGTGGCCATCTGAGCGGTAGGATGTTTCCGCATGTACTGCAGAGATGTGATAGAGCCATAGCTGTACAGTCACAGTCATGATGTCATACTCATGTCTCACTTGTAGGATACAGCTGTACGCTGTATCAGTGCAGTCACATTGGGGTACATCTTACCGACGAATTGGTAATGTAAGATGATAAACAGGGACTGTATGAACCTGTAGTCGGCTGAGCCACTGGTGGGTTAAGTGACCTGCTCAAGGTCACGAGGAGGTGTTGTCAGTCCATGAAGGTTGTGGCAGACATAAAATGCAACAGAACACATTCCGAAATGACACATAAGGAGTAACAGTGGGCCTCAAACCCTGTCATCTTGGTCCTGCAGCCATTGCTATGACCATTACGCCACACCTCCATGTAGGTGCCTGAGATCTGCAGAGTGAACATATCTGACCCCATGCAATGGGCTGCAGCAGGGCCAATAAAACCATGCTCTCAGAAGGGTATGATGGGTTATAGCATGTTTGCTGATCCAAAGTGTGACCAGAACGCATAACAAAGTAGAAGGATGAGTGTCTGCAAGTCACAGCAGAGCCTGGACTGTTACAGTCAGGGAAATGACCTGAGTAGCACACAGGCCCAAAATGAACAAGTGGGAATCACACCCTTGTCCAATGCTCATTGAGGCAGTGCACTAACCAGTAGGCTACACCTTATTACACAGCAATGTCTGGATTGAAAGAGACTGCAGGTCACTGCGTAAAATGTCTGTTGTATGTACTGGTATAGGTTAGTCCCTCCAGTACCCATAAGGCACTACACATGTGGGACAGCAGTCTGCAGCTGATCGCCAAATGGAGAATGCAGTGATCCATCGCATCAGCTCAGGAATATGCATTGACCGTGGCGCATAACAGATGCAAACTGTGCTACTGACTGGTTGCAACAGTCACTCTGAAGGTGAGGAGGGGTGCACAGCACCCGGTCCCCAGAAAGTGATGGGCTCTGCTGTGGATCCATATCACAGCATGAGATATCTATCTATCTATATGGAGCGAGATATGGAGATTGAGATTGACTGACTTTTAAGGGTTTGTCGAGGCTGCTGTGAGGCTGCCCTCATCATACTGCTGGTCCTTCAAACGCCATAATGAGCAGGCCAAAAACAGCTGCTGTCCTACCCCTCTGGAACTAGCAGTCCATTACATCAAGCACAGCCCGTATGCATTTGAAGTCCACCACAGGGCTGTCTCAGCCATGCACACACTGCATATGTACAGGGCAACCAGGTACACCCTGGCTTAGGACAGACAACATAGATACCCAGTAGACACCCAGTAGATGCTTCAGTGAGTGGGCTCCCAGGAAAAGAAAAGCACCCACAACCTGACACTGTATAGCACTATGTAGATACCTAGCCATGAGATGGTCACAGTGAATGTGCCCTCTCAGCACAGAATGCAGTGGGCACTCAGGCCACGCACGTGGTACATGGCCAATAGATTTCAGTAAAGCCTTTGACACCGTTCCTCACAAGTGACTTATAAACAAGCTGAGCACCCTAGGGATGGACCCTAAAATTACTGCTACATAGCCCTTATGCGAGTCTAGACACCCCACTGCCCTGATAACAGGTACCCATGGCAGCCAGACCTTAACACCAGGTGCACACTAATCTGGATGGTGTCTGGTCCCCCAGGGCCACATGTGACTACAGAACACAGCTGGAACAGATGTACCTTCAGTTGCACTGCTGGGGACAACTGTCACACACTGGCAGTGCTGGGGATGTGCAGTAGGACCTATCTCTAGCACCACATATACTGTGAACCTAGTGCTGGGCGCCCATCCTATCCCTCAGGGTGAACACGGAACCTGCATAATGGCATGGTCTGTAGCTACTCTGTGCCAGTATCACGCACTGTCCGTCTTACCACGCTGAAGTACCGGAGAGGTGCAGACCCCATTTGGTGATCAGCTGTAGGCCGCTGTTCTGCATGTGCAATGCATCATGGGTGCTGGTGGGGTTACCCTATCCTGGCACACAGTGACCTGCAGTCCTTTTGTACCCAGCCATTGCTATGCAACAAGCCATAGAGGTATAGCCTACTGGTTAGTACACTGATGTTCTAGGCGGAGGTCATGGGTTCAATTCCTTGTTGTTCCCTCCTGTCCAAGGCAGATATCTTGCTTTCCTGTGACAGTCATATCTTTGCAGATCCGTGCTGCCAGCCCATAGTACCTCACCACAGTTGCCAACCATCCTTATAAGGCGTTATAAGGTTCCTAATTAGGCATGTTATAAGGCACCTTATTAGGAACAGTACAAGACACGTTAAGGCACATGCCTTGTACTGTGGCTAATAAGGTGCCTTGTAATGTGCCTTATAACGCGCGTTACCTGACATGGCTTGCCATAATGATACCCCGCCCACGCCTTTATATGGGCATCTGTACCTTTACCGTGGAACCTAACGCGAATGACATTAATGCAGTTTAGTAAACATGCCCCTAAGACACTGCAGGAATCTTTGTGACATGGTGGCTTGCAGAATCCCAGGCAGCTATGACCAGAGACTCTCTGGCATACTGGTCACACACATCCACAGTCTGGCTAGAGGTTATTTTTTAGTTTAAAGAAAATTTATATTTACCTGTTTGGAAGCTTTTGCATTTTCAGTAACCAATGTGGAGAGCTGATACACTATCAAAAAAACAGAGACTACAAAAGCGTCGAGTTTGTAGAGAAAAACATTAAGTTAAGTTACATTTATTTTATTTATTTGACATGTTTTGTATACTGCCTTTTCCTTCAATCAAAGCGGTTCACAACATACTACAAAGGCACCACCTTATCATTACATCATTGTTCAGTATGCTTATCTGATGGATGGAAATCTTGGGTTTCCAATTCACTGTTGAAAATTGAATTGCTATTGTTCATTACTTTCTTTGAATGAACATATTATTATTACAGTTTAAACACCACCTATTATGCCATTGCTTCAACTTCCATCATAATAATAATGAGTACAGTTACATTTAAAGACAGTACAGAGGGGATGTTATATAAAATGTTAAGAAATCTCTTTCTCCTGGGCAAGCACAAATGATTTTAGTAAAGATCACATTATAACCGTGCCAAATAGGGGAAACTCTTTTCAGCTATTCCTTTAAGAAAGGTGACTTACATCTGCCCAAACCACTCTCCAGGAACATCTCCACTCATGTTGGAGAAACCTATTCATTTACAGGGCATGCATGCACAGCTTTAGACATATAAACCTGGGATAAGTTGATAATGTTTTACACACAGAAAAGCCTTCCACTTTCATCTGTTTATTAATACAAGAAGTTCCACCCACCATGTGGGATTACTTATGCACTACTCGGCAATCTTCAAAATGAACTTCTATGGGGGTAATTTTATAACTGCCTGCACTGGTGAAAACTATAAATGTGGAGGCCGTTTCTGATTGGGGCACATCTGGGTCATCCGGATGGCCTGGATTTGTACCCAATTCTGCACTCGCCTGCAGTGACATCAAGCTAGGTCCAATCTCATTAATTGTAGGGAACCTTTTTGCAATCCACTCTTCACATTGCGAATACACCCACGTCACAGGAATCTAAGGTCCACGGCTCCCCCTCTTTCTCCCCACCATTCTGGGAGCTAACAAACAGTAATGAGGACCCTTTTCCCTTCTAAATGCCACCTAGCACATTGACTCCTAAGTGGCGATTCCCCAGCCTGAGGTGGCGCCAGGCTAAGTCCACTCCTATGAAGAAAGGCTAAAAAGGTTAGGGCTCTTTAACCTGGAAAAGAGACGGCTGAGGGGAGATATGATAGAAGTCTATAAATTAATGAACGGAGTGGAACGGGTAAATGTAGATCGATTGTTTACGTTATCAGAATATAGAAAGACTAGGGGACATGTAATGAAGCTACAGGGTAAACTATTTAAGACTAATAAAATAAAATATTTTTTCACTCAACGTGTAACCAAACTCTGGAATTTGTTACCGGAGGATGTAGTAAAGGCTGTTAATGTAGCTGGGTTTAAAAAAGGTTTGGACAAGTTCCTGGAGGAAAGGTCCATAAACCATTATTAAGAAGGGACCCAGGATATCGATGCTTGACCCAGTACAAGCATTGTGGAACTTGTGTCTCTTGGGGAAACTGCTAGGTACGTATGACCTAGATTGGCCACTGTTGGAAACAGGATACTGGGCTTGATGGATCTTGGTCTGACCCAGTATGGCATATCTTATGTTCTTATGTCCAACTTCATGAATAGCGAGGAGTGCCACTTACTCCACATGCAGCCATGATGCCCATATTGCTGGAGTCCTTGCCCTTTTCACTCTCCACCATTCAGAGAGCTAACAGATGGTGATGGAGAGCCCCTTCCCCCCCTACCTGCCCCTTGGTGCTCTGTCCATTTCACCTCCCAAGCACTTCCCCAATACTCCACCTCTTCTCATAGCAAATTACCACTCATCCCCTTGTAGAGAAGGGTGGTTAGGCTACTGCTACCTGCTACCATCCTGCCAGCCCGCCTAATTCTGAAGCCCACAATCTAAGGTAAAGCTGGGTACACTTGACTCTTCCAGTGATCCTCTGCCTCTAATTCTGCTACTCTCAGAGCTTCCTCTGCCCCCTTCCCTTATTCTGCATTCACTCCTCCCCCGCATATTTACCTGACGATCTTCAGGCGAGGGCTCAGCCATGTTATGACCTCACTCCCAACTCGGCTGGAAATTTGGGCTTACTAAAAACTATTTCCTCAATTGAAGTACAATTTTTTCCATAGAGGTTTACCTGTGCAAAATCTCCGTTTGGAAAATGTCCCACTCCTCGGCCCATAAAGACCCACTTCTTGCATATACTGTGAGTTCTTTTACCTAGGGAGGTTGAGGGAGGAAAAATGTACATGAGGTTTTTAGCTACACGGTCCAGCATATAGTTTCCCTTTGCATGTTTGCACCTGATTCAAACAGGTTGAAATACAGGTGTTAAAATGGCAGCTCCATTGCACTGTCAATGCTGCAATTAGTGTGGCTGTGCTTAAAGTCACCTCAACGGGAGGCGGTAATCCTGAATGATCCTAATGCACCATAAGGGACTTTTCAACATGGTAACGGCAAGGAACATGCTGGCCACGCCCCCGTTACCCCATGATGTTTGCATTTATCACTCATTAGTGTTTAAATCTACTGCACTTCACTAAAAGGTTTCTTAAGACAAGGTGACGTTGGGGTTTCACTGCTTTGAAATTTTGCATTGAATCCCACAGCAAAGGTTTTGGCAAAAAGAAAAAAGCATAACAATAGCAAATTCTCAGAAAATTGTTTGTAAAGCAAGAGAACCTTTGCGGTATGTTTACTAAACTACGGTAAACCCTTAATGCATCTAAAACGCTGCTTTACCATGCGCCAATGGCTCCAGCAGCATAAAGCACCTTGTGGGCAGAGAATGGGCATTAACGGGGAGGAGAGAAGGCGTTAACAACGCGTATAACCTTAACGTGCCTTGTGAAAACATGTTCTAAGGCACCTTAATGCCGGGAACCCTAACGCAAAGTAAAACCACACAGAAAGGGTGTATGTTGAGAGCCTATTTTAACGTCTGCAATGTGATGTACAGGCAAGGGTACCCAAGATAGTGATGGCAGTGCTCCATTAGCAGCAACAGTATAGTGCCCAAGTATGAAAGGGCACTATGTTGATGGTGCAAATGGGGCAAAGGAGGTGGCACATGGGTCACGCAGTGGGGGCTGCTGGTGCATAGGGCAGACCAGGCAGCTGCCCAGGTGGTACATAACAACATAAGATTAGAAAATATGCCAGATTGTGTCAGACCAAAGTCCATCATGCACATATCCTGTGTCCAACAGTGGCCAATCTAGGTCACAAATATCTAGCAGTTTCCCCAAAAGACACACAGGATCTACATTGCGTGTAATGGGGCAAGCAGTGCATATCCTGGGTCCTCTTTAACAATGGTGTATGGACCCTTCCCCAGGAATCTGTCCAAACATGTTTTAACCCAGCTACACTAACAGCTTTTACTACATCCTCCAGTCATGAATTGCAGGGTGTGATTACGCAATGACTGAAAAATATTTTCACCTAGTAGTTTTAAATGGGTTACAATGTAGCTGCATTGCATGTCCCCTAGTCTTTCTACATTCTGATGGCCTAAACAATCAACCTACATGTACCTGTTCCACTCCAGTCAATAATTTATAGCCCTCCATCATATCTCCCCTCAGCCATCTCTTCCCCAGGTTGAAGAGCCTCAACCTTTTTAGCCTCTCCACAAAGGGGTATTCTGCCATCTGCATTACCATCCATGATGTCCGACATAAGATCATAAGATATGCCATACTGGGTCAGACCAAGGTCCATCAAGCCCAGTATTCTGTTTCCAACAGTGGCCAATCTAGGTCATATGTACCTAGCAGTTTCCCCAAGAGACACAAGTTCCACAATGCTTGTACTGGGTCAAGCATTGATATCTTCGGTCACTTCTTAATAATGGTTTATGGACCTTTCCTCCAGGAACTTGTCCAAACCTTTTTTAAACCCAGCTACACTAACAGCCTTTACTACATCCTCCGGTAACAAATTCCAGAGTTTGATTACACGTTGAGTGAAAAAATATTTTCTTTTATTAGTCTTAAATAGTTTACCCTGTAGCTTCATTGCATGTCCCCTAGTCTTTCTATATTCTGATAAAGTAAACAATTGATCTACGTTTACCCGTTCCACTCCGTTCATTAATTTATAGACTTTTATCATATCTCCCCTCAGCCGTCTCTTTTCCAGGTTAAAGAGCCCTAACCTTTTTAGCCTTTCCTCATAGGAGTATCCTTCCATCCCCTTTACCATTTTGGTGGCTCTTCTCTGAACCTTTTCTAAAATCGCTATATCCTTTTTAAGATACGGCGACCAGAATTGCACACAATATTCAAGGTGCGGTCTCACCATGGAACGATATAGGCATTATAATATCTTTTGTTTTATTTTCCATTCCTTTCCTTATCATACCTAGCATTCTATTTGCTCTCTTGGCCGCCGCTGCACAGTGGGCCGAGGGTTTTAACATGGTATCCACAATGACGCCTAAATCTTTTTCCTGGGTGGTGGTTCCTAATGTGGAACCTTGCATCGTGTAACCATAGTTTGGGTTGTTCTTCCCTAGGTGCATAACCTTGCACTTGTCCACATTAAATTTCATCTGCCATTTTGATGCCCAGTCTTCCAATTTATCAAGATCCTCTTGCAATTTTTCACAATCCTCTTGGGTTTTAACAACTTTAAATAGTTTTGTGTCATCTGCAAATTTGATAACCTAACTCGTTATTCCACTTTCCAGGTCATTTATGAATATGTCAAAAAGCAGCGGACCCAGCACAGATCCCTGGGGTACACCACTATTCACCTTTCTCCATTGGGAAAATTGGCCATTTAGCCCTACCCTCTGCTTTCTATCTTTTAACCAGTTCCTGATCCACAATAGTACACTGCCTCCTATCCCATGACTCTTTAGTTTTGCCAAAAGTCTCTGATGAGGGACCTTGTCAAAGGCTTTCTGAAAGTCCAGATACACAATATCAACTGACTCACCTTTGTCCACCTGTTTATTCACTCCTTCAAAAAAACATAACAGATTAGTAAGACAAGATCTTCCTTGTCTAAAGCCATGTTGGCTGTCTCCCATTAGGTCGTGACTATCTACATGCTGAGTAATTTTATTCTTTATGATGGTTTCTACCATTTTTCCCGGTACTGACGTCAGGCTCACCGGTCTGTAGTTTCCCGGATCAACCCTGGAACCCTTTTTAAAAATTGGTGTTACATTGGCGATCCTCCAATCTTCAGGTATTAGAGATGATTTTAATGATAGTTCAGAGATTACTAATAGCAGGTCTGCAATCTCATATTTCAGTTCTTTCAATACCCTTGGATGTATACCATCCGGCCCAGGTGATTTGCTACTCTTCAGTTTATCTAATAGTTGTAAGATATCTTCCCGATGTATCG
The DNA here is from genome assembly GCA_033557465.1 of Ichthyophis bannanicus. Taxonomy (NCBI): domain Eukaryota; kingdom Metazoa; phylum Chordata; class Amphibia; order Gymnophiona; family Ichthyophiidae; genus Ichthyophis; species Ichthyophis bannanicus. Next base: position 249,511,847 of record CM066041.1, on the reverse strand, counting down.
ATATTTCCTTCAATTCTTCCGCACCTTTAAATACCACTTCAGTCATGGGTAACATCCCTACATCTTCCTCAGTAAAGACTGAAGCAAAGAATTCATTCAGTCTCTCCGCTATCGCCTTGTCACCTCTTAGTGCTCCTTTAACCCCTTTATCATCTAATGGACCAACTGACTCTCTCACAGGTTTTTTGCTACGAATGTACTTGAAAAGGTCTTTATTTCGTGTTTTTGCTTCCGCAGCAAGCTTCTTCTCAAATTCTCTCTTTGCCTGCCTTATCAATGCCTTGCATTTGACTTGCCAGTGCTTGTGCTGTTTCCAGGTTTCGTCATTTGGCTCTTTTTTCCATTTCCTGAAAGATGCTTTTTTGGCAACAACAGCCTCTCTGACCTCACCTTTAAACCATGCTGGCAGTTTTTTGGACTTCCTTCCACTTTTCTTAAAGCGTGGAATACAGCTGGTCTGGGCTTCCAAGATAGTATTTTTCAACAACATCCAAGCTTGATGTACGTCTTTAACCTTTGCAACTGCTCCTTTTAGTTTTTTCTTAACTGTTTTCCTCATTTTATCATAGTCTCCCTTTCGAAAGTTAAAGGGTAGTACTGTGGATTTCCTTACTATCCCTCCTCCACTAATTAAATCAAAGGCGATCATGCTATGATCACTATTGCCAAGTGGCCCCAACACCCTTATCTCTTGCAATAGATCTGGTGTTCCACTAAGGACTAGGTCTAATATGGCTTCCCCTCTGGTCGGTTCATGAACCAGCTGCTCCAAGAAGCAGTCATTTATTTCATCTAGGAAATGATCCCACAGTGACAGGACATGATCCCACAGTGACAGTGGCGGCACATAGACAAGCTACTGCTGCAGAAAGGAGATGTGCCACATAGGGCGGTCCAAGAGTCCTGGCACCCCAGGCAGAGATCCAGGCTGGCCCCACCCCTGCTGCTGTTGAACCCAGCTGTGGGGGAAGAGGCAGATAGAGCCAGCAGCTGTAGCCCTCCAGGTAGCTGCAACATGCAGGTGCCCAGCTGACTACCACAGCAGTGGCTTTCATCCTCCCTCTGAGATGTATCATTGGCAGGCAGTGTTGGGGCCCTGTGGAGACAGATAGTTGGGGGGGGGGCTGTCTATATATGCCTCTGCCCCCCCCCCCTATCCAGACCTTGCACTCTAGGCACCCGCCAACCTGCATGTTGGATGGACTGGGACTGTGCACAACCAACATGAACAGCACATGTGCATATCAGCTGGTGTCGGGGTGTTGGCGGAGGGGGCAGCCGCACCCATCTGCATCAGACCAAAGCCATATACTGGTCCTGTACGCTGTGTGCATTGTAACATGTGCCAAGGTCTGTCTGATGGGAAGCATGTCAGCCCCAGGGAGTATAGGAGCCAATTGGTAGCACTGTGACTCAATACACAATGTTGGTGTGTATATAAACCGAGGTTCACAGATTCAGGCCCTAGCTTTGGGTCATGTATTGCATGTCCCTGTGGCTAAACTTTAGCCCACAGTGCAGGTACAATACCAACATGTGCAATCCCCAATGATTCGGCCAGCAAAGGTACAAACACCCATCAGCCACACAGACAGGCTCCACTATCCACAGCTGCATGGAGAGTCAGGCTGATAGTACTGGCACACTGAGCGGGTGTTAACGTCAGCACAGTACTAGCTCCTGCACAAGGAGCACACATTAACAATGTTGGAGCTGATATCAGAACCAAGGTGGCAGGCAGGAATGCCAATCATCCCCATTTTTGCACAGTACATCGGTGTGTATGTGTGTGTGTGTGTGTCCATTGTTTTGTGACTTTCTACACCTCACTGAGCCTCGCAGTGCCTAAGCTGTTTCCAGCATTAATCTGCAAATGTGCATGATGAGGAGTAAAGTATTGTTGGTATGGCCTGAAACAGGGCAGATTGGCCAAGATGTGTCTACATCGGAGGTTGGGTCAATGACTGAGATGTTGTAGTGGCCGTCTGCCACTTGTATGGACTGGGTGGCCACAACATGTCACGTTGGGAGAGCACTCTCACTCTGACCATAGCACGGCTATATATCCACTTAGTGCTATATAGTGTCTGGTTCCTGTTGGGGGGGGGGTAGGGGGAGCCTCCTCTTCCTCCCACTGAACCAAGTGTTGGGTGCACATGGTCACTCTGTTGCACCAGACTGTCTGCCGTTGTTTATCTGTATGGCTGAAAACCCCAGCAATGGATAGCAGTTGCAGTCTGACTGTGCTTGCTGTGGGTGATTGTTAGACCTAGGTGGTTGGGATGTGAGGTTTTCCTGGCCTTCTTGCTGTGGTAATGGTAGAGTCGGCAGGACTCTAGTAACAACCCCATGCATGCCTGGATGCTGCCCCCTGATAGATGGCATTAGCAGTTTAACATGCACTGTTCTAGGAGAATCCCTGTTCAACAGGACCAGATGTGACTAGAACATACAGCATAGTGCAACTCTGCAAAAAACAAAGCGACTAACATATCACATCGCAAGCAACACCAGCCACACACTGGTAGTGATGGGAATCTGCAGTACAGGCAGCAATGACCATCTCTAGCACTGTGAGTTCTGGGGACCAGGTGCTGTGTGCCCATCCTCACCCTCAGGATGACTGCAGACACTGCTCAGTAGCACGGTTTGTAGCTATTGTGTGCTTGTATCACACACTGTCAGTGCATCTTACTGAGCTGAGGTGATGGATAAGTGCATTCTCCTTTTGGTGATCAACTGTAGACTTCTGTTCTGCATGTGCACTGCATCATGGGTACTGGTGGGGGCTACCTTATACCGGCACATACAGCAGACATTTTAGGCAGTGTCCTGCAGTCTCTTTGTATCCAGCCATTGCCATATACAGCTTTGCGGAGGTGTAGCCTACTGGTTAGTACAACGTCACCATAAGCAGGAGACCGGAGTTTGATTCCTACTTGCTCATTTTCATGCCTGTAACAGTCAAGGCTCTGCAGATCGGTGCTGCCAGCCCATACCACCCTCTCCTCAGCTGCCATCCTTCCCTCGGCCCATCTCTCTGCCCCTGTCGGCTGTGTACAATCATTTCTTCTTGTGCAAGCTGCTACACCATCTTTATCTTTATCTTTATTCAAACACTTGATAGACCGCCCAGGCCGAAGCATCAGGGCGGTGTACAATAACAAAAATGTCAGCTTCTGGAAACAAAAGATAGAGAAGAACGCCAAAAAAACGATAGGACAGAGAGAGATAGTGAAATAAGATAGAGGACAGAAAAGGCCCAAAGAGGGACAGGAGGAGGAGAAGAGGGAGAGAGGAAGAGGGAGGAAAGGGGAAGAGGAAAGAATCATGGAGGATGGAGGGCACGACAAGGGGATGAGGCGCCATCAGCAAAGGGAGGAAGATTGAAAGCCTGACAGAAAAGGTGAGTTTTAAGGAGAGCTTTGAAGCGAGTGTAGGACAGTTCGGTGCGAAGAAGAAGGGGAAGGGAGTTCCAAAGGGCGGGTCCTAGGAAGAAGAAAGCGGAACGGCGGGTAGATTCCAGGTGGGCCTGAGTAGGAGAAGGGAGGAAGAGACGATTACCGTGGGACGAACGAAGAAGGCGGGGAGAGGGCTGGAGATGAATGATGTTAGCCAGGTACTGGGGGGTGTCGGTGTAAAGAACCCTGTGAGCGATGATGAGCAGCTTGAAGACAAACCTGAACTTGATCGGGAGCCAATGCAAAGTGAGGAGACACGGGGATACATGAGAGCGAGCAGGGGATGAGGTGACAAGACGAGCGGCGGCGTTCTGGACAAGTTGAAGACGGCGGAGCTGAGAAGATGGGAGGCCTGCATCGATAACATTACAGTAGTCCAAACGGGAGATTACCAAAGACAGGATGAGAGTAACAGCAGAGGGTGGAGGAAGGATTGATCGAACAGCCTTGATATGACGTAGATGGAAAAAGGAGGTACGAATAACAGAGGAGATATGTTCGTGAAAGGAAAGGGATGGGTCTAAGATAACGCCCAGGTTACGAAGGGTTGGTACCAAAGGAATAGAATGAGAGCCCATAACAGGTGACAGCCTGGGGGGTGGAAGCCCAAATGAAATCCAGATTGCGGAAGACTTAGAGGGGTTAGCATGTAGAAAATTGGACTCAAACCAAGAGGCAATGGAGGAGAGACAGAGGTTGAGTGGACCGAGATCCGGGGAGGAGGAAGAGGTGTGATGAACTAGAAGGATGTCGTCGGCATAAATGTAAAAGGAGATAGGGGACTGTTGAATAAGCAGGGCTAAAGGAGCAAGGAAAGCATTGAAAAGCAGGGGAGCGAGAATAGAACCCTGGGGGATGCCACAGACGGAGGGGGATGGGGGAGAGACCGAGGTGCCAGAATGGACTGAAAAGTACAACCTACATGGTATTCTTTTCCGCATTTTGGTTCTTTGCGCTCGCCTCTCCTGTGCCTGATCTGCACGTCACCACTCCTACTCTGTCCTCCTGTCGCTGCAAACATCCTGCCTCTTCTGGCTCTGCTGGGGGACACATCTTCCTCATCCTATGCCAGGGGTCGGCAACCCGCGGCTCCAGAGCCGCATGCGGCTCTTTCTCACCTTTGCCGCGGCTCCGGAGCACACTGCCCGCCCGGTATTTATGGCGTTATGGGCTCCCTCCCTTCTTCTGCAGCCGCGGTTCCCTGCCTCTTAGGGAACCGCGGCTGTGCTTTTAAAATCATCTCGGAGCCCTTCCTGTCTTGACGGGCTCCGTGCAGCATTGTCCCGCCTCTAAAGGAAGTTGTTTACCACTTCCTTTGGAGGCGGGACACTGCGGCACGGAGCCCGTCCAGCCAGGAAGGGCTCCGAGATGATTTTAAAAGCCCCGCCGCGGTTCCCTAAGAGGCAGAGAGCCGCGGCTGCAGAAGAAGGGAGGGAGCTGACAGGGAGGGAGCAGATATGGATGGATGGAGGGGGCTGACATGGAGGGAGGGAGGGGGGCTGACATGGAGGGAGGGAGCTGATATGGATGGAGGGAGGGGGGCTGACATGGAGGGAGGGAGCAGATATGGATGGATGGAGGGAGGGAGGCTCACATTCAGGGAGGGAGGGAGCAGATATGGATGGATGGAGGGAGGGGGGCTGACATGGAGGGAGGGGGGCTGACATGGAGGGAGGGAGCTGATATGGATGGAGGGAGGGGGGCTGACATGGAGGGAGGGAGCAGATATGGATGGATGGAGGGAGGGGGGCTGACATGGAGGGAGGGAGCAGATATGGATGGATGGAGGGAGGGGGGCTGACATGGAGGGAGGGGGGCTGACATGGTGGGTGGGTGCAGTTATGGATGGATGGAGGGAGGGGGGCTGACATGGAGGGATGGAGGGGGCTGACATGGAGGGAGGGAGCTGATATGGATGGATGGAGGGAGGGGGGCTGACATGGAGGGAGGGAGCTGATATGGATGGAGGGAGGGGGGCTGACATGGAGGGAGGGAGCAGATATGGATGGATGTTGGGCGGGGGGCTGACTTGGAGGTAGGGAGCAGATATGGATGGATGGAGGGAGGGGGGCTGACATGGAGGGAGGGAGCAGATATGGAGGGAGGGGGGCTGACATGGAGGGAGGGAGCAGATATGGATGGATGGAGGGAGGGGGGCTGACATGGAGGGAGGGGCTGACATGGAGGGAGGGAGCAGATATGGATGGAGGGAGGGAGGGGGGCTGACATGGAGGGAGGGAGCAGATATGGAGGGAGGGAGCTGATATGGATGGATGGAGGGAGGGGGGCTGACATGGAGGGATGGAGGGGGCTGACATGGAGGGAGGGGGGCTGACATGGAGGGAGGGAGCTGATATGGATGGATGGAGGAAGGGGGCTGACATGGAGGGAGGGAGCTGATATGGATGGAGGGAGGGGGGCTGACATGGAGGGATGGAGGGGGCTGACATGGAGGGAGGGAGCTGATATGGATGGAGGGAGGGGGGCTGACATGGAGGGATGGAGGGGGCTTACATGGAGGGAGGGAGCTGATATGGATGGAGGGAGGGAGGGGGCTGACATGGAGGGATGGAGCACTGGTAATGGGGTTGAGGGGACGAGCACTGGAAATGAGCTGATTAGGGGAGGCTAGGACTGGTAATGAGCTGATGGGGGGGGGGGTAGGTAGGACTGGTTTTGGGCTGATTTGGGGAGGCTAGCACTGGTAATGGGGTTGAGGGGGGATTAGCACTGGAAGGTACTGGGAGTGAGGACTGGAAAGGGGCTGATATTGGGGAGGGTTACTGGGACTGGAAATAGGCTGATGGAAAGAAGTGAAGAAAACGAAAGAAGAGATAAGAAATGGCAGATGGACCATAGACCACAGAAAGAGAGCTAAGAGAAGACAGGAAAGCAGAAGCCTCAGATCGGGACCAGCATGATCAAAGAATAAATTGGTCAGACAACAAAGGTAGAAAAAATAATTTTATTTCATATTAGTGATTTGACTACAAAATCATCATAATTTTGAAATCAAATATTGTTACTTGTTGTTGTGATATTTTCTGGCGTTTTTTTTTTTGGTGTGTGTGAAGGAAGAGGGGTAGTCTTATACGGCGAGTATAGGCCAAACACCTATATTTTAACAGGAAAAGTAGGGGGTCGTATATAGCATTAAGGTAAGAAACAATATATGCAGTGTTAGATTTGTTTTAAATGTCGCAATGGTTTTGCGGCTCCCAGTTTTTTTTTTCCCTTCGGAAACGGGTCCAAGTGGCTCTTTACGTCTTAAAGGTTGCAGACCCCTGTCCTATGCCATAAACTGACATTGCAGCCTTTACATTGGCTCCCACATGCTCGTTCGCTTTACTGGCTGCCATATAGGGCGCCCACTGATACAACTGGTCCATCAGCTGCCACCTGCCCTTCCTTCCATCACCTTTACATTGACTTCCCTTGGTGCTCTATCCAGCATTAGGGTTACAGCCATTTTCGTGCCTTAAGGTGCATGCTTACGACCTTAAAGCCCTTAAAACACCTTAAAGCATGTTTTGTCACCTTAACGTGCAATATCCTGTTAACGTGCGTTAAAAGGTCTATAGGGCACTTTATGCTGGAACGCCCCCTACATGGCCAACACCTTTTATAGATTACTGCTCTTAATTGCTCCCGTTACCATCTGTTAACTTACTGCCGTTTAGTAAACATGCCCCTTTGTCTTTTTGTGTAACTCCATAGTAACTGTTACAGAATAGTTTAGAAATTTTTGGCTAGAAGCAGAGGCAAGAATTACAAGTAAATTTACTGGAAGCTATAAATAAGAAAAATAGACATTGTATATATAGTAGGCATAGAAACAGACAGCTCACTGTATTAGCCTCTAATTAGTCAAATAATAAAACAAGGGAAGTTTATGACTGCTTAGCGATAACTCAGTTAGTTAGGTTGAAAAAATACTTAATTTGCATATTTTCAAGCCGTTCCTTGTGTGCATCTCTGACAATTCCAGAAAAAAGCAATATGTTCTTATATCAACAAAACACTGCCATAGATCTTCAAACATACCAGAAAAACCTATAGCTACATTATCTCAGGGTAATACTTTTCTTCACTAAAAATGTTGCCCACCCTAGGCTGTAAATCTAGTTCCATTTTCAGTGCAACCATTGTTAATAACCTGTAAGTTTACATTGATATTGCTAAGTATCCTAGCCCTCCCCATTACTTTACTTTAGGTCTTAATTCAGAAATATTTAGGGGGTTTGAAGAATATCTTACAGCTGAGCAATACCAGAGACTTTCTCATCCTGTGGCAGCCAAAAGGAACCATAAATAGAAAGCAAACATGGTGATCTCACAGAACTAACAGTGGACCGTCAGGGTGGACCACGTCTCACAGGGTCCCAGAGCCTTGCTGAATAATATCCAGCCATACATGTATGTCTTGTTACACTACTCCAGAAAGGAATCACAGTTCCTTCAAACATTTGATAAATGGTCTCTGTTAGATACCGACGCGTGGTATCACATGAACAACAGAAAAACAGTCACAGTGAAAAATAAAAAGGTGAGAAATAATTTGGGGTGTGCATTCATTAGTGTCTATTCAGTTTGTTAAAGAGCCTTACAAATTACAGTGCACACTAAAGGGGGGGTTACAAAAGTTTTCTAAGCAATTAGCATGCCAATTAGCGTGCTCTGTTTGTGCATGTCCACAGTAACTGTTACCTCACTAATGTGTGCTAGTTCACATACTAACTGCATGCCGTGGAATGGGGCAGGAGGGGGGGGGGAGGAGGAGAGTGGGCATGGCGGCCGATGACAGCTAGTGATGGGATGGCATCATGCACTGTCATAACTTAATACCACCTCAAGATTGCTCCTTAGCCGTAGTACCATGAGACTGCTGCTAGGAGTTATTGCTGCCATTTCGTAAGCCTCCACATCTGGGGCAAGAGAGGAAGGGGACCACTCCTGTCCTGTTTATCAGGAACACTGGGAAGTCCCCCCAGTAAGGGGAGGTCAGGGGAATGGGAAGAGGGGTGGAGTTGGGGGCTTGGAATGGGAGCCGATGTGGAGAGGGTTGGCATGGGATCTCGGCTTTGATGTCATCCATTCTGTGGTGCTGAAGGGAAATATCTGTGGGAGGGGACCTTCAAGGGGATATTTCCTGATGGGCGATCAGAGTCGGGAAGGATCAGAGCGAGAAGGTACTTCTTCCTCAGGAGGCATTAGATCTGTGGAGGGGGGAGGAATCGTTGTGACCACTGCCTCAGCTTTCTTCCTTCCTTTCTCACAACCCACACCTCATTTCTTTCCTCGGCAGCTAGCATATGTGCTCCTCTGCTACTGCTGAGATGCAACACTGCTCCAATGTGGTAAGTTTCTGCAGATGTTAGTTTTGCCCCCTGCATTTACCACACAGGGTTTTCATTTACTGCACCTTGGGGCATGTTTATTAAGTCCCATTCCTGTAAGATATATGTAGACTGTGTTACCAGCACAGGACTTCTCACTAACTACATCTGTCCCCAGGGGCGGCCCAAGGGGGGTGCGGGCCATATGTGGAGACTCACTGCGGGCCTCATTTGCATAAGGGCCTCATTTGTATAAATATTTGCATAATGTTAACTTGCTCTAACTTTTAGTCTCTTAATGAGCGTATGGATAAAGAAAGACTACCAAATTTCTATATTACTATAGTGCCAACCGCCAGGCATATTAGGAAGTACTAAAAACACTGCCCATTTAGAACCCATAGCAAACCTGCGTCATCATAACTGCACTACCAGGACTCACAAAACATCAAACCCTACCTATCAAAAGGCAACACTGCAAATATTAAACCAATACATCTCAGACAATACCAATACATCTTCTACTGGGGAAAGAGAACAAGTGGCACTGTCAAATAGAAACTACATAAACAGAATACCTCAATGACCCCTGTCCAGCATTCCGGATAAAATCACTGCGCAATGAACTAAGCCCATTCCTAGCCAAGATCATGGGCCAATCCCTCACAACTGGGGTGTTCCCATCAGCCCTAAAACAGACCCCTCCTTAAAAACAACAAGCTCGACCCCAAAAAAGCGGAATCCTACCATCCAATCTCCAGCATTCCCCTACTGGCCAAGATAATAGAGAAGGACGTACAACAACAAATCCAGCACCACATTGATACTACTGCCCCACTCGACCCAAGTCAATACGGATTTAGAGAATCCCACAGCGTTGAAACCCTCCTCGCCACACTATTCAGTACCCTAATCACAGGGACCGATAACAGCAGTAAAGGCTGCTCTTTAATCTTCATGGACATTGCCGCCACTTTTGACTCGGTTAACCACGAGACTCTTCTGTCACGGTTACAAGGGAAGGAAATACAGGGCTCAGCCTTGAGCTGGTGCAAATCATACCTGACAAACAGATGGCAGCAGGTAAGAACCGGCTCATGGACCTTCAAGCCAAACACAAGGGGTCCCCCAAGGGTCATCACTCAAAGCCCTCCTTTTCAACATATACATGCAACCCATCTGCTCAATCATCCGTTCCTCCAAGGTCTCCTGCCTCGTGTACGCCGACTATGTGCTACTCTTCTTTCTGTTCTCAATCAACCAACCCGACTTCTCGACCCTGATAAAGTGCTTCGAAGCTGTCACAGATTGGCTCCTCACACAGAGCCTCAAAATTAATTTCAAGAAAACTGATGTCCTCTTCATCATTAAGAATCACTCCTTCACCCCGCCAACATCAATAAGAGTAAGAGACGCAGAGCTCTTCAGCAAGCCCACCATCCGATACTTGGGGATCACCCTTGACCAGCATCTCGACATGAAGGCACACATAAGCAATACAGTCAGATCAATTTATCATAAGATACGAACTGTCCGCCACCTGCGACCCTCACTGGAACCAGATGACTTTCAGACAATTTACCAAGCATTGGTAACCCCGCACTTAGATTATGCCAATGCTATTCTACAGGGACTCCCCAAGAACTCCCTGAATCCCTTGCAACTGTCAATGAACGCAGCCGCACGAGTCCTGCATGGAGCCTCCAGAAGGGGCCACATAATCCCTATCCTAAAACACTTCCACTGGTTACCAATCCACTGCAGACTCACCTTCAAAGTCTTACTAATGACTTTCAAGGCCATCAACAACCTATCCTCCAATTCCCTAACAGACCTTTTCCTCCACACACCCACAAACAGGACCATAAGGTCATTCGCTGTAAACACCCTTGTAATCCCTGGTGCAATAACAAAGTGTTCCCAGTCAGCAAGGAACAAAGCATTTGTATATTACGCTCCTACCCTCTGGAATGCTCTCCAAACCCCCATCCGGGCAATAACTGACCTCGCCCATTTTCGAAAGGCATTGAAGCACCATCTATTCCTCCAATATTACTCCCTAACCAGCGAAGCAACAAAACCAAGCCCACCCACCTCAATGACACCACCATTATACCCAGGCCATGATACATACCCACAGCCCGAAAATGTTCTGCCCAAACGTACAGATTACCCAATATGTAATTAGTCAGAGAGTGCCGTGTATTCCATAGTAACATCTGCGGCATACCTGCTGTTGAAGAGCGCAAATGTATAGAGTTGTATAGAGTTGTATATAGTTACCCCTGTTAAACCCAAGTTATAAAATCCTGTTATCTGTAATGTACACCGCATTGTGCTGCTGCTCTGTACAATTTGTTGTTGACTGTAAACCGCGCTGATTTTAAAGAGGTATAGAAATAATATAAATAAATAAAAACCCCAAAAGCCAAACTTGGAATGTACAACAACACTGGAGAAATAAAACTATAAATTAATTTCCTCTTGTAATAAACAAAACACAAAGATGTTAGCGATACATATTTTCCAAAGCTGACATATTCCAGTTAATAAATTCAAAATAAAAACATATTTTTCTACCTTTTGTTGTTTGGGCATTTTATTTTTCAGTTGCAATTGCTCCAGTCACTTTCTTCTGGTTTCTTCTTGTCTTCTGCTAAGTCTGCATTGTCTGCTGTCCATTTGTCATTTCTTCTCTCTTCTAGTTTTTTACCATTCTCTCTCTACATCTGCTTTAATATACTGATCTTTCCCCATTTGCTCTTTCCTCCATTTCTTTCTTTATTCCTTTTTCATCCACTCAAATTTTACCCTTCCATCCAAATCCCCACTTATTCTTCCAAAACCCAGCTAATCGTAGATTTTTCTTCTCTCCCACACAAAAATACTTTTCCCCTCTCCACCCTCATTCCCCCAGCCTCATCCCCTTCTAGTCCTCCCCCAACATCAGCTCTCTTATAATTCCAGCTCCACCCAGCATCCGCTCCCTTCTAGCCCCACCATCAGCCCATTTCCAGGCCAAGGGTGGGAGGTGGTGTATGTAGACCTGTATGTTACTGTAGCCCTACCAATGAAACTGGGAGTAGGCCTGGAGAACACCCACCCCCTTTCAAATCCCAGCCACAAAGGTCTAACATTCACCCACAGCAAGCACAGTCACACTGCAGCTGCTGTCCACCACTGAGTTTAACAGCTATGCACATAATCAACAGCAGACAGTACACTGGTCAACACACATTGCATGTGCTCAGAGGAATCTCGGGCACCCAGCAGTTGGTCAAATGATCAGGCCCCAGAGACAGGATGCATCACTAGAAATAAATACTACATAGTACTATTTGGATACATAGCCATGCCATGACCACTGCTCGGTCAGAGTGAGAGTGCCCTCCCAGCATGACATGCTGTGGTCACCTGGTCCATGCAGATGGCAGTCAGGCACAATGATGTCCCAGCCATTGCCCTACCCCCAATGCAGACACATCCTGGCCAATCCGCCCTGTCTCAGGCCATACCCACAATACCTTGCTCCTTATCATGCACATTTGCAGGCTAACGCTGAAACAGTTTAGGCCACGGGTGGCCAACTCCAGTCCTGGTGCACCACAATCCAGCCTGGTTTTCATGATGTCCCCAATGAATATCCATGGTATATTTGCATACAAGGGTAGTTGGTGGATGCAAATATATCTCATGAATATTTATTAGGGACATCACAAATACCTGGCTAGATTGTGGTACACCAGAACCAGAGTTGGCCACCCCTAGCTTAGGCACTGCAAGGCTCAGTGACGTGTGGAAAGCCACAAAACAATGGATATACACACACACACACAACACACACACATGCATGCACGCATGCACGCTCCTATCAATGTACTGTGCGAAAATGAGGATGGTTGGCTTCCTGCCTGCCACTCTGGTCCCACTCTCAGATCTGGCATTGTTAAGGTGTGCTCACTATGCAGGAGCTAGTAATATGCTCAGATATTAACGGCTGCTCAGTGTGCCGGTGCTGTCAGCCTCATTCTTCATCCAGCTAAGGATAGTGAAGCTTGTCTCTGTGGGTGTTTGTACCCTTGTTGGCCAATTCATTGGGGGTTGCATATGTTGGTGTTGTATCTCCAATTTGGGATAGAAATTTACCATAGGGATGTGCACTACATAACCCATAATTCACTGCTCATATACACACCAACTATGTGGTGTACACCACAGTGCTGCCACATAATTGCAACTGTCCCTGGGGATGACATGCTTCCCATCTGACAGACCTTGGCACGCTGCACTGCACATGGCGCACTGGATCAGGGCATGGCATTGGTCTGCTGCAGGTGGGTACTGCTGCCCCCTCCCCCCGCCAACACCCCCCCACTCCATCCTGACATGCCCATGTGCTGTCAGTGTTGATGGTGTGCAGTCCCAAGCCACCAAACATGCGGGTTGGCGGGTGCCTAGGGTGCAGGGCCCATGGGGGGGGGGTGGAGGCATACATGGATGGCCACATATCCTCCCCACAACCGTCTGCCTCTCCAGGAACCCCATCACCGTCTGCCAGTGGCATGTCTCCTTAACCTGGGGAACAGACGTCTGAGGGGTGTTATGTTAGAGGTCTATAAAATATTGCCCAGAGTGGATTGCGTAAATGTAGATCGATTGTCTACTCCATCAAAATGTAGTGGGACTAGGGACATGCAATGTGGCTACAGTACAGGCCATTGAGGACTATGGAGAGTGAATGGTTCCCCAATCAATGCATATTCAGACTCTGGAATCTATTTCCAGAGGATGTTGTAAAGACTGTCAGTGTGACTTGGTCACAGGAAAGTTGGGACAGGTTCCTGGGGAATGGTCTAGAAACCATCGCTAATGAGGGGCCCAGAATATCCCCTGCTTGCCCAGTACATGCACTGTGAAATCTGTGTGTCCTTTGGGGAACCAACTAGGTACATGTGACCTGGATTGGCCATGGTTGGACACAGAATACTGAGCATGATGGATGTTAGTCTGACACAGTCTGCATATTTTCAGGTCCTATGTTCCTATTTGCCACCTAGGCAACTGCCTAGTCCGTCTTCTGCACCAGTGGCCCTGACTATGTGACCCACATGCACCCTCCTTTGCCCCATATGAATCATCAACATAGTTCTCTTACATACATGGGCACTATGCTGTTGCTGCTAATGGAACATTACTATCACTCTCTTAGGCTCCCCTGTCTGTGATCACATTGCAGATGTTTAAATAGGCTCCCTCTCCTCAAAATACACCCTCTCCACCAGGTTTTCATATGCATTAGGGTTCCTGCCATTAAGATGCTGTAGTTAAGGGAGCATGCTTTGTTTCTTCACACTGCCTGCCCATTGACCCCCCCCCCCCCCACTCTTGACACCGTGGACGCCTACTCCACTCACAGGGCACATTACAATGCTGGTACCAGAGATTTAAAAAAAGATGTCCAGAGAGCTTATTCCACCCAGAGGTTGAAATAATCTCCCAGACATTTCGCCAGGCCTGGATGTACAGGGCTGACATCAGAATTGGCCCGGTATGTCCAGGGCTGGTGACGGCCCATTGTCCGCCCACTCCTCGTCCTGTGTCGCCCCTTCCCCAACAGCTCACAGCATGGTAGACCAAGATGTGTACACATGCAGGCCCAGTCCATGCCATGAATAGTGGGGATGGACGGCAAATTTGGATGTCCTTCCCCGCTATCTGCACCCCCTCCTGATCCAGTCTAACGTCCCCACGTGTTGTATGGGGAAGGTAGACGGGGGCGACAGAGGGGTGGATGGGGGTGACGTCAAGGTGGGTCATGAGTGTTTGCTGACCCCCTTCACACATGGCCACTTCCAATACTGGCCCTGTGTGTCCGGGGCCAACAGCATAGATGGGGAACGTCTGCCACCTCTGAGGTGGAATAGGTTCCCTGATGCCGCAACGGACTGCAGGCCTGGGGCTGAAAAGCAGTGGGTGGGGGCAGGGAGCCTCCCCCCCACAGCCTGATCCCAGCCTAGGGAGTCAGGAGCAGAGGTCAGACTGTGGGGGAAGTGGTACAGGCGCTGGTGGCTGGGGACCGCAACCATACAATGGAGCAGTGGTGTCATGACAACTGGATGCGATGGCGCCGCAGCACCATTGTACAAGCCAGACCATTTTAGCTGGGTGAGGCCTGTATATGCAGGCTGGGCCACTTTGTGGACCTGGCCTGCACATACAGGCCTGTTATGAGTCTGGTCCTGTGGGGCTATGGGTGCCCCACAGGATCGGCATTGCGGCTCCCTCCATGTGTCTGGTTCTAACTGGGCACATGGAGGGCCAGAATGGCCGAAATGGGATTGTGCTGATGGGGCATGGCCACAGCT
Organism: Ichthyophis bannanicus; assembly: GCA_033557465.1. NCBI lineage: Eukaryota > Metazoa > Chordata > Amphibia > Gymnophiona > Ichthyophiidae > Ichthyophis > Ichthyophis bannanicus. Next base: position 249,496,685 of record CM066041.1, on the reverse strand, counting down.
GCCCAGCCCTGCCATTCACCCCCCAGTCTCAGAGGCACAGGCAGCCTATCTCAAACAAAGTGTGTCTCTATAAGAGACCTCCTTGACACCACAGCATGTCAGTGGGTAGGACCATGTGACGGCCGGGGTGCCACCATGTCATCCATCTCACCCTTGGGTTCGCTGACCATGGCATCAGGTTTGGGCTGCCTCCGGCTTAGGGCATAATTGTGCAGCATGCAGCATGCCAGGAATATCCTGCACACCTTGGCTAGGGCATACAGCAGCTCCCCTCTAGACCGGTCAAGGCAATGGAAGCGGCTCTTCAGCAGGACAAACGTCTGCTCGATGATGGCATGGGTCGGCTGGTGTGACCGATTGTATCTGTCCTCCTCTGGTGTGCATGGGTGGATGATGGGGGTCAATAGCCACTCCCTCAGTGGGTATCCCTGTCACCTGTGGAGAAGGGCAGTGGCAGTAATGTTAACATGTTGCACCATGGCCAGCTATGTGGGCATCAGCATACCCCTGAACCACATGTCACCCCACCAGGCCCAACATGCATGTGAGCTGCAACCATGCTATGTAGTGCCCCCCCATACCTGGGTTCAGTCAGCCCTAACCCTTGTGCATCCCCAGCTGTGGCACAGCCCCAGCCCCCAACATATCCATGATATAGTGATTTTAGCTGCTGCCTCCCTTATGCATATGTGTAGGATGCAATCCTGTTTCCACCCACCGAGCAGCCAGCCACTGGTGATTGTACCGTCCTCGAAGTACGCATGTATTCCTGCCTGGCCTAGGATGTAGGAATCATGGCAGGATCCAGGGAAGCGTGCCATAACATCCAGGATCTCCATCTGGACATTGCAGATTACCTGTATATTCATAGAGTGGTAGGCTTTCCCGTTCCAGTACGCTGCCTCATGCAGGCGTAGTGGGCGAAGGGTCGCATGGGTACAGTCAATGGCCCATGATATTCAGTCACTGGCCATTTAGGCACACAGAAGGTTAGGCTAACTTTAGCTCAAACGCTATCCGGCATCAAATATTTGAGTCAAATTTAAAATGGTGACAACCAGCCACTTTGCTCGGGTTGGCCGCCACTTTTCGATATTGGCCTGCAAGATTTTATCGCAGCTTAGTAACTAGCCCCCTAAGATGGTTGTGAGCAAAAACACAATGAAGTAAAGTATGTATGGCAGTTACAGTGAGTGGTGGTGGTAACGATAAAGGAAGGAGATAATAGTACAGTTTATGGTGAGACACGCTAGGTGGACTGAGTAAGGCAAAAGGTTCTATGATGATATGTATCATTTAAGCACGTCAAGTTAGGGTTAAACCATACTGATATTGCCATGTACGAAGTCTTTGTACAGCCTGTTGGTTCCTATTACTTCACTTGTATTGTTTGTAATTCTGCTAATGTAGTTCTGCTTTTTTCATAGAAAAGCTGTGCATGAAATGTGTGCTCTGCTGGAGAAGGCTTGTCTGTACTTATAATATACAGGGAAACTGTTAATCTTTCACCCCATGCACTGTGCTGGAAAATTTCATCCATGTCAGAATTTGAAAAACCTAATTCATATTTATTTTCAAGGGCATGAAAAAAAGGATTAACACTAAACAGAAGCCCAACCAGGCTAAGATAACATCTTCTAAACTATACAGTGGAGTCATCACTTGCAGCACTTAGCAGTTTCCTTTTTGGCGCCCTGAGGGATAATGTAAAGTACATCTGACCCAGCACTCCACTCATCCCAGAGCTGGATAGGATTGGATTTCAAAATGAATAGGTTTGCCCACCTCCAAGGACACTATGTAGGAAGTGCCTGTACCAGACGGCACAAGGGTTCCATTGTCCTAAATAGTAAAAAATGTGGCGGACAAGACTAACCATTTGAGAAACTCTATTATACATTAATATGACTTCATATTTAGCCAGACCTTTTTACCTGATATTGTGAAATCATTACCCGAATGAATGCCTTCATTTTTCACAAGACAATGCTTTCTTTATATCTGGGAAGGGTAATGGGGTAGGGGGAGGGGGAATTTTATAACTGCTCTCATACATATAAGGTACCTGCATCCTGTTCTTTGTGTGGGCTTCTGTGAATTTTCTAACCAAACATATGTTCCTACTTCCCCCAGGGAAACAGGAGCTGCATTTACAAATGCTGTTTAGAATGCACCAAAGTGTGCACCGAAATGCAAATCTCTGCTTAACCCCATCCCTACAAACACCTCTCCTCAGCCCGGGCAAAATTAGATGTGCACAGACTATGGGGCTATTTTAGAAGCATTCCCACTCATAGAACAAGTAGCATTGAGATATGTAGACTGAAATACATGTCTCACTGCCATTGCAAAACCTGAATTTTGTAGATGTGGGACCGCTCACCACGTCTGTAGAGCCAGGGGGAGCGGTGGGGGCATAGAGTGGGAGAGGTGTGGGCAGGGCCTCCCATGAACAACAAAATGTGGACATCAGCATTTGCACCTGCCCCTAGGCATGAATATGTTGACGTTGGAGGCCCTCCACCCACTGGCTTCCCCTGGCTCTGTATGCCAACCCCACGGCAGCACCCTAATCCCCCCTCCCACCCTGCTGTGGCATCACATCAATTCCCCTTCCCTCCAAAGACCTTCCAACGAAAAAGCAAAAAATGAACCCCTCCTTTGAAGGCCCCACTCGACTGCTGAGACCCCCCCCACGCTCCAATAAACATCCCCGGGCTTGCCAGTGTCATTGGTGTTTAGCGGGAACAGGAGGACTTGGTGCCATTTGCACTGTGAACTTACTACTAGGGGTACCAGCATCATTTTGGAGAGGAACCTCATGCACAACAGGAGCGAATGGGCTTCACTCCTGCTCCTGCTGAACACCGATGACCATGGTAATCCTGGAAATCTTCATCAGAGGTTGGGAGGCTTTCAAAGGTGGGGGGGGGGGTTGGCTTTTAACCTTTTGGTTGGGAGGGCTTCAGAGTAGGGGAAATTGATGTGATGCTTCGGGGGGGGGAGGGGGATCGAGGTAATGCTTTGGGGGGGGGGGCATATCTGATCAGGGTCAGCTAGAGGGTCCTGGAGTGTAGGGAGCCAGTAGTTCTGTACCAGTATACCTCTGTGCTACTGCAGTAATTTTAGGAGGCGGCTCCCACATCTAAATGGGGAAAGATTTCTATGACTTTGTTCCCACAAGCAGCTTCCTAAAATCGCTGCTCCTGCCAGACGTGCAGAAGCATACCCATGCGCTCTTGCAGTTATTTTACAAGAGGCTCTATGTTTAGCAGAACCTCTTGTAAACTACTGGCCTAATTCTGCAGGTCCCGAGATGGATGTGGGAATTCTCCTCTCCATGTCCTTTCTAAACTTCCTCTTTATGTGTGCATAATGTTACATGCGTATTATGTATTTTATAAAAGCCTCTTTATATTGCAACAGAAATTAAGCGATGCTAGGTCAGACCAAGGTCAGTCGAGCCCAGCATCCTCTCCCTGACAATGGCCAAGTAAAGAAGATGCAATATCACCACAGTTATATGTATGAAAATTAAATTTAATAACAAACCTAATTATGTAAATGTAAAAGTTCCTACATGATCATGTCTCAGCAATTGCCTGCTTCAGGGATCATGTCGTACTTCTGTTGTGTAGCATAAAGGTTGTGCATTGGCATCAGTAGCTATTGTCAGGAAAGATCCCGTCCACAACAGTCCAGCCGTCAATTATTCATCCGGTGCAATGTTGTCACATCGAATGGAAAAAACTGTTGTCTCTCGACATGATGGCGCTATAGAATCAGTTGTTTGTGTAAAACAATATTTGCTTAAGCAAATGCTAAAAAAAGCATCTGGCAGCTCCCAAAAAGATTTATTTTATATAGCTCATTTGCAAAGATAAGCAATAGCCTCGCCTTGAATTTCTGTGCAGAAAGTAGAAACGTTTTTCAGTATCACTGCAGGAAAAGGGAATAGTCAACCCTTTGGGGTCAGTAATCAAATTAAAGATGGTAATGCAAACACCAGGAGGTTTTTTTTATTACCCACGGGGGTTGCACTATTAATCAAAGCCAATCTATGGCTACGTAGCTCTACTTTGATGATTGGATCTCTAAAAGTAATCTGCAAAGAAATGTTCCTGATTTCTCTAGGCTGCATAGAGAGGTATAACCAGAAAAAACAGAGGGGTGATGATGATGCCCCTGTGCAGGTCACTGGTGAGGCCTCGCTTGAAGTACTGTCTTCAGTTCTGGAGGCTGTATCTCACTTTGGGTATAAATAAACAATAAGCGGTCCAGAGAATAGCAACAAAAATCGTATGAAGTCTCTGCAACAAGACGTATAAGAAACTGGAAGACCTAAATATCCAGGAAGGAGAAGGGAAATATGATGCAGAACTTTAAATACTTGATATTAATGAACAAATGAGACTTTCCAAAGAAGGGGAATGACATAAAATGAAGCTGCAGGGAGGTACAGTAAACTCAAAAGCAACATCAGGAAATACTTTTTTAATGGAACGGGGTGATGGATACCTGAAACCATACCATGGATCTCCTGACTGCACTTCTGACTGTACTCTCTCTACCCTCAGATAAAAATTGGGTTCACGGGTCTCATTCTCACTTATGACCTGATTCCCGCAGCTGTTACAGAGAGTTTAGATAAATGGGTGTGGAGGAATTCAAACTCCAAGAGATACGCTCCTGGACTTCAAGACAGATGCAGTCCAGGAATTGAAGGCTGGTACAGGGAGAAGTGGCAGGTTTATTTTATTTATGTATTCAATCGGTTTTTTATACCGCTTTATCATTTTAGTCAACCTAGCATCGGGTTTTGATTCAGGGCCGAGCAGCTACCCTAGCGATGACCGGCACCTGGAAAGAGAGTGCTGGCAGAATTGTTTTGGGTCCCCACTGGAACTGATGCAGGTCGGAGCTATAGGGGAAGGGGGAGGAGGTCTCTACGGCTCCTGTGAGGACAGTGAGACACCTGGGAAGGTGAGAGAAGAGGGGAAAGGGGTAAATGAAGACAGTTAGAAGGCTGCAGACATGTCTAGAAGAGACGAGAGAGGTTTGTACCTGAAGGGTTGGTGGGTGGGGGGGAAAGGAGTTCTTTTTAGCCTCTACCCTGGCCTGGGAGGAGAGTGTGATGACCGAAGAACAGTGAGGAGAGAAAATATCTATGTCTGTTGGGGGAGGGGTGAATAAGGGGAGAGTGAGACAGCTGAAAGGGAAGAGAGAGGACTGCATCGGAGTGGGGGTTGGTGGGGCAGAAGGAGGAAATTTAGAGAAGGATGCATCAGGGTAGGTTTGGAAGATGTGTACATACGAGGGAAGAAATATACTCATCATATGCTCCCCCACCCTACACCCCTGGGAGGATGGGTGACAGGGTGGGAGGAAGTGAGGGAAGTGGAATTGCAGTGGGCTAAACTAAAGGAGGTAATAAAAGGGGCAACAGATACATATGTAAAGAAAGTAAATAAAAACAAGAGGAAAAGGAAACCTATTTGCTTCTCCAAAGAAGTGGCTGCACAAATAAAGGCAAAAAACTCAGCTTTCAAAAATTCAGAAGTTCGCAAAGAGAGGAACACAGAAAAGAATACAGAATAAAGCTAAAAAGAGACAAAAAGAGAAATAAGGATAGCAAAATCAAAGACAGAAGAAAAGATGGCTAAAGATCTAAAGCGTGGTGATAAAACCTTTTTAAGGTATAATTTAGGAGAAGAGGAAGATCAGAGGTGGACTTGCAAGATTCAAAAGTGCTGAGAATGGATTCATGGAAAGTGACATTGAAAAAGCGAAAAAGCTAAACAAATACTGTACTTCTGTTCTGTTTTTACTAAAGAAAATCCTGGAGAAGGACCACCTGCGATTGACAAATATACAAATGGAAATGGAGTAGATACCACACCATTCATAGAAGATAATGTGTTAGAACAGCTTGCAAATCTGAAAGTGGACAAAGCCATGGGACCGGATGGGCTACATCGCAGAATACTGAAAGAGCTCAGAGAGGTTCTTGCAGGTCCATTAAAGGATGTTTTTAACAGATCCTTGGAAAAAGGAGAAGTTCCACAGGACTGGAGAAGGGCTGATGTGGTACCTCTTCTCAAAAGTGGTGACAGGGAAGAAGTGACAAACTACAGGCTGGTGAGCCTTACCTTGGTGGCAGGAAAAGTAATGGAAGTGCTCCTGAAAGAGCCAATAGTAGGCTTTCTCAAAACCAATAGATTGCATGATCCGAGGCAACATGGTTTTACCAAAGGACAATCTTACCAAACAAATCTGATTGAGTTCTTAGACTGGGTGACCAGAAAACTAGATCAAGGGCATGCGATGGATGTGATCTACTACTACTACTGAGCATTTATATAGCGCTACAAGTCATACATAGCGCTGCACAGAGTTGTAAGAGACAGTCCCTGTTCATCAGAGCTTACAATCTAGTCAAGACAAACATAGAAGGTGTAGGCAGGGATAAAGCAAGGGGAAAGAAAAAGGAGATCAGGTGGGTCAAGATCCAAAAGCAGCAGCGAAGAGGTGAGTTTTCAGCCTGGATTTGAAGAGGGTTAGAGAAGGTGCCTGGCGTACAGACACAGATAGTTTGTTCCAGGCGTAAGGTGCAGCAAGGTGAAAGGAGCGAAGTCTGGAGTTAGCAGTAGAAGAGAAGGGCACAGATAGAAGCAGTTTGCTAGAAGAGCGGAGTTCCCGGGGGGGGGGGGGGGGGTTGTAAGGAGAGATAAAAAAAGAAAGGTAGTGAGGAGCTGCAGAGTGAATGCATTTATAGGTCAGCAGGAGAAATTTGAACTGGATGGGGAAACGGATAGGGAGTCAATGAAGTGACTTGAGAAGAGGAGTAATATGGGCATGACGAGCTGGCGGAAGATTAGCCGCACAGCAGAGTGTTGAACAGATTGAAGGGGAGAGAGATGATTCAGAGGGAGACCAGTAAGATTTCAGCAAAGCCTTTGACACTGTTCTTCATAGGAGGCTTGTTAGTAAACTGAACAGCCTGGGTGGTGAACTGGATCAGAAATTGGTTGACTGACAGACAAAGAAGGTGACGGTAAACAGAACTTACTCAGATGAAAGGAAGGTGATTAGCGGTGTGCCCCAGGGATTAGTCCTGGAACTGGTACTGTTCAATGTATTTGTGAGTGATATTGCTGAAAGACTGAATGGAAAAGTCTGTCTTTTTGCAGATGACACAAAAATTTGCAACAGAGTGGACTCCCCCGAGGGAGTGGACTCCCCTGAAGAAGTGGATAACATGAGGAAAGATCTACAAAAGCTGGAAGAATGGTCTAATGCTTGGCAGTTAACATTTAATGTGAAGAAGTGCAGTGTTATGCACTTCAGATGCAGAAATCCAAGGGAATTGTATGCGATAGGGGGTGAGAGGTTGGTGTTCACGGACCAGGGAAGGACCTCAGGGAGTGATTGTTTCTGAGGATCTCAAGGTGGTGAAATAGTGTGACAAGGCAGTGGCCAAAGTCAGAAGGATGCTGGGTTGCATACAGAGAGGAATTACCAGCAGAAAGGAAGAGGTACTAATGCCACTATAGAAGTCGCTGATGAGGCCTCACTTGGAATACTGTGTTCATTTCTGGAGACCATGGGGTATGTTTACTAAAACCCCGTTAGGGTGCACGCCACGCTAATGTGCGGATGCCATATAAGGAGTGGGCGTTTCAGTCAGAAAAAAGCAAAACCGGGATTAATCATGCGCTAATGTGTGCTGCGCTCATGTGCGCCCCGCACATTAGCACATGAGAAAGTTGTGCGGGAAGCAGAAGTGGCGCGCTGATATGCAAGCACAGGAACAGAGCCACAGTACAATGGTTAAGATACTGACCAATGATGCAGGGATCATGGGTTCAATCCCCCACTGTGCCCAATGAAGAAGGCTGGCTGAGGCATTACCTATTATAGGGAAGATTGCTTTAGGAGGCATTTTATTTTTATTTTAATTATCTCTACTAGCAAACGCACTCTCAAAGCGTGTTAACATAAGGCGCCCCATAAGGCACATTTTAAAGTGCACTGTCCGCCAAGGCACCCTAGAATGTTGCTTATAGGGCGCTTTATAGGGTGCCGTATGAGGTACCGCAAGGTTACAGCACTGTTTTTGATGGCAGCACTGTGCAGTGTAAGGAATGAAAATCATAAGTAGGTGCGCTGACATGCAAGGAGGAGTAGCAGTGAAGCACAATGGTTAAGACACTGACCAATGATGCAGGAGTCATGGGTTCAATCCCCCACTGTGCCTAATAAAGAAGGCTGGCTAAGGCATTACCTGTTATAGGTAATATTGCTGTAGGGGGCATTTTATTTTAATTAGTGCTGCCAGCAAACACACCCTCAAAGTATTGTAACATAAGGTGCTGCATAAGGCGCCTCATAGGGTACCCCAGAGGGCACATTTGAAAGTGCACTGTTCGCCACGGCACCCTACAATGTTGCTGAAAGGGTGGCCTATAGGGCACCATATAGGGTGCCCTATGAGGCACAGCAAGGTCATAGCACTGTGTTTGATGGCAGCACTGTGCATTTAAACGCATGGAAATCTGAAGTAGGTGCGCTGACATGCAACGAGGAACAGCAGTGTAGCACAATGGTTAAGGCACTGACTACTGATACAGGGGTCATGAGTTTGCTCCCCAGTGTGCCTAATATGTAAGGCTGGCTTAGGCATCAGCTGTGCAATGTACATATTGTTTCCTGCAGCACTTTATTTGTATTTTATTAATTGCTGCCAGCAAACATGCCCTCACGTGCCGTAATTGAAGGTGCCGCATAAGGCACCCTATAAGGCACTCCATAGGGAACATTATAAAGTGCACTGTCTGCCACGGCACCCTAAAATGTCCCCTATAGGGCACCCTATAAGTCGCTCCACAGGATAACGTATAGTGCACCTCATATGGACGGTAACCATAAGGTGCCCTATAGGGCGCCCTATAAAGCGCCCTCAGAGGCACCTTATGGGTACAGTATGCTGAGAGTGTTTTTGCTGGCAGCAATAATGTACATGAAAAAGAGATAATGCTTTGGGCAGCCCTATCAAATAACCCCACTGAGGGTTTGAACCCATGACCTCTGGCTCCACAGGCAGCGAAGTAACAATTGGGCTACAGCTCTACAGCTGCTAGCAAGCCCCTGGCTGGCTGCAGAGGGAGTGCACGTCACCACACAGACAGTCTGCTATGGTCACCAGGATAGGGTTAGCACACCCATACCCATGATGCACTGCACATGCAAATCAGCTGTCCACAGATAAACACAAGATGGGGTATGCACCCCCACAGCACCTCGGCCTGGTAGGGGGAACTGACCATGTGCACCCCCACAGCACCGCGGCCTGGTAGGGGGTACTGACCGTGTGTGTTACTGGCACAGAGTAGCTACACACTGTCACATTGTGCAGGTACTGTGCTCACCCTGAGTGTGCGGTGGGGCGCCCAGCACCAGGTCCACAGCACCGTCCATTGCAGAAATAGGCTATGCTGCAGGTCCCCAGCAGTGCTGATGTGTGAGGTAGTTAGTTTCTGCAGAAATACCTTGGATATATCTGTCTGTCTCAGTCAGGTGTAGCCCCCATGGACCCCTAGGAGGATTATGTACCACCACCCTCCTCCTCCAGGGCTGAGGGTGGTAAAGAGGGTCTTCCATCAACAGATCCACATTCTACCTCCCTGCAATGGTGGCAGTAGAGGGGACCAAAAACCCCAGTCCTGCTGGGGAACAGACCCCCTACAGTGCAGTCAATGCAGCTCTGTACACATCCATAACACAATAGCAGACAGACATTAGGCCTGGATATGCTAAGTTGCACCCCACCTCTATCTGATATTCTACTGCAGCAAGCCTTCAGCCGCTGCACCCTGCAAGGCGCTCCATCAAGACACATACCAGCTGCAAACAGTCTGCTAGCTAGTCCATAGTGCATGTTCCGGGTGGAAATGCATGCACCCAGAACTAGGATGTCAGCATACACAACAAGCAGATAAGTCAGTGACTGGACCCCAAAAGGAAACCCATAAATATCACATGAAAAAATTGCTATATAGCACTATAGGGGTGCCTAGCCATGCTGTGGTCACTGCACAGTCAGGGTGAGAGTGATCTCCCAGCAGGACATGCTGAGGCCACCCTGTCTGTGTAGGTAGTGGCTGGGCACTAAAATGTCCCAGCCAGTGCCCTATGCCATGTGCAGATGCATCCTGGCCAGGCCACCCTGTCCGGGCTATACCCATGGTACCTTGCTCCTCATTATGCACATTGGCAGGCCAATACTGGCAACAGTGCTGGCAGTGTGGGCTGTGGAGGGTGTTTGCAGCCACCACACACTGGATAGACAGACACACCCACCCACACCTATGCCAGCATTGTGCTACTATAGAGGAGTTTAACAGGCCTGGCCACCACATCAGTCCTGGGCACAGTACAGGCATGGATATGGTACGCAATACTGTTGGGGGTCACTCCCCAGGGTGGTAAACACTGTCAGAGACTAGACCTGAAGCACACACCACAGACATCAGAACGGTTGTTATGATGGAGCTCAATCAGCAAACTGTACTTAACGTAGGAATTGCTATCTGCCAGTAATCATAGCAAATGTTTGATAGCTGTGTTCCGTATACCCAGGTGTAGGGTGGCATTGATAAGGTATGCAAGTGCTAGTATTGGGAGATGCACGCAGGGCCCAATGTCCTGCCTCTCCAGGAGGCATTGGCCAATGGGGCCTGTGGGTGTGGGTGTGGGTGTGTCTGCCCCTGTTGGCTGCTGCTTTATGGCAGAGGTTCCCAACTCCAGTCCTGGTGTGCCAAACACTGTTCGTGTTTTCATGCTGTCCCTCATGAATATGCATGAGAGACATCTGCATACCATGGGGGTGGTGCATAGATATGCAGCACAGGCATCTTTATTAGAGGCAGCATGGAACCTGAATGGTGTTTGGCCCTCCAGGACTGCATTTGGGAGACTCTGCTCTAGGTAATGCGGCTGTTTATGGTGTCTGTGCTCGGTGGGGTAAAATATAGGCGTATTAACCATGCGTATGTTCTCTGCAATAAAGGTTTGTCCTTACTATCACGGTTTAGTTGTGGGAAAAATATGTGGACTGAATTGGCAGTAGCCCTAGCTGGGCTTTGAACCTGTGACCTTCTGTTCTTGCACACACTGTCTGTGTGCACTGCACCACCATGTTGCCACAGACATGCTGCATTCCCTGGGGAGTGCATGACTGTACATCTGACACGGCCATGGTCTGCTGTTGCCACCAGCTGCTGCCACCTCCACCACCAGTACCGCTCCATCCTTAGATTGGAGACAGCATAAGCCCTGAAGGATTTGTGGCCCTCCAGGACTGCATTTGGGGGAATCTGCTCTAGGTAATGTGCACGTTTCTGGTGTCTGTGCTCTGTAGGGTAAAATAGAGGTGTTTGAGTCATGCTTATGTTCTCTGCAATAAAGGTTCATCTTTACTATCACTATATAGTTGTGGGTAAAAGATGGGGACTGGATTGGCAGGAGCCCCAGCTGGGGCTTGAACCTGGACCTTTTGTCTCCAAACACACTGGTTGTATGCACTGCATCATCGTGTTGCCACAGAGACAGTGCATTCCCTGATGATACCATGACTGTTTGTCCGGCAGGGCCTGTCTGTTGCAGTGCATTGCACCCACCTACACAGGGCTAGGCCATGGTCTGCTCTGGGCAGCTGCCACTGTCCCCCTCCACCTTCAGTACCCCTGTGCCACCATGCTGACATGCCTTTCTGCTGGTGGTGCTGGTGGTACGCAGTCTCAGGCCATCCTGTGTGCGGGTAGGCGGCTGCCTATGGTGTGGGTTCTGGGGTAGGGGTGCCTGCATATCTGTCCGCACGTCCCCCAATCACCGCCTGCCAATGTTCTGTGCCCTTGGGGGTACCTGCTGGGTACTATCCCCTGTGACACTGTGCTAAATACTCTCGTGCCCATGTTGGGCCCTCATCAGTTGCTGTCTGGCTGCTGTTCAGTTTCAGCATTCCTAAGTGCCATCTAGGCATCTGCCTAGTCTGCACTGTGCCCCAGCTGCACCACAGCATGTGCCGCCTGCAGCCCTCTGTATCCCCTTTCCCAGCCTCTGCCCAGTTGCCCATTCTGACCTGCCCACCCTGCTGTTGTGGAACATGTGCATGCCATAGGTAACCTGTCCAATGGAGAGGTAAACCCTGATCAGTGTTATTTCACTGCGGGATTATTCACCTTGTATGGGGATGGAGCGTAGACCCTTCTAAAATTCATATTTATTTTTTGGGGCTTTGTTGGGAGTGCTTTTTGATGTTTCCCATTACTCTCAGTATTGCCCAGCTTGCTTATGATTTTTTTATATTTTGTTGGGGTCATTTTTAATGTTATTTGCCCTTTTGTTCCGTGCACATGTATCATACTGCTCACTTTTTGTAGGTTTCCCTGGTTTTGCTGTACATTGCTGACAGAAACGGTTTCTCTTCCCTTTAAATCGGCTCTACCGCGAGGTTTTCACTCGCGGTATTTTTTTACCTGAATTTCAGCCCCGCTCGTGTGTGGGGAGCCTCTCCCCTCCCACTCTCCACCCATTGACCCCGTCTCTCCGCCCCTGGGGAGCCTTCCTCCGCCCTCCGAAAGCCTTTCCACGTCTTTATCGCACATCAGCGTGCCGCGCACATGAGCGGGCACTTTAGTGCGGCGCGCACGTGCGTGGGGCACAAAAATGCATCATTAGCGTGCGCTAAGGTACCTTAGCGCACGCTATTGTGCGCCGTGCACTTTAGCGCCGTTTAGTAAACATACCCCCATATCTCACCAAGGATATAAAAAGTCTGGAAACAATTCAAAAGAAGGTGACCAAAATGATTTGGAGCCTGCGCCAGAAGACATTTGAGAAGAGATTTGAAGACCTAAATATGTATACCTTAGAGGAGAGGAGGGACAGGGGAGATATGATACAGATGTTTAAATACCTAAAGAGTAGTAATGAACAAACCAAACTTTTTCAAAGAAGGGGAAGCTGTAATACTAGAGGGCATAACATGAAACTGCAAGGGGGTAAACTGAAAGGCAATGTCAGGAAATACTTTTTCACTGAAAGGATGGTGGATGCTTGGAATGCCCTCCTGATGGAAGTGGTGGGGGCAAACACAGTGACAGAATTCAAAATGGCAAGGGACAGGCACAGTGGATCCCTTTATAGAAACAGGATAAAATCAAAATAAACTTAACTATCTCATATCTCAACAAATAGGGATGACCTGCACGGAGCGGTGGGTTCACCCCTAAACAAAGGCATATAGATGGGTGACCTGGATGGAGCGGAAGGTGCACCTACTCTTGCCATCTTGCTGGGCAGACTAGATGGACCATACTGGTCTTTATCTGTCGTCATATACTATGTTACTATGTAAAACAAGAAATTAAACAAATTACTATATTTGTGGGGGTGGCAAGTGGCAGAAGCATGTCAGTCCTGGTGAGTTTTAGAATCTCTGTCCCTTTCAGTGGCTAGCGGTGCTGTGCCAATAAGAAAGACCTGGGGGCAGTAAGAAAGACAGCCAGTCTTCTGATCATTTGCTCCTCTCTGCTCCACTGTCAGGAGCCAGGAGCAGTTGTTCACGACTGTAACTGTAGCAGCGCAATAGCAGGCAGAGCAGGAAAGTCGGGACTCCTAGCAGCAGCATTTGTAGGTCCACAGCAGTGAACAGGAAAAGTGCTGCTCGCCATGTTATCAGGATAGTTTTGAGGAACTGAAAAAGAGAGCGTCTGCTCTGGGCCTTGCTGGGTGCGCCGGCCCTATTAATATCACCTGCCTATAAGCACGACCAGTTAACCTAAGGATAAGAGATCTGGGGGAATCCTCACAGACTGGAAAGGTTATTTTAGCCCCCTGTAACACCTGTTATCTATCCAGTAGCAAATTTACAATGCTGCTATAAACATTACAGTCGCTCCCTCTTACTAACATCCTCAAAGTGCTAAAATGAAAGTGTTATTAAAGACAGATTATGCCTGCAACAGTGGAAGAAACCACTTCATCAGATTAAACAGTCACTCTATAGTCTGATGCCAGCAGAACAAAAATCAATGTGTTTTCTTTGTACGGAATGAATGATGATAGGCAGCCGGCACTAAATTAGCAACTGTCAATTTGTCTTCTTTTCTTAAGCTATTATGGAACAAAAAACATCAATTTGTTTTTATTTGAATACGGAATCCAGTGCTATCTAAAATAAAATGATCCATCACAAATTTGTCTGGTTGCGAAAATGGAAGCCATCATAGCTACTGACCTAAAAAATTAATGAAGCAGAAATAAAGTATTAAAGGTAGACTGGAGGTGAGCCTAGAAATGAGGTCCATTTCTTGAGTGGATAATATGGGCCATTTCAGGCCAAACCGTGGATTGCAAAGGAAGAATAAGGGGTATGTTTACTAAAGGGCACTATTTCCACTGCTGTCACGTTATCGGGCGATAAGGCACGTTATCACGTGATAATGGTGCTTTACCGGGCGCAAAGGTACCTTAGCGTGCAATAATGCGTGCAGCGGCACAAATGAGCGCTGAAGGTGGAGAAAGGCTCCCCGGAGGGCGGAGGAAGGCTCCTCAGGGGCAGAGAGAGAGGGTCAATGGGTGGAGAGTGGGAGGGGAGAGGCTCCCTGCACACTAACGCTGTGGATTCCTGGGCTGAAAACTAACGCCAGTGAAACCCTGGCGTTAGAGCAGATTTAAAGGGAAGAGAAACCATTTACGTCAGCAATGTACTGCAAAGCCACGGACACCTACAATAAGTGATAAGTGTGATACATGTGCGCGGAACAAAAGGGCAAATAAACATTGAAAAGGACCTGAACAAAATGGAAAAAAAACATAACCAAGCTGGCCAATAGTGATATTAATGGGAAACAGCAAAAAACACTACCGAGAAAGCTCCAAAAAAAAGATATTAATTTTGGAAGGGTCTATGCTCTGTCCCCATACAAGGAGAATGATCCCACATTGAAATAGCGCTGATCATGGTTTCCCCTTGATATTGGACAGGTTTCCTATGGCGTGCAATGTTCCGCATCAGCAGGGTTGGCATGTCGGAATGGGCAACTGGACAGATGCTGGAAAAGGGGATACAGGGGGCTGCAGGCGGCACATGCTGTGGTGCAGCTGGGCCACAGTGTGGACTAGGGTGATACCCAGATGGCCAATAGGAATGCTGAAACTCCCAGGGAGTTTTCTATCAACAAATATTTGGAATAGCTATGGGGGCTACGGTGGCGCCTTCCATAGCTACCCTATATATGGCACAGATTGAGGAAACTTATCTGTATGTGGCATCCTACTTTCAACGTATCCCTTTTTGGAAACGTTTTTTGGACGACATCTTTTTTCTATGGACTGGTACACCTGTTCAGCTACAGGAATTTTTAGTGTGGCTAAACAATCTTAAACCAAATTTAACTTTTACGGCTACCATAGCAGACCATAGCATAGATTTTTTGGATGTTACTATATTTCATGAAATGGACCATTTTCGAACTTCGTTATATCGAAAAGCTGTTCAGCGGAACAGTTTATTATCTTTTCAGAGTTTTCATCTTGGTCCTTTGAAGAAAGGCCTCCCTTATGGCCAATTTTTAAGATTAAGACGGATCTGCTCTTCGGTAGTGGATTTTAAGATCCATTCGGCTGAACTCTTGCAAAGATTTAGGGCTCGGGGATACCCTGAATATGTTATTCAAAGGGCATACCGTCGAGCTTTGTACACACACCGTGAATGGCTCTTTTCACAATCGGCTGTAGATAATAACAGTTTGCTGTCTGTCATAGTGGGGG
Organism: Ichthyophis bannanicus; assembly: GCA_033557465.1. NCBI lineage: Eukaryota > Metazoa > Chordata > Amphibia > Gymnophiona > Ichthyophiidae > Ichthyophis > Ichthyophis bannanicus. The sequence continues at coordinate 249,480,851 of CM066041.1, read as the reverse complement.
TCTTACCGTATAAGATATCTAGTACTGCAGTCGTGAAAATTCTTAGGAAACATTGGTCAATATTAGAGTTGCATTCTTGTTTTCAAAAATCTTTTACGGTTGCATTCTCTAGGGGGGGTAATCTCGGCGATGTTACATAAGAACATAAGATATGCCATACTGGGTCAGACCAAGGTCCATCAAGCCCAGTATTCTGTTTCCAACAGTGGCCAATCTAGGTCATATGTACCTAGCAGTTTCCCCAAGGGACACAGGTTCCACAATGCTTGTACTGGGTCAAGCATTGATGTCTTCGGTCACTTCTTAATAATGGTTTATGGACCTTTCCTCCAGGAACTTGTCCAAACCTTTTTTAAACCCAGCTACACTAACAGCCTTTACTACATCCTCCGGTAACAAATTCCAGAGTTTGATTACACGTTGAGTGAAAAAATATTTTCTTTTATTAGTCTTAAATAGTTTACCCTGTAGCTTCATTGCATGTCCCCTAGTCTTTCTATATTCTGATAAGGTAAACAATCGATCTACGTTTACCCGTTCCACTCCGTTCATTAATTTATAGACTTCTATCATATCCCCCCTCAGCCGTCTCTTTTCCAGGTTAAAGAGCCCTAACCTTTTTAGCCTTTCCTCATAGGAGTATCCTTCATCCCCTTTACCATTTTGGTGACTCTTCTCTGAACCTTTTCTAAAATCGCTATATCCTTTTTAAGATACGGCGACCAGAATTGCACACAATATTCAAGGTGCGGTCTCACCATGGAACGATATAGAGGCATTATAATATCTTTTGTTTTATTTTCCATTCCTTTCCTTTTCATACCTAGCATTCTATTTGCTCTCTTGGCCGCCGCTGCACACTGGGCCGAGGGTTTTAACATGGTATCCACAATGACGCCGAAATCTTTTTCCTGGGTGGTGGTTCCTAATGTGGAACCTTGCATCGTGTAACCATAGTTTGGGTTGTTCTTCCCTAGGTGCATAACCTTGCACTTGTCCACATTAAATTTCATCTGCCATTTTGATGCCCAGTCTTCCAATTTATCAAGATCCTCTTGCAATTTTTCACAATCCTCTTGGGTTTTAACAACTTTAAATAGTTTTGTGTCATCTGCAAATTTGATAACCTCACTCGTTATTCCACTTTCCAGGTCATTTATGAATATGTCAAAAAGCAGCGGACCCAGCACAGATCCCTGGGGTACACCACTATTCACCTTTCTCCATTGGGAAAATTGGCCATTTAGCCCTACCCTCTGCTTTCTATCTTTTAACCAGTTCCTGATCCACAATAGTACATTGCCTCCTATCCCATGACTCTTTAGTTTTGCCAAAAGTCTCTGATAAGGGACCTTGTCAAAGGCTTTCTGAAAGTCCAGATACACAATATCAACTGACTCACCTTTGTCCACCTGTTTATTCACTCCTTCAAAAAAACATAACAGATTAGTAAGACAAGATCTTCCTTGTCTAAAGCCATGTTGGCTGTCTCCCACTAGGTCGTGACTATCTACATGCTGAGTAATTTTATTCTTTATGATGGTTTCTACCATTTTTCCCGGTACTGACGTCAGGCTCACCGGTCTGTAGTTTCCCGGATCACCCCTGGAACCCTTTTTAAAAATTGGTGTTACATTGGCGATCCTCCAATCTTCAGGTATTAGAGATGATTTTACTGATAGTTCACAGATTACTGATTGCAGGTCTGCAATCTCATATTTCAGTTCTTTCAACACCCTTGGATGTATACCATCCGGCCCAGGTGATTTGCTACTCTTCAGTTTATCTAATAGTTGTAAGACATCTTCCCGATGTATCGATATTTCCTTCAATTCTTCCGCACCTTGTGGCGAGATCAACTGTAACAATGGACAGACCCAAGACACCGCCATCTTTGTCCATGGGACATCGTTCTTGCGGTGCTTGTCTATATTGTGAAACTTCTTTGACAGGATTTGACTGGATTCATCCTTTGACTGGGCGCTCTATTGCTCGTAAATGGGAGACTGATTGTAACACCTCTTATGTAGTATATTTAATACAACGCCCCAGTCCTTTAGTATATGTTGGAAGAACGATTCGCCAGATTAAGACTCGCATAGGAGAACATGCTTCACGACTTTGTTTGAAGATAGATACGGAGCCCATTGTCTTGCATTGAACCACACATTTCAGGACCTTCATTGGACAGTACTTGATCACATTCCTCATGACCCACGCGGAGGAGACCACGTCCGGATCCTTCAGGAATGGGAGCAGTTCTGGATATTTCATCTACACACTGTGCATCCGGCAGGACTTAATAAAGAACTTGATTGGTCTAGCATTATCTGATATCATTCTCTATACCGTGGGATTTCCCTGTGTCAGTGGGTACTCCCTGACGGTCTTATTGGCTGATTGTTTTTTTGATTGATGGCAGGGTCCAGCCAATCTCTGAAGAGAAAGCCTTTTAAATGGATCAGCGTTGTGAGTGGTTATGAAAAGCTATGATGGTGGCACTTGAAACAGGGTGATAACCCGAAACGTGCACGTCGTGCCAGACTTTGAGTATCTTCACATCAAAATTAAGTTAAGTTGTTATTTCATTCCATTCATTTGGAATGATTTTGGGATTTGCACATAATTAAAAGAATAAAACCGAGTGGAGGGCATTGTTTGCAATACTTGCCCCTTTCCGGTGATATCCGACAAATATTTGAAATGATTAAAAAAAAAGGGGGTTAGTGGTTTCTTTTACGGAAACAGTAGAGCAGCCAGACAGCAACTGATGAGGGCCCAACATGGGCACAAGTGTGTTTCCCACAGTGTCACAGGGGATAGTACCCAGCAGGTACCCCCAAGGGCACAGAACATTGGCAGGCGGTGCAGGGGGAAAGCGTGGACATCTATGCAGGCACCCCTACCCTAGAACCCGCACCATAGGCAGCAGCCTACCAGCACACTGGATGGCTTGAGACTGCGCAACACCAGCACCACCAGCAGAAGGGCATGTCAGCATGGTGGCAGAGGGGTACTGGTGGTGGAGGGGGCAGTGGCAGCTGCCCACAGCAGACCATGGCCTAGCCCTGTGTAGGTGGGTGCCATGCACTGCAACAGACAGGCCCTGTCTGACGAATAGTCATGGTATCCCCAGGGAATGCACTGTCCTTGTGGCAACACAGTGGTGCAGTACACGCAGCCAGTATGTTCAGGAGCAGAAGGTCACAGATTCAAGTCCCAGCTGTGGTTCCTGCCAACCCAGTCCCCATATTTCACCCACTACTAAACCATTGTAATAAAGAGGGAACCTTTATGGCAGATAACAGCAACATGCCTCAAATGCCTATATTTTACCCTACAGAGCACAGACACCATAGACATGTGTAATACCTAGAGCAGAGTTTCTCAAATGCAATCCTGGTGGGCCAAACACCATTCAGGTTTCATGCTGTCTCCAATAAAGATGCCTGTGCTGTATTGTAGTGTGCTAATACAGACAGAACCTGTAGTGCAGATGACGTAAACATGCCGAAAACACCTACTTTTTACCCTACAGAGCACAGACACCATAAACGCGCATTACCTAGAGCAGAGTCTCCCAAATGCAGTCCTGGAGGGCCAAACACCATTCAGGTTCCATGCTGCCTCTAATAAAGATGCCTGTGCTGCATTTCTATGCGCCACCCCCATGGCATGCAAATGTATCTCATGCATAGTGGCCATTGCACTATGCTCTGTGCAGATGCATCCTGCCCAGGCCACCCTGTCCAGGCCATACCCACAGTACCTTGCCCCTCATTATGCACATTGGCAGGCTAACACTGGAAACAGTGCAAGCAGTGTGGGCTCAGTAAGGTGTAGGCAGCCACAACACACTGGATCAGGGGTGTCCAACCCTGTCCTGGAGGGCCGCAATCCTGGCAGGTTTTTGGGATAGCCCTAATGAATATGAATGAGATATATATGCATTAGAGATATCCTGCCAACCTGACTGGTTTGTGGCCCTCCAGGACTGGATTTGGAGAACCCTGCCTTACACCTCTGTCACTTAAGATTGTGAGTGGGCAAGGTGCAGATGTTCTAGACATCAAAAAGGGTGGATAGCATTTATCACATTCCTCCTCGCTTCTCACCACCACCAAAATGTTATTATTAGACAACCTTTTGGTGGTGGTGAGAATCGAGGAGGAATGTGATAAATTCTGTCTGCCCTTTTGAAGTCTAGGACATCTGTACCTTGTCCACTCACAATCTTAAATGACAGAGGTGTAAGGCAGGGATCTCCAAATCTAGTCCTGGAGGGCCACAAACCAGTCAGGTGCTGGTGATGCACAGTCCCAGGCCATCCAGTGTGCCGGTAGGTGGCTGCCTATGGTGTGTGATATGGTGTAAGGGTGCCTGCATAGACATCCACGCTTCCCCCCGGTACCACCTGCTATTGTTATGTGCCCTTTTGGGTACTTGCTGGGTACTGTCCCCTGGGACACTGTGGGGCGCACACTTGTGGCCATGTTTGCCCTTGATCAGTTGCTGTCTTGCTGCTTTTCCGCTTCTTCATTCCTATGTGTCACCTAGGCATCTGCCTAGTCCACCCTGTGTCCCAGCTGCAGCCCCCTGTACCCCATTTGCAGCCTCACCAAAGTGCCCTCTTGTACTTGGGCACTATGATGTTGCTGCACATGTATCATTTCTATTACATTTTTTGGTTTCCCTGCCTTTGCTGCACATTGCTGACTGAAATGGTCTCTCTCCCTTGCAAATGTGCCTCTAGCACGAGGTTTTCACTGGCGCTACTTTTCAGAGCTTCATTTCACGGCGTTAGTGTGCATGGAGCCTCTCCCTGCCCACTCTTCGCCCATTGACCCCTTCTCTCCGACCCTGGGGAACCTTACTCCGCCCTCTGGGAAGCCTTACTCCACCCTCTGCACACCTTACCACTGCAGGAGACGTTATCGCGCGATACGTGATGTTCTCGCACGGTAATGCACCATTATCACGCGATAACATCGCAGCTGCTACATTTGCACCGTTTAGTAAACATACCCCCACGATGCCTTTGCATCAAAATCTAATCCTCTACTCTTTCACAACGTCCTCAGTCTGCAACATCTTTCTCTTTTTAAGGGTCCTCAATCCAGATTTTAGATTTTGAACTACTGTGGGCTTGACATGCCTTCCGAATAACTTTTCTGTTGTCCCTGTCATTGAGATCATACTTTCAGGACATATCAGGGGAGCAAAGGGGGGTTCTGATAGATGTAACTATATTTTATCTACATATATGCACATACTTGTGTTCTGAACAGTGGAACTTCCTGTTGAGTTAGATTTTGCCTGCACAATTCATTTTCATTGATTTTTTGCCGTCTGAAATTGCAGAATTAAATCCTAGAGTAAAGACTCACCATTTTATAATTGTGTACACATACACATTTGTAGCGTTTTTATTCTTTCCAACCCAATGGCAGTTGGAAAGAATTATATAAATGAAGTCAAGAATGTCTGTCTGCCTGGGGGCAAAATAACTCCCTGGAAATTTTGTGAAACTGAATGAAACTTGGCCTGTGGGAAAAGCTGGCAAAAAGACACAGCGCATTTGAAAAAGGGCCAAATCAGACCAAGGGTTCCAAAGAAATAGGCCCCCAAAAATACTAGACCAATGTATTTCTATGGGAGACAGAGTTCCAGCTTCTGTAACATAGAAACTTACATACACGACTCGTGACATGTTCGAAAGTGCAGTGCCTACAACAAAACTCCAATGGTGGTCTGCAGCTGAGCCTTTCCTTGGGTGAGAGAGGCGACCAGCAGCGAGGGTCAGACAACCAAGGTCAGGATGCTGAATTGGGTTTGCTGGTGTCTTCTCAGCACATGCCTATTCTGAGTCTGCTGGGGGAGCAGTCACCAGCAGGTTTGCCTGCTTTGGATCATGGGGACCAGATGCTGAAAAAGATGGAGGAGGGGTTATCTGTAGGTTCTGGACTGGTTGGGATTTACCCCAGTTCGTCCGGAGATATTCATGCTGGAAACTATTTGGGAAACTATTGTCTCCCTGGGAAAAGCTTTGCTACCTCAGATGTCAAATTTTGCTGTTAAAGTTTCTTCTCATGCTAATGCGATTGAAGCCTTAAATGCTCAGGTTACAACTGTCCAGACCTCCCTTACAGATGTTAAATGTAGAGTGGATGCTTTGGAGAATCAAGTTCAAGCTGATATTAAGCATTCCTCTGTGATTCAAACAAAGATTGAGCATCTTGAAAATCAGGCTCGTGCTGCAAATTTGAGAATTATTAACTTTCCCATGATGGCTATGTTTTCTGCATGCGAAATGTTTACAAAGTATTTGACTGAAGCTTTAGCGATCCAGGTGGAGACACATCTGCCGGTAGTCAAATTGTCAGAAGAAATCCTCGTCAGGGGAAACTGGGGTACAACAAGCAAGACCAGCCTGTCCATTGTGTAAGAATGTTGTTCGCCCAAGGCCCCGTGCTTCAAGGGGCCATTGCAAACTTCATTCTCACACCTTTCCCGGCACTCATGCGCTTAACGGGAACACATCTACCAGTGCGAGGGAAAATGCCTCTCTTCATGCTGACGGCTGTGCAGAGGTGAGTTGGGGCCTCGGGTGGGCCTTCCTGGCTCCCTCTGAAGCCGCTTAGTCAGGCGCAGGGCTCTTTGAGGGGGGGCGGTCTAGGATAGGACTGGAAATGGCCGATGGAAGGGCTAGGATTTGAAATGAGCCGATGGGGGGGGGGGGGGGTAGGATTGGAAATGGGCTGATGCAAGGGGATGGGAGAATGGGACTAGAAGGGAGCGAATGCTGGGCAGGGCTGGTACTAGAAAGGGGCTGATGTTGGGGGAGGACAACAAGGGGATGGGGCTGGTGGAGTGAGGATGGAGAAGGGAAAATATATTTTGTGGGGGAGGGAAGAAAAATCTACGATTGGCTGGGTATTTTATTTATTTATTTAAAACTGTTTTATATACCGCCCCTTCCAGCGATCAAGGGGGCTTACATCGAACAATTAGGTTACATAGAACAATGTATAACAGTAAAGAACGATAAGCTATATACATAAAACATACCAACCTCCAATGACCCCAGAATGGGTATTGTGTAGGTTAGTTGAAACAAACTGTATACTGTGGGCCGGCAGTCATACTAGGCGGCTGCCTAGTAGGAGCGGCGGGCCATATTACTTGTGTCTTGCTTCAGCCTGGTAGCTGAGGCCCTTAATTGTGTAGTTGTGGGGCAGTTAAAGCAGTCCAAGTGGAAATAGGCCAACACAGGAAAATTTATTTCTAAATTTTATTTTAATCATCAAGTTTGCAAATTGGACCTTGGCAGAAGGTTCCAAACCATTAACAGAAAATGAGGATATTTTCTCCAACAAAAAGCTTATTTATGAAGGTACTTCAGCAGTGCTATAACAAATCAGTTTCCTTCAGTCTTTGGAACAAAACAAGTTTCCTTTTTTCATCCAAACAAAACCACAGTTGAAAATCACTGTTGCAAGTAAAGTCCAGCTAACCTTGTTAGCTTCTCCCAGCTGTTTCAGGTAAGCTTGAAAACCCTCTCTACTTTTCAGCATAGGAACTAAACTGCTGTTGAAACAGTTTCATAGCACAAGTACTATTTCAGCTTTAAAAATGAGACTTCTTTCCTTCCAGCACTTCACAGTATCAATGGCTCAGCATAAACTACTTCTTGGCTTTCTTTATAATATCGAATAAATGCTTTCTAAGCACTTCTCATGCATAATGAACATTCCATTGAGACTTCTGTAGAATCTGAATCACCTTTATAGAATTCCACCTCCATTTCTTCCTCAGTGCTACAAGGTTCAGGGACTGGGATACGTTCAGGGATTTCTAGTTTCACTTTCTTTAAAAGCTTAAAAGGTTTTCCCCAATGAACATTCCTTCTTCCCCCTGGAATAATGTCAGTGCTCCTAGACTTCCTTCCCTTTAGTGAGTCACTTAAAGGTACTGTCTTGTTTACCTTGCTTGTAGAAACCTTCCTTCTGTCAGGCTTTCTAAAAGGCTCAGTTTCTTGCTCAGAGTCTGAGCTGCTTGCCTCTGAGTTAGAACTATAGTCCTGGAACTCTCTCAAGCTTCTTCCTGCTCTTCTCTGGCCCTGTCACTTGCTTTGGCAGTTCTGTCTGCTTCTCCTGGTTTCACCAGTTCTCTCTGTGCTCTCTCCCAGCCCTGCTGTGCTCTTCCTCTTCACTTGCTGACTGACCACGTTTAAATGTTTGCCAGCGTGCTTCCCTTTCTGGCCCCACCCTCTCTCTCCCTGGTTGCCCTGGAGACTGGGTGTGGCTTCAGGCTAGCCTTGCAAGTATGTGTTTCAGCATTACTTTCATTTTGGGACCTGTGCTTAGGTGAGCCCATCCCCCTCTTAGGAGAAAAACCGTCTTTTTTTTCTCTTTCCCAGGTCTGTGTTGCACCTGTCTCACCACAATACATATTAGCATACATAACTATATACAATTAAGTGTGTGTGGCATACCTAAATGGATGTGTTCATTATGCAGTGAGCGGAAGTGGGGGGGGGATTCTACCTAGGCAGATACGCTAGGAGAATGATGATTTGCTGAGGAACAATTTTTTGCAGTTGGAGTGAGGTTTTCTAATGTGGTGCCATAATGTTCTTTAAAGAGCAGGGTTTTAAAGTCCTTTCGGAATTCAAGGAGGTCCTTTATTGACCTGAGTGTGTGTGGAAGTATGTTCTATAGTGAAGGTGCAGTGTTGGTAAAAGCTCTATTACTTGTAATTTGTTTTGTGTAGCAGAGTGAGGCTGGGGTAGATAGAAGATTTCATTTACTTTTTCTTCTGCTTCTGTTTTCCAGTTGAGTTTGTATCTTGGTAGACAAGATTGATGGGGAAATGCAGTTGATGAGCTTGAAAATGATGACTAGTGATTTGTAATTTATTCTACTAGTCACTGGGAGCCAGTGAAGATTGTACAGAATGGGGGTGATATGGTCCGTTAGTCTTGCCTTGGATATGACCATCGCTGTAACGTTCTGGGCTAATTGGAGGGGATGGAGGATCTTCTTAGGCAGTCCCTGCAATATGCTATTACAATAGTCCAGTTGGGGCATGATGAGTGCCTGGACTACTGTACGGAAATCATGAGTTTCTAGGAGGGGACAAAGATGTTCTACTGTCTTTAATTTGTAAAAGATAGTTCATGCCATATGTTTGATTTGAGCTGTCATCGAGAGCGATCTATCAATTATGATACCTATTGGGAGAGTAAGTGGGGATTGAGGATGGAAGGGTGAAATTTGAGTGGATGATAAAGGAATAAAGAAAGAAATAGAGGAAAAAGCAAAAGAGGAAAGATCAGCATGTTAAAGCAGATATAGAGAGAAAATGGAAAAAATCTAGAAGAGAGAAGAAAGGACAAATGGAGAGCTAGCAGAAGACACAAAGAAATCAGAAGAAAGTGACTAGAGCAATTGCAACTGAAAAATAATATGCCAAAACAAAAGGTAGAAAAATACTTTTTTATTTTGAATTTATTAACTGGAAAATGTCAGCTCTGGGAAATGTGTATCGCTAACGTCTTTGCGTTTTTGTGTAGTGTTGTTGTTGTTAAGTGCCGTCGAGTCGGTGTCAACTGCTGGCGACCCTCTGCATAGTTGACCTAAACTTTTTTCAGTCTTCAGCCAAGTGGCTCATTGTTGATAGAGTGGTATCCATAGCTGCTGTTATTGTATCGATCCATCTCATTGCCGGCCTTCCTCTTTTGCGTTGACCTTCTATCTTGCCAAGCATTATGTCTTTCTCCAATGATCTCTGTTTAGTATAAACCTGTTAAGTAAAAAAAGGAAATTAATTTATAGTTTTATTTCTCCAGTGTTGTTGTACATTCCAAGTTTGGCTTTTGGGTTCCCAATTTAATTATTGTCTTTCTATTTCTAAATTGTGATCCCTTGTTCTTTGTTTGGTGACGGTCTATGTTCTGCATGTGTAACCGAGCTGAGGTATTCTGTTCATGTAGTTTCTATGTGATGATCCCACTTGTTCTCTTTCCCCAGTAGGAGATGAATTGGTATTCTCTGAGATGTATTAGTTTAATATTTGCAGTGTTGCCTTTTGATAGGTAAGGGTATTGTGCGTTGTGAGTCCTGGTAGTACTGTTATGATATAGTGGGTTTGCTATGGGTTCTAAATGGGCAGTGTTTGTAGTACTTCCTAATGTGCTTGGTGGTTGGCACTGGAGTATAGTAATGTAGAAATCTGGTAGTCTTTCCTTATCCAGACACTCATTAAGAGGTATGTTTACTAAACGTTAGCGCACGTTAACATTATGCAAATATTTATACAAATGAGGCTCCTTATGCAAATGAGGGCCCGTAATGAGTCTGCACATGGCCCCGCACACACCTTGGACCACCCCTGACAAGAAGTTGATGTTCTAAATGTCTCAGAATTATTGAAATCATCTGGTTTAGAGGTGGTAACTTCATCTACTCTATTGGTGACCTTTGCATTAATTTTAGATAAGGAATGGCTTTTGAAATTAATTTTTAAGAAAAGGAATGTATTGTTTCATGGTTTGATGATTAGGATCTACCCTGATCTCTCTAGGGAGACACAAAAGAGACAGAATGAATTTTTACTCCTCCATCTGAGGGTTCAACAGCTGGGAGAGCTTGTTTCTAAAGCATCCTTGCAAATGTCTGATCAAATATCAGTCTAATTCCTATATTTTTTATGAGCCCTCTTAGCTGTTAGTCTTCATGAATGCCTGTGGTTTGGAGGCCTCTATTAACTCCCCAGTGTTAAGCAAGTAACTGTTCTTAAACTCAGTAATTTTCCTATGTTTTGTTTCTTTGGAATTTATTTGCTTTGAATTCTTCCCTCTGAATTGAGGGCTTGTGAGCATTACTTTTGTTAGTTAATGTGAAATATTTTGTATTTTTGCATTTTTTTGTATATATTATGGTATGCTCATTTTCTGTACAAGACTGACTCTTGGATACTTGTTTAAATTGCATAAATATAAAATGTTTAAAAAAAGAAACTTACTTACATAGAAATACAGCAATTAGGGAATTCCTCCTTCTCCCTGTTCTCTGTTCTCGCAAACCCCCAAACTGTGTCCACCAACAACAAAACCCCCCCTCAAAACTTCCCCATTACTCCATACATTGCCCCACCCCCAAACATAGTCCTTTGCAGCTGCCTTACCAACTCATCAGACTGCTACCACAAAAAACCAACCCTCTCATAACTGCATCACCACCTTGCAAATTGCCCCACTCCCAAAAATGCCACCCCAAAACCGCTTGCCATAACACAAACTGCCCCACTGTCAAAATACCCTCCTTAAACTTCCCTACCACTCCACAAATTGACAAATCCCTAAAAATACCCCCTCCCCCACAACTGCTCCACAACCCTGTCAACAACCCCCCTCCCGGAATTGCCGTGCCCACAAAAACCACCATGCTGCAACTGCCCCATCAACCCTGCCCACTGCTCTACCCCTAAAAAAGGACTCCCTTACAACTGCCCTACCATTCCTTAAATTGCCCTACCCCTAAACAATGCCCCAGCAACTTCACCACCACTTCATAAAATGTCCCACCCCACAACTTCCCCCTGCAACTGCCCCACCACCTCACCAAATGCTCCCTCATATTCCCTACCACCCCACATACTGCCTCCAACCCCAAAAACTACTATCCTACAATTGCCACATCCCAAAAACTACTCCACAACTGTACCACCACCATGCAAACTGCCCCACCTATCAAACATATTTCCCCCATGATTGCTTCACTCTCAAAAAATTTCCTCATGCAAATGCCCCACCCTCTGTTCACTGTGGTAGGATTTGCCTCTTTTTGCTGGACAATATTTTAGGGCCTTACAGACAATCAAGGTGCTATGCTGGTCCTCCTGGCTTAATGTAGAGTCTTCCAGCCAATTCGGGCACTGTGCTGGTCTTTTTGCCATTTTACTCCTAAGTACCTTGGTGTGCTTCCACCAATTGTGGTTCTGCTTTGCCGTCTTCCATTATCTTGAGAGATTCATTGCACTCTTTGTACCATGTTGACTTTCTGATGGCAGGTTCTGTTACTCATTCTGTAGGTATTCTTTGTCCTTTTTCTGGTGCCCCTGGGGAGTTTGCGATGCTCTTGATGGCTTGTAGTGCTTTATAGAATCCTGCCATCAAGTTTCAAACAAGTTTGATTGAAAATGTATTGCAAGCCTGACTGTTCCATTGTAAAATAACTTCCTTCCTAGATCTAATGGGGATGAATGGGATGAACAAATGCTTTGGTTCCCAAAGACTAACCGAATAGGTATACGTATTCTGACCAACAAAAACAATCCTCAAAATCTTTGACATGAACATGCTTAGTGTAAAAGTCATTTAAGTTTTATTTTGATCCCGAATTCTCCTCTTTCTATTTGTGGATCCTCTTTGTTTATCCCATGCCTTTTTCAATTCAGTCTCTGCTTTTGGCCCCACCACCTCCACCGGGAGGGCATTCCAAGTATCCACCACCCTTTCTGTGTAAAAGTACCTCCTGATGTTGCTTTAGTTTACCTTCTTGTAGCTTCATTTCATGTTCTCTAATTTTGTAGCTTCCGTGTCATTGAGAAAGATTTGTTCATTAATACTTTTCAAGGATTTAAAGGTCCGTATCATATCTCCATTGTCCTTCCTTTTCTCTAGGGTATACGCATTCAAGCCTTCAAGTCTTTTCAACTACATCTCCTGACGCAGACCTCATACCATTTTGGTTGCTTTCCTCTGTACTGCTTTAAGTCTTTTTATAACCTTAGCAAGATACACCTCCAAAACTGAACACAGTATTCCAAGTAAAGTCTTACTAACGACCTATACAGGGGCATTATCACCTTCTGCTTTCGGCTGGTTATTCCCCTGTCTATGCAGCCTAGAATCTTTCTGGATACTAAGACTTATCATTACTACTACTTCTCATTTGTATAGATGTAAGACACAGTCCCTATTCACGCATTGTCACATTGTTTCGCCTCCTTGAGATTCTCAGACAGTATCACCCCAAGGTCCCTCTCCTGCACCTTGCATCCGACTCTCATCTGCTATCACATACAACTCCTTTGTATTTCTGGATTCCCAAGTACATAACTCTCCACTTCTTTGCATTAAATCTTAACTGTGTTGCAGTAGACCATTTTCTAATTTTCATAGATCATTTCTCATATTGTCAGCTATCTCTGTGGTGTTCCCCACCAACAGATCCACAGTCTCCATCCCTGCAATGGTGGTAGTAGAGGGGACCATCAACCCCAGTCTTCCAGAACAGATACCCTACAGGGTAGGCAATGGCAGACAGACAGTAGGCCTGGAGATGCTCAGCTGCCCCCCACCACTATTTGACATTCTCCAGCAGCAAGCCCAGTGAGCCTCCAACCCCTGCACCCTGCAAAGTGTTCCAGCCATACACATACTAATTACAGACAGTTTGTTAGCTAGTCCATAGTGCATGTTCCTGGAGGAGATGTGAGCACACACACACCAAGCAGCTAAGGCAGTGATTGGGCCACAGGAAAAAAAGAACCCATAAAAATCACTTGAGAAAAGTACTAAATAGCACTATGGGGGAACCTGGCCATGCTGTGGTCACTGCTCAGTCAGGGTGAGAGTGACCCCCCCCCCCAGCAGGACATGCTGTGGCCACCCTGTCCGTGCAGGTTGGTGCCGGGCACTACAATGTCCGAGCCATTGCCCTGTGCCCTGTGCAGATGCATCCAGGCCAGGCCACCATGTCCAGGCTATACCCACAGTACCTTGCTCCTCATTATACACATTGGCAGGCTTACACTGGCAACAGTGCAAGCAGTGTGGGCTGAGGAAGGTGTTGGCAGACACCACACACTGGATAGACAGACACACACTCCCACACCTATGCCAGCACTGTGCAACTATAGAGGCTCTTGGCAGCCCTGGCCACCGCACCAGTCCTGGGCACAGTGCAGGCATAGCTATGGTACACAATACTGTTGGGGTCAATCCCCAGGGTGGTGAACACCGTCAGACACCAGACCTGAAACACACTCCACAGACATCAAAGAAGTTGGTATGATACAGCTCAATGAGAAGATTGTGCTTAACTTAGGAATTGCTATCTGCCAGTAATCATAGCAACCTCTTGATATATGTGTACCGTATTCCCAGGTTTAGGGTGGCATTCCTAGAGTATGTAAGTGCTAGTATTGGGAGATGCACGCAGGGCCCAACATCCTGCTTCTCCAGGAGGCTTTGGATACTGGAGCCTTTGGGTGCAGGTGTGTCTGCCTCTGTTGGCCGCTGCTCTAGGGCAGAGGTTCACAACTCCATTCCTGGTGGGCCAAACACTGTTTGGGTATTTATGCTGTCCCTAATGAATATGCATGAGATATATCTGCATATCATGGGGGCGGCGCATAGAAATGCAGCACAGACATCTGTATTAGAGACAGCATGAAACCTGAATGGTGTTTGGCCCTCCAGGACTGCAGTTGGGAACTCTGCTCTAGGTATTGTGCACGTTTATGGTGTCTGTGCTCTGTAGGGTAAAATATAGGCTTTTAAGGCATGTTTATCTTATCTGCAATAAAGGTTCCGTCTTTATTACCACGTTTTAGTAGTGGGTAAAATATGGGGACTGGGTTGGCAGGAACCACAGCTGGGACTTGAACCTGTGCCCTTCCGCTCCTGAACACACTGGCTGTGTGTGTACTGCACCACCGTGTTGTGTGATGAGAAGAGCTCTGCTGAGCCCATGGAAATAGAGGAAAATTGTAAATATACCTTTAAGGAGAGAGACAGGCAGGGAAGTCACAGCTTTCAGAGTGCAGGTAAAGGAAGAAAACACGCAGTCACTGAAGTCAGGCCACACCCAAGCTCTGCTAATCTAAGTGCAGACTTGGGGAGTAATGAAAAACACCTGAGTAGGAAGCAGTGTATGCTAGTTAAGAAACAGCCTTATAAACCCAGGGGAGAAAAAGGAAGAGAGTCAGCACCGGGGAGCAGAAAGGAGATCACCGGGGAGGAGAACGGTGAAGACTTTGGTGAGGAGCTCAGCAGTGAAAGTAACAGCCAAAAAGAAAACCAAGCTTTCAGGAGGAGTGCTGTTAGTCCTGAAGCCAGCCAAGGTATGGCTAGGAGAATTGCTGATGAGGGTCAGGCTGCAGTTCAAACAGTTTTTGGACCAGCTCAAAGAGGTCAAGCTGCAAAAAGGTGGGTGGACAAATTCACAGCTAAAAGTGACCAGAACCTAGCTGGGTGGAAAGAACCAGGGCTGAACAAGTTAGAATAACTGAGGCAGTTGATCCAGAGAAGGAATCCTCACATTCCAGGTACAAACATTCCTTATTGTGGAGAGCACCTGTGGAGAGAAGTCCAGGAGCTTTTACAAAGCATTAAGCCAGAAACAGTTCATGGAAGCTCAGAGTCAGATGTACATGCTGAAGAGCAGGAAGAGATGCAGGAAGACTGTCCTGAGCAGGATTCTATAACTTAGGAATTAGCAATGGACTGTTCATTGTGCCAGAAGGCAGATTGAAAGCTTTCTGATAAAAAGTCTTTAACCAAGAAAGCACTGAAGAAACAGGGTGAGTTAACCTATCTGTGTTAATGCTAGGAACTGCTTCTAATGAAAAGAAT
Source organism: Ichthyophis bannanicus (assembly GCA_033557465.1). Lineage (NCBI taxonomy): Eukaryota > Metazoa > Chordata > Amphibia > Gymnophiona > Ichthyophiidae > Ichthyophis > Ichthyophis bannanicus. The sequence goes on along the minus strand of CM066041.1, from coordinate 249,465,208 downwards.
ACATGCATGACTTGCATTTGAATTACTAAAGAAGCAGAGGATAAAAATGGACACTTTGCTTTGCTTGAAGGAAGAAGCTATGTTTTGTTTGCTGAACGTTTGATGAAAACAGCTACACATGTTAAAAGGCTTATGAAGCAGTTTCAGTTCTAGTTTGTGTATAATTTCCTGATGTTATTGCTTGGAGAAGAATCCTAACGTTTGTGTTGAGCCTTAGTGCTTTGGGGAAGATAAATAAATTTCTTGTTTGCCTTTAAAAACCATCAGTTTCACACTACTGTCTTTAGATAAGGAGAAACAACTACAAGTCCCAGAAGTCCAAGCTGTGGACAAGAATAGTATAATTCTTTATTTAAGGACTAACATTGGCAGCCCTGCGCCTTTAGGCCTTTGGCCCAGGCTAAGGTGAACACAGTTGCCACAGAGATAGTGCAGTCCCTGGGGATACCATGACTGTTCGTCAGACAGGGCCTGTCTGTTGCAATGCATGGCACCCACCTACACAGGGCTAGGCCATGGTCTGCTGTGGGCAGCTGCCACTGCCCCCTCCACTGCCAGTAACCCTCTGCCACCATGCTGACATGCCCTTCTGCTGGTTGTGCTGGTGGTGCGCAGTCGCAGGCCATCTAGTGTGCTGGTAGGCGGCTGCCTATGGTGCGGGTTCTGGGGTAGGGTTGCCCGCATAGATGTCCATGCTTCCCCCTAGCACCGTCTGCCAATGTTCTGTGCCCTTGGGGGTACCTGCTGGGTACTATCCCCTGTGCCACTGTGGGAAACACACTCGTGCCCATGTTGGGCCCTCATCAGATGCTGTCTGGCTGCTCTACTGTTTCAGCATTCCTATGGGCCACCTAGGCATCACCCTGGGCCACACTGTGGCCCATCTGCACCACAGCATGTGCCGCCTGCAGCCCTCTGTATCCCCTTTTCCAGCATCTGTCCAGTTGCCCGTTCCGACATGCCCACCCTGCTGTTGCGGAACATGGGCATGCCATAGAAAACCTGTCCAATAACAAGGGGAAACCGTGATCAGCGCTATTTCACTGTGGGATCATTCACCTTGTATGGGGACAGAGCATAGACCCTTCCAAAATTAATATCCTTTTTTTGGAGCTTTCTCGGTAGTGGTTTTTGATGTTTCCCATTCATATCACTATTGGCCAGCTTGGTTATGTTTTTTTACATTTTGTTCAGGTCATTTTCAGTGTTTATTTGCCCTTTTGTTCTGTGCACATGTATCACACAACACTTTTTGTAGGTTTCCCTGGCTTTGCTGTACATTGCTGACTGAAATGGTTTCGCTCTCCTGCAATTGTGTGCTAACGCCTGGTTTTCAGTTGCGATAGGATTCAGCCCTTAATTCCTCCAAGTTAGTGTGAAAGGGGCCTCTCCCCGCCCACTCCCTGCCCTTTGACTCCTTCTCCCCGCCCTCTCTCCACCCTTTTTTGCACTTAACGCGGCCGGGAACGTTAAGGCGCCTTATGGCACCTTAACGCGCCTTAACGTAGCCGCTGCTACGTTAACGCAGTTTAGTAAACATGCCCCATTGTTTAACGAGACGCATGAATGGGATATAGCCATAGTTTGCTATAATCTATTTAGAAGAGACAGAGAAGATGGAAAAGGAGGAGGAGTAGTCCTATATATCAAAAGTAATATTAAAGCTGCTGAAATGCAGGGGATGTAGGGTATGTAGGGAATAGAAGAAGCACTGTAGATTGTGTTGGAAAGAGGAGATGGCACTATCATCCATACTGGTGTAGTCTACAGGCCTCCAACTCAAACTGAAGAAATTGATAGAGACTTGATTATTGATATTGCAAAGGTAGCCATGAAGGGGAAGTTATCATATTGGGTGATTTTAATCTAACCGATGTGGATTGAAGTATTCCTTCTGCAAATCTGGAAAGAAGTAAAAAAATTGTGGATGCCTTCCAAGATTTATTTATTTATTTAGCTGTATTTATATCCCGCTTTTCACCGGGTCAAAGCGGTCAATTGGGGGATACATTTAACACAAGGGGATATGAGACACATACGCTAATACTTACAGGGAACATGGGCAATGGAGGGTTAAGTGGTTTGCCCAAGACCACAAGGAGTGCCTGTAGGACTAGAAATCCCAGTCCCTCTGGCCTGAGATTGCTATCCCCAGGTGGGACTTGAACCCCCGGCCCTTCGGCCTGAAGTACCTTGTCCTAACCACTAGACCACTCCTCCCATATGCATTGCTTAGGCCACTAGACCACTCCTCCCAAGATGCATTGCTTAGGCAAATGGTGATGGATATGACCAGGGAAAGTTTGATGCTGTATTTAATACTCACCAACGGACATAGCATGTCGTATGTCTGGGTGGGCACCCATGTGAGGAGCAGCAATCATCACATGGTGTGTTTTGAGATAAAAGCCAAGGTAGACTCCCCCCTCACAGCAAGCTCAAAGTCCTGGACTTCAAAAACGCTGACTTCAGGAAGATGGTCAAGTGTCTGAAGGAGGAGTTGACAGGGTGGGAGGTGGTGAGGGAAGTGGAACTGCAGTGGGCTAAAAAAAGGAGGCAATAAAAGGGGCAACAGATAGATACGTAAGAAAGGGAAATAAAAACAAGAGGAAAAGGAAACCTATTTGGTTCTTCAAAGAAGTGGCTGCACAAATAAAAGCAAAAACCACAGCTTTCACATAATTCAGAAGCTCGCAAACAGAGGAACACAGAAAAGGATGCAGGATAAAGCGAAAAGAGACAAAAAGAGAAATAAGGATAGCAAAATCAAAGGCAGAAGAAAAGAAGGCTAAAGATCTAAAGCATGATGATAAAACCTTTTTTCAGGTATATTCAGGAAAAGGGGAAGATTAGAGGTGGAATTGCAAGACTCAAAAGTGCTGGGAACGGATTCGTGTAAAGTGACATTGAAAAAGCGAAAATGCTAAAGAAATGCTTCTGTTCTGTTTTCACTAAAATCCTGGAGAAGGACCACCTGTGATTGACAAATATACAAATGGGAATGGTGTAAATACCACATCATTCACAGAAAATGCGTTTGAAGAGCTTGCAAAACTGAAAGTGGATAAGGCCATGGGATCGGATGGGATACATCCCAGGATACTGAAAGAGCTCAGAGAGGTTCTTGCAGGGCCTTTAAAGGATGTTTTTAGTAGATCCTTGGAGACAGGAGGAAAAGGACTGATGTGGTACCTCTTCACAAAAATGGTAATAGGGACGTGACAGACTACAGGCCAGTAAGCGGGAAAAGTAATTGAGGTGCTCCTGAAAGAGCGAATAGTAGACTTTCTTATCCATGGCCAGCACATGCCCCTGATCTAATTCTCTGGTCACCCAGTAAAGATATCAATCAGATTTGTCTGATATGATCTGCCTCTGGAATTAATATTGCCTCAAATCTTGCAGTCCATTGGATTGTAGAATGTTTTTAGCTTCTCCATTGCTTTTCCAAACACTGAGGTAAGGCTTACTGACCTGTAGTTTCCCACCTGCTCTCTGTTGCCACATTTGTGAAGAGGGACCACATCCGCACTTCTCCAATCCCGTGGAAGGACTGACTCGAAGGCACACATTGCATTGCATTAGGATTAGAGAAAAAAAGTCTTGTCAACTCACTTTACATTTTTACCCATTTTTACTGCTGTCCATGCTTTTTCCATCCGTATTTCTTTCTTTGTGCCTTTGAGATTTATCTTATATTCTTTTTTGTGTTCCTCTTCTTGCATTCTACTATATTTTATAATTTTTTAGCCCTTGGGGAACCATATTGTTTTTTTTCCTTTTCCTTTTATGTACTTCCCTTACATAACTATCTGTTGCCATTATTATGGCTCCTTTCAGCTGGCTCATTCATAAACTATCTCAAAAACAAGGATACTGTTACTTCTTTTTAGAAATGGTTGTGTAGAGTGGTTGGTTCTGTTTTAAAAAATGTGTTGTTGAAAGCTAAAGGATAGGAAAGCCGCTTGGGATTCTGTTTGGTATAACAGTGCTACAATTCATGCATATAAAGTACTGTAATTACTACCATAATTAACAGATTAATATATCTGGGATGTAAAATACTATTATATTCAGATTCACAATTAACACACAATTATAAAATGACTTAGACATATCATTCTCTGCTACTGCTGTGAAAACCAGAGTGAAAGAACTTTGGGGGAGGGGAGAACTGTTTCTCTGCTACTACTGTGAAGCCCAAAGTGAAGACATTTTGGGGGACGGGAGAACTGTGTGTCTGCTACCACTGCTGTGAACTCTCTGTAAAGAAAGCATTTTCCTTCACCCTTCCGCCTGGCTCTGTGGGGGTTTGTGTCCTGACCCGCTCACAGTATCCTACATTTGGTGGCAGTGGTGGGATTCTTCTTAACTGAAGGACATTCCTCTGTGGCTCAGACCTCCACCCCATGGAAGAAGAGTTTTGGTATACGGCTAAAGGGACAAAGCCTGATAGAGTTAGGGCATACCTTCTGTATTGTTAGTGCTGAACAGGAAAGAGTTTTTTTTCTTTCCCCCTTTCTCTTACCCGGACAGGCGGGAACTGATAGAACCAGAATGGTGGAAGGACAGCAGCAACAACAGCTACACCATCAGCAACAGCAGCAGATGCTACAGGAGTTCTTACAGGTGTAAGGAACCCAGCAACAGCAATTACTACATACATCTTTGGAACTACAACAAAACTTACTCGCACAAACGTGGACACACATGAGTGCGGTATTATGGAAGCATTCCTAATGAACCACAGGTTATTTGTAATACCGGTGGAACTTGAGGGCACTCACCTGCAAGCAATCATGGACTCAGGAACGTAAGGACCCTTGTCAGCAGGGACATCAGGGCCAGACATCAAATTAATTGTGACTCTAAGTTGCATCCATGATGATCAGCGGGCCTATCCGACGATGCAAGTGGAGCTAAAAATGGCCACCAGAACGGAGACCCTGAAAGCAGTGGTCGTGCCCTGCCTGGCCTATCCAGTGGTTTTAGGCTGGGACTTCCCTAAATTTGTGGACATCTGGGACCGGAGGAAAGGCAGCCTTGACAAGGTGACTGAAGAGGACTTCCCAGAACCTTTCCCCTTAGGAGACCCATATTTGTTTGTTGGGAACCGCCATGAGCCCCAAGTCACGGAGGCAACATTAGTGGGAAAGGGCCCGCTATAACACAAATATAGGGGCGGCTATGAATGAGAGCTCTGGGGAGGAGGGGAGTACCCCATATTGTAGATGAGCCTCAGGGGAGCCTGATTTATTTCAACATTGAATCTGACAAAGAGCAGATTCCCCTAACCCTAGCCACCAGAGAGAAGACTGCATTCTCAATGCTCCAAGATCTATTTCACTTCAGGGTCCTGCCTTTTGGAATTCTTGGAGCTCCTGCTAGGTTTCAGTGCCTGGTCAATCACTTACTAAGGGGTATGTTTACTAAAGGGTGCTAACGGCGCAGCGGCAGTATTATCACGTGATAAGTGACATTATCACGCGATAATGTTACATTATCGCGCGATAACATCACTTATTGCACAATAACACAGCCGCGGCATTAAGGCACCCTAATGCTGTGAAATCCGGCTCTGAAGGGCGGAGTAAGACTTCCCAGAGGGCGGAGAGAAAGGGTCAATGGGTGCAGAGTGGGAGGGGAGAAGCTCCAGGCACACTAACGCTGTGGAATCCGAGTCTGAACACTAACGCTAGTGAAACCCTCGCATTAAGGCACATTTGCAGGAAAGAGAAACCATTTACATCAGCAATGTACAGCAAAGCCAGGGAAACCCAAAAATGTGATAGTAGTGATACATATGCACGGAACAAAAAGGCAAATAAACATAGAAAATGACCTGAACCACATTTAAAATCCCAATAACCAAGCTGGCCAATAGAATAATGAGAAACATAAAGAAACACTACTGAGAAAGCATAAAAAAGAAGATATCATGTTTGGAAGGGTCTATGCTCTGTCCCCCTACAAGGTGAATGATCCCACATTGAAATAGCTGTGATCAGGGTTTTCCCCTTATATTGGGCAGGTTTGTTATGGCATGCACATGTGCCGCAACAGCAGGGTGGGCATGTAGGAAAGGGCAACTGTACAGATTCTGGAAATGGGATACAGAGGGCTGCAGGCAGCACATGCTGTGGTGCAGCTAGGGCACAGTGTGGACTAGGCAGATGCCTAGGTGGCACATAGGAAACTGTAGAGCAGCCAAACAGCAACTGATGAGGGTCCAGCATGTGTGTACCACAGTGTCACAGGGGAGATTACCCAGCAGGTACCTCCAAGGGCACATAACATTGGCAGGCAGGGCGGGGGGGGGGGGGAGCGTGCATGTCCATGTAGGCACCCCTACCCGAGAACCCACACCATAGGCAGCTGCCTACCGGCATACTGGATGTCCTTGGACTGTGCACCATCAGCACTACTGGCATAATGGCATGGCAGCATGGTAGCGGAGGGGTGCTGGTGGCGGAGGGGGCAGTGGCATCTGCCCACAGCAGACCACGGTCTAGCCCCGTTTAGGTGGGTGCTGTGCACTGAAAAAGACAGAGTCTGTCTGACGAACAGTCATGGTATCCACAGGGAATAAGCTGCCCCTGTGGCAACAGTGTGGTTCAGTACACACAGCCATTGTGTCCATGAGCAGAAGGTCACAAGTTCAAGTCCCAGCTGTGGCTCCTGCAAACCCCTTCCCCATATTTTACCCAGTACTAAACCATGGTAATGAAGACGGAACCTTTATTGCAGATAAAATAAAAATGCCTGAAACACCTATATTTTACCCTACAGAGCACAGACACCATAAACATGTGCAATCCCTAAAGCAGAGTTTCCCAACTGCAGTCCTGTAGGGCCAAACACCATTCAGGTTTCATGCTGTCTCTAATAAAGATGCCTGTGCTGCATTAGTATGCACCACCCCCATTGTATGCAAATGTATCTCATGCATATTCATTAGGGACAGCATGAAAACCTGAACAGTGTTTGGCCCACCGGGACCGGAGTTGGGAACCTCTGCCCTAGAGTAGCGGCCAACAGGGGTATAAACACCCACACTCACAGGCTCCACTTTCCAAAGCCTCATGGAGAGTCAGGCTGTTGGGCCCTGTGCTCAGCAGCATCTCCCAATACTAGCACTTGCATACCTTAGCAATGCCGCCCTAAACCTGGGAATATGTTACACATATATCAAAAGGCTGCTATGATTAATGGCAGATAGCAATTCCTAAGTTAAGCACAATTTGCTGATAGAGCTGCATCATAGCAACCTTTCTGATATCTGTGGAGTGTGTTTCAGTTTTGGTTTCTGACAGTGTTTACCACCCCGGGGAGTGACCCCAACAGTATTGCGTACCATAGCCATGCCTGCACTGTGCCCAGGACTGGTGTGGTGGTCAGGGTTGCCAAAGACCTCTATATATGCACAATGCTGGCATAGGTGTGGGAGTGTGTGTCTGTCTATCCAGTATGTTGTGGCTGCCTACACATTACTCAGCCCACACTGTTTCCAGTGTTAGCCTGCCAATGTGCATAATGAGGAGTAAGGTACTGTGGGTATGGCCCCGACAGGGTGACCAGGGCAGGATGCATCTGCACAGGGCATAGGGCAATGACTGGGACATTGTAGTGCCCGACCGCCACCTGCATGGACTGGGTGGCCACAGCATGTCATGCTGGGAGGTCACTCTCACCCTGACTGAGCAGTGACCATGGCATGGCTAGGTTCCCCCATAGTGCTCTACAGTATTTCTCTCAAGTGATAGTTATGGGTTCTCTTTTCTGGGACTCAATCAATGTGTGCGTGTGTATGTATATGTCCCACCCTGAACCACAAGGGCAGGTTGGGTGGTGCTAAATAATCTGCTTTTGGGCCCAAACACCCCCCTTTCATCTATAACATGTGACCATAGCACCAACACAGGATATGCACTATTCTGGATGCATCATAGTCCACAAGGGCTAGACGTAACTGGGAAATGCAGATGGACACAGGTATATCCTAGGTGCGTCTGCAAGGACTACTCAGCACACACTGGCACTGATGGGGACCCACAGCATAGCCTATCACTGCCAAGCCAGGTGCTGCGGACCTGGTGCTGGGTGCCCCACCTCACCCTCAGGGTGAGCACTGGACCCGCACAAAGTCACGGTCTGTAGCTACTCTGTGCCAGTAACACACACGGTCAGTTCCCCCTACCAGGCCTAGGTGCTGTGGAGGTGCATACCCCATTATGTGATCAGCTGTAAACTGCTGGTCTGCATGTGCAGTGCATCATGGGTATGGGTGGGTTTACCCTATCCTGGTAACCACAGCAGACAGTTTGTGTGGTGACCTGCAGTCTTTCTGTAGCCAGCCAGCAGTGTGGTATTAGCTATAGAGATGTAGCCTACTGGTTACTTCAGTGACTGTGGAGATAGAGGTCATCGGCTTGATCCCATAGTGGTGCTATTTAGGAATGCTGTCTGAGATTTTTCCTTTTCATTTCAATCAGTGCTGCCAGCAGAAACACCCTCACAGTGCTGTAGCCTAAGGTGCCTGTAAGGTAAAATATAGGTGTTTATGGCGTGTTTAATTTATCTGCAAAAAAGGTTCCGTCTTTTTTACCACGGTTTAGTACTGGGTAAAATATAGGGACATGGTCTACAGGAGCCACAGCTGGAACTTGAACCTGTGACCTTCTGCCCCTGAATATACTGGCTGCATGTACTGCACCAAACTGTTGTCACAGAGGCAGATCATTCCCTGGGGATACCATGACTGTTCGTCCGACAGACCTTGTCTGTTGCAGTGCATGGTACCCACCTAAACAGGGCTTGGCCTTGGTCTGCTGTGGACAGATGCCACTGCCCCCTCCACCTCCAGCACCCCTCCGCCACCATGCTGACATGCCCTTGTGCTGGTGGTGCGAACCCAGGCCATCCAATGTGCCGGTAGGAGGTTGTGTATAGTGCGTGATATGGGGTAGGGGTGCCTGCCTAGACATCCACGCTTCCCCCCGGCACTGCCTGCCAATGTTATGTGCCCTTTGGGGTAGTTGCTGGGTACTATCCCCTGGGACACTGTGGGACACACACTCGTGGACATGTTTGCCCTTGGTCAGTTGCTGTCTTGCTGGTTTTCCGTTTCTACATTCCTTTGTGTCACCTAGGCATATGTCTAGTCCACCCTGTGCCCCAGCTGGCCCACTGCATGTGCCGCCTGCAGCCCCCCTGTACCCCATTTTCACCATCACCATAGTGCTCTTTCCTACGTGGCCACTCTGCTGTTGCTGTACATGTGAAAGCCACATAAACAAGCTGCCCAATATACCCCAAGAAAACCCTCATCAACACTATCAATGTTGGAATATTCACTTTGTGGGGGGAATCAGATTTAACACTTTCAAAAGTGACATTTTCCTTTTTATTCTTTATGGGTAGTTTATTTATTTATTTATTTTATTTATTTATTTATTTATTTAATGGTATTTCTATCCCGCCTTTTCCTTTAATCAAGGCGGTAGTGTTGATTACCGTCTATCATTATTTTTTCTATTGGCCAGCTCGGTGTTTTGTATTTCTATTTTGGTTCTGGTCATTATCTCTCTGGTTTTTGCATGTTTTGTTACTGCACATGTATCACTACTATCACTTATCTGGGTCTCCCTACCTTTGCTGTACATTGCTGACTGAACTGGTTTCTCTCTCCTGCAAATGTGCCTCTAACGCAGGGATGTCCAACCCTGTCCTGGAGGGCCGCAACACTGGCAGGTTTTCAGGATAGCCCTAATGATATGCATGAGATATATATGCATTAGAGATATCCTGCCAACCTGACTGGTTTGTGGCCCTCCAGGACTGGATTTGGAGACCCCTGCCTTATACCTCTGTCATTTAAGATTGTGAGTGGGCAAGGTGCAGATATCCTAGACATCAAAAGGGTAGATAGAATTTAGTATGTTTAGTAAACATACCCCTTAGTCTGTTTATTTGTATTGTTACATATAAATATTGGTTTTTAGCTTTCTCATGCCCACTTTTTATGAACTGTATTGTCAATTGCTTCTTCTTTTTTATTATTATTAGTTATTTATGTATTTTTATGTCTTTAGTGGTCACAGTCCCCTGAAGAAAGCCTGATTGGCCAAAACACGTGTAGGGCAGACCTCCTCAATAAAGCTATTTCCTTCTAAGGGTTTATCATTGCCTGCTTCTGTTTGCTTCTACCCCTCTGGCAGGACAGATCCCATATGTAAGACATGAACCTCAGTTGAACCAGCAGCATATCAATGCAATGTGTAACACGGAAGATCTGCCCTCTGCCTCAGAAGCACAGAAATCTGCTGTTTGCAGTTTAGATTCTGACAGGCAGGCAAGTCACAAGGTTCCCAGTTACCATAGGCAACGTAAACAAACTCAGACACGCCAGCTAGTAAGCATTCCCCAGCTGCTGATGAGAACGGCTTTCACCTGTGCAAGGGAACGCCCAAGAAGCTGTATAAAAAATACTCAGTGCAGTCAGAGTTAGACTGGCAGGACACGAGAAACTTGCAAGACTGGCAAGACCCGAGAGACTTGCAAGACTCAGAGAAAGCTCAGAATATTCAGGAATACAGACACAGAGTCAGAACTGCCTGGAACTTCTAGCAGGAAGCCACAAAGGAATTCACAGAAAGAAACACAGAGAGTTTCAGCACGGAGAGGTTCAGCTGTAAGAAGCACTTACCTCTGACGCAGCTTGAATTTCCTAAGCACCAGGCTGTGCTGAAATGAATGGGAGGCAAGTGAAAGGCAAAACCGTATGTATCTGAAAAGCATGGCAGCTTAAAACAGTTACAACCCTAGAGAGGGAAAGAAATGCGTATTGAAGATGTGTATATGTCTGACCCTGAAGAGTGTGTGCCGTGAAACCCCTGCAAAAGATTTCCAAGAGAAATCCTCACATAATATGAAGAGAACAGTGTTATGGTTTACAGCCAAATGTAAAAGGCAGGAGTTTAAGATTTTTAAGGATAAAGCTTACTCAGAGAAAGGTGTTTTCTCCTTCATGCTATTACAAGTTATTATGACAGCTATTTGCCCTGCTGTGAAGAAGGCTGTTCAGAGAGCACTGATAGAGATACGGGACTAAGAAGGTGCAAACTTTCTGTTCTAATGAAAATACTGTAAATGATAAAGCAAAGTGTGAGCCTATAATTACAGAGGCTGGTATGGAAAGCCCATGTGATGAAGCCATGGATTGTACGCTGTTGTTATCCGATATGGTTTCCTCCTAATGCTGAAGCCAGGATAAGAGTGCCTCGTGAGTGCTGAGAAAGCTAAGAAGAGACAGCTAGCATATCGGATAAACTTTATACTGTGATTTATGAGTTCTGTTGAAGCAAGATGCTATGTTTAAGTTTTCTTCAGTTTACCAGAAGTATGGTTGTATCCTGAGTTTTTTGTATTATAACCTTTTTGAAAATCCTTTGAATAACCTGACCACTTGACTCACAACTACAACTTTCTATAAGAAAGGTCAGGCCCAGCAGTCTGGCTGCTAGCTTATGCCACAGTCTAGCCCCTGCTGGTGACATAAATGGCGTAGTATTTTGGATTTTTGAAAAAAAATACTACAAAAGGCTTTCTTCAAAGAGGATACAGCTGGCTGAAAAAAAAAAAAGAGAGAGCCAAGTTGAAGAAAATCCTGAGGAAGTAAAACCTGGTTTGGATTTTTCCAGGAACTGGATTCCCACATCCTGACCTGGAAGGAGGCGTGGACAAGAACCTTTCTCAACGCGAGATCCTACACTGTGCTAAGGTACAAATAGGTGGGCACGTGTGGTGAGGATATTTGAGAAAAGAGAGGAAATTTGTACCTTGAGAGGCAGGCAGAAAGAGAAAAAAAAAAGGAAATTGTACCGCACTTGGTGGGCCCTGTTTTTTTTCTTCCCTGCAGGTACGCTGAAACGCTGCGATGGATCCCCAGGAGATGCGAGAATGGATGGCAGCCCAGTGAAAAGCCCAGAGTGAGTTTATGAGACTAACACAAGAACGAACTATGGCCGCGCTAACCGCGCAGCAACAGCCGCTCTTGGACTTACTAGCAGCTCTGGTGAAGAGGACACATACGGCGGACGAAGCTGGAACACTATTACCACATGTGGAAGGACCACAAAACTGCAGTGCATTGGCACTACGACAATTGCAAAGTACTGATAACTTTGATGACTACTCAGATGCTTTTCAGAGAATTGCGGAAGCGGCTAAATGGCCACTAGACCAGTGGGCTGTGAGGTTCGCCATGTCCCTGACCAGAGAGGCATTGGCGGCCTACAAGGCTATGCCCGCAGGCCTAGCATCCATTTACCCGGATTTAAAGATAGAATTAAGGGATAGGGTTAGGATTAACTTCTATTCATTACCGGCGTCTGTTTAGAGAGGCAAGGCTCCCTGCCTAAAGAAACGCCGAAAGCATTAATGCAGAGATTAAAAGGCTTGGCACAAAATGGCTTGCTCCTGAAAAAGCAACTGTTGAGTCTTTGATGGACGCATGGCTTCTTGAGCAATATTTTGAGGCCGTACCACCAGAGGTCAAGGCTTTCTTAATTGTTACAAAAATGTAAAATCCACTAAGGAAGCGGCTGAACTCACGAGTGCTATTTTGAAGCAGAGTTAGCCGGGACTTCCAGGGATAATGTTTTGAAGGTAACAGGCTGGAAGAATGCCAGGGTTTAGAAAGGCCTGTAATTATGTGGTACATGAGAAAAGTGTGAAAAAGTATGATGTTACGAAATGCTTTCACACTGTGGAAAAACTGGTCACATACGCAGGGAATGTAAAAGAGCGTACTGCCCTTATCTCAGGAGAGAAGACCAACACTGGGGAAGGATTTGTGCTCGATGTCCAGGTGGAAGGGGTAGATGGCTGTAGCGCTCCTCGATTCAGGAGCAGACCAAAGTATGGTCGCCCACACGATGTGGCAGGCTATACTGGCCCATAATCCCACTGTCCTCTGCAAAACAGCAGGCCAGAATGTGCGAGTGAAGTGTGTGCATGGGACCTCCTCATATTACCCATTGTATAGTGTGCTTGTGGAAGGGCTAGGTACTAGTGAGGAAATACCAGTGGTGGTAATCCCAAATCTCCCGAGAGAGATCGGGTTGGGGAGGGACTGGTCTCCTTTTCAGAAAGGCCTCAAGGAAGGTCTAAGTGAAAGAACAGGCTTAATTTCCACTAGATCCCAATGTAAGGCCTCAGGGGCAGGGACAAGTTCGCTGACTGAGCCTGAAGAAGTACCTGAGGGTAGGGACCTATCCCCAGAATGAGAGACTAGCCTAGATAGGGAACCACAAGACACACTTCCCTCTAATGAGGATTTAATTAACCTTCCTAAAAAGACCAGGAAGAGTAAGCCTGAAAGGCGCCAGGAAAGGAGACATAGGTCGCAGGGAAGGGCAGACTTGGAAGCCGGGGAGGGATTACCTTTGGGTGCCAGCTGAGCTGGTGAAGAAATTCCCTTCCTTCCCCTAAAGAGCCGCAGGGGTGATCCAGCTTTAAAAAGGGCATTCGAGTATGCTCAAGAAGCTAGGACAACCTTATCAAGATTCTTCCTAGAGGGAGAATTGTTATAATAGGGAAAGTGCTGATCCGAGAACAGGTACCGTACGTAAGCAGCTGGTGGTGCCAACTACCTTTAAGTCAGTAGTCATGAAATTGGCACCGACCACCCCGTAGGCAGTCATAAAGGTGTCCAAGGACATTAGATCAGATTCTGGCTCGCTTTTATTGGCCGGGAATATTCAAGGAGACAACTCGATACTGCGAATCCTGTCCCGTCGTGCCAAAGGGTCCCCACGGCTACCAAACCGAAGCCAGTACCGATGGTTTCACCACCCACCATTGCAACCCCAGTGCGGCGATTAGCAATGGACATTGTAGGACCCTTAGTGAGAACACCGAGGGGTTTTCAATATATTTTAGTAATCATGGACCATGCGACTAGGTTTCCCATGGTCCCATACCCCTGCCAAATTTCCGCAAAGACCATATCGATAGAGCTCATAAAGTTGTTTTGTGAGATTGGGTTTCCCCAGGAGATTTGTAACTGATCAAGGGACAAACTTCACCTCAAAACACTTGGCCATGCTTTGGGGACGCCTTTGGGTACTCATATCCGCACCTCAGCATACCATCCCCAGTCCACCAGACTGGTGGAAAGAATGAATCAGTCATTAAAGCAAGATGTTAAGGCGGAACCTAGAGGGGAATATGGTTGAATGGGATAATGTACTTCCCTTCGTCCTTTACGCGTGCCCGAGAACGCGTACAAGCATCATTAGGGGGCATCCCCATATGAGTTGTTATTTGTAGGGCTCTGAGAGGAATCTTGGATATCCTTCAGGAGCAATGGGTTTTGCACCAGATGAGACAGAGGTAGGGGTACCCCCAATTTCTTAAGGACCCTCAGGAACCGTTTAGAACAGACATCCCAAGTGTCCATGGACAATCTGCAGGCTAGCCCAGCGCGCCGGCAGAAAAAGTATTATGACCGGGGGACTAAAACAAGGCATTTATCTGTTGGGATAAAGTTTTAATCCTAGTAGCAGATGCCGGTCCGAAGTTTGAGGCCAATGGAAAGGCCCTGGCACAGTGGTTGAGAAGGTGGGTCCCGTTTCCTCCTACAGAGTAGAGAACGAAAGGGGGGCACTGCCAAATATACCACCTGAACCTGCTAAACCTTGGCAGAAAGGTCTGCAGCAGTGAGATTAGTACACGTAGAGAGCCGAATGTTTAACTTAAGTAGGATTTACGCGCTGTCCGACGAGGGCGTCTGCAGCTCGTAATATCTTAAGGGGGGGGATGTGTAACACGGAAGATCTGCCCTCTGCCTCATAAGCACAGAAATCTGCTGTTTGCAGTTTAGATTCTGACAGGCAGGCAAGTCACAAGGTTCCCAGTTTACCATAGGCACGTAAACAAACTCAGACACGAGGTCTGCAGTCACCGCCTAGCTAGTAAGCATTCCCCAGCTGCTGATGAGAACGGCTTTCACCTGTGCAAGGGAACGCCCAAGAAGCTGTATAAAAAATACTCGTGCAGTCAGAGTTAGACTGGCAGGACACGAGAAACTTGCAAGGCTGGCAAAGACCCGAGAGACTTCAAGACTCAGAAGAAAAAGCTCAGAATATTCAGGAAATACGACAGACACAGAGTCAGAACTGCCCTGGAACTTCTAGCAGAAGCCACAAAGGAATTCACAGAAAGAAACACGGAGAGTTTCACACGGAGAGGTCAGCTGTAAGAAGCACTTACCCTCTGACGCAGCTTGAAATTTCCTAAGCACCGGGCTGTGTGCTGAATGAATGGGGAGGCAGTGAAAGGCAAACCGTATGTATCTGAAAAGCATGGCAGCTTAAAACAGTTACAAACCCTAGAGAGGGAAAGAATTGATATTGAAGATGTGTGTATGTCTGATACTGAAGAGTGTTTGCCAGTGAAACACAGCAAAAGATTTCCAAGAGAGAAATACTCACATAATAGAAGAGAACAGTGTTATGGTTTACAGCCAAATGTAAAAAGGCAGGAAGTTTAAGAGTTTTAAGGATAAAGCTTACTCAGAGAAAGGTGTTTCTCCTTCATGCTATTACAAGTTATATGACAGCTATTTGCCCTGCTGTGAAGAAGGCTGTTCAGAGAGCACTGATAGAGATACGGGACTAAGAAAGGTGCAAACTTTCTGTTCTAATGAAAATACTGTAAAATGATAAAGCAAAGTGTGAGCCTATGATTACAGAGGCTGGTATGGAAAGCCCATGTGATGAAGCCTGGATTGTACGCTGTTGTTATCCGATATGGTTTCCTCCTTATGCTGAAGCCAGGATAAGAGTGCCTCGTGAGTTGCTGGAAAGCTAAGAAGAGACAGCTAGCATATCGGATAAACTTTATACTGTGATTTATGAGTTCTGTTGAAGCAAGATGCTATGTTTAAGTTTTCTTCAGTTTACCAGAAGTATGGTTGTATCCTGAGTTTTTTGTATTATAACCTTTTTGAAAATCCAGCCCCGGGAGGGGAATAAAAATCCTTTGAAAAACCTGACCACTTGACTCACAACTACAACTTTCTATAAGAAAGGTCAGGCCCAGCAGTCTGGCTGCTAGCTTATGCCACAGTCTAGCCCCTGCTGGTGACAAGTGCTACATACAGACCTAATAGGCTGTCCCTCTCCCACACTTGCCTAACATTTTTTGTCAGACAAGCATGACATAGAGCCTGCAGACAGCTACACAGACAGAGGCATACCCCAGCTTATGCCTGCATACAGCCTGACAATGACAACATTACCTCCCACACACCCCCACTATATCATACAGCCGCTACATGATGTAAAACACTGTAATCATACCTAATATGTAATACAACCGATTTGTACATAGTTTCCTAAGTTTGCTATAAACTTGAATGTAAATAGTTCCCCAAGTTCTCCTCCATGTTAACTCCCCGTTTTATGTAAACGACGGCCAATGTATCTGGTCAAGTGTTGTATTGTTTTGATGTAAACCGCGCTGATGACAAATAGCGCGGTATATAAGAAATGTTAAATAAATAAATAAATAAATAAAACATGAATACACATGGCAAAATGCTCCCACATGTCTGCTGTGTGGTTTCTAACACAAGATCAACCTGTGGCTCAAGAGTGCCATGTCCACTTTTTATCGTTATCCTACATTTCCATATCTGTTTCTCGAGGTACAACCCTCCCCATCTTGTCCAGCATGTGTCCTGACAATATCCAGCCACACTGAGAAGCAGCACCAACATCTGCTGGATGGCAGAGCGTGCTAATAGTGCCCACACACTGAATGGGTGCTAATAGCGTGTGCACACTCAGAGCATGCGTTATCAAAGTCCAAGCATTAAAGGTGTCCTAAGGGCCAAGAATGCCAACTTACATCTCTTTTGGACAGTTGGGTCATGTACGTGTGTGTGAGTGTGTGTGTGTGTCTAGAGGACTGTGAGCTGCAGCAATGCACTGTGCATGCGTGTGATGCCCAGGCTTTATAGCTGTGCATACAACACGCTACATGTTCAGTTGTTCTGCAACTCCACAAACTGTGTGAGATACCCTTTATGGGCAGAAGGTTAGTTTTCAGTAAGTAGTTGCAATCTGTGAGAGTTATTGGCTGTCTAGCTGTGCCTGTACACATATTGTCCCTAAAGCTGTGACACTCAAATGCATTCCCAGTTATACCATCATCAAAGCTCATCCCCACAGCATGCCCCTACACTTACCTCCCAACATGACACTGCTGTACAGCTCCCATATCGCCTGCTGGTTTGACTGCAGCGATCTGGGGGGACCCGGTCTCACCAGAAAGAACTCCATCACATGTGTGTGTGTGCAGCAACTCTCATCTCTGACTGAGCCTCCAGGCCTCAGGAGACACCTGGCTGCCCAGGTGAGATGCCTGATTAATGGCAGCTGCCATAATAGTTCTATCCGTGGCAACACTGTCAGCCCCCTTAGTGCAGCTGCAGCCTATTGGTAGCTAGGCTCATGTGGAGGGCTGGCCTCTGTGAATGTCCAATGCAGTCACTGAATTGGTGAAACAAGAAAGATTCTGCCATGTAGCTGCATGCACCTTGCTCTTGTCCTGAGCTGCAGTCAGAGAGTGAACTCTGGGGGTCTCTTAGCTGCATGCACAGTATGCACATACAGGCATGTCCATCTCAGGCACATCTGCACACAATATACACTATCTCAAAACTGTCTACTGATCATTGACCACAGCATTCAGCATGACATTATGTATTACTCCATAACAACATCCAGCCTTATGTTTTCAGAGATGACATGCATTGGTTTGCCTGATTGCACCAATGGGACACTGACCGCTGAATGGTGCGTGCACAATTTCAGCAGAAATAATGTGCCACAGGATGTCATGTTGGTCTCTACATCACCTGCAACCATGTGGGAAGGCAGTGCCTGGAGGTGAATGTTGGGGTGGAGGTGGGGGGGAACAGTCCCATACATGTTTTGAATGTGCCCCCGGTAGGTGGCATAGCTGGCCAGAAGCTCTGTTCAGAGGCACAGAAGCTCCGAGGGCCTACTCAGTCTCTGCATGTTTCACATCAGAGGTCCTGAGCATAACAGCCTCACCCACTCTCCATGGGCAGTGATTGTGACAGCCACAAGGATGTTGTTAGAGTACAAAGAGACTGGGGATGGCAGCATATGTGTAGCCAGCAACTGCACGAACATCTAACCACATGTCCCACTTGCCAGGCTTCCCCGTGCTCTTGGTGGGGAGTGAACTGCGTCTGAAGCATGGGAGATTGCATGTGCTGAACTGGTCATTTTCACTGTGTCCATAGCTAGGGACATGACATAATATGGAAGTACGAGCATGGCACTATGTTCAATGATCACTGCCAAAAGCTGGGTAGGGGGACACAGTCTTCTGGTATGTGACAGATGTAGGCCACTGTGGGCCAACATGCACTCAACTGCTTTACTCTGGGCCAGTTTCCAGTGCTCTTGGCATTGCATTAGCTGTCACTAAGTTAAAACTAAAAGAATACACAAATGAGGAGCAGAGATTCTGGGTATTGTCTACAAAAGAGCAGTTTACAGAGGATATACATGAGTCACAGGTTACGTAAACGGCTGAGCCATCATAACATGGCATGAGAATGGGATGACTGCACACATCTGTTCATGCTGAGAGGCTACTCTCACTGTGACTGAGCTATGTATCCACATAGCCCCATCTAGGGTTAAGCTGCAGTAGCATGGGCACTGTTTTTTATGGTAGTCTAGTAACTAACCAAACTGCTTGTATGGTGCCAAGATTTTCATCTTGACTATGTGTACATGAAGTGGTTGGTGACTAGCAGACCAGGCACATAGGGTGTGTGAGTGGCTGATACAGTCCAATGTTGCACACAACCTGTAGCCTGACTGTGATAGATCTAGATGAATCGATTTCTCTGAAAGAGAGGAGAACTGCTTTTCTGGGTTGCCTGTAACCTGCTTGTGACTATAGTTATGACAGGTTGTGCTGGTTGGCGTCAGCTCCCCCCATCCTGCCTAGGCACCACTTACTGGATTCAGGCTCCTTAAAAACAGCTCCCCAAGCCATAGAGCATGGCATAAGATATTACACGAGTGTCATTGCCCAACGGAAGCAGGACACAAGAGCCAAAGAGTACATGCCACTCCAACACACTGCAGTTGTACAGGGTACAAAAAGTCTAGTATAACATACCTTATGCTACACAAGCAGTATTCTGACAGTAGAAACATAGAAACATAGAAATATGATGACAGAAAAAGACCACATGGCCTATCTAGTTTGTCCTTCCATATCAACAACTACAACAGTCCACGTTTTTCCTTTAGAGATCCTCTGTGTTTGTCCCATGCTTTTTTGAATTCAGATACTGTCCTCATCTCTACCACCTCCATTGGGAGACTATTCCACGGATCCACCACTATTTCCAAAAAGAAATATTTCCGCATATCGCTCCTGAATCTATCCCCTTTCACCCTCATCCCATGTCCCCGCATAGCAGATCTTGCTTTCAATCAAAAGAGGCTCTCCCCCTGTGCATTTATGCAACGGAGGTATTTAAACATCTCAATCATATCGTTTATATCCCGCCTTTCCTCTAAGGTGTATATATTGTGATAAAGAAGCTTATCAAAGCTCAGGGAGTAATGACAAAAGAGGAGAGTTTACTCTGATCAAGGGACCTGTGCTGGCAGGTTATAGAAATAAGACAGCTTGTTTCCCTAAAAGACTACATGTTCCAGAATGCACTAGTATGCAGAAAGTCCCTAGGGGAGCTAGAGTGGAAAAGCATGAGTCTAATCAGAGAAAGCATTATGCAATCCCTAATCAAACAGCCTCTAGAAGAATGCTTAATCCACAACACCTGAAGAATGCAAGGGAGGAGTTGCAATCTAAGCCCTTTAAAGCTAGAGGGGAATCATCAGGAAAAAAGACGGAGAAGGAGACAGAGAAGGGGAATCAGAGGAACAGAAGGAACAGAAGGAAGAACAACCGGAACCTGAAGGAAAAAGCTCAAGAAAGCAGACGGTCCAAGAGAGGAGCTCAGAGAAGTACCTATGCCTGGAAAGATACCTGGGGGAAAGAACCTTCAGAGGACTGGAGAAAGCCAGAGGTCTGTAGCTCCACAGCCAGGGACCCTCAAGCAACACCTAGGAAGAGGTCTGTTGCAGCTAAGGAGGAAAGGAGCCCAAATACCTCTTGGAGGACATCTGGAGAAAAGATCCTGAGGTCCAGAGATACCAACTGGAGGACAGGACACAAAAGCTCTATTGCATACTGGCCAGAATACCAGAAGAAGCAGCCTGACGCTTGCCTGGATTCAGGTAGGAACTGTGAACATTTCTCTAGCTTTGAGCAGTGCAAACAGCAGGGAAACAGTTTCTCTCCGTGTAGAGGTCAGTTCCTAAAGCTCTCTGAGTCAGACGGAGAAACTGAATCTATGCAATTTCAAGAGCAAGGTTTAATATCTGATACAGAGGATGATTATATGGACTGTTCTTTGAGTAGGTTGTTATTTTAGGAAAATCCTAAATTTAAGAAAAAACATCAAAAGGAAACATTTTAAATGTTGGCTTCCCATAAAGTTTTGTTGAAAAGGAAAAGCTTTGTTGGAAAGTTTGCATGTGTGCTGAAATCAAGCTACTGATTGCAGTTAATTGTCACCTGTTGGTGGAGGAGAGCCCAGCACAAGCCATGCACATGTGGCGTTTAAAAGTTCTTTTCTGTATGGAGAAAGAGAGCTATGTTTTTGTGTAAAGAAGTTTTCCTCTTTGATTTATTTTTACCTCAGCACTGCTAAGGAGTTTATTAGCAGTGCCTGTAAGAAAGCCTTTCTGTTCCATAAAGGACTTTGATATTTATAAGTTGCCTTATTTTGTGTTGAATAAACCCTGGAGACGTTATCTGGATGGTGTTACCAAGCATATCTGTGTGTGGGATATTCACCCCATAAATAAATTCTAATTTTGCCTTACACTCGACCAACTACAAGACTTTTCATTTTTTTTAAAAGGCAAGCCTTGTGTGAATGGACTTCAATAACCACAATCCTTTGCAAGACAGTTAATTTACATACTTGCCAAGATGGTGGTACCTTCATAACAAGCACCCCCTTTTACAATATTAAGATCCTTCAGTCTGTCCTCATATTCTTTATAATGAAGACCACTAACCATTTTGGTAGCCACCCTCTGTACGGACTCCATCCTGTTTATATCCTTTTGAAGGCACAGTCTCCAGAATTGCACACAATACTCCAAATGAGGTCACACCAAAGACTTATACAGAGGCACTATCATCTCCTTTTTTTCTGCTAGCCATTCCTCTCCGTATGCACCCAAGCATCCTTCTAGCTTTTGCCGTCACCTTTTCTACCTGTTTAGCTACTTTAAGATCATCAGGCAAAACCACGCCTAGGTCCCGCTCTTCTTTAGTGGACAAAAGTACTTAGCCCCCAATACTATATTGCTCCCTTGGATTGCTGCAGCCCAAATGCATGACCTTGTATTTTTTAACTTTAAATCCCAGCTGCCAAATTCTAGACCATTCTTGAAGCTTAGCTAGATCTCTCCTCATGTTATCTACAGCTTCCTGGTTGTATAGTCTATTGCAGATTTTGGTATCATCTGCAAAGAGGCAAACCTTACTGACAGCCCTTCCACTATATCACTAACAAAGATGTTAAAAAGAATCGGACCAAGGACAGATCCCTGGAGCACACCACTGGTAACTTCCTTCTCCTCAGAGTGAGCTCCATTTACTTGTACCCTTTGTCGCCTCCCACTCAACCAATTTCTAACCCAAGCAGTAACTTTAGGGTCCAGTCCTAGGGTGCTCAGTTTGTTTATAAGTTGCCTGTGAGGAACAGTGTCAAAGGCTTTACTGAAATCTAAATACACCACATCTAGGGCTCTCCCTCGGTCCAACTCCCTGGTCACCCAGTCAAAGAAGTCAATCAGATTTGTCGGAGAAAACCTGATTCTGGTGAATCCATGCTGCCTTGGATCCTGTAATCCACTGGACTCCAGAAACCTCACTATTTTCTCTTTCAGCAGCGTTTCCAATAATTTTCTCACCACCGCAGATAAACTAACCAGCCTGTAGTTTTCAACCACATCCTTACTTCCACTTTTGTGTAAAGGCACCACATGGGCCTCTCTCCAGTTCTTTGGCACCACTCCCGACTCCAACGAGGCATTGAAAAGGTCAGTCAATGGAGCTGCTAGAACGTCCCAAAGTTTCCTCAGTATTCTAGGGTGTATCCCATCCGGTCCCATCACTTTGTCTACTTTAAGTTTAACTTGTTTCGCACAAACACAGTCTTCTGAAACTTGTTCAAGAAGCCCCTCACTTCTGTTCCTGTTTGTGGGTGTTTTCTGAGGTCCTGTTCCTGGTTTTTCATCTGTGAACACAGAAGAGAAATATTTGTTAAGCAATTCCACTTTATCCTTATCAGCTTCTACATATTCCTCTCCTTCACCCTTGAGTCTGACAATACCACTTTTGCCCTTCCTCTTCTCACTTACATATCTGAAAAATGTCTTATCCCCCCATTTTATTGCATTGGCTATTTCCTCCTCTTTTTGAATCTTTGTTTTCATGACTACTTTGCTAGCTTCTCTAAGTTTTTCCAAATATAGATGCCTGTCTTTCTCTCTTGGTGATCTCTTGTATTTTATAAAGGCTTCCCTTTTTTTTCACCTTTTCATCTACTTCTTTTGAAAGCCATAGCAGTCTCCTTTTCCTTTTACCTTTTTTTTTACCATTTTAACGAAAAAGTTGGTTGCCTTTAAAATATCCCCTTTCAGTTTTGCCCACTGTTTTTCTACATCCCCAGCTGTTCCCATCCCTCTAACGACTCCCTGAGGTATTGGCCCATCTTGGCAAAGTTAGTTTTCCTAAAGTCTAAAACCCTCACTTTTGAATGGATTCTAACAGCCCTAGTCCTAATACTTAACCACACCATCTGGATGCAAAATGATCTCCCACTATAACATCAGAAACACTTTCACCATTAGTAAGCACCAAGTCCAGTATGGCCCCTTCACGTTTGGGGTCTGTTACCAATTGCCTGAATAGTTCTCCCTGTAGAGAATCCAGAATCTCCTTACTTCTAGATGATACTGCAGCAGGAATGTGCCAATCAACATCCGGCTTATTGAAATCCCCTATTAGTATGTAGTGGAGGAATGGAGTGGAGGAGTGGCCTAGTGGTTGGGGCAAGGCACTTCAGGCTGGAAGGTTGGGGGTTCAAATCCCACTAGAGGACAGCAACCTTGGGCTAGAAGGACTGGGGGTTTCTAGTACCAGAGGTGCTCCTTGTGGTCTTGGGCAAGCCACTTAACCCTCCATAGCCCATGTTCCCTGTAAAATAGTTATCTCCAAGTTATAATGCCCTGTTCAATGTAATTTCAGTTTGGTCAATGTAAACTGCACTGATGCAGAATAGTGTGGTATATAAGAGAATGTAAATAAATAAAAAATAAATAGTAGCACTTCCCCATTCCTAGCAATGCTGCATATGTCTTCAATGAACTCTCTGTCCACCTCTTCCTCTTGTGAGGGAGGTCTGTATATCACACCAATGCAAATAGATTTCTCTTTCCCTCTTTCTAGTTTAACCCACAATGCCTCCTCTCTCCCTTTTAAGCTCTGTAATTTGTCACTCGGTTGCCGGTGACACAAAGATTATACGCCACTAGGTAGCGCTATTAAAGAACAAAGAGTCCGAGTGTAGGGTAATAAAGGCTTTTATTCCCCGTTTAAAGCAAGGTTCAACTAAGAGATATTTTAGATAACAGAAACAGTCCTTTGTTTCAAAAGGTACCAAGGTTCACTGACTAGTTAACTGTTACTTCACAGTTTAAAGCAGGTTTTCTTCAAAGTAATATTCAGTATAATAAACATCAAATTATATTTCATTTATTCTTCTGTGGAGCATACACACTTTGGAGCATAGGCAGTGCACCAATCACACTCCATTTCCTCAGGCAAAGGTGAGGGAATAGTGCTGGGAGAATCCACTTCCATCAAATCCTCTCCCCTATACTGATTCAAAGGGCTTCCACTGTCCCTGTCTATTTCAGCATGGTAATCTCCAGCTTGGGAGTTTGGCTTCACATAACCAGGGACTCTTAAGGCTGGCGGTAGTTTAGTGAACCAGTCTGCACTCTTGTTTCCCTTAGGAGGAATCCTTCTTTTAGCATAGCTTTTAGCAGTACAATCATTACAGTTAATGTTCAATGCCTCATACCTGGGCTCACTGAGTAAAAACTTCTGTTGCTTATAAAAATGCTTTCCCCTCTGAATAGGTGAAACTGGGCAATGATCCTCTAGAGATAAGCTTCTGTCAGAACCTCCCTCTCTGGTTCTTAGCTTTCTTCTCTCTAGGTTACAAACAGGTAGATTATAGGAACTAGGCGTGGCAGAGCCTCTCACCTTGGAGCAACTTCCACCAAACTCCCCTTGCACAACAGGTCCAGTTTGGGCTTTCTGGCTTCCCACCTTGTGAGGTCTGTTTCTCCTCCAGCTTCCAGCTTGGCTTCTTCCACAGCAATCAGGCTTATGTCCCTGATAGCCTCCAGGCTCCTCTGCTGTTTCTCCTTCTAGTCCAGCTCCAGTTCCTTCTTCCTCTTTCTCCTCCTTCCTCAGCTCCTGCTGTGTCCACTGCTTCCTCTGCTTATGCCACTGCTTATGCCACTCCTGCTCAGAAGCATTCTCCTCTGGCTTATAAAGTGAACTGTTACTGCTGACTTCCTGGTTCCCTTTCAGCTGCAGGTCATCAGTGAGCTTAGGTTCATTAAGACCAGTATGTCTGTTCCTGCTCCCTCTAGCTGTGCCTGAAGGTAACTGCACATCTAGTTCTTCTAAAACAGGATTTCTTTTCTTAAAACCAACTTTATTAGTGCCCGCATCATGACAAATTCCAAAGCTTTAATATTATGTTTTACATATAGACCCACTCCTCCTCCCCTTCTTCCTACCCTGTCCTTTCTGAATAAAGTATAGCCTGGTATAGTTACATCCTAGTCATGGTTTTCTGTGAACCATGTTTCTGTAACTGCCACTAAATCCAAGTCAGCCACTCCCACCAAAGCTTCAACATCAGGGTTCTTATTTCGCATGCTACGGGCATTTATACACACTGCATTCCATATGTTAACCCTTTTACCAATTTCCAGAAAAGTATTTTATGTTTCACTTACCTGGGGGCTTTCTTCACCCATCCCCAATGAATGAAGTTTAAGGCCCTCTTCAGTAGATTAGCCAGTCTACTACTGAAGACGTGTCCATCTTTCTTGGACAGATGGATGCCATCTCTGCTCTGCAATCCTTGGAACAGCATCCCATGGTCCATAAAACCAAAACGCTCTCAATGACACCATCCACGCAGCCATGCATTCATCTCCAGGATGCAAGCCTCTCTGCCTTGGCCTTTACCCTCAACAGGGAGGATTGAAGAGAACACCACTTTAGTGTACTTCAGCTATGGTCCTTCCCTTTCCAGGGATTCTTTCACCTTCTCCACTTCCAGGGCTGCATCATGGTTCTTCATTTCAAGGGCTGGAGAAGTTGGATTGGTGATTCTGAAGGCCCTGGGGACTTGTGTCCAACCATCATTCTGTAGGCACCCATCTTCTCCTCTGCTGGAGAGCTTGGTTGTTGCAAGAAGCATCTCATCAATGTACTTCTCACTGTCTTGAATGCTCCTCAGCCTCGCCACCTGCTCTCTGAGTTCCTCCACTTATTTCCTGAGAACTTCAGCATGCAGACACCCTGCACAAGGAACTGGTCCTTCAACTGGCATTGGGACCTCTGTCTGGACAAAGGCAGAAGCTGTAGCAGGGGCAACAGCTTTAGCGATACGATTTTTCCCAGTCATTGTTCTGTTTGTGGAGCTTAGGTATCTGTTAAAGCAAAAGAGAGAGATCCACCAAAGTACCAGCCGGTTTCCCAGCTGTACTTTCAGAGAAAAAGCAGTTAAATCTCTTTAATTATATTCAAAATGTGCTGTTCCAAGTCCCTGTGTTTTGTTAATTGGGGCGGTGCCCTATAAAGCAAGACTGCTCACTAGGGGTGGGTGGGAGTTGGGGTGGTAGGGAGGGAACTAACTCCTGATTAGGTATCAGTAGCTCCAAAGAGCTGAGAAAGTTACTAAAGCAGAGTTTTAAATCTACCTCACTAAAGAAAATATTTCTCCTTCTAAACCAAAGTCACGCTATTCGTGACCCCTCCCGCTGGCGTCTAGCTTCCCAAATAGTTGTACGGGGAAGCTAGACGGGGGCAGGAAAGGGGAGGATCGGGGGCGGCATTAGGGCAGGTAGTGGGTGGTCGCTGGCCCTGGACATACAGGACTGATTCTAATGTCGTCCCTGTACGTCTGGAGCCGGTGACTTGAACAGGGAAGTTATTCCATCTCTTAGGTGGAATAACCTCCGTCGACATAACTTCCCTGGACATCAGGGATCGGCAGCCCGGGGGCCAGGAAAGGGTGGCAGGGGCAGAGAGCATTCCCCGCAGCCCGACTCTGGCCCTGGGAGGCCAAATCGGAGGTCGGGCTTTGGGGAACTGTGTGTTCCAGCGTCCGGGATCATAGCTTTTAAATGGAGTCGTGGTGCCGTGGTAACCGGAAGCCATGGCACTGCAGCTTTATTTAAAAGCTCTGACTGAGTTAGTCAGGCTTGTCTTGTGCAGGCTGAATCACCTTAGAAATATTTCCGCATATCACTCCTGAATCTATCTCCTTTCACTCTCATCCCGTGTCCCCTCGTAGCAGAACTTGCTTTTAATCAAAAGAGGCTCTCTCCCTGTGCATTTATGCCACGGAGGTGTTTAAACATCTCAATCATATCACCTGTATCCCGCCTTTCCTCTAAGGTATACATATTAAGATCCTTAAGTCTGTCCTCATATGCTTTATAATGAAGACCACTAACCATTTTGGTAGCCACCCTCTGTACGGACTCCATTCTGTTTATATCCTTTTGAAGGTGTGGTCTCCAGAATTGCACACTGTACTCCAAATGAGGTCATACCAAAGACTTATACAGAAGCATTATCACCTCCTTTTTTCTGCTAGCCATTCCTCTCCGTATGCACCCAAGCATCCTTCTAGCTTTTGCTGTTGCCTTTTCTACCTGTTTAGCTACTTTAAGATCATCTGACACAACCACGCCTAGGTCCCGCTCTTCTTTAGAGGACAAAAGTACTTCACCCCCTATACTATATTGCTCCCTTGGATTGTTGCAGCCCAAATGCATGACCTTACAGTTTTTAACATTAAATCTCAGCTCCCAAATTCTAGACCATTCTTCAAGCTTAGCTAGATCCGTCCTCATGTTATCTACACCTTCCTGGGTGTCTACTCTATTGCAGATTTTGGTATCATCTGCAAAGAGGCAAATCTTACCTGACAGCCCTTCCACTATATCACTAACAAAGATGTTAAAAAGAATCTGACCAAGGACAGAACCTTGGGGCACACCACTGATAACATCCTTCTCCTCAGAATGAGCTCCATTTACCTGTACTCTTTGTTCCCTCCCACCCAACCAATTTCTAACCCAAGCAGTAACTTTAGGGTCCATCCCTAGGGTGCTCAGTTTGTTTATAAGTCGTCTGTAAGGAACGGTGTCAAAGGCTTTACTGAAATCTAAATACACCACATCAAGGGCTCTCCCTCAGACCAACTTCCTGGTCACCCAGTCAAAGAAATCAATCAGATTTTTCTGACAAGACCTGCCTCTGGTAAATCCATGCTGCCTTGGATCCTCTAATCCGCTGTTACAATGCGGCTGCCATAGCCACCTATTATCAGGGCAGAGGGGTGTCTAGACACACATGAGGTTCATATAGCAATGCTTAATATACCACTCTCTTAGGGTCCAAGTGGTTTGCAGTATATGTCCCTTGCCCAGCATACACATATTTGTAATTGAGGCAGTAGGGAACTAACAGCCCAGCAGTAACACTGGAAAAATTGAACTGCCCCCCCAGGTCTGACATTCACCAGCAGAAGGCACAGTCAGCCTGTACCTGCTGCACCCCACCAGGTGTTACAGCCATGCACATACAAACTGTAGACAATCTGCTAGCCAGTCCATATTGCATATTCACAGAGGAACTATGTGCACCCAGAAATAGTATTGACAGCACAGATACCCAGCAGGTGTTTCAGTGATTGGGTCCCAGAACAGAGAGCACATAGACATCACTAGAAACAGGTGCTATAGAGCACTATGTGGGAACATAGCCATGCTATGGTCACTGCTCGGTCAGAGTGAGAGTGTCCTCCCAGTAGGACTTGCTGTGGCCACCCCTCTAAGCACGTGGTGGTTGGGCATTACGATGTCCCAGCCATTGCCTACCCCCGATGCAGATGCATTTTGCCCAATCCGCCCTGTCTAGGCCATACCCACAATACCTTACTTCTCAGTATGCACATTTGCAGGCTAATGTTGGGAACAGTGTAAGCATTGTGGGCCCAATGAGAAGTAGGAAGCCACAAAACAATGGATAGACATACACACACACACACACCTATAGCAGCATTGTGCAAAGATAGGGGTGGATGGCAACCTTACCCGCCACACTGGTCCCGATCATAGTGCAGGCATTGCTAAGATGTGCAGGAGCTAATATTTATTTATTTTATTTATTTAACAATTTTTCTATATCGCCTTTTCATTTAATCAAGGCAGTTTAAATTAACATCAACTTTTACAAAGAACTTGCAATTCTAAACAGTAACATCAAATTTCAAAACTTAAACACTACTATCCAACTTTTACAAAGAGCTTGTAATTTTAAACAGTACAACGAACTTCAAAAACTTAAACAGTCTCTTATAACATTATATTTCAAAATTTACATAAATTCAAAGAGGTGATACCATGTAGTGTTTAGTGTGATTAGGGATCTTCATTGAATTGTTCAATAAATAGGTTGGTTTTGAGTAACTTCCGGAAATCCTTTATATCAGTTGTGGATCTTAGATTATCCTGGATTGCATTCCAAATAGCAGGGGCAGCAAGAGAGAAAGCCCTCATGGATGTGGATTTATTAGTTTTTGTGCATAGACTAGGGGGTATGTTTACTAAACTGTCTTAACGTAGCAGCGGCGATGTTATCATGTGATACGTAAGATTATGGTGCGATCATCGCGCGATAACTTGACATATCACGCAATAACGTCTCCAGCGGTGGTGAGGTGCGCAGAGGGAGGAAAAGGGCTCCCTAGAGGGTGGAGTAAGGCTCCCCAGGGGCGGAGAGAAGGGGTCAATGGGCGTAGAGTGGATCCATGCACACTAATGCCGTGAAATAAAGCTCTGAAAATTAGTGCCAGTGAAAACCTCGCGCTAGGCACATTTGCAGGACAGAGAAACCATTTCAGTCAGCAATGTACAGCAAAGGCAGGGAAACCCAGAAAAGTGATAGTAGTGATACATGTGCAGGAACCAAAAAGGCAAATAAACATATAAAATGACCAGAACCATATTTGAAATCCCAATAACCAAGCTGGCCAATAGTGATATTACTGATAAACATAAAGCAACACTACTGACAAAGTGTAAAAAGTAAGTTATC
Source organism: Ichthyophis bannanicus (assembly GCA_033557465.1). Taxonomy (NCBI): domain Eukaryota; kingdom Metazoa; phylum Chordata; class Amphibia; order Gymnophiona; family Ichthyophiidae; genus Ichthyophis; species Ichthyophis bannanicus. Next base: position 249,435,583 of record CM066041.1, on the reverse strand, counting down.
ATGTTTGGGAGGGTCTATGCTCTGTCCCCCTGCAAAGTGAATGATCCCACATTGAAATAGCCGTGATCAGGGTTGTTGTCGTTTATATTGGGCAGGTTTGTTATGGCGTGCAGATGTGCAGCAACAGCAGAGTGGGCAAATAGGAAATGGCAACTGTACTGATGCTGTAAATGGGATACTGGGGGCTGCAGGCGGCAGATGCTGTGGTCCAGCTGGGGCACAGTGCGGACTAGGCAGATGCCTAGGTGGCACATAGGAATGCCGAAACTGTAAAGCAGCAAGACAGCAACTGACGAGGGACCAACATGGGCACGAGTGTGTGTCCCACAATGTCACAGGGGATATTACCCAGCAGGTACCCCCAAGGGCACATAACATTGGCAGGTGGTGCCGGGGGGGGGGGGGGGAAGCGCGCATGTCCATGTAGGCACCTCTACCCGACAACCCACACCATAGGCAGCTGCCTACCGGCACACTGTATAGCCTGCGACTGCGCACCACCAGCACCATCGGCATAAGGGCATGTCAGCATGGTGGCGGAGGGGTGCTGGTGGCGGAGGGGGCAGTGGCATCTGCCCACAGCAGACCATGGCCAAGCCATGTTTAGGTGGGTGCCGTGCACTGCAACAGACAAGGTCTGCCTGATGAACAGTCATGGTATCCCCAGGGAATGACCTGCCCCTGTGGCAACAGTTTGGTGCAGTACACACAGCCAGTGTGTTCAGAGGCAGAAGATCAGAGGTTCAAGACCCAGCTGTGGCTCCTGCCAACCTTGTCCCCATGTTTTACCCAGTACTAAACCGTGCTAATAAAGATGGAACCTTTATTGCAGATAAAATAAACATGCCTGAAACGCCTATATTTTACCCTACAGAGCACAGACACCATAAACATATGCAATCCCAAGAGCAGAGTTTCCCAACTGCAGTCCTGGAGGGTCAAACACCATTAAGGTTTCATGCTGTCCCTAATAAATATGCCTGTGCTGCATTTGTATGCACTGCCCCCATTATATGGAAATGTATCTCATACATATTCATTAGGGACAGCATGAAAACCTGAACAGTGTTTGGCCCACCAGGACTGGAGTTGGGAGCCTCTGCCCTAGAGCAGTGGCCAACAGGGGCATAAACACCCGCACCCACAGGCTCCACTATCCAAAGCCTCATGGATAGTCAGGCTGTTGGGCCCTGCGCGGAGCAGCATCTCCCAATACTGGCACCTGCATACCTTAGCAATGCCATCCTAAACTTGGGAACATGTTCCACATATATCAAAAGGTTGCTATGATTAATGTCAGCTAACAAATCCTAAGTTAAACACGATTTGTTGATAGAGATTCATCATAGCAATCTTTCTGATATCTGTGGAGTGTGTTTCTGTTATTGCTTCTGACAGTGTTTACCACCTCGAGAGTAACCCCAACAGTATTGTGTACCATAGCAATGACCGCAGTGTGCCCAGGACTGCAGAGGCGGCCAGGACTGCCACAAACCTCCATATTTGCACAATGCTGGCATAGGTGTGGGAGTGTGTGTATGTCTATCCAGTGTGTTGTGGCTGCCCACACCTTACTGAGCCCACACTGCTTGCACTGTTTCCAGTGTTAGCCTGCCAATGTGCATAATGAGGAGCAAGGTACGGTGGGTATGCCCCGGACAGGGTGGCCTGGGCAGGATGCATCTGCACAGGGTATAGGGCAATGGCTGGGACATCATAATGCCCGACCACCACCTGCACGGACAGGGTGGCCACAGCATGTCATGCTGGGAGGTCACTCTCACCCTGACTGAGCAGTGACCACGGCATGGCTAGGTTCCCCATAGTGCTATACAGCATTTCTCTCAAATGATATTTATGTTTGTTGTTGTTTTTTCTGGGGCCCAATCACTGACATATCTGTGTGTGTGTGTGTTTGTGCTCATATCCCATTTTTGGGTGTGCAGTTCCTCCAGGAACATACACTGTGTACTAGTTAGTAGACTGTCTGCAGTTAGCATGTGTATGGCTGGAACGCCTTGCAGGGTGGAGACTGACTGCTCTCTGCTGGTGAATATCAGATAGTGGTGGGGGGGCAGCTGAGCTTCACCAGCATTCTGCCTGTCTGTCATTGCCTTATGCGATGCGTACAGATCTGCATCGACTGCCCTGTAGGGTGCCTGATCCCCAGCAGGACTGGGGTTGATGGTCCTCTCTACTGCCACCATTGCAGAGATGTACAATGTGGATTTGTTGGTAGGAGATCCTGTCCCCCTGTCGTCCCCCCAAGCCACAGAGGGTGGGTTGGGTGGTGCTATATAATCTGCTTTTGGGTCCAAACACCCCTCTTCCCCCATAACATGTGACCATAGCACCCACAGAGGATATGCACTATTCTGGATGCATCATAGTCCACAAGGGCTAGATGTGACTGGGAAATACAGATGAACACAGGTGTATCCTAGGTGTGTCTGCAAGAACTACCTAGCACACACTAGCACTGATGGAGACCTGCAACACAAACTATCTCAGACAAGCCAGGTGCTGTGGACCTGGTGCTGGGTGCCCCACCTCACCCTCAGGGTGAGCACTGGACCCGCACAATGTCATGGTCTGTAGCTACTCTGTGCCAGTAACACACACGGTCAGTTCCCCCTACCAGGCCTAGGTGCTGTGCGGGTACATACCCCATTATGTGATCAGCTGTAGACTGCTGATCTGCATGTGCAGTGTATCATGGGTACGGGTGGGTTTACCCTATCCTGGTAACCACAGCAGACAGTTTGTGTGGTGACCTGCAGTCTTTCTGTAGCCAGCCAGCAGTGTGGTAGTAGCTGTAGAGATGTAGCCTACTGGTTGTGTCAATGATTGTGAAGGCAGAGGTCATGGGTTCCATCCCACAGTGGTGTAACCTAAAAAGGCTGTCTGAGGCATTTTCTTTTAATTTAAATCAGTGCTGCCAGCAGAAACACCCTCACAGTGCTGTAGCCTAAGGTATCTCATAGGCGCCCTTTAAGGTGCCTCATACAGCGCCCTATAGGGCACATTATAGGGTGCCTTGGTAGACAGGGCACTTTATAATGTGACCTATGGGGCGCCTTATGAGGCACCTTAGGTTACGGCACTGTGAGGGTGTTTTTGCTGTCAGCACTGATTTAAATTAAAAGAAAATGCCTCAGACAGCCTTTTTAAATTACACCACTTCAGGATCAAACCTATAACCTCTATCTTCACAGTCATTGCTGTAACCAGTGGACTACATCATTATAGCTTCTGACAGTGCACTGGCATGTACTTAGGGTTAACGCGCATTAACGTGCCACGGCGCACACTATCGCGCGATACATATTCTTGCTACCTTAGGACTGGAACGCCCACTCCTTATATGGCATTCTTCACATTATCGCTGCAGCTAGCGTCGGTAACATTAGGACGGTTTAGTAAACATACCCCTAGGGGTTGGTATGGTGTTTTTAGTGCTGTTTCTGTCCGGTCTTATGTTTGCTTTGGTTCCGATGAGTTCTTGTAGTATTCCTGCTGATAAGTTATTTTTGATCTTGAAGATGGTGAGCGCTGATTTATATTTTGCTCGTGAAGAGATTGGCAACCAGTGTAGATCAAGTAGTATAGGAGTTATATGGTTTTGTGGTGAAGCGCCAGCAATTATATGGACAGCAGTGTTTTGGACTATTTGAAGGGGTTGAGTGGATTGTTTAGGTAGACCTTGGAAGCGGAGATTACAGTAGTCCAGCACAGGTGTAATGGTAGCCTGGCATACTGTACAGAAGTGCTCTTTATTGAGGAGAGGTTTTAGTCTTCGAAGCATTGCTAATTTGAAGAAGGCTGTTTTGGACGTCTTGTTGATATGCGCTTGGAGGGTAAGTTGTTTGTCTAGTATCACTCCAAGATTACGAACTTCATCCCTTATTGTGATCGGTATATTTGAGATGTTGATAGAAGTAGGAGGATTGAATGTTGATTCCCTTGTAATGATGATTGCTTCAGGTTTTTTTTTGTGTTGATGTTCAAGTTATTGTTAGTAAGCCAGGACATTATTTCATGAATGCAGTTTGATACAGTGGTTTAGTCTTGGGCGTCCAGGTGGATAGGGGTATATGCCATGATATTGTTGGCATATATGGCATATTGTATCTTGTGTTTATTGAATATTTTGCATATTGGCTGAATGTAAATGTTGAAGAGGAGAGCAGATAGTGAAGAGCCTTGGGGAACTGCTTGAGTTGTCCGGAAAGATGCTGAGGTGAGGTTACTGGATGCAACTTTCTGTTGTCTGTCTTCAAGGTATGATTGAAACCATTTGATGGTGGTGTCTTAGAGGCCAATCTCCATTAGTTGCTTCAATAGGATGTGATGGGAAACTGTGTCGAAGGCGGATGATATATCGATAAAGATTAGTAAGAAGCCCTTCTTTATCTTGTCTATTCCTTTAAGTATGTTATTGAATAGATGTATGAGAAGTGCCTCAACACCATGGCTTGGGCAGAATCCGAGCTGGTGAGGATCTAGTGGGACATATTTGTCAATATGGTCTTGAAGCTGTCTCTGGACAATTTTTTCGGTTATTTTTTGCCAGGAATGGGAGGCTAGATATTGGCCGGTAGGTTGCAGGGTTGGTATTGTTAGTTGAGGTGGATTTATGAATAGGATGAATAGTAGATTGTTTGAGTGCTTTGGGCATATAACCCTGAGTGAGAGAGGTGCTTACTATTTTTTGAATGTATGTGCTGAAGTCTTCTTTGGTGGATTTAATCCAGGTCACCGGGCATGGGTCCGATGGAGAAGTGGTGGTGTTTAGAGAGGTGATAGTTGAGTAGTAGTAGTGCTCTGGTGATAACTGCAGCTCCATGCTGGGGCCAACAGCCTGACTCTCCATGAACCGTTGGATAGTAGAGTCTGTGTGTGGGTGTTTGTACCCCCATGTTGATGTTATATATCTGCAATGTTGGGTAAAATGTAGGGACATACTCCGCAATATCCACAGCTGGGACCTAAACCAGTGACTCTGCTTCACAACACACTGGCTGTGTGTACTGCACCACACTGTTGCCATGGAAGCACAGAGGTCCCTGGGGCTACCTTTGCTTTCATCAGACAGATCATGTTTGTTGCACTGCACACCACCCACTGGAATAGGGCATGGCCTTGGGCCACTGCAGGTGGGAAGGCAGGAGCCACTGCCCCCTCTGCCACCAACACCCCCTCCCCAGCCATGCTGACATACCCATATGCTGTTGGTGCTAGTAGTACGCAGTCCTAAGCCATCCGATGTGCAGCTAGGCGGGTGCCTAGGGTGCATGGTATGGGGTGGGGAGGCATACATGGACATCCACACATCCCCCCATCACCGCCTGCCAATGTTATGTCCCTTCCACATGGGGGAGAGATGACCGGGAGGTGTCAAGTTGGTGATCTAGCAATTATTGGCTAGGGTGGACCTGGTAAACGTAGGTAGATTGTGTTATGCCAGCAGACTGTGGAAGGGCTAGGGCATGCAGTGTGGGTACAGTGTACCCAGTTTGGATTACTGGGTGTATACATATTTCAGCCAACATGTGGTCCCACCCTGCACTGCCTTACCAGGGGCTGTAGTAAAGGGTGTTCATTTAGCTGGGTTTACGGACAGTTTGGGACTTATCCTGGGGAAGGTCCATAGGCCCTTGTTAGAGTGGTCCCCAGATGTGCACTGATTGCCCCATTACAGGCATTGTGGTTCCTTGTGATGTTTGGGGTACCTGATGGGTACATGTCCCCTGGATGGGACACTGTGGAACACAAAGTACTGGGCATGTTTGACCTTGATCATAGTAAAATAGTAAATAACGGCAGATAAAGACCAGCATGGTCCATCTAGTCTGCCCAGTATAGACACTGTCTTGCTGATTTCCAGTTTCTGTGTTCCTGTGTGCCACCTGGGTGACAGCCTAGTCCACCCTGTGCCCCAGTTGCCCCCACTGCATGTCCTACCTTCAGTCCCCTTTGCCCCATTTGCACCATCACCGCCAGGGCCAGCCCGTCCATTGAGCCATAATGTTGTTCGCACATGGGCCCCGTGCTTCACGGGGCCCCACGCGAACTCCATTACCTCACAATGGACTGCTGCAGAGAGAGCCAGGGAAGCCCGTGTGAGGCCCCAGCTCCCTCTGCACAGCTGCCAGCTTGAAGAGCCTTTTCCTTCACGCTAGCGGCTGTTTCAGTGAAGCTGCAAATGCCGGGAGAGGTTAAAGGACATTGCATGGTGGGGGGGCATGGGCATGGTGGGGGGCTAGGACTGCAAATGGGCAGGCTGTGATGGTGGTGGGGGGACTTGGACTGGAAATGGGCTGTGATGGTGTGGGGGGCTAGGACTGGAAATGGGCTGTGATGGGAGGGCTAAAATTGGAAATGGGCTGATGAAGAGCTGGATTAGGACTGGAAATGGGCTGATGGGGGCTAGAATAAGACTGGAAGTGGGCTGTTGGGAGCTGGAATAGGGCTGGAAATGGGCTGATGGGGGAGCTTGGAGTGGAAATGGGCTGATGGGGGGTTGGAATGGAACTGGAAAAGAGCATATGGGGGCTAGGACTGGAAATGGGCTGATGTGGAGGCTTGGGAGAATGGGACTAGAAGGGGGCAGATGCTGGGTGGGCTAGGATTGGAAATTGGCTGATGGGGAGCTTGGAGTGGAAATGGGCTGATGGGGGACTGGAATGGAACTGGAAAAGAGCATAAGGGGGCTAGGACTTGAAAAGGGCTGATGAGGAGCTGGAATAGGACTAGAAATGGGCTGATGGGGGGAACGTGGACTGCAAATGGATGGATGATGGGCTGGAATAGGACTGCAAATGGGCTGATGTGGGCTGGAATAGGACTGGAAGCGGGCTGATGGGAGTTGGAATAGGGCTGGAAATGGGCTGATGGGGGAGCTTGGAGTGGAAATGGGCTGATGGGGGTTGGAATGGAACTGGAAAAGAGCATATGGGGGCTAGGACTGGAAATGGGCTGATGTGGAGGCTTGGGAGAATGGGACTAGAAGGGGCGGATGCTGGGTGGGTCTAGAACTATAAGGGAGCTGATTTTGGGGAGGACTAGAAAGGGATGGGGAATGAGAATGGAGAGGAGAGAAGATATTTTGTGTGGGAGGGAAGAAAAGTCTATGATGAGCCGGGTATTGGGAGAATAAGTGGGGACTGAGAATGGAAGAGTGAAATTTGAGTGGATGATAAAGGAATAAGGAAAGAAATGAGGAAAGAGCAAAAGGGGAAAGATCAGTATGTTAAAGCAGATATAGGGGTATGTTTACTAAACCGTCTTAATGTTACCGGCGTTAGTTGCAGTCTTACTGTGACGAATGCCATATAAGGTAGTGGGCGTTCCGGTCTTAAGGTAGCATTTCGGGTTATCGCACGATAAAGTCCGTTATCGCGCCATAGAGGGAGCTGTGGCACGTTAACGCGTGTTAGCCTTAATTACGCGCGCTGACCTGCAATCACAGCAACAGAGGTGTAGCACACTGGTTAATGCATTGTCTGCTAATACAGTGGTAATGAGTTTGATCCTCCAGTGGGCTCAGTTAAAAGACTGTCTGCAGCAATCCCTTTTCTTGCTTGTAACAGTCAGACACATCCCAACAATTTGCATTGCCAGCCAAAAAAGCCTCACCCCAGTGCCACAACCTAATGCACCTTTTAGGGCGCACCATAAGGCACATCATAAAGCACCACATCATCCAAAGCAGGTCATAATGTGCCCCAGAGGGCAGCAGGAAAGGTTGGCACCCTCCAAGGCAGCATATAAGGTGCCCCTTAAGCTGGCCAAACCTAAGGTGCTGCAAAAGATACCCCAGGGATGCCAAGTGACACAGGAGATGGTGCCCAGGGGCACAAAGGTGCCCCAAAGTCACAAGCATGAAATGTATGGCTCAAACACAGATGTAACCATAACACTGCACAGAGCACCAAGGAAAGGCAATGAACAAGTGATGGAAGGAAGTAGATGATGGAGCTCATGGACCAGCCAAATCTGTGTGCAGCCCATGTGGCAGCAGGTAAAGTGGACAAACATATCGGGGGCAGCTATACCGATGTACAGGGTGATGGTAATGTACAGTGCAACAATGACAGTGTGTGGCAGAGGATGGGGATACGTGTCCACCAGAGGAGGTAGAGGTGGCAGGATAAGTGCAATGACAGGAGGACAGAGGAGAGCAGTGCATGCAGAGCAGACACAGGAGAGGCAAGCATGAAGAGCCGCAATGCAGAAAAGCATGCCAGTGCAGGACATGGGGTAGCAGCCTGCACATTAGAGCAGGACGCACACAACTGGCACACACACATTTATTTTTATTTTATTTATTTACATTCTCTTATATACCGCGCTATTCTGCATCAGTGAGGTTTACATTGAACAAACTGGAATTACATTGAACAGGGCATTATAACCTGGAGATAACTATTTTACAGGGAACATGGGCTATGGAGGGTTAAGTGGCTTGCCCAAGACCACAAGGAGCACCTGTGGGACTAGAACCCCAGTCCTTCTGGCCAAAGGTTGCTGTCCTCTAGTGGGATTTGAACCCCTGACCTTCCGGCCTGAAGTACTTTTGCCCCAACCACTAGGCCACTCCTCCACACACATAGACGGACAGAAGGATGGGTGGCAACAGTGATGGGGGTATAATGTGGCGGTAGCACAGATCTGCACAGATATGACTGTTACACAAATGAAACGTAGTTGTGTAGGACAGCCATAAAAAAAAGGGGAACAGAGAAGAATCAAACCCATGACCTCTGCTACTAAAGTCATTGCATTAACCATTGTGCTACGTCACTATGGGAGCTATCATACCAATGGCTGGCTACAGAAAGAGTGCACGTCACCATAAAACTGTCTGCTGTGGCTACCAGGATAGGATAGAACCAACAGTACCCATAATGCAATTCACATGCAGAACAGCTCTCTACATCTGCTCACCAGATGGGGTATGCACCTCTACAGCATGCCAGCTTGATAGGGGGGAATGACCGTGCGTGTTACTGGCACAGAGTATCCACAGGCCATGCCAATGTGCGTGTTCTGTGCTCACCCTGAGGGTGAGGTGGAATGGCCAGCACCAGGTCCGCAGTACCCGTGTTGATTGAGGTGGGCTGTGCTGCAGGTCTCTATCAGTGCCAGTGTGTGACATGTATATTTTGCAGAAACTTTTCGGAGGTTTCTATGTCCATTTGTAATTGCCAGTCATGTCTGGCCCTTGTGGACCATGATGTACACAACATAGTGTATATCCACTGTGCTTGCTATGTTCACCTGTTTAAGGAGCAGGGGTGTGTCAGGGCTCACATGGTGACAATGTACTTAGCAAACCGTTCTCTCGGGGCAGGGTGGGGGATATGGTCTGCCCCCAACGGACCCACGCTCTCACCCTTTGCAAGGGGGACAGTGGAGGTACATGAGGACAGGCTGTGGGACAAGCAACCCCAGTCCTGGTAGCAAATGGACAGCTGCTGAAGATCTGCCCTTGGGACAGGGCCTCTAGCAGATAGGTAGTGGGTCCAGTCAGCTCAGCTGCACCCAACTACGATCTGACATTCACCAGCAGAGGGCAGTCAGTGTGCACCCGCTGCACCCTGCAAGGTGGTGCAGCCATACAGATGCTAACTGCAGATAGTCTGCTAATTAGTACATAGTGCATGTTTTTGGAGGAACTGTGTGCACCCAAAATTGGGATGTCAGCACACACACCACACAGGTATGTCAGTGATTGGGCCCCAAAAAAGAGAACCCATAAATATCACTTGAGAGAAATACTGTATAGCACTATGGGGGAACCTAGCCATGCCATGGTCACTGCTCAGCCAGGGTGAGAGCAACCTCCCAGCATGACATGCTGCGGCCACCCTCTCCATGCAGGTGGTGGTCGGGCACTACAATGTCCCAGCCATTGCCCTATACCCTGTGCAAATGCATCCTAATCCAAGCCACCCTGTCCGGGCCATACCCACAGTACCTTGCTCATCATTATGCACATTGGCAGGCTAACACTGGAAACAGTGCAAGCAATGTGGGCTCAGTAAGGTGTAGGCAGCCACAACACACTGGATAGAGAGACACACACTCCCACACCTATGCCAGCATTGTGCAAATATAGAGGTTTCTGGCAACACTGGCTGCCACACCAGTCCTGGGCACAGTGTGGGCATTGCTATGGTACTCAGTATTGTTAGGGGTGGTAAACACTGTCGGAATCACTAACTGAAACACACTCCACAGATATCAGAAAGGTTGCTGTGTTGAATCTCTATCAACAAATTGTGTTTAACTTAGGATTTGTTAGCTGACATTAATTATAGCAACCTTTTGCTATATGTGGAACGTGTTCCCAAGTTTAGGACGGCATTGCTAAGGTATGCAGGTGCCAGTATTGGGAGATGCTGCTCCACGCAGGGCCCAACAGCCTGACTCTCCATGAGGCTTTGGATAGTGGAGCCTGTGGGTGTGGGTATTTATGCCCCTGTTGGCCGCTGCTCTAGGGCAGAGGTTCCCAACTCCAGTCATGGTGGGCCAAACACTGTTCAGGTTTTCATGCTGTCCCTAATGAATATGCATGAGATACATTTGCATACAACAGGGGCGGCGCATACAAATGCAGCACAGGCATATTTATTAGGAACAGCATGAAACCGGAATGGTGTTTGGCCCTCCAGGACTGCAGTTGGGAAACTCTGCTCTAGGGATTGCACAGGTTTATGGTATATGTGCTCTGTAGGATAAAATATAGGCATTTATGGCATGTTTATTTTATCTGCAATAAAGGTTCCGTCTTTATTACCACAGTTTAGTACTGGGTAAAATATGGGGACAGGGTTGGTAGGAGCCACAGCTAGGACTTGAACTTGTGACTTTCTACTCCTGAACATACTGGCTGTGAGTACTGCACCACACTGTTGCCACGGGGATAGATTATTCCCTGGGGATACCATGACTGTTTGTCAGACAGACCCTGTCTGTTGCAGTGCATGGCACCCACCTAAACAGGGCTTGGCCATGGTCTGCTGTGGGCAGATGCCACTGCCCCTCCTCCACCAGCACCCCTCCGCCACCATGATGCCATGCCCTTATTTGCCGCCTGCAGCCCCCTGTTTCCCATTTACAGCATCAGTACAGTTGCCTTTTCCTACATGCCCACTCTGCTGTTGCTGCACATGTGCATGCCATAACAAACCTGCCCAATCTAAACGACAGAAACCCTGATCAGCGCTATTTCAATGTGGGATCATTCACTTTGTAGGGGGGCAGAGCATAGACCCTTCCAAACATGATATCTTAATTTTTACGCTTTGTCAGTAGTGTTGCTTTATGTTTATCATTAATATCACTATTGTCCAGCTTGGTTATTGGGAGTTTAAATGTAGTTCTGGTTATTTTATATGTTTATTTGCCTTTTTGGTTCCTGCACATGTATCACAACTATCACTTTTCTGGGTTTCCCTGCCTTTGCTGCACATTGCTGACTTAAATAGTTTCTCTTTCCTGCCAATGTGCCTAACACAAGGGTTTCACTGGAGTTAGCGTTCAGACCCGGATTTCACAGCGTTAGTGTGCCTGGAGCCTCTCCCCGCCAACTCTCCGCCCACTGACCCCTTCTCTCCGCCCTCTGGGAAGGCTTATTCCACCCTTCAGACCCGGATTTCACAGCGTTAGTGTGCCTTAACACCTCCGCCGCATTATCGCGTGATAAGTGACGTTATCACGTGATAATGTTACATTATCGTGCGATAACGTCACTTATTGCATGATAATACCACCACTGCAATGTTAAGACGGTTTAGCAAACATACCCCATAGAGAAAGAAAATGGGAAAAAATCTAAAAGAGAAGAAAGGACAAATGGATAGCTTGCAGAAGACACGAAGAAACCAGAAGAAAGTGACTGGAGCAATTGCAACTGAAAAAGAAAATGCACAAACAACAAAAGGTAGAAAAATATTTTTTTATTTGGATTTATTAACTGGAATATATCAGCTCTGGGAAATGTGCATCGTTAACGTCTTTTGTGTTTTGTTTAGTATAAGAGGAAATTAATTTATAGTTTTATTTCTCCAGTGTTGTTGTACATCCCAAGTTTGGCTATTGGGTTTCCCAGTTTAATTATTGTCTTTCTATTTCTAAATTGTAATCCTTTGTTCTTTGGTGACGGTCTGTGTTCTGCATGTTTAACTGAGCTGAGGTATTCTGTTCATGTAGTTTCTATTTGACAGTACCACTTGTTCTCTTTCCCCAGTAGGAGATGCATTGGTATTCTCTGAGATGTATTGGTTTAATATTTGCAGTGTTGCCTTTTGATAGGTAGGGTTTGGTGCTTTGTGAGTCCTGGTAGTGCTGCTATGATACGGTGGATTTGCTATGGGTTCTAAATGATCAGTGTTTATAGTACTTCCTAATGGGCTTGGCGGTTGGCACTGGAATATAGTAATGTAGAAATCTGGTAGTCTTTATCCAGACACTCATTAAGAGGCATGTTTACTAAAAATGCATGTTAACATTATGCAAATATTTATGCAAATGAGGCTCCTTATGCAAATGATGCCCTGTAATTAATCTCCGCACATGGCCCCGCACCCACCTTGGGCCGCCCCTGATCATCATAGTGCCTTTCATACTTGGGCATTGCTGCAAATGGGCACTAGTATCACTGTTTTTGGGTTCCCTGTCTGTGCTCTACATTGCTGACATTGAAATGGTCTCTCTCTCCTGCGAATGTGCATTTACAGACAGGTTTTCACTGGCAGTAATGTCCCGGCATTAATGTTCCAGTGTTAGTGTAGCAGGAGCCTCTCCCCGCCCACTCGCTGCCCATTGACCCCTTCTCTCCACCCTCTGGGACAGTTACCATGCAGTAACGTTACCAATTCTATGTTACCGTGCCTTAGTAAACATACCCCATAATCTACATAAGCTTATAACTATTTTTTTTTCTTGATTGCCTGTTGATTTATGTTAAAAAAATCTTATTTTGTTTTGTGTTTTTTGTACTGCTATAAATCACTCTGAAACGTTTTGGGAAGAGTGCTCTATAAACTGAAGAAATAAATTTGTTTCCAGTGCTATTATATTCTATAGCATGAGGAAAACAACACCAGGTTTTCTTTTTCTTACTAGTTTGAGACTCTCTGTGGATACTTGTGAATGAGGACTATATAGTGAAAGTCCCAGAAAACCTTTTAGTGTCCAAACTTACTTTCCCATCAGGTTCTTGTTCATTCATCCTCTGCAGAACGGCAAGAGCTTTACGCATGTTGGTGACTCCCAGCCACCCCTTTACAAGACCAGTCTGTTCCTTTCCCACCAATCAAGGCGAAATGGTACTGAACCAGGATGCCATAACTGAAGGCAAAATTTTCATATCTACATGAATTAATGCAATCGGGTGTCGTGACCCAACCTGTCTCACTTCTTGCAGTGGAAGTCAAGGAAGCTATACAACTAGGTAGAAACCATCAATCAATTAATTAAATTATTTGATGGACCACCTTTCATTAGGACTACAGCAAAGCAGTATAAAAAACAGTAAATCAACAGTAGAAATTTAAAAAATACATAATATATATCATTGGTAAATCAACATTAAAAACAATGTGCAAATAAAATAAAATATAACATAAAGACAGGAGGTTGTACTACATAATTTCACTTCAGAAAACAAATAACTGTACAACATAAATATAAATATAAAGGTAATAGTAACCATTAAGGAGAGGGACTTCCCTGGAGGAGCCCAGTGGATCAGCACTTGATCTCTAATCAAGGACACACTCCATGTTCGCCCAATGGAGTCCTCTTAGGGGTGCTGCACCTTATGCTGTCCAGAGAATAGCTTCTCTTTCTTAAAATCTTGAGTTGATCCCTGATAAGCCTTACAGGCAGACTACAGTGAAGCAACCTTGGGAAGGGGCAAGGAAGAAGCTGGCATCATTTAGCTTACCGTTCTGAAACCTTTTGACAAATAGCCAACCAACCGTATCCCAGCCTCACTTCTTTAAAATCTAGCCAACCCTATCCCAGCCTCACTTCTTTAATTATGTTATCCTGAATCTGAGAACAGCATCATTTTCTAACTATATCCTTTTTTGAATTTCTGAGGGAGAGAAGCTTGTGATAGAAAGATGTAGGCTTCAGAAGGAAAAGTAGTGAAAATTATTAATGATGCGCATTCGTCTGAAATTACAGGGGAAATATCAACAAAATTTCCTATTTTATTTTCATCCAGATATGATACTGAGAAATCCAAAATTTGTTTTTGCTACAGGTGGTCAGTGACCTTTGGATTAGAAGGTAGGTATCTTATGGAAGTGCGATTATGCCTCTATAGGAGCTGGCTCTAGCTAGCCTTCTCTTAATTCTTGTATTGTTGGTGATCTTCCTTCCTGTTTCTTGCTTGGCCCAAAGTTTATCTGCAGTTCTGTGAAACCATGGGGTATGTTTACTAAGCGACGGTAATGTCACTATCGAAAAGTGCAGCGTTAATTTACTGATGTCACCTCCATTAACTCCCAATCAGCAGCCCTCTTCAACGGCTAAAAAATCGCTGCTTCTGAGGCGCGCCCGCGCCTGAGGGCCTCGCCAGAGGGCCCTTTGGCGTGGCTCTTAGGCACGGGTCTGTGGCGTGTGAGTAAAACCTATTTTGTAACTATTAATATGGCTGTAATCTATTGTTCTCCTTTCTTCTTGTCTTCCTATCCTTTTATCTATTACTATATCTCTTACTGTCCTATCTCATATATGGCGTTCTTTTCGTATCTTCTGTAATTATATTGTATTGTAAACCGCTCTGATGCTTTGGCCTGAGCAGTATATCAAATGATTAAACATAAACATAAACATAAGGTAACCTGGGCCATTTATCATGCGATACAGGGCACCCTGGCCAGTTAACGTGCGGTAAAGGGTGCCTCTGCCGTCTAACACAAATTAACGGGACGGGGCAGGGCAAGGGGACAAACAGGGCACGTTAAGGCTGACAAGGCGTCCTAGGCTAGGGCGCCCTATAAGGAGCCCTAGGCTAAGGCGCCCTATAAGGAGTCCTAACCTAAGGCACCCTATAAGGTGCCCTATCCTATGGCGCCTTATAAGGCACCTTAGGTTAAGGCATCTTATAGGGTGCCTTAGGTTAAGACAGACACAGATAGATGGATGTAAGGATGGTTGGCAACTGTGGTGAGGGTGTTATGGGCTGGCAGCACAGATCTGCAGAGATGTGACTGTCACAGACATGAAAATTATAAGAGAAGGATAGCCATAAAAGAAAGAAAAACAACAAGGAAGTGAACCCATGACCCCTGCCTACAAAGTCATTGCACAAACCAGTAGGCTTCACCACCATGGTGAGTTCCACAGCAATGGCTGCATGCAAAAACACTGCAGGGCACCACACAAAATGTCTGCTGTGTGCCAGGATAGGGTAACCCCACCAGTACCCATGATGCAACACACATGCAGAACAGCAGTCTACAACTGATATCATAGTCCATAATTGGGACGTGAGCCACAGATAAACACATGCACACACACTATGAAATGGAATGCAGTGAAAACAGCATGCAAAAGAGTAAAGAACCTAAACTGAAAGGGCATCAGGGGCTGGCTGAGGGGCCAGCCATGTGGATGGTCATAAGAACATAAGATATTTCATACTGGGTCAGACCGAGGTCCATCAAGCCCAGTATCCTGTTTCCAACAGTGGCCAATCTAGGTCATACGTACCTAGCAGTTTCCCCAAGAGACACAAGTTCCACAATGCTTGTACTGGGTCAAGCATTGATATCTTCGGTCACTTCTTAATAATGGTTTATGGACCTTTCCTCCAGGAACTTGTCCAAACCTTTTTTAAACCCAGCTACACTAACAGCCTTTACTGCATCCTCCGGTAACAAATTCCAGAGTTTGATTACACGTTGAGTGAAAAAATATTTTCTTTTATTAGTCTTAAATAGTTTATCCTGTAGCTTCATTGCATGTCTACCTGTTTATTCACACCTTCAAAAAAACATAACAGATTAGTAAGACAAGATCTTCCTTGTCTAAAGCCATGTTGGCTGTCTCCCATTAGGCCATGATTATCTACATACTGAGTAATTTTGTTCTTTATGATGGTTTCTACCATTTTTCTCGGTACTGATGTCAGGCTCACCGGTCTGTAGTTTCCCAGATCACCCCTGGAACCCTTTTTAAAAACTAGCGTTACATTGGCAATCCTCCAATCTTCATCATATTTCAGTTCTTTCAACACCCTTGGATGTATACTATCCGGTCCAGGTGATTTGCTATTCTTCAGTTTATCACATACAATTCCATTGGATTTCTACATCCCAAGTGCATGACACTACACTTCTTCAAATTAAACCTTAACTGCCAAGCATTAGTCCATTCTTCCAGCTTTTCTAGATCTATCCTCATGTTATCCACTCCCTCAGGGGAGTCCACTCTGTTGCAAATCTTCGTGTCATCTGCAAAAAGACAGACTTTTCCATTCAGTCCTTCAGCAATATCACTCATAAATACATTGAACAGTACCACTAATCAGCTTCCTTTCATCCAAGTGAGTTCCATTTACCATTACCTTCTGTCATCTGTCAGTCAACCAATTTCTGATCCAGTTTACCATCTTGGGACCCATGCCCAGGCTTTTCAGTTTATTGGTAAGCCTCCTATGGGGAACAGTATCAAAGACTTTGCTGAAATCTAGGTAGATCACATCCATCACGTGCCCTTGATCTAGTTCTCTGGTCACCCAGTCAAAGAACTCAATTAGATTTGTTTGGCATGATCGTCCTTTGGTAAAACCATGTTGTCTTGGATCATGCAACCTATTGGTTTCGAGAAAGTCCACTATTTTCTCTTTCTGGAGCACCTCCATTACTTTTCCCTTCACCACTTCAGGCTCACTGGCCTGTAATTTGTCACTTCTTCCCTATTACCACTTTTTTGAAGAAGTACTGTAGCAGCGAAGTGCACGCAATGAATAAAACCAGGAGTCAGTTGCAGGTTCCAAGCCAATTTATTGTGCACAGGCTCAGGCAAGGAGTGCATCCAAAAGTGACTGAGCAATGGAGTACAGAAGCAAATTCCTTATATACAATTTTTACAGTTTGATACAGGCAAACTTTCTATTGGTCCCAACGCCCCTTGCACCTGTCCAATCGGGGACCCTCTCTGGGCCTAGCTCCTTGCTCCCCCTTCTCAAACTGTTCTAACAAAGGCACAGTCTTAGACATAGATACATTTCTACTTCAAGGCCATTTCTAGCTCAGAGAATGCAGGAACATGTCTGTCATCGGCATAGAGGAATTAATAAAGGCATTATACAGACTTTTCAAAAACAGTTTCAAAAGCAGTCAAAAGCAGGTTCTCAAACTCTGATTTTCTCAGCACTAGCCTCAGGTGGGGGTTGGGGTCTAGGCCTAGTTTACAGGCCATAGCCTACCACAAAACCACTGTAAATTGATTTTAAAATGCTCCTGTAGGAAGTCATTTTATTTTTTATTATTAGAAGTTTTGTAATTTTACAGACCAAAGAAAAATCAAGACAATACAATTAACATCAATAGAAGGTATAAGCCTGTAGCAGCAGAGCGCAGACAAACCAATGATACCAGGAGTCTGTTCAGAAGGTCCAAATCATTTATTTGTGCACAAGTCTCAAGCAGAATCAAATTCAAAATGGCTGAGCAATGGTTTCTAGCAAAACAACAACTTTTATAGCCTTCTTCTCCATTCTAGATGTAGCAGCAAAGCGCAGACAAACCAATGATACCAGGAGTCTGTTCAGAAGGTCCAAATCATTTATTTGTGCACAAGTCTCGAACCAATCAATTTCAAAATGGCTGAGCAAAGTTTTCAAGCATTACAACAACTTTTATAGACTTCTGTTCCATTCTAGGTATAGAAAAAACATTTCATTGGTCCCGGTAACCTTCCGTACCTCCCGTACCTCTTCTATTGGTCCCCGGGTACTGATAAGTTTATCCAATTATGTCCCTCCAGTGGGCATGACACCTGCATACCCCCCTTCTAGTCCCAATTACAATGGTCAGTTCATCAACTTGTTACTTTCACACTCTCAAGGCCATAGAACCAATTTGTACATGCAGAGGAGCTGGGCTCTGCAACTCATCTGTCAGCACTCCCAATTATTTCTTTGCAGATGTACTTTTTCTTATCAGTAACTTTTAAAACATGTCTTTTCTGTATTTTTCCATCTTTCAATACTGCAGTTCTGCTTACCTAAGCTAATTCAATACTTCTACTGAGTTCTATCTTACAATAGCAGCATATTGGGGGATATGCAATCCTATATGCCTCTCCACAGGCCTCATTTACAGGTCAAGCTAGCCATGCTGGCCTGCTTATGTTCGGACACTGTGGGTCACAGGCCTGCACGTGCCACATAGACATAGGCAAACATTTCATTGGTCCCGGTAACCCCCCGTACACCTTCTATTGGTTCCGGTACTGGGCTTAGCACCTGCTTACCCCCCTTATAGTCCCAATTACAATGGTCAGTTCACCAACTTAGATACTTTTCCAAGGCCATTTAACTAGTTAGAGCATGTGGGAAAGCAGGGCACTGTAACCTTTCTTTCAGCAGAGTTAATTAATTCCATAGCAGCTGTACTCTCTTATCAATGACAATTACACTTATTTTTCTATATTTTTCTGAGTTTCGATTCTGCTCAGCTAAGCTGATTGTGCTTTGTTAAGTTTCAGTTCTATAGTAGCAGCATATTGGGGGATGTGCAATTCCTATGGGCCTCTCCACAGGCTTCATTTACAGGTCAAGCTATTCAGGCTTGTCTGCTTATTTCAGACACCATGGATCATAGGCCTTCGCCTACCACAAGCCCACCTTAAGGAAAGAGCAAGTACAAAGAAACAAAATAAATCAAATCAGGAAATCCAATGGAAATACATTCCAAACATCACACTAGAGCAAAATCCACCTCAATTCCTAATATTTCAGAGATCATGATCAGCAATAATCTTTTCCAGGTGTGTCGGATTTATAGTAGAAACACATAATTATTCCCCTGAAGCATAATCAAACACTTATAGGGGAATTTCAAAAAGAAATTACCCCCCGCAGCCACAATCTTAGGCCATAAGGAAAGAAACTGTTTCAAACAGGCCTGAGTTACATCTGAAAAAACAAACACCTTTTGACCACAGAATAACTGATCCTTCTTAGGAAAATAAGCCTTCAAAACAGAAATGTTATCTTTCAAAACAGTGAAAATCACCAAAAAGGTAGCTCTTGACAAGATAATATCTGCAGAGTCTTTGAGAAACTCTGTTAAATTAGTTACAGAGGCAATTAATAAATTATCAAGAGTAGCCTTCTGTTCATTTACCTACCTAACTTTCTGAGGAATATAATAAATATTTGAAAAACTCATAGGGGAATGTTTACTAAGCGGCGGTAATGTCACCGGTGGTAAGAGCAGTGCTAATTTTTCCGATGCCATATAAGGAGGTGGGCGGTGTGGCGTTAAGGTAACCATGGGCCGTTTAACGTGCTATACAGGGCGCCCTGGCCATTTAATGTGCAGTAAAGGACGCCTTGGCCGTTTAATGCACGTTAACGTACAGTGCACGGTAAGGTGACAAACAGGCACGTTAAGGCTGACAAGGCGCCCTAAGGGCTTTAAGGAGCCTTAGGTTAAGGCACCTTAGGTTAAGGTGCCTAAGGATGTTAAGGTGCCTTAAGTTAAGGTGCCCAAAGGCAGTAAGGTGCCCTAACGTAAGGTGCCCTAAGGGCTGTAAGATGCTTCAAGTTGACAAGCATAAACTGTAAGGCATAAAAACATATGTAACCCTAACACTGAATAGGGCATCAAGGAAAGGCAATGAACAAGTGTTGGAAGGAAGGAGAGGTGGGCGCTGATGGACCTGCCATATCTGTGGGCACCCTATGTGGCAGCCGGTAAATTAGACAAACATGTTGGAGGCAGCTGTACCGATGCACAGGGTGTTGGCAATGTAAAGTGCTGCAATGACAGTAGGTGGCAGAGGATGGGAATACGTGTCCCCAGTGGAGGCAGAGGTGGCAGGATATTTGCAATGATAGGAGGACAGAGGAGTAGTGGTGCCATGCAGATTAGGCACAGGCGAGGCAAGCATGAAGAGCCGCATTGCAGAAAAGGGTACCAGTGCAGGACATGGGGTAGCAGCCTGCACAAGAAGACAGGACTCTACACAGCTGACAGAGGCAGATAGATGGGCTGAAGGATGGTTGGCAACTGAGGTGAGGGTGTTATGGACTGGTAGCACAGATCTGCAGAGATGTGACTGACTGTTACAGGCATGAAAATTATTTGAGTAGGACAGGCATTAAAAAAAAAGAGAACAAGGAGGAACAGAACCTATGACTCCCCTGCCTAGGGAGTCATTGTACTAACCAGTAAGTTACATCTCCATAGCTTTTGACACAGAAATGGCTGGATACAGAAAGACTGCAGGTCACTGCACAAAATGTCTGCTGTGTGTGCCAGGATAGGGTAACCCCACCAGTACCCATGATGCAATGCACATGCAGCAAAGCAGTCTACAGCTGATCTCCAAATGGAGAATGCACCTGTCCAGCACCTCAGCTTGGTAAGAAGAACTGACAGTGTGTGATACTGGCACAGAGCAGCTACAGACCATGCCACTGCACAGGTTCTGTGTTCACCCTGAGGGTGAGGATGGGTGTCCAGCATCAGGTCCGCAGTACCTGTGCTGCCTAAAGATAGGCTCTGCTACAGTTTCTCATCACTATCTGTGTGTGGCAAGTGTTCCCTGCAGTAATGCTTAAAGTAATCCTGGTCATTCTGTATTTCCTAGTCACATCTAGCCTTGGTGGACCAGGACCCACCCAGAATAGTGCATACCCAGTGCTACATGGTAGCTGATATGGTCACCTGTTATCAGGGCAGAGGGGTATCTGGACTTGCAGGAGGTTTATGTAGTATTGCCTAATATACTGCCCTCTCTGGGTCAAAGTGGGGTAAAGTATATGCGTGCCCCCCCACCCAAAGGACCCACAATCAACCTTTATTTGTAATTGAAGCAGTGGCGGGACATGAAGAATGGCTGTGGGACCAGCACCCCCAGTCCTGCTGGCAAAAGGCTGGTCTAGATCAGTACCTGTTACTAGGGAACTGGTAGACCAGCAGCAATGCTGGGAGTAGGCCTGTAAAACCTCAGAGAGCACAGTCAGACTGCACCCCACAAAGGTGTTCCAGCCATGCACATACTAACTGCAGACAGTCCATTAGCCAGTCCATACTGCATGTTCACAGAGAAACTATATGCACCCAGAGTTGGTACATATAGAACAGACAACAAGCAGACATCTCAGTGATTAGGTCCCCAGAACAGGGAACTCACAGATATCACTCAAGATAAATACTGTATAGCTCTATGTGGGAACATAGCCATGCCATGGTCACTGTTTGGTTAGAGTGAGAGTGTCCTCCCAGCATGACATGCTGTGGCTACCCTGTCCATGAGGGTGGTGGTCGGGAACTATGATGTCCCAGCCATTGCCCTACCCCCTATGCAGATGCATCCTGCCCAATCCTCCCTGTCTGGGCCATACCCACAATACCTTGCTCCTCAGTATGCACATTTGCAGGCTAACGCTGGAAACAGTGTATGCATTGTGGGCCCAGTGAGAAGTAGGAAGCCACAAAACAATGGATAGACATGCACACACACACACACAATCCTATTGCAGCATTATGCAAAGATAGGGGTGGTTGGCAACGCTGCCCGCCACACTGGTCCTGATCACAGTGCCGACATTGCTAAAGTGTGCAGGAACTAGTAGTAGTGCTCTGGCGATAACTGCTGCTTTGTACCGAGCCAACAGCCTGACTCTCCATGAAGCTTTGGCTAGTGGAGCCTGTGCATGTGGGTGTTTGTACCCCTGTTGGCCGATGCTTTGGGGATTGCACATGTTAATGTTGTATCTGCAGTGTAGGGTAAAATGTAGGGACAGGATCTGCAAGATCCACAGCTGGGACCTGAACCTATGACCTTCTGCATGAAGACACACTGCCTGTGTGAACTGCACCACACCATTGCCACAGAAGCACAGCAGTCCCTGGGGCTACCTTTACTTTTCATCAGGCAGACCTTTTCTGTTGTACTGCACACCACGCACTGGAACATGGCATGGCCTAGGTCTGCTGCAGGCGAGTGCCACTGACCCTCCACCACCAACACACACCCCCTTCCATGCTGACATGCCCATATGCTTTCGGTGCTGGTAGTGCGCAGTCCCAGGCCATCCAATGTGCAGGTAGGTGGGTGCCTAGGGTGCAGAGTCTCTGGTGAGGGGCATACATGGACATCCACACATACCCCCCATCACCGCCTACCCATGTTATGTCCCTTCCACATGGGGGAGATGATGGCTGGGGGGTGTCAGGTTGGTGCTCTAGCAACTATTGGCTAGGGTGGACCAGGTAAAAGTAGGTAGACTGTGTTATGCCAGCAGACTGTTGACAGGCTAGGGCATGCAATGTGGGTACTGTGTACCCAGTTTGGACTACTGGGTGTATATATGTTTCATGCAGCTTGTGGTCACACCCTGCACTGCCTTACCAGGGGCTGTAGTAAAGAGTGTTTGTTTAGCTGGGTTTATGAACAGTTAGTGACGTTTCCTGGGGAAGTTCCGTAGACCCTTGTTAGCGTGGTCCCCAGATGTGCACTGCTTGCCCTATTACAGGCATTGTGGCTCCTGTGTGACATTTGGGGTACCCACTGGTTATGTGTCCCCTGGATGTGACACTGTGGGACACAGACTATTGGGCATGTTTGACCTTGGTCAAACGCTGTCTTGCTGATTTCCATTTTCTGTGTTCCTATGTGCCACCTAGGCGACAGTCTAGTCCACCCTGTGCCCCAGCTGCCCCAACTACATGTCCTGCCTGCAGCCCCCTATGCCCCATTTGCACCATCTCCATAGTGATTTTTCATACTTGGGCACTATGCTGTTGCTGCATATGGATCACTACTATCACTTTTCTTGGGCTCTCTGCCTATGTTGTACATTGCTCACGCTAAAATGGTTTCAACCTCCTGCATATCTGCAGCTAACGACAGGTTCTCGGTCCCGGTAATGTTCAGCCCTTCACTACCCCACATTAGTGCTGCAGGAGCTTCTCCCTACCCACTCCCCGCCCATTGACCCCTTCTCTCCACCCTCTCTCCGCCCTCTGCGGGATTTACTGTGGACGGTGACGTTAACCCGCGTTAGGTGCCCTTAACGCGAGTTAACATTACCTAACGCACGTTAACGTCACTGCTGCTACGTTAACGCGGTTTAGTAAACATGCCCCTTTATGTGCTAATGTTTACACCAAACTAGTGTAAATATCTGTGTCTTCAATATCAGCAGAATTTCTACAAGTTTTGTGCTAATGTTTTATAAAGACAAGGGAAGGCTTATTTTACATAGGCAATGGAGAGGGGACTTGAGCAGTACAAGTCGGGATGTGCACACACACCCTCCCCCGTATTTTAGAAAGGCTCTGCAACACACAGAGTCTTTTGTAAAATGCCTCAATGGACATCAGCAAATACAGGAGTATTTTCTGGCCTGTTCAAAGAGAGCAATGATTTTAAAAAGCTGATCCCACGTGTGACTGGGATAAAGCAGGATGCTATTTTTTGCCATGTGCAGCTTTTTAAAATCGCTGCTCGCAACATCCATGCACCCCTCACCTCCCGTGCCAGTTCAGAACTCCTGGCTCCTACTGGGGGGAGGGGGGGTCTCCCCAGTGGACTAGAATGAACAGAAGTAACATAGTATATGATGGCAGATAAAGACCAGTATGGTCCATCTAGTCTGCCCAGTAAGATGGCAAGAGTGGGTGTACCTGCTGCTGCCTGCAGGTCACTCACCTCTTTGTCTGTGTTTAGGGTTCTAGCCACTGCTCTGTGCAGGTCAGCCATCCCCTCCCCTCTATTTATTACCTTAATGGTAACCTTGAGGTATTACTGCTAGGAATCAAGCTGCTCTTTTAACCTGGCACACAAATGGGGTTCACTCCTGAGAAACCCACAGTAGGTCCTGGGAAGTTTGGAGGTCTGGTAGATGCACTCAAGGTGGTGGAGGGTCTTTCTGGGTGGGGGGGGGGGGGGGAGGAGTTTATAGTGGTGCCTTCGGAAGGAAGTTTGCTAGAAGGTTGGAGGGGTGCCTTCATGGAAGTAGGTGGTCTTGCTAGGTGGGTGAGTCCTTGCAGAACTTCAGTTTGGGAGCTTTTAAGAAGACTTTCCAGAACATTGGGCTGCATGTCAGTAGCCTGATGCTCCTGGAGAGAATATCACAGCTTGTGAGGCTGAACACAAGTTGTATTATTCATTTACCACTGGAGTAACTAATCTGTGGTATTGAACTACCAGGATTAGCACAATTTGCAGACGCCTAAGCTAAATTCAGCTGTGATGAAGATCTTCTGCCACGAGGGGGCGATGTATGAGGAAACTGCATAAACATACAGCACTTACATGCATGAATTGGCATTGACAGACATCATCTGCCTGGTCGCTCTTCAGTAAGTATGTGCATAAGACCTAACATGCCTACTTTCAGTGTGGAAGTGCAGGTTTTTTTTGGTAGAGTGTAAATGTAAGCACATAACTTATAAAATAGTAAAACTTACACACGTGCTGGGCATTTACAGCAGCCCTAGGGCAGATGGAGGCGCCTGTGACTAGCTTGACACATGTTTATGCTCCTGTTTTACAAATGCAAGCGTTCTTCATTTTATAAAACAGACCTCAAATACGCACATACTAACACACGGGAGTTTATACAATTGTTTTCTTCATAACTTCTTTCCTGCTCTTTGAATTCTCCACAGTATACATTCAAAACATACACAGTCAAGTAATTAAGATTTTTGTTTTGAAAAATTGAAATATTGGTAACTGGGACTGAGACTTCCAAAATTATTTTTATGCATTTCAGTTTTTGAAAATTGTCTGCATGGTTATAATAAACTGCAATAGGGCTGCCATCCACTGTGGCACTAACTCACATGTATTTTGTATTTGATATCCCTCTATATGTACATCAAACATCAAGTGCTGTGACCATGCTGTGACAAAATTTGCTGGCGTATATAACTCCCTTGCACTAGATGTCTGAAGATTTTCAGTAAGGTTTACAGATGGTGACCAGTTACTGCTGCTCTTCGTGTTATGCCTTTTCATTGCTAACTACATTCAAATACAGCAGGAATTTCCCTATCCCCAGAATGTTTGCAATCTAGTTTTGTACCTGAGGGCAAAGTGACCTGGCCATAATTTACAAGAAGCAGGGCCACTTCAACCCCTTATGGGGCCCTGGGGGCCCCCTGCCGTTCACAACCCCCCTCAAAGCAGCATAGTCAGGGTGGCACCGTTCTTCCCTTCTGCTCCCTCAGGCCTCTTGCAACAGAAGTGAGCGGCCTGGAGGAGCAGACTGGAAACATAAAAACATGACGGCAGAAAAAGACCACATGGCCTATTTAGTCTGCCCTTCCAAATCAGCCACTACAACAGTCCCCTTTTTCCTTTAGAGATCCTCTGTGTCTTCATTGAATTCAGATACTGTCCTCATCTCTACCACCTCTACTGGGAGACTATTCCACGTATCTACCACTCTTTCCGTAAAGAAATATTTCCACATATCACTCCTGAATCTATCCCTTTTCACCCTCATCCCATGTCCCCTCATAGCAGAACTTGCTTTCAATTGAAAGAGACCCTCTGTGCGTTTGCCCCATCCCGCCTTTCCACTAAAGTATACAGATTAAGATCTTCAAGAACAAATGCAAATTGAACCCCTGTCCTCTGTTTATGGGGACATCGCTCTAACCAGTAGGCTACACCTCCACACCAGGTGGAATCAAGACGTTGTCAGTCTGTTCACTAAAGTGCCCTCACTTCTCTTGCAAGAGGCACGACGGACTAGAAAGAGAACAGGGCCACTTTTACCTTTGGACAGGAGGGCAACTGGGCCTTCGTTGTGCAGGGTCCTGGGGCAGCCCTGACAAGATTTGATCCCTGTTTTTTAACCTGCTGCTTTAACCAATAGACTACTCTTTAGAGTAACGTTGGTTTCTATTAGCAGTCATAGATTTCCCTTTTTTATGGGAAAAAAGGAGGTCAGGGAATGACTGAGAGACAGAGGAAAGAACTAAGGGGTATGTTTACTAAACCGTCTTAATGTTACTGGTGCTAATTGCAGCGTTACTGTGAGGAATGCCATATAAGGTAGTGGGCGTTCTGGTCTTAAGGTAGCAATCGCGGGCTATCACGCGATAAAGTGCGCCATGCCTGTTTTCGTGCAATAGAGGGAGCCATGCACGTTACCGCGCATTAACCTTAACTTCACGTGCTGATCTGCAATTGCAGCAGCAGAGGTGTAGCACACTGGTAAATACAATGACTGCTGAGACAAGGGTCATGAGCTCAATCCCCCAGTGGGCATAATGAATAAGGGTGGCCAAGGCAATTCCTTTTCCTGCTTGAAACAGTCCAACAATCTGTGCTGCCAGCTAAAAATGCCCGCACCCCAGTGCCATAACCTAATACACCTTTTAGGGCGCACCAGAAGGCACATCCTAAACCGCCACGTCAGCCAAGGCAGGTTATAATGTGCCCCAGAGGGCATGTCGAAAGGTTGTTAACCCCCAAGGCACCATATTAGGTGCCCCATAAGCTGGCTGAATCTAAGGTGTCGCTAAAGATGCCCCAAGGATGTATAGGTGACTCAAGAAATGTTGGCCAAGGGCAGTAAGGTCCCCCAAGTTGAAAAGCAAGAAAGGCATGAGCCAAACACAGATGTAACCCTAACACTGCACAGAGCACCAAGGAAAGACAATGCACAAGTGATGGAAGGAAGTAGATCTGAGCTGATGGATCAGACAAATCTGCATCCAGCCCATGTGGCAGCTGGAAAAATGGACAAACATATCGGGGGCAGCTGTAGCGATGCACAGGATGATGGTAATGTACCGTGCAACAATGACAGTGTGTGGCAGAGGATGGGAAGACGTGTCCAGCAGAGGAGGTAGAGGTGGCAGGATAGGTGCAATGACAGGAGGACAGAGGAGTAGCAGTGCCATGCAGAGCACACACAGGAGAGGCAACCAGGAAGAGCTGCAATGCAGAAACGTGTACCAGTGCAGGACATGGGGTAGCAGCTTGCACATCAGGGCAGGATGGCACACAGCTGGCAGACACACATAGACGGACAGAAGGATGGTTGGCAACTGTGATAAGGGTATAGTGTGCTAACAGCACAGATCTGCCCAGATGTGACTATTACAGGAATGAAAAGTAGCTGTGCAGGACAGGCATACAAACGAAAGAGAACAGAGAGGAATCAAACCTATGACCATCAGCACAAATGTCAATGCACAAACCGGTAGGCTACACCACCAATGTGAGGTTGTTAGCAAAGGATGCATACAAGAATACTGCAGGGCATCACACAAGAAGCCGCTGTCTGCCAGGATAGGCAAACCTCCAACAGAAACCATGATGGAATGCACATGCAGACCTGGTGTGTACAGCTCAGATCACAGTCTGTAATTGAGACCAGAGACACATATAGCTACATGCACACACACAATGAAATGTTATGCAGTGGATACAGCATGCAAAAGAGGAAAGAACCTAAACCGAAAGGGCGGCAGGGGATGCTCTGTGGAGCAGGGCAAAATATGGAACAGAACAGAAAAGGAACATGTGAGAATTGAACCTGCAAACAGGTGTGCCACAGACTAGCTGAACCACAGCAATGCCATTCCCCCATGTGGACTGCCTATGTGAGCACTGCAAAGCTAATATGTGATGGTTAGGCAGCACAGAGGGCACACTTTGGTGTACAGTGAAGAGATGGAAGGGTGTGTGGATAGGTGATGAACATGCAGGTAGCTCATGGTCAAGTTAGCACAACACAAAAATATAAGAAAACCCTATGTGAAAATCAAATCTGTAACCTATGGTGTTACAGCACATGTCCGTAACCACTATCCCAAACAACCACAGTAAGCACAAAGCAAAGATATTACCTCAAAGGGAATGTGTGTATGGGAACCCGTAACACTCAGTGATGTGGCAGACGGCTGGCAGATTGACAGCTGGTACCGTACAAGGATGTGAGCACAGGTGGGCCATGTACATGACCATGAAATCACTAAAGACGTGTGTCAGTGTGGTCAAGCAGCAGCAGAGACAAATGTACATCCAACACATTTATTTATTTTGGTTAATCATCAGAGATAGTGTAGATACCGCCTATCATAATATCAAGGTGATTGTATAACAGTGGAAAAATCGAAAACACATTTTGCAGGGCAGCAACCCACATGTTACAGAAAAGTCACTGGCCCGTCTACAGATGATGGGCAGGAGAGATAATGTGCATTAGGTGCATGGTGTGCAGTATGCATGAGGCCCCCACCCCCCACATGCTGCTGCACGCCCCAAATGCATCAGTTACATATGTGTGCATGTAGACAGTAGGCGGTGAATGATGAGGGCCCAACACACATCAGTCATGATCTGTTCATAAAAATAGATCTG
This sequence comes from Ichthyophis bannanicus, assembly GCA_033557465.1. NCBI lineage: Eukaryota > Metazoa > Chordata > Amphibia > Gymnophiona > Ichthyophiidae > Ichthyophis > Ichthyophis bannanicus. The sequence continues at coordinate 249,406,987 of CM066041.1, read as the reverse complement.
TCTGTCAACACAGGAGGCACACAAATGAAACAGCATATGTTGTTAAAAGTAAGAAAGTGAAAACACAGATCTCGAAATATATGTTACAGCTGTCACATAATGCCTGATATAGGAATCAAAGCGGCACCAATTTAACCCAAAACAATGGTCAAATGCAAAATGAGGATATGCTAACAGGTAGCAGAGGCACATGAAGTGGAGGAGTGGCCTAGTGGTTTGGAGTGGAGGAGTGGCCTAGTGGTTGGGGCAAGGTACTTCAGGCCAGAAGGTCAGGGGTTCAAATCCCACTAGAGGACAGCAACCTTGGGCCGGAAGGACTGGGGTTTCTAGTCCCACAGGTGCTCCTTGTGGTCTTGGGCAAGCCACTTAACCCTCCATAGCCCATGTTCCCTGTAAAATAGTTATCTCCAAGTTATAATGCCCTGTTCAATGTAATTTCAGCTTGTTCAAAGTAAACCGCACTGATGCAGAATAGCGCGGTATTTAAGAGAATAAATGAACACAGAGAATGCAAATGAAACAAACTGCAGAAACATGCAGAGATAACACTATACAGAAGGTCCCCTGCACTGGTTGGTGTGTAGACAGTGTCTGTACACATATATCACGGTACATGGAATGCACAAATGAAGGAAGAAAATGGATACCCACACTGCCACACACCAAATATAACAGGGCAATGTGAGTGCCGGAACCTCAGGGGATAAATAGGACTGTGCAGACATGCAATGCTAGGTTTGTAAATCAATGCAGAGCATCACGTCTGTACAGTAAACAAACACAATAACCTGTATATAGAGATGGAAAGAAAGGTCAAACATGTTACAGTAACCCACACAGAAGCCATATTGCCACATGCTGTGTTGCACCAACATAGTCAGTCACATGCACATGCACCGTGTACATTGAAACATGATATAGTGATGCTACACATGCACTTTAACACCCTTGGTGAGTGCAAACATCAATCCAAGATTTGGTGTGGTGGCAAATACTGTGTCATGTCCAAGTGGAGGGTAGGCAGACATGGACAAGAGGACCTCTCCATTGTTCCCCCTGTGCCACCCGCATGGCTGTATGCTCGTGTTGAACCAAACAGATGAGCGTATCACACACATGGGCAAAAGACAACAACACAATGTCAGAAGGATGTACAACATACAGCGACAATGTCAGTCCCTGCACACACATGGGGACCAATACAGAGTGTCCACAGTGCAAAGGGTGTCTGCAACCCAACAAGTCCTGTTAAGACTGTCCTTGAAACCATGGGCATGCATAGTCAAGTGCGACATCACAATATGCCACAGTACTGGAAAGGTCATGTGTGTCTCCTGCGATGAACATGACACCAAGCCAGAGCACGGCAGCATCGGTTTGTTGGACAGACCTGTCATGGCCAAAGTAGCAGTCCAACAATAATGTCCATCCTAGGCATGTGTCCCACTCGCAGAGGTCAAACATCCTATGGCACCATTTCCCAGGGATAGTTCAATGGTGTTGTTGTGTCCTCCAACAGGTGGGTGATGGTGATGCTGGATGCACTGTAGTAGATGTGCTTTGTGTGTCCTCTGCCCTGTGTCAGAAGAGGATAAACAATGTATTGGTATGCTGCTTGCAACATCAGCCCAAATTGCATAGAGTCAAACATCAATATGTACGTAATGAAATGTCACACAGGCAAACATAACATGATCACAACACAGAACACAGTGCATGTTGTGGACATTTGGAATTGGAACCGCAGATGAGAATGTCACATGGATATGGTCATGTCCATGCCCATGTTACACAGGCGTTTCACAGCTCCACCCCATGTGCATCAGCGTTCGTGTACAGAGACTCAACATGAAATGTCCATGAAACAAACAGTAAATCATTAACATGTAAAGGCTGATGTCATTCCCAAAAGACAAAAGGTGCAACCTACAGTGTGTTTGCAGTAAGTGCCAGTTTGGGATCCCCTGAGGCTCTCAAAGGCCACAACACGTCACAGTGAAGGGAGAAGATGTCATAGAAATGTGTAGAATCACCGTGTCCCCATGTCCAGCCACTGTTGATGCATGTCCACATTATGGCGATATCTGTGATACAATAATGCTGTTGTGCAGTGTTCTGTCAGCACACAAGAGATAGGTCAGCTCACAACACACAACACATGGCCACAATGTGCACAAGGTAAACAGCAGTAAGGTAGAGCTAGCACAGTCACCACCGCTCCCCAGGTGTAAAGAACCCTCACACCAAATGATAATGCAAAATGCCTGCACGCTGTATCATCACACAGCCAACCCAAAAACACATACCCACACAGTATGCTAAGGTGAGGGTGCCAGCAGTAGCATATGGCCTGTATGTGCACAATTGGAGATTAGTGGAGATAAAGGCTTGTCAAATGCAATGATACACTGCTGTTGGCTGATGCTACAATATCAGGGAAGGGAGTACGTGCAGCCCACCACCCAAACACTTAGGACCTGCACACACTCACAGCTCTGTTGGACATGTCCCAGAGACAGTGTTGGAGAAGATGAACTCGCCAGGAACACATGTGGATATGTGTGCCAAAAGCAACATATGGGGTATGGGGGTGCAGGGTAAAGAGGTGAACAACAACATATGTACAATATGACAAATCACTGCAGACATGTGCTCCCCCTGACTGTCGTCACAGACAAAGTAGCTATAGGTCCACCTACCACAGACTACTGCATGTTGGATGACGTACAGTCAGCTGCCAATGCACCACAGCACCAGGAGGGTCACCAAGTATGTCCTGTGGATTGAGGAACACAAGATAAACATACATATGTCATGTTGGAGCTGTGCAACACACACTGCACCTTCACGTCCTCAGCTCCCAGACCCCCCAAGATCCTTTACAGACTGACTGTTCCCCATCACACTGTACAGATGTGCTTCATGCTAAAGTTATCACTGAAGTGTGTGTGGCAAACTACAAGGGCCGTACTCTGTCCATCTCCTTCCTCACCTCTCTGCTGCCGTAAACACTGTTGAACAGAACCGTCTCCTTGCTACTGTGTCCCTGCTCGCCTCTAAGGCTGCAGTACTATCCTGCATCCCCCATATCGCAGCCACTGCCCCTTCAGTGTGTGTTATGGTGTCTCAATGTCCTCTGCTACCCCGCTGTCAGTTCCTGTACCACAGGGAAATATCCAGGGGCCTCTTCCTTATCCTCTGTCGATATACATTTCCTTGGTGTGGCTATCTCATCCCTTGACTTACATTACCAGCTGTGTGCTGATGAGTTGCAAATATATGTCTCCACCCCTGAGTTATGTCTGCCAAACCACACCCCCATGTCTGCTTGCCACCTGACATTAATGGCTGCATGTCATCCCACTGTGTGGAATTGATAATGGCAAAGCATGGATATCATATATGTGCACCTAAACCCTCCCCTCCCATCAGAGTGTCCTAGTATGTGTGGCCATACATTCCTTTCTCCAGGGTCATCAATGTAGGTGTTGTCTTGGACTGTACTCTCTTCCTCTACACACATAGCTTGTAGTTGAGGCTTGTGGTTTCTGTCTAGATGTCATCAGCTATATTTCCCCAGTCCTCCCTGAACACACAACTAAAACCCAAATCCACCCCCTTAATCACCTCCCGGATTGCCTACTGTAACCTACACCTTGCTGATCTGGCTTTGAATCATCTCTGTCTGCCTAAAAATATGCAACACTGCACTGCATGGCCATTCTACAGCCACACACATAATGGCAATAATACTCCTCCTATCAGGACACCTCACAGGTTCCCTATCCGTCTCCGCATCCATGTCAAGGCTCCTGCTGACCTATACATTCAGGCACACTGTGGTGTTGCAGTAACTTCCCTTATTGATCTCAAGTACCAGTAATCCAACTACTACTGAGCATGTATATAGTGCTACTTGTCACATGTAGCGCTATACAAAAACAACTAACACACAGTCCCTGTTCATCAGAGCATACCAACCAATCAACAGCTCATATTACAAAATGTGAAACACACATGTCTAGGCAACTGGTCCCATCTATGGGCTGCCCTCCTACTGCTGACCCCATACTACACGCCTTTCACCTTGCTGTACCCAAAGCCCCAAACTAACTACCTGTGGCTGTACAGCAGCCCCTATCCCAATCAGCCACAAATCATGTGTATCAGCTTACCACCTCCCATAAGCCTACTACTCCTGACACACATAATCCACCTCTACCCACTGTTGTGCCCTGCTAACATCTTCTGTGTTTCAGTCATGACTAGATTGTAAGCTGAGATGGCCAGGCAGTGTCTGTTATATGTCAGTGCAGTGTTGCATCTTACTGCTATTGGGATACAAATGTTCACTAGTAGTAGTAGTACACACATATCTAAACAAATGTATGTGGCAACATATGCAGTACTTACATGAGAAGACCTCCACAATCACCTGCTGCCTGACTGTCGTGCCCTCACATATGTCACCACAGACATGTACAGGAGGGCATGTAGGATCATCCTCTAGATCCTCATTAATTTGGACAGGGATATGGTGCCTGAGAGCAATGTTGTGCAGGATACAACAGGCTTTAATGATCTCTGCCACAGTCTGTGGTTTGTATTGTAAGGCCCCGCCTGTCCTATCCAGACACCTGAAGCGACTAGGTTGCTGAACTCTGTAACCTCCTCAGGTTCAGAAACTGCTAACACCTAATCAAGAGTTAGTGGGCCTGTTTCCTGAGTGCAGTTGAAGCCTGCATAAAAAGCTCCTGTGCCCTGCCCTTTTGAGGCTTTCCTAACCAGGGCTCCACACATCAAACAATACCTAAGATCCACAAACAGGACAATGGCTGGGAAAAATCGTATTGCTAAAGCTGTTGCCCCCATTACAGCTTCTGCCTCGGTCCAGACAGAGGTCCTAATGCCAGTTGAGGAACCGGTTCCATGTGCAGGGTGCCTGCATGCTGAAGCTCTGAGGAAACAAGTGGAGGAACTCAGAGAGGAGGTGGCGAGGCTGAGGAGCATTCAAGACAGTGAGAAGTACATTGATGAGATGCTTCTTGCAGCAACCAGGCTCTCCAGCACAGGAGAATATGGGTGCCAACAGAATGTCGATGGTTGGACAAAAGTCACCAGAGCCTGCAAAATCACCAATCCAACTTCTCCAGCCCTTGAATTGAAGAACCATTATGCAGCCCTGGAAGTGGAGGAGGTGAAAGCATCCCTGGAAAGGGAAGAACCAGAGTTCAAGTACCCCATAGTTGCGGAATCAGTGACCAGAAGGAAACAAAGGGTAGTGGTGGTTGGAGACTCTCTTCTGAGGGGTACTGAGGCGTCCATCTGCCGACCAGACTTGATGTCCAGAGAGGTATGCTGTCTGCCTGGTGCCAAGATCCAAGATGTTACGGAGAGTTTGCCGAGACTCATCAAGCCCACTGACTATTACCCAATGTTGCTAATCCATGTTGGAACAAATGATACTGCCAGGTATACCTCGGAACGTATCAAAAGTGACTTCATGGCTCTGGGACAGAGGGTGAAGCAGGTTGGTGCACAGGTGGTGTTCTCTTCAATCCTCCCTGTTGGGGTAAAGGCCAAGGCAGAGAGGCTCGCATCCTGGAGATGAATGCATGGCTGCGTGGATGGTGTCTTCGAGAGCATTTTGGTTTCCTAGACCATGGGATGCTGTTCCAAGGGTTGCAGAGCAGAGATGGCATCCATCTGTCCAAGGAAGGTCAACACATCTTTGGTAGTAGACTGGCTAATCTACTGAAGAGGGCTTTAAACTAGATTCATTGGGGATGGGTGAAGAAAGCCCCCAGGGTAAGTGAAAGCCCCCAGGTAGGTGATACATTAAATACCTTTATGGAAATGGGTAACAGGGGTAACATATGGAAAGCAGTGTGTATTAATGCCCGTAGCATGGGAAATAAGATCCCTGAAGTTGAAGCTTTGGTGGGAGTGGCTGACTTGGATTTGGTGGCAGTTACAGAAACATGGTTCACAGAAAACCATGACTGGGATGTAACTATACCTGGCTATACTTTATTCAGAAAGGACAGGGTAGGAAGAAGGGGAGGAGGAGTGGCACTATATGTAAAAACTACTATTAAAGCTTTGGAATTACAGAGCTTAAAAGGGAGAGAGGAGGCATTCTGGGTTAAACTAGAAAGAGGGAAAGAGAAATCTATTTGCATTGGTGTGATATACAGACCTCACTCACAAGAGGAAGAGGTGGACAGAGAGTTAATTGAAGACATACGCAGCATTGCTAGGAAAGGGGAAGTGCTACTGATAGGAGATTTCAATATGCCAGATGTTGATTGGCACATTCCTGCTGCAGTATCATCTAGATGTAAGGAGATCCTGGATTCTCTACAGGGAGAACTATTCAGGCAATTGGTAACAGACCCCACACGTGAAGGGGCCATACTGGACTTGGTGCTTACCAATGATGAAAGTGTTTCTGATGTTGTAGTGGGAGATCATTTTGCATCCAGTGATCACCAGATGGTGTGGTTCAGTATTAGGACTAGGGCTGTTAGAATCCATTCCAAGGTGAAGATCTTAGACTTTAGGAAGACTAACTTTGCGAAGATGGGCCAATACCTCAGGGAGTCGTTAGTGGGATGGGAACAGCTGGGGGATGTAGAAAAACAGTGGGCAAAACTGAAAGGGGGTATTTTAAAGGCAACCAACCTTTTTGTTAAAATGGTAAATAAAGGCAAAAGGAACAGGAGACCGCTATGGTTTTCGAAGGAAGTAGCTGAAAAAGTGAAGAAAAAGAGGGAGGCCTTCATGAAATACAAGAGATCACAGAGAGAGGAAGACAGGCATCTGTATTTGGAAAAACTTAGAGAAGCTAGCAAAGTAGTCAAGAAGGCAAAGATTCAAAAGGAGGAGGAAATAGCCAATGCAATAAAATGGGGGGATAAGACATTTTTCAGATATATTAGTGAGAAGAGGAAGGGCAAAAGTGGTATTGTCAGACTGAAGGGTGCAGGGGGGAATATGTAGAAGCTGATAAGGATAAAGCGGAATTGCTTAACAAATATTTTTGTTCTGTGTTCACAGATGAAGAACCAGGAGCAGGACCTCAGAAAACACCCACAAATAAGAACAGAAGCGAGGGACATCTTGAACAATTTTCAGAAGACTGTGTTCGTGAGAAACTAGCTCAACTTAAAGTAGACAAAGCGATGGGACCGGATGAGATACACCCTAGAATACTGAGGGAACTTGGGGACGTTCTAGCAACTCCACTGACTGACCTTTTCAATGCCTCGTTGGAGTCGGGAGTGGTGCCAAAGGACTGGAGAGAGGCTCATGTGGTGCCTTTACACAAAAGCGGAAGTAAGGATGTGGTTGAAAACTACAGGCCAGTTAGTTTAACTTCGGTGGTGAGTAAATTATTGGAAACGCTGCTGAAAGAGAAAATAGTGAGGTTTCTGGAGTCCGGCGGATTACAGGATCCGAGGCAGCATGGATTCACCAGAGGCAGGTCTTGTCAGACAAATCTGATTGATTTCTTTGACTGGGTGACCAGGGAGTTGGACTGAGGGAGAGCTCTAGATGTGGTGTATTTAGATTTCAGTAAAGCCTTTGACACTGTTCCTCACAGGCGACTTATAAACAAACTGAGCACCCTAGGGATGGACCCTAAAGTTACTGCTTGGGTTAGAAATTGGTTGGGTGGGAGGCGACAAAGAGTACAAGTAAATGGAGCTCACTCTGAGGAGAAGGATGTTACCAGTGGTGTGCCCCAGGGATCTGTCCTTGGTCCGATTCTTTTTAACATCTTTGTTAGTTATATAGTGGAAGGGCTGTCGGGTAAGGTTTGCCTCTTTGCGGATGATACCAAAATCTGCAATAGAGTAGACACCCAGGAAGGTGTAGATAACATGAGGAGGGATCTAGCTAAGCTTGAAGAATGGTCTAGAATTTGGCAGCTGGGATTTAATGTTAAAAAATGTAAGGTCATGCATTTGGGCTGCAGCAATCCAAGGGAGCAATACAGTATAGGAGGTGAAGTACTTTTGTCCACTAAAGAAGAGCGGGACCTAGGCGTGGTTGTGTCTGATGATCTTAAAGTAGCTAAACAGGTAGAAAAGGCGACGGCAAAAGCTAGAAGGATGCTTGGGTGCATTCGGAGAGGAATGGCTAGCAGAAAAAAGGAGGTGATAATGCCTCTGTATAAGTCTTTGGTGCGACCTCATTTGGAGTATGGTGTGCAATTCTGGAGACCGCACCTTCAAAAGGATGTGAACAGGATGGAGTCGGTGCAGAGGGTTGCTATTAAAATGATTAATGGGCTTCATTATAAAGCATATGAGGACAGACTTAAGGATCTTAATATGTACACCTTAGAGGAAAGGCGGGATAGAGGTGATATGATTGAGATGTTTAAATACCTCCGTGGCATAAATGTTCAGGGAGAGAGCCTCTTTCAATTGAAAGCAAGTTCTGCTACGAGGGGACATGGGATGAGGGTGAAGGGAGATAGATTCAGGAGTGATATGCGGAAATATTTCTTTACGGAAAGAGTAGTGGATCCGTGGAATAGTCTCCCAGTGGAGGTGGTAGAGATGAGGACAGTAACTGAATTCAAAAAAGCATGGGACCAACACAGAGGATCTCTAAAGGTAAAAAGTGGACTGTTGTAGTTATGGAAGGACAGACTAGATGGGCCTTGTGGTCTTTTTCTGTCATCATGTTTCTATGTTTCTATGTTTAAAATGCCAAAGGTGTGCTCTATGACGGAGCGGCTGGAGGCAAGGGCCTCATTGTAACTCCTCTCTGCATGTGTCCATGGTTGACACACAGGGGTCAGCAACCGGGGGTGACACCCATATCCTGAATCACCTGCAGAAAGAAATGTGGAACATTAAAGCAGGAGCTGATGTCTACCCAAATGGACACAAGTATGTACATGCAAACCAAATGCACAAAACATCCTGACAGAAACATATGACATCATATAATGGGACACCAGCGTGTAAAGTTATGACACAGAAAACAAGGGGTAGGTGTACAGATTGCAAACAACATAATCTGTAACCACGACACAAATGCTAGCATCCATTCTACCATCATCACATAGCATCGTAGCAAGGTACAGCTGGAGGGCACTACCCCCCCCCATGTTAGGTCACACACAGACAGATGAGACACACACACAACTAGGGTTACACCTCAAAGACAGACATGTGCACATATGGTTAGTCACATGAACACCATGTGCATGTCAGAGATGAGAAATACACACCCAGCAGTATACAGTCCTCATACTGGCCTGCCTCAAATTGTCTGAATAGTGCCGAGTGATGCAGGAAATAGGAGTCATGGGTGGACCCTGCATACCTAGCAACCACATTCAGAATATGCATATCTGCATCACATACAACCTGAACATTCAGGGAATGGTAGTGTTTGCGGTTGCGGAACACTGCCTCCCTGTCTCTGGGTGGGATCAGGGCAACATGTGCGCAATCAATAGCTCCCATCACGTGTGGCATTCCGGCAAATGCCTGGTTCAGGGTCCCCCACTGTTGCCTAGTGTTGGGAATGGCAATGTAATTCCCCACCCGGCTGATCATGGCACACAGTACCTGGTGGAGACAGCGTGAGAAGGTGGGGTGGCTCATGCCACCCACTGCGGCCACAGATGACTGGAAACAGCCAGAGGCAAAGAAATGTAGGGCACCAAGGAGCTTGACCAAACCCGGTATGGCATGTGACCGACCAGTCAGGGGCTCAAGGTCAGGTCTGGTCTGCTTTGCCACACACCTCTCCACACCAAACCTGCCTCTGACACTCTCCACCACCACTCACCATCCCAGCCACTCTCCACGACACACCTGCTTCTGACACTCTTCACCAACAACAACCAACAGCGCACGCCTTCTCTCCCTTGCCTACACAAACCCGTCAACGTGTACCAGGTGTGAATGTGTATTTATAGGGTTTTTTACGTTGCGCGCATTGCACATGCGCAGTGATGCGAGTGCATCAGCTGCACGCATTGTGCGCATGTTGTGAGGGCTGTGTAGCAGCCCTCTTTTAATAACACTTATTAAAAGAGGGCTACTACGCAGTACCCTGTCCTGTGCTGCTGAGGTAAGCTATATTCTGATTTGATTTAAATTATAGCTCTTTGCTACTTCTAGGCTCTTACTTATTATGAAATTTAAACTACAAGCTCTCTGCTGGGTTCCAAATTTAACCAGAAAGCTCTCTTCTGTGTTTTAAATTTAAACTAAAAGTACTTTGCTGATGCTAGGCCCTGAGTGACTATTAAATTTAAACTACAAGCTCTCTGATGACGCCCTTATGCCAGTGGTGCTCGTGTTGCGCAGTCCCAGGCCATCCAATATGCTGGTAGGCAGCTGCCTATGGGGTGTGTTCTTGGGTAGGGGTGCCTACATGGACATGCACACTTCCCCCCAGCACCACCTATCAATGTTATGTGCCCTTGGGGGTACCTGCTGGGTAATATCCCCGTGACATTGTGGGACACACACTTGTGCCCATGTTGGACCCTCGTCAGTTGCTGTCTTGCTGCTTTACAGTTTTGGCATTCCTATATGACACCTAGGCATCTGCCTAGTCCGCACTGTGTCCCTGCTGGACCACAGCATTACATACCTGCCCAATATAGACGACAAAAAACCTGATCACTACTATTTCACTGTGGGATCACTCACTTTGTAGGGGGACAGAGCATAGCCCCTTCCAAACATGATATCTTCCTTTTTACACTTTGTCAGTAGTGTTGCTTTATGTTTATCATTAGTAGCACTATTGGCCAGCTTGGTTATGGGGATTTCAAATGTATTTCTGGTCATTTTATATGTTTTTTTGCCTTTTTGGTTCCTGCACATGTATCACTACTATCACGTTTTTGGGTTTCCCTGCCTTTGCTGTACATTGCTGTCTGAAATGGTTTCTCTCTCGTGCAAATGTGCCTCTAGCGCGAGGTTTTCACTGGCGCTAGTGTTCAGAGCTTCATTTCATGGCATTAGTGTGCATGGGGCCTCTCCCTGCCCACTCTCCGCCCATTGACCCCTCATCTCCGCCCCTGGGGAGCCTTACTACACCCTCTGCACACCTTAACGCCGCCGCAGACATTATCGCGCGATACGTGACGTTCTTGCACAGTAAAGTGCCATTATCGCGCGATAACATCACGTATCACATGATAATGTCGCCGCTGCTACGTTAAGACGGTTTAGTAAACATACCCCTAAAGGTCTTGGGAGGGTAGATGAAGCTTCATGTGGGCTTTGAGTCCCTCTTCCCAGTACCATGAATGTTTTCAAGATGTATTAATTTATTTCAACCACCATAATTAAAGGCATACATCACATATAAATGCAGGAAACGTCTCTCTGCTTTCCTGCCTCTCCTCTCTCTTTTAGCATTAGTGGAGCACGTGTCTTCTTTTTCTGGATCTGTCCCCTTCTCTATTTCACGGGTGCGCGCACCTTCCTTGGGGGTCATGCCCCAGGTTGAGAACAAGTGCTATAGCCCATACACGGATGTGTGCAGAGCTAAAAAAAACCTCATTGATTTATGTTTGGATTTTTCTAATTTTCCACCGTTTCTGAGTATTTATTTTGACTTGCTTCAGATAACTGTTTGTACACATATGCTAGAACTTGTTCATGCGTGCAGATTGTATACACATAAACCTGTGAATTGAAGGGTGGACAATCAATTTTACGTTCTCTAAAAATGTTTAAGGTGCCCAAACAAAGCAAATGAGCGCTAATAAAGGCACATCCTTAAACCTGTGGGAGTCCACTCAAAGCATACCACAGGCATCATGCTCGATGCATTCAACACTTGTCCAGGGTTTTTGAAATGCCTTGTTACATTTCTTTCTTCCAGGGTGCTCCCCCTCGCATTTATTTATATGCGCTTGGCGATAGTCTATTGCTGAATCAGTGATACGGTAGACATGTATTGGGCTGTTTATTGACATTAACCTGTAGATAGGGAGTTGTTCCAGTAGCATGTTTTAAAGATTACAAAAAACAGATGGTGCAATTACCAAAAACAAGGTGCAACTTAATTTTATTTATCTTGGAAATTCCTATTGAATCTGATTAGTGGAATAAACATACCTGGAATCAGATTTCTCCATGTTCAGAACCTCTTTCCTCTCCTATAAATTCTATTTATTGTATATATCAGCATTTAAAAGCCCCCCCCCCCCCCCGACTCTCTCTCCCCTCTTAGATGGTTCTCCCATTAAGCTTACCCTACCTTGAAATACTTATGGGTTATACTCAGCACTGAACTTTCTTACATAATCCAATTAGTGCCGTTGTCGGGAGTTCATTTTTTGCCCTTCAACAGCTCCATGCCAGCCATTGTATTCATCTGTTACTCTCCAAATGACTTTAATATTCAGTTTTATTAGTTCTCGTCTTGATTACTGTAACCCCATCTATGCTAGTCTCTCTGCTTCAGAAATAAGATGGTTACCATCTGTTCAAAATACTGCAGAATGGATCTTATCTCATGCTCGCAAATTTGACTGTATTATCCCTAGGGCAGGTGCAAGGTATTAGGTACCGTAAGCGCCCTCACAATTAGCTTTTAGATCCCTAGTGCCCAACCCCCAAAGATTTTGTTTATTAAACTCAAATGTAATCATCTCAACATCATCCATCCCAAAACATTCCTATAAAAATTCATATTTGGACGTCACACCTTAAATATTAAACTTTATTTTGTAAATATATACATATGCAATGCAACGTGTGCCGTCGATGCTGACTCCTGGCAACCTGGCCCCTGGGTTTTTTTGGCAAGGTGTGTCAGGAAGTAGATCACAGGCCTATCTTCTGTGAGTGAGTTTACAGCCCCTGGTATTCCAAGGTGGTGACCCATCAAAGTACTAGCTGGGCCTGACCCTTCTTAGCTTCCGCGATCAGCCCAAGACAGGTTCATTCACTTACAAGGGTAAATAGATTTTTTTTACATCTTGCCCATTCTTCCTGCATATGCATATGCACTGACGCCTCTGAATCTGTATGGCTGCCAGAATCTATTGCTTTGCTTTGATTGTAGGTGCTCTTTGCTGCCTCACACCCCTTCCTCCACCCCCCCCCCCAAGAAGCTGCTGCCCTAGGCAACCACCTACTTTGTCTAGTGCTTGGGCCAGCCTGGTTAGTCCCCTCCTGATATACCATCATTGGCTTCCAGTTCCCTCTCTAATTATTTATAAAATCCTGACATTAGTTCTCAAAGCTCTACACACTAGAACACCAGAATACCTACCCTCTTTAATCAAGTTACACACCCAGCATGTGTTCTTCATTCCATTCATGGGAACCATCTATATCTCCATCTTCCTTCTCATGCCAGTCCTGAATCAAATTGCAAATTGCCTTTCTTTTGTAAAGGCCCATTCCTCTGGAATAATCTTCCCTTACATTTCCATTCAGACTATTTTACAAGACCTTAAGGGGTGGTTTGAAAATTCACCTTTTTGAACCAGCTTTTGATGGTTTCTGAAGGGTCAGAGCCCTGAGGCTTGCAGCTGCCTTACCTACAGAAGTACCTCTCTCTTCTCTTCCATGTTTTAACATTGGGGTTCTCATTCTCTTTTTATCTACTTTTATGGTAAATCACTTTGTTTTTATTTTGAAAAGGGGTATATTAAGCACTAATAAACCATAAACCATTTAGCAATAGCAGGTGATAGATATAATAATATCAGAGGTGTTTGTGAATTTTGGTAGTTCAAGTTGGCGATCATGATGGTGGATTGTCCTCCGAGCTTGATAGTTTGATTGCAGACGTTTATTCACTATTCGAGGGAACATCATCAGTGCAGGGTTCTAGATGGTAATGGTCTCGAATGCTTGTGTTTGTACTTATATTGGGGTTGGTGAAGACTCAGCTCTTTGGTTCGCAGGGATCGATTGGTTGGTTTCCCTGAGGGTTACTGGGGTGTGTTTGCTGTTCCCGGACATTGTTGATGGTGCATCAGTTCTTTGGTCAACAGGGATGGGTAGATTGGGTCTATGTCGATATGTCTGTTTATCGAGTCTGCGGTGGAAAACCAGGCTTCCAGAAATTCTCTTTCTCTTTCTGTTTGTGCTTGTGCTATGATTTCAGTTGTGTTCTAGTTGAATTTGTGTCTTTCCGCGTTGTCATGAATTGAGACCAGGGAGAGTGGGTCGTGTCTTTTGCTGGCTAGTTGGTGTTCATGTAGTCTGATGGATAGTTTTCTTCCTGTTTGGCTGACGTAGTTCTTGTCACAGTCACTGCACTGAATCTTGTACACAACGTTTGTCCTTTTGGTTTTGACAGGAGTTTTCTCAGGGTCACAGTTGGTTTGTGGGCTATTGTAATATTATGGTCTCTTAGTAGTCTCACAGTCGGAGGTGCTCTGGATGTAGGGGAGAGTGAATCATTGGGGTTCTCTTTCAGTCTGGACATTGGGGCTTTTTGCCTGCAGGCATCTGCAGATGAAGTTCCATAGGTATCTGTTCCTTGTTAACTTGTATAGATATTTCTCTTCTTCCGTTTTAGCTTCTGTCATGTTGCAGTGGGATTCTACTCTTCTGAATAGCGTTTTTATGCACCTTTGTTTATAGCACTTCAGGTGGTTGCTGTAGAAGTTCAGGATTTTGTCCTTGTGTGTTGCTTTCCTGTAGACTGATGTGTGGAATTTTCCGGTTTTGGTTCTTGTGACAAGAACATCAAGGAATGGGAGTTTGTTGTCCTTTGCCATTTCCATTGTGAACCGGATGTCCTCGTACAGAGGACATCCACAGAACCTGCTTCTAAAATGGCTCTGGGGATGTTTCTGTGCTTTGGATGTCTCTCTGCCCATTTTCAGATGTCCAAAGCATGAATTGTACCTGTGCTAATCGCAACAGGTTCAGCTTGCAGTAAGGTACCGTGCACTAGTTGGAAGGTGCAGTCTATCCCCACATTTACCCAGTCCACTTCACTCATGATTTTATAGACCACTATCATATCTCCCTTCATCTGAACATCCCTAATCCCTTTAGTCTTTTCTCAGGAGAGTTGTTCCATTCTGTTTATCATTTTGGTTACTCTTTTCTAATTCCGCTTTATCTTTTTTGAGATGTGGAGACCCGAATTGAACATATTGCTCAAGATATAGTTGCACCATGGAGTATTACATAGTATTATAATATTCTTTGTTTTATTCTCAATTCCTTTTCTAATAATTCCTAACATTGTTTGCTTTTTTGGCCGCCACTGTACACTGAACAGAAGATCTCAACTTCTTGTCAACGATGACGCTTAGATCCTTTTCTTGCGTGGTGACTCCTAATGAGGTAACTAGCATCATGTAGCTACAGTTTGTGTTGATCTTTGCAGTTTTTTGGGTCATGCTGCATCTTGATAAGTTGAACCAACATTTCAGCCATCATTCTGTGGCTTTCTTCAGGGTGATGTGGTTATGCAGTGAGGGTCCGAAATTCAACTAGGCAGGCTGTGCGCTATAGCGGCGCATAGCTCTGTTCGCTCACCCCTAACCCCGGATATTCAATACTGCTGTGATGGCATTGAATATCCGGGTTTGGAGCAGAAGGAAAAGAGCCGCAGAGCCTAACCAGATAGCAGCGATATTGCACCGGTACCGAATTAACATCCGCGGCCAGAAGCTAGCCTAGATTTAGCCACAGATCGCTAACCAGTGCAATATTGCTGCTACCTGGCTAGGGGCAATATCCGCCTCTGCTCCACCCTGGAACACCCCCAACATGCCCCAGTGCTAACCAAATATAATCAGGGTGCTTAGGGGACTTAGGAGGGGATATTCAATGGCACTAACCATGTAAGTGCCCTTGAATATCCCCATTTAAGGCATTTTACATGGTTTACTGGGCTGTAAACCATGTAAATACCTTTCGAATATCGGGCCCTGACTGTCTTTTCTTATATACAGTGGTTCTGAAACTGGAGTGGTGGGTTTGAAGCAGGAAATGTGATCCATTCTTTTAGTAGAGCCAGGCTGGAGTGGTCCAGAATCTATCGTGCTGTTGGTGTAGCCACATGATGGTGCACTTTGAGGAAGGTGGGTGTCTCGTTGGCTTCCCTGCAGAGGCATAAGAAGGCTAACTGAGTTAATTTTAAGTTCAGTAAAATTTTCCCCATGTGCATCACTTTGCACTTGTCCACATTAAATTTTATCTGCCATTTGGATGCCCATTGTCACAGTCTGATGAATAATAATAATAATCCCCGGTTCGGTAACAATAAACCACTATAGAAAAGAACCAAACCCAAATCTAAATTATAATACCTCTATCTAATTCTTTTTGTTGGAGCAGGCTGGAGGCGACTGAAAGGGAAATCCAGCCGCACCAGACAGCCTGTTCCTTTTTAATCAACAAAGTAAACTCAGCACTTAACTAGTAGATGTCCCAGGGAAATCTTGATCATTTTGGCAAAACTAAAGAGTCATGGGATAGGAGGCAGTGTACTACTGTGGATCAAGAACTGGTTAAAAGATAGAAAGCAGAGGGTTGGACTAAATGGCCAATTTTCCCAATGGAGAAAGGTGAATAGTGGTGTACCCCAGGGATCTGTGCTGGGTCCGCTGCTTTTTGACATATTCATAAATGACCTGGAAAGTGGAATAACGAGTGAGATTATCAAATTTGAGGATGACACAAAACTATTTAAAGTGGTCAAAACCCAAGAGGATTGTGGAAAATTGCAAGAGGATCTTGATAAATTAGAAGACTGGGCATCAAAATGGCAGATGAAATTTAATGTGAACAAGTGCAAAGTTATGCACCTAGGGAAGAACAACTCAAACTATGGTTACACAATGCAAGGTTCCACATTAGGAACCACCACCCAGGAAAAAGATTTAGGCGTCATTGTGGATAACATGTTAAAACCCTCGGCCGAGTGTGCAGCGGCAGCCAAGAGAGCAAATAGAATGCTAGGTATCATAAGGAAAGGAATGGAAAATAAAACAAAAATATTATAATGCCTCTATATCGTTCCATGGTGAGACCGCACCTTGAATATTGTGTGCAATTCTGGTCGCCGTATCTTAAAAAGGATATAGAGTTATTAGAAAAGGTTCAGAGAAGAGCCACCAAAATGGTAAAGGGGATGGAAGGATACTCCTATGAAGAAAGGCTAAAAAGGTTAGAGCTCTTTAACCTGGAAAAGAGACGGCTGAGGGGAGATATGATAGAAGTCTATAAATTAATGAACGGAGTGGAACGGGTAAACATAGATCGATTGTTTACGTTATCAGAATATAGAAAGACTAGGGGATATGCAATGAAGCTACAGGGTAAACTATTTAAGACTAATAAAAGAAAATATTTTTTCACTCAACGTGTAATCAAACTCTGGAATTTGTTACCGGAGGATGTAGTAAAGGCTTTTAGTGTAGCTGGGTTTAAAAAAGGTTTGGACAAGTTCCTGGAGGAAAGGTCCATAAACCATTATTAAGAAGGGACCCAGGATATCAGTGTTTGACCCAGTACAAGCATTGCGGAACCTGTGTCTCTTGGGGATACTGCTAGGTACGTATGGCCTAGATTGGCCACTGTTGGAAACAGGATACTGGGTTTGATGGACCTTGGTCTGACCCAGTATGGCACATCTTATGTTCTTATGTTCTTATATCCGTTATATACGGTCTCCTTGTGCAATAGCGGTCAAAGGCAGCATATCCACGATGCGCACGTTTTGGGCCCTGAGCCCTGTATCAAGTGTTCACAGTCCCGCTAGTAAACTGCTTTGAAATAGACCATAGAAAGCTTTAAACACTGGAAATAGAAGGTGAAACACACACATTGGCTGATGTCATTTGTCAGTCCATCGGAAGCACCAATCAACCAAATGGGAGACCCCACTGACACCGGGGAATCCCTTGCCGTCATAGATGACGTTACAACAAGCTAGACCAATCCACTTCTTTATTCAAACCCATCGGATGGACAGCATTCATTTCAAAAATCAATTGTTGCTCTCGTCTTTGCAGTAAGGCTAGCCGATTCCCACCCTGGGGATTCGATGGAATATAATCCAGCACAGTCCAAGAAACATCCTCCCCAAACTGATGGTGGTGAGCCATACAATGCTCTACAATTGGCGCCGATAGCACCTGTTGCCGAACTCTAGACGCGTGTTCACTAAGTCTGATTTTAATTTTTCATGAGGTTCTACCAATGGGCAGGTACATTGTAAAACATAAATTACATAGGCAGAGTCACAAGAAGTCGCCCATCGTCTTGTAAAGACTTGACCCGTATTGGGGTGAATCCAATCTACTCCAGTAAGTGAGGAAGCACAAAATGTGCAAGTCGAACATATAGAATGGCCCCGAACATTAGGGTCAGGAGGTGTAGGACGGTCAATCGAAGTTGCAGATCGAACCAATTTGTTTTGCAAGTTAGGTCCCCTGTCTAGCACATTATAATGTCACAGTCTAGCAAAGCCCTCCTGCAATTTCTCACAATCTGTATGCAATTTAACAGCTTTGAATACTTTGGTGTCATCTGCAAACTTAACCACCAAGTGGGGAATTTTCAAAGGAATTTACATGGTTTGCAGACCTGCAAACCTTGTAAATGCCAGTTAGCGGGATATTCAGCGCCACTAACTCGGTTATTGCCACTGGATATCCGTGAGTGCCCGCACTACACGCAGTTAGCACCAGGGCGTTCTGTGGCAGAGTTGAGGTGGCACCCATCGCTAACTGGGCAGTGGTGATATTGAGCTGCTGCTCGGTTAGTGACCCATGGGTAAAGTTAGGCATGGCAAAGGCTGGCCTATCATTACCTACTGGAGCTGACAGGGCAATGGCTCAATATCACCGCTGTCCAGTTAGCGTCTGGGTTCTACGGTGACCCAGATATTCAATGTCAGTAGCCGGATGTGGCCCCGACATTGAATATCAGGGGTTCATTTTCATCAGCGATGGCTAACCACATTAGCAGCGTTGGCAACCTCTGCTCAATATCAGGCCCCAAGCTTATTGTTCCCAGTTACAGATCATTTATTAATATATTAAAAAGTACTGATCCCAGTACAAATCCCCGGGGTACTCCTTTATTCACCTTCCTCCATTGAGAAGATGGACTATTTAACCCTACCCTCTGCTTTCTCTCTCTCGATCAGTTCCCAATCCACAATAAGACAATGCTTCCTATGTCATGACTTTTTAATTTCCTCGGGAGTCTTTCATGTGGAACTTTGTCAGATGCTTTCTAAAAGTCTCAAGATGCATATCAGCTGGTTCATTTTTATTCACACCTTCAAAGAAATTAAACAGATTTGTGAAGCATGAGTTCCCTTGGCTAAATTCATGTTGGCTCTGACCCATTAAACCATGTCTGTCTATGTGTTCAGTAATTTTGTTCTTTATAACAGTTTCCACAATTTTTCTTGGAATGTGCATCAGGCTCACTAGATCACTTCTGGGGCCCTTTTTAAAACTGGTCATCCTCCAATCTTCTGGAACCATAGATGATTTTAATAATAGGTTAAAATTACTAATAATAATTACAATTTCCTGTTTTAATTCTTTCAGCACTCTTGGTGTATACCAGCTGGCCCAGGTGATTTGCTCCTCTTTAGTGTGTCAATATCTTCTACTATATCTTTCAGATTTGCTGAGATTTGATTCAGCTCTTCTGACTTATCATCATAAGAAAATAAGAGATATCAACTGGCTCAGACCAAGGGTCCATTAAGCCCAGTATCCTTTTTCCAACAGTGGCCAATCCAGGACACAAGTACCTGCCAGGTTCCCAAAAAGTATATAGATTCCATGCTGATTGTCCCATGGGTAAGCAGTGGATTTCTCATTTTTAATAATGGTTTATGGACTTTTCCTCCAGGAACTTGTCCAAACCTCTTTTAAATCCAACTACGCTAACAGCTTTTACTACATCCTCCAGGAACGAATTTCAGAGTTTGATTACACATTGAGTGAAACTATTTGCTCTAATTAGTCTTAATTGAGCTACATTGTAGCTTCATTGCATGTACCCTAGTTTTTCTACTTTTTGATGGCATAAACAACCAATCTACATTTACTCATTCAACTCTATTCATTAATTTATAGACCTCTATCATATCTCCCCTTAGCAATCTCTTTTCCAAGTTGAAAAGTCCTAATGTTTTAAGCCTCTCCTCATAGGGGTATCCTTCCATCCTCTTTACAATGTTGGTGGCTGTTATCAGTACCTTTTCTAATTCTGCTATATCCTTTTTAAGATACGGTGATCAGAATTGCACACAATATTCAAGGTGCAGTCCCGCCATGGAATGATACAGAGACATTATGATATCCTTGTTTTATTCCCCATTCCTTTCCTTAGGATTCCTAGCATTCTATTTGCTTTCTTGGCTGCTGCTGCACACTGAGTGGAGGATTTCCATGTATTATCTATGATGACGCCTAAATCCTTTTCCTGGGTGATGGTTCCTAATGTGGAACCTTGCATCATGTAACCGTAGTGTCAGTTGTTCATCCCTGAGTGCATAACTTTGCACTTGTCCACATTAAATTTCATCTGCCTTTGGACATCCAGTCTTCCGATTTATCAAGGTCCTCTTGCAATTTTTCACAATTCTCTTGTGTTTTAACAACTTGGAATAATTTTGTGGTATGGGTAGCTTCTTCACATTTTCCTCAGTAAAGACTGAAGAATTAATTTAGGGGCATATTTACTAAAGCATGCTACTTAGGTAGTGGGGGGTTAGGGTGGCTTTTTGGCACTGTACTTAAAAGTAGCATGGCGCCCTGTACTAAACAACCCACGCTGCCCAAGTACAGCCCATACGGGTGGCGTCTGTGCGTGGTGTGGGCATTCCTACTGTGGCGTCACAAGTGAGGGCCTTGAAAGCCCATACTGCTGACACTTGGTGGGGAGTAACTACCTCCAGCATAGTGGGTGATAGTAGTTGTTCCCTGCGTCAGTTTTAATGTGGCAAGCTGCGTTAAATTTGGGGGGGGATAGCTGTCCCCGCCCCCTGCATCTAGCACAGTGCGGCCCAAACCCCCATTAGTAGCATGTGGATTAGTAAACATGATCCTTAGGGACATGTTTACTAAAAGTCAATGTGCATTAACTAAAGTTAATCTGTGTTAAGTGCTGCAATGTCCATAGAAATGAATGGGTAGTGGCAGCACTTAATGTGTATTAACTTTACTAAAGGTTAACGCATGTTTTTTTGTGGTTTTTTTAAAAATATTTTTTATTAGTATTCAAACCAAACAATACAGGGGGGTAGTGGGTACATTTACACCGTGCCCTGTGTGATAAGGAAGCTTATCATAGCTCAGGTAGGAGCTATAGAAAAGATGATGTGACTCTGAACAAGCAACCTGTCAGTTTTGGTAGAAGTAAGAAAACAGAGTTTTCACATAAAAGACTACCAGTCCCAGAATGCACCAGGTTTCCAGCAGCCATGAGGGGGGCTGAAGTGAGAAAACGTGTGTGCAATCAAGAGAGCTATGAGGTAATCCCTAAGCACTCATCTCAAAGGGCAGGACCTGATTCAACACAGCTGCGCTGTGTTAGGGAGGAGCACACATTAGGACAGAATAAGAATAGAGATTATTCTACAGGCTATAAGCTCCAGCCCAGCTTCAGGAAAAGATATAGCAACGGCTACAAGCACCAACATTACTTGGAGAAACAGAAGCCAAGCCAAGCGGATAGAGAGAGAAGGAAACTCTCTGGAAGGAAAAGAAGGAAGGCTATTGGCAGGTCTGGGAGAGTCCAAGGCAGTACCCATACTGGGAGGTATTCCAAGTGTCAGCAGAGTCCATTGGACTGGTGTCAGCCAGAGGAATGGAATGGCAGAGATAGGAATCACCAGTGGCTACCTGGGAGAGAGAAGACTACACGTGGAAGGGACTTTCAGACCTATGCCAGAAGGTATGTGAGGAAAGATCCAGTGTCCAGGGATCAAGATTGGAAGGCTGGACATCAGAATTGGATTACATACTGGCCAGGCTATACAGAGAGGAATTATGATAGCAGGAGAGGCTCAGGTATGAACACTGATCCAGACCCTATCTATAATAGTGAATGGCAGCAAGGGAATAAGCATTCTCATGATAGTGCCTTATTGAAAGACTCATCTGTGCCAATGTATGATAGTGACCCTATGCTGATTGATGAAGGGGGAGATACAGCAGATGAAACTATTAATTACATGGACTGTTCTCTATCTAAATGCTATTGCTAGCTTTCTGTGAGCAAACACATCAGCCATCACAAAGAAACCTAACTTTGTTCTTTATTTCCACTGCAAACAGCTCTTAAAGCAGGATTTGGGTTCACACAGTAGCAGCCAGCCAGCTAAAGGGTTTCAGCTGGTCAATGGATAGTAATTAAAGCTGCACCTGATTGTGTGTGTGAGCAAGGGAGAATCACTGCTGGGATCTGCGTGGAAAATAAGCAGAAGTTAACCTAACAAGCAAAGTTTATTCATTTCTTTGTGCCTTTTTATTTGGTAATTATTTGCTAAGAAAACATTAGCTAATTGCCTGACAAGTTGAAGGTTGTTTTCTGATTTGCTTTGTGACTTTATGTTATCCATTTAAACACTGCAAGCAAGTAACCTCATTTATATTGCTATCAAGCATATTTGTGCTGGGTGAATTAAACCCCATCAATAAAAGAAGTATTTTATTGGCCTTACCACTGGTATCACAACTCAATTATTGTCTTCAGCTGTGTTTGGGAGTGAATGAACTACATTACCCACAATACCTTGCAAGAATCATATGAATATATGCATCGTCAAGATTGTGTAAGTTCTCACCCTAGGCAGCCGTCTGACAAATGGCGTAGTTGGCAGGATTGCTTTTGCACCAAGAGGATTTACTTGCTGTGGATTACAAATAAAATTCAAGTTTGAAGCTGAAAGAAGATTTTTTTTCCCTCATCTGCACTTTGGAGGAGAAGTGGTTGTTCCAGGAAGCTGTCCCAGATGAAAAGACCCTGTGCAAAGCTGGATTCATCACTGAGACAAGGTAATATGTACCTAGGCATGTCTAGTGGTGGATGTGTGTAAGCACAGGGGGTAATTGAAAAAAACAAAAAGTTGAAAAAAACACACCTGGTTGGAAGGTGCTGCACTTTGGTTTTTTTTTTTTTCTTTATTTCTTGCAGGGTCAAGATGGATCCGAGGGAGATGGCTCAGTGGATGGCAGCCCAATTTAGCAAGCAGCAGGAGCTATCACAGCAGGCCCAGGACACTGCTATGAAGGCCTTAATGGAACAGCAGAAACCAGTGCTTGATCTGGTGCAAGCTCTAGTTCAGCTGCAGAGCCAAAGTGGAACAGATGCAAGACCAGCAGTTAGTACTGGTACACCACATGTGGACAGTGTGGGACTCAATCAAGGGATTGGGGCATTTAATTTTGGGAAATTAACTCCAGATGATAATGTTGATGATTTTCTAGAGTCTTTTGAAAGAGTGGCACAGGCTCTAGCATGGCCAGAGACCCAGTGGGCAGTAAGGCTGGCAGCCTCATTAACTGGAGAGGCACTTGCAGCTTACAGAGCAATGCCAGCAGCCCAGGCTTTGAATTATAAGGATGTAAAGGCAGCTATTAGAGATCGCCTAGGGTTGTCTATTTCAGAGTATAGGCGAATGTTTAGAGCTGTTACATTGAAAGTGGGTGAGACACCCAGGGCTCTGAGTCAGAGAATCAGAAGTTTAGCTGTAAAATGGTTGGAGCCTGAGCAAAAGACAGTAGAAATGTTATTAGATATTATAATGCTGGAACAATTTATGCTTGGGGTACCTAAAGATTTGAATGTTTTTCTTATACAGCAAAATTGCCAAAATCTTGGAGAGGCAACCATGCTAGCCGAGAGATTCTTGGAAGCCACGCAGGCTTGCCATAGAATAGGTGGCCCTCTAAAGATGGATGCGGAGGCTAGATGTGCTGTATCAGAAAAGGGAATAATTAAGAATGTTTCTAAAGAGGTCACGTGATGCGTGAGTGAGCGTGGACGCCTTTTCGCTCGCTCCGGGGCAGCTCCATTAAATAAACTGCTTTAAATCTAGCTATTTGCCTCCCCAGCGCTCCCCGAACCGTGGATCGGATACCTGAAGCTGACTAATACCAATAACAGGCACTCGTGCTTCCCTACCATGCCTCTGGCGCCGAAACG
The DNA here is from genome assembly GCA_033557465.1 of Ichthyophis bannanicus. Lineage (NCBI taxonomy): Eukaryota > Metazoa > Chordata > Amphibia > Gymnophiona > Ichthyophiidae > Ichthyophis > Ichthyophis bannanicus. The sequence goes on along the minus strand of CM066041.1, from coordinate 249,382,835 downwards.
AGATCGGGAAAAGCTCTCCAGAACCGGGCCCTCCACGTCGGCGACGCTGCAACCTGTCTCTCCAGGGAGTGAGAGTACAGACTCAGCCCCAGCGGAGCTTGCCAAGGAAGTCGTTAAGCTCCTAGACCCGAAATTCGATCTCCTATTGAAAAAGCTCGACAGTATGGAAGACTTGCTGACGGACTTCGGAAAGCGGGTTGATGAACTGGAGCATCGGGTCACTAGCCTCGAGGGCGAAGAGGGGAGCCGCGAGAGGGACCTGAATAAACATGCACAGCTTCTGCAAGAGTTGCAGTTGAAGTTGGACGATCTTGAAAATCGCTCTAGGCGAAATAATTTGCGCCTCCTGGGGATCGGAGAGGATAAAGCTGAGAGGGAGTTGCTCCCTTTTTTGGAGACTTGGCTGCCAGAGGCTCTGGGCCTTGACGACCTGCGAGGCTGCTTTAAGATTGAGCGAGCACACCGCGTGGGACCCCGACGGGAAGATGGCGGCCGACCGCGTGTGATAATACTGCGGGTATTAAATTTCCAACATAAAGTATTGCTCTTGCAAGCCTATAGGAAGATTCCTGAACTGTTGCTCGCTAACAAGAAAATCTTGCTGTTTCAAGATTACTCGGCGATGGTGGCGGCAAAAAGACGAGAGTTTGCACCAGTATGTTCTGAGTTGTTCCGTAGGAAGATTCGCTTCACCTTAGCCTTTCCCGCTACGCTGCGGATCACTCTCCAGGGGAAAGCACATACTTTCGAGCAAGTCGGGAAAGCGAAGCAATTTTTGAATGCTCTGCCCGCAGAACTATCAGAGGCCTGAGGGCTGGGACAGCCTCCTTGTTGAAGGGGATGAGATTCAGCATCGGCTGGGTCAGACCGCAGACTAGTGGGGGGTCTGAGTGCTGCTACCCGAAACCCGCAGTAGTGAAGGATTCGATGGTAGGATCCCAGAGGAGAAGGAGACTAAGAGAGTATGCAGAGTAACACTTCAACCTGAATGTCTCCGACATATTCATTGTCTTGTGTCCCTTCTTTTCCATGCGCATGTACAGATATGCTCTGGTTATCTTACTGCTGCCTTGAGTACTAACTATTAACTGTCTATTGTCCCTTTCGTGAGCAGGTACAGTTATGTTATGGTTTTTCTACTGTTTGACTTGAGGTTCAATTTAGTATCTGGTAATAGCCAGTTCTGTTAACTTGTGAGATCGGGGGGGAGGGGGGGAGAAAATGGGAGCTGCCCTGCGGCATCGTTATGACCGAGGCCTCAGTTGAGGAAACTGAGGGAATGACAGATGTGGGTTTGATGGGGGGTGGGGGGGGGAATGGGAGGGGGTGGGAGGGCGGGAGGGGCAGGTTGGGGGGGGGCAGGGGCTATACGGGGGGGAGGGGAATATTGGGGAAGTTGGCTAACTTATGAGTCCCTACTCCCGGATGGGCATTGGCCCGGGTCTGTCTGGAAATTCTTCCGCTTCCAAAAGCCATCAATGGGAGATGGGGTAGAGGCTGGGCTACTCCACACTCCAAACCGATTACTGTATCCCAAATTTGTATGCATCGAACGCAGACACTACCCACCATGAATTGCACATTGTAACCTGGAATGTTGGGGGGATTACCACCCCCGTGAAGCGCACAAAAATTCTCCAGGCTCTGAAACGCCAAAAGGCCCAAGTGGCTCTATTGCAGGAGACGCATCTGACGGCCATAGAACATTCCAAGCTACAACGGGATTGGGTGGGGACGGTTCTCTCTGCTCCCTCGGACACGCGTAAAAAAGGGGTGGCTATTCTAATACACAGGAACTTGACCTGTGAAATATTAAAGGTCGATCCAGACCCCAAAGGACGATATTTGTTTGCCCATGTTAAGCTTCAGGGTGAAGAATTGTTCTTGGGAAGTGTGTATGCCCCCAATAACTATGAGCATGCCTTTTTTAAAACAATTCTGCGCAAGGTTTTGGATGCCCCACAGGTCCCGGTAGTATTAGCTGGAGATTATAACTGCCCTCATGATCCCAGTCTGGACCGCTCCCACCCTTCTCGAGGGGGGGGCTGGAACAATAAGGGAGTCCGATATCTTTGTACACTGGGTGGCCTGGTGGATGCCTGGAGAGTGCTTCATCAAAATGATAGAGACTACACACATCTGTCACGTGCCCACCAGACGTGGTCTAGAATTGATTATATCTTGGTGTCGCAACACTGGTTCCGTAAGGTGCAGCGCGCGGAAATAGGACCGATTCTCGTCTCAGACCATGCTATGGTCTCACTGTCGTGGTATTGTGAGCGACTGGGAGCCTCTAAGTGGACCTTTCCGAGCCATCTTGCAACGCGGCAGGAGTTTCGCGACTTTGTGGGCAGACATTGGGCAGAATATGTTAAGTTCAATGAGGGGACGGTTAACTCCGCGGCGCTATTTTGGGAGGCGGGAAAGGCAGTTCTCCGTGGGCATATTATCGCATATGTGGGCGCGGAGCGTAAGCGCATCAATGGGGATGTGCTTCGATTGACGAGGGAGCTTCATACAGCGAAACGGTCAGCCCTCAAAAACCCGAAAGATGTAGCAGGCTATGTGGAACTTCAGAAGCAGCTAAATGAGCTGCTACAAGAAAGAGCCATCCAATCCCAACAGTACTATCGCCATCAATTCTTTCGGCATGGAGATCGATCGGGGAAGCTGCTAGCCCGACTGGTGAGAGACCAGGCGGGGCCCCGTGGGGTGCTGGTTATCCGCGATGGGGAAGGGAAAAGGCACACTAGGATAGAGGAGGTGGCACGGGTTTTCCGCTCCTTTTATGAACGGTTATACGCCGCTGAAGAGGGAGACAAGGCCTCCATGGATGCCTTTCTGGAGCACATATCGCTCCCACAGCTTACGCCCAACCAGATTGCTATGTTGAATCAGGAGATTACGGGCGTAGAACTCCAGAGAGCGATTAGGAATGGGAAATCGCATAAGGCTCCGGGCCCGGACGGATTCACTTATGAAGCGTACAAAATATTAGAGGCTCCGGTCACTCCCACGCTGGCAGCCCTCTATGCTGAAGTGGTGCAAACTGGTAGTTTCCCCAGGGATATGCGAACGGCTAGAATTACACTGATTCCGAAACCGGGGAAGGATCTGGAGGATCCGGCCTCATATAGGCCCATTTCTTTGATAAATGTGGATCAAAAACTGTTTGCATCAGTGTTAGCTGAGCGTCTTCAGGTGTGCTTGGCGGGACTAGTGGGCCCCCATCAAGCTGGTTTTGTTCGAGGGAGAGAAGCCTCGGTAAATATTAGTACAGTCCTGCTGGGCATGGAGCGGACCCTACTGGCCCAAGACCCATTAATTCTTGCCAGTTTGGACTCAGAAAAGGCCTTCGATAGAGTCTCATGGCGCTATATGTTCGCGGCGCTTCGGCGGTTTGGCTTTCAGGGGACGTTTCTGCAGGGATTGCAGGCGTTATACGCTGATCCCCGAGCGGTAGTTGACGTTGGGGGGCTCTGTTCCTCACCCTTCCCCTTGCATCGTGGCACGCGTCAGGGATGCCCGCTTTCTCCTCTCCTATATGTGTTACAACTAGAGCCTCTCTTACTCTCCCTAATTCAATCTCCGCAGGTATCTGGGATCGCATGGCAAGGAGGGGGTATAAAGGTTAGCGCGTTCGCAGATGACCTATTGTTGTGTTTGACGAAACCGATGGAGTCTTTACCGGCAGCCTTAGACTTAATTGAACGATTCTGCAGTTTTCTCCGGACTTCGAATTAATCAGACGAAGTCGATGGTATTGGATGTGGACCATCAAACACGGGGCCAGTGGCGAGGCGATTTCCCACTCAGTTGGGCAACGGGATCGATCCGTTATTTGGGCGTCTACCTCCCAACTCGCCTGAGATCTCTATACGAGGTCAATGTCCGCACCCTTCTTCAATCCACCAAGACACGGTTGCTGAAGTGGAAGGATCTTCCCCTGTCCCTACTGGGACGGGCAGCACTGGTACGGATGATAGAATGGCCCCGCTGGCTGTATCTATTGCGGAATCTTCCCCTTTGGTTGACGGGGCAGGATCTAAGGGAGCTGCATGGGCAGCTCAGTCGATTTCTCTGGCGCTCCCGGAGGCCACGCATCGCGTTGGCGACGCTTATGAGGCCGGCTGCGGAGGGGGGTCTTGGATTGACTCCGCTGCGATCTTACAATCTTAGCTATGCCACACGGCGCTTGAGTGATTTGGTGACAGGGAACGCTGAAAGACTGCCGATTACTCTGATTGATCAATTTTCAGAACGCTGGCATAGAGTTTATCTGCTCCATTGTGGAGGCATGGCACTTCCTTTGGCATGGCGGACCTCTCCCTATCTCCGTACACTCCGCGTGGTTTGGAAATTTTTGTGTAGCTCGCGCGGTCGGATATGGAGGGTCACAGACTGTTTGCCCCTAGCAGGCAACCGGAATTTTCTGCCGGGCGTTGCCGGCGGGGTGGCTCAGATATGGACGCGGGCTGGTCTGGAGTATCTTGGACAGTTAAGGAGGGACAATACGGACCAGCTTGACTCCTTTCAAGACTTATCGCAGAAATATGCCCTGAAGAAGGAAACCTTTTATTACTATTTGCAGGCACGCCACTATATCCATAGTCTCCCGGGGGCGTGGATTTACTCTCCCGGACGCATAGCCTCTGGTCTGTATTGGAGCAATGCCAGGAGGATCTTACTGCTGGGCAGATGAGGGAGCTCCTGACTCCCCCGGGTAATGCGGCAAGATTCCTACCTCTGGCTGAACGTTGGCAACGCGACGGAGTGACGGGATTCACGGCGGAGCTGGTGGAGCTTGCCTTTCATAGAATCCGAGAAACCTCAGAAGCTGTTAGATACCGCGAACTGCAATTTAAGCTAGTCTGGCGGGCGTATGTCTCTGAAGCCAAAGCGATGAAAATGGGGCTCTTGGCATCCGATGTGTGTGGTCTCTGTCACAGGCACCCAGGCACGTTATCTCACCGATTTTGGTTTTGCCCGTTAATTCAATCCTTTTGGGGGGCAGTGAGGCGTAAGTTGGCGTTTTGGGTGGGGAGAGACGTAAATCTACAGCCCCTATGGTGTCTCTTTAATGTGGGCATGGTGGGGATTCAGACCACAGCAGCCCAGAAAAAGCTATGTGAAAGGAGTTTTCTGGTAGCTAAACACTGTATTTTGCGCCATTGGCTATCGAAGGATGGTCCCGGGATTGTGGAGTGGGAGCGCTTATTGGGAGACCTTCGATCCATGGAGGGTAGAACCGCCCGGCTTTTGGGGCCCAAGGCGTGGGCCCGCTTCCAATCCATATGGGCCCCACTGCTATCCGCTCCAGCCTCTGATCTTGCCCAGGAGCAAGAGGAGACCCCGGTGTAGTGGACCTCCCTGGAGGTAGGGCTTCTTTCTTTTCCTTTCTTTTCTTTTCTTTCTTCTTTATCTATTATGGACGGGGGTTTCCCTCATTGCTGTGTTGAAGGGGATGTTGGGGACTCTGCGCTTTCTGTAACTTGGGTGGGGGGGGGTGATCTAAGGGACCTAAGGGATGTAGGGGTGGGGAGAGGAATCCGGGGGAGAACTTTGTTTGTTGTCTTTGCAGAGATTTCTATGCAGAGGTCAGAGCACAACCTATGAGATCTTAGATCTGGCGGCACACTGTCATATTAACTGACTCATGATTTTGCTCGGGATGGTGCCTCTCGATATTTCTATGTACTAGAGTTGCAGCTGTTTATTTGTTTGTATTCACTGATTTCCTGAATTCTGCAGTTATCACGTGTGTATATGCTCTCTGTGAGATAACTTGTAACCTCTTTACTGTTACTCTCTCTGGGCTTTCCAGACCTGGCTATCGGATTCCCAGGTGATTGTAAATGTACCCTCTATCTGTGTTAAGTGAAATTAATAAAAATGACTTTACAAAAAAGAATGTTTCTAAAAATGAATGTACTGTATCAAACCAGATGACACAGTGGAATAGAAAGAAATGTTTCAAGTGTGGGAAATTGGGACATTTAGAGAAGAGATGCCAGACACACACTAGTTTAATGGGTCTGGATTTAAAACAGCCCAAGGAAGGATTTCTTTTGATGGTTGATGTGCAGGGAATTACCACAAATGCTTTACTAGACTCTGGGGCAGACCAGAGTATGATGTCAAAAAGGCTTTGGAAGAGGATAGAGGCCCAAGAAAGATTTGTGCCTAGAATCCCTGAAAGCCAAGTTCACATCAGATGCATTCATGGTGCTGCAACATCATATCCCACCTATAGGCTAAAGGTTAAGTGCCTGGGGGGACAAGAGGAAGTCCTGTTAGCAGTGGTGCCTAGGCTACCCTTTGATTTGGTTCTAGGAAGAGACTGGCCAAGATTTAAGCAGGGTCTAGTGGAAGGACTAGGAAAGAAGGAGGGAGAAGGTTTAATGGTAATAGCTCCCGGGCCTTTATTTGGAAGTCCTCAGACCCCAGCTAAAAAGATGGTTAAGCGTCCAGAAGACCAAGCTACCCCAAAGCAGATATTCGTCCTAAAGTACCATAAGGTCTCAGAGAAGGCCCAAGCTCCTAAGCGGGCAACCCCTCAGTCTGCTGGGTTTGACCTGTGCAGCATAGAAAATGTGACTGTACCTAGCCAAGGGAGAGCCCTGGTTGACACCGGTCTCCAAGTGGAAATACCAATAGGATGTTATGGGAGAGTAGCCCCAAGGTCCGGATTAGCCCTTAAATTTTTCATCGATGTGGGTGCGGGAGTAATTGTTCCCGATTACAGGGGCAATATTAAAGTTCTGTTGTTTAACTTTGGACAGAATGAGTATCACGTGAAGACAGGAGACAAAATTGCCCAATTGATTTGTGAGAGGCTGGGTTTTCCACCTGTGGAGGAGGTCACATCCCTAGAGAATTCTGAACGTGGAGCCAAAGGCTTTGGTTCTACTGATGTCAGAGGGGTTAAAAGCTTAGCTGCCACCTGTGCCCGAGAGAGGGAGGTGAGTGAAGAGGAAGATTTGGGACCCCAGGTATCTGATTGTAAAGAAAAATCAGAGCCCCAAATAGGTGAGGACCTGACAATGGTACAACAGGAAGAAATTAGGAAGTTGCTTAAGGAATTCCCAGATGTGTTGACACCCATACCTGGGGAGACCCATTTGGTGGCCCATGAAATAATAACTCCACCTGGGAAATTGGTTCGTCAGAGGCCGTACCGCTTGCCCGAAGCCAAAAGACAGGAAGTAGTGGCACAAGTCCAGGAGATGTTAGACATGGGGGTAATAGAGGAGTCAAAGAGTCCCTGGAATAGCCCCATAGTCCTGGTGCCGAAGCCTGATGGATCCTTAAGATTTTGTATTGACTTCCGGCAGGTAAACGCCATATCAGTTTTTGATGCATATCCAATGCCAAGAATTGAGGAGCTGTTAGACCAGCTGGGACAGGCTCAATACTTAACCACCCTTGATATGACAAAAGGATATTGGCAAATCCCTCTCACCAGGGAGTCGAAGCCAAAGACTGCGTTCAGCACCCCCGTTGGCCTTTTCCAGTTCAAGAGGATGCCTTTCGGACTGCATGGAGCAGCGGCTACCTGCCAAAGGTTAGTGGATCAGGTACTTCGACCCCACCAAAGTTATGCTTTTGCATACATGGATGATGTCATAATCCATAGTAACACCTGGGCGGAGCATTTGAAGAGGATCAGGGCAGTCTTGTGCTCTATGAAGCAAGCGGGAATCACTTTAAACCCGAAGAAGTGTGCCTTTGCAAATAGGGAGGTAAAATACCTAGGCCACCTAGTGGGAAGAGGAAAAATTAAACCTCTATTAAGCAAAATAGATAGCATCAGGAATTTTCCTCCTCCAACAACAAAGAAACAACTAAGAAGTTTCTTAGGACTTATTGGATACTACCGCCGGTTTATACCGCAATTCGCAGAGAAAAGTGCCATTTTCACGGATATGCTGTGAAAGAATTGTCCAAACCAGATAAAGTGGACACCAGAAGCTGAAAAAGCGTTTTCAGTCTTAAAAGAAAAATTGTGTACAGGACCGGTACTGAAAGGAGTAGACTTCAAGAAACCCTTTCTGGTTCAAACCGATGCATCGGATGTGGGGCTAGGAGCGGTCCTATCCCAGTGCCATGATGGGGAGGAGCATCCTGTGATGTACCTGAGCAGGAAGTTGTCACCGGCTGAACAAAAGTATTCCACGATAGAAAAAGAGTGTTTGGCTATCAAGTGGTCAGTGGAGGCGTTAAGGTTTTACCTTACAGGGAGAAAGTTCCAGTTGGTCACGGACCATGCCCCACTTAAGTGGTTGCAGCAAATGAAGAACCACAATGCCAGGTTGACACGCTGGTACATGGCCTTACAGGCGTTTGATTTCCAAGTTGAACATCGTGCCGGGAAGTTACACAAGAATGCGGATGCACTTTCCCGTATTACGGACTGTAGAGAAGCAGTTTCACCAGTAAAACCAGTCCGTAATAACTTAAGCAGGGGGGTATGTGATAAGGAAGCTTATCATAGCTCAGGTAGGAGCTATAGAAAAGATGATGTGACTCTGAACAAGCAACCTGTCAGTTTTGGTAGAAGTAAGAAAACAGAGTTTTCACATAAAAGACTACCAGTCCCAGAATGCACCAGGTTTCCAGCAGCCATGAGGGGGGCTGAAGTGAGAAAACGTGTGTGCAATCAAGAGAGCTATGAGGTAATCCCTAAGCACTCATCTCAAAGGGCAGGACCTGATTCAACACAGCTGCGCTGTGTTAGGGAGGAGCACACATTAGGACAGAATAAGAATAGAGCTTATTCTACAGGCTATAAGCTCCAGCCCAGCTTCAGGAAAAGATACAGCAACGGCTACAAGCACCAACATTACTTGGAGAAACAGAAGCCAAGCCAAGCGGATAGAGAGAGAAGGAAACTCTCTGGAAGGAAAAGAAGGAAGGCTATTGGCAGGTCTGGGAGAGTCCAAGGCAGTACCCATACTGGGAGGTATTCCAAGTGCCAGCAGAGTCCATTGGACTGGTGTCAGCCAGAGGAATGGAATGGCAGAGATAGGAATCACCAGTGGCTACCTGGGAGAGAGAAGACTACACGTGGAAGGGACTTTCAGACCTATGCCAGAAGGTATGTGAGGAAAGATCCAGTGTCCAGGGATCAAGATTGGAAGGCTGGACATCAGAATTGGATTACATACTGGCCAGGCTATACAGAGAGGAATTATGATAGCAGGAGAGGCTCAGGTATGAACACTGATCCAGACCCTATCTATAATAGTGAATGGCAGCAAGGGAATAAGCATTCTCATGATAGTGCCTTATTGAAAGACTCATCTGTGCCAATGTATGATAGTGACCCTATGCTGATTGATGAAGGGGGAGATACAGCAGATGAAACTATTAATTACATGGACTGTTCTCTATCTAAATGCTATTGCTAGCTTTCTGTGAGCAAACACATCAGCCATCACAAAGAAACCTAACTTTGTTCTTTATTTCCACTGCAAACAGCTCTTAAAGCAGGATTTGGGTTCACACAGTAGCAGCCAGCCAGCTAAAGGGTTTCAGCTGGTCAATGGATAGTAATTAAAGCTGCACCTGATTGTGTGTGTGAGCAAGGGAGAATCACTGCTGGGATCTGCGTGGAAAATAAGCAGAAGTTAACCTAACAAGCAAAGTTTATTCATTTCTTTGTGCCTTTTTATTTGGTAATTATTTGCTAAGAAAACATTAGCTAATTGCCTGACAAGTTGAAGGTTGTTTTCTGATTTGCTTTGTGACTTTATGTTATCCATTTAAACACTGCAAGCAAGTAACCTCATTTATATTGCTATCAAGCATATTTGTGCTGGGTGAATTAAACCCCATCAATAAAAGAAGTATTTTATTGGCCTTACCACTGGTATCACAACTCAATTATTGTCTTCAGCTGTGTTTGGGAGTGAATGAACTACATTACCCACAATACCTTGCAAGAATCATATGAATATATGCATCGTCAAGATTGTGTAAGTTCTCACCCTAGGCAGCCGTCTGACACCTGTTAGAAACATAACATCATGTACATTTTCAATTTCCATCATCCTCCCTCCTCCCACCCTCCCGTCCCTCCCCTACCCCTCCCTCCCTCCCTCTCCCCTCTCCCCTCTCTCCCCCTCCCAGGTTAGTATCTATACTTGAGCATCCATTCCGGAACATTTCCTATAGGTGGCCCGTTTAAATAGCATGCTGCCCTTTTCTTGTAGTTGACCTCCCCCCATTAGACCCACTACAGGGTGAGAATTGTATTCCGCATGTCTGCTGCCAAGGTATCAATATATCCCCCCCATAGGGTCAGGAAAACTTCTGTTTTCCATGCACGCCCCTTGGCTTCCAGGCACTCCATAAGCATCAACTGATGAAATTGTTCCTCCATTCCCAAAATGGGGGGATCTGGGTCTGCCACCACCCTTGGAGGAGAACCTGCTTTCCAAACATGCCTTCTGCATGAGGAGCCTAATACAAAACCCCGTTGGGCACCCAAGAGCTAATTGATCGAATATCACTAAGCCCTCAGTCCACTTTAATTGACTAGAGAGCTCTCCAATATCTCTGGGTCATGTCGCAGACCCACCACATGTGACTGAGTATCGCCATCGAGCTCTTGCACTATCGACAACTGTCATCTTTTGTTATACCACATTTTACCACCCAGTAGGGAAATATATGTGCCCGGTTCACTGCTCTAAATTGAATTCCATGTAATTTTGCTGAGTGTATCAAATCTGGAATGTGGCTTACCATCCCCAGAATAGTACGTGGGTTCACCTGGATCCCCAGCTTCTCCGCCCATTTTTGCTCTACCCTAGTATAGTTTAGGGGAGTTTGCTAACCCATCAGGGCTCTCACATATCTGGCTACTGACATTCTCTTCAGCTCTTCAAGTTTGAAAAATTGTATAACATGAGTTGTGGCTGTTTCCACAGGTGCTTCCTTTGGCAGCAAACCTACATAGTGCTTTAACTGCAAACAGGCAAAAATTTGATCCTCTCGCAATTCGTATTCTACTTTCAGTTCCTGAAATATCTTATACATCCTGGATCTATCCACTACATGACCCAACATCCTAATCCCTTTTGCTGCCCAGTCCCGAAATCATCTTGTTTCATTTCCCGGCAAGAAATTAATATTACCCCTAAGAGGCACCGGCAAGAGGTTGTTGGGGGAGTTTGCCAGTGTGAGCAGAGAGTCCACTCTTCTAATAGGTTGAACTACAAGGCTATTTGTAAGACATGCAGGTAGAGTCGAACTGTCCAAATGCAATAAAGCTAATAACGAGTGGGGTGTCACATAGGCCTCTTCTAGGGTGCGGGGCGTGAATGTATCCGTATATCCTAACCAATCACTCACATGTCTTAATTAACATACCTGAGCATAATACATAATATCTGGGACTCCTAGCCCTCCCCGCTCCCAGTGCCCCTTCAAACTTTGAAATGGTATGTGCGCTCTCTTCCCTTGCCACAAAACCCCCGCAAATCATTTGTAGCATGTATAAAAGCTTGGGGAAGAGTACCATGTGGAAGGCTGCTAACCTACCCATAAGCAAAAGTGGCAAGTGGGTCCATCTCTCATTCTATCTTGTATCTGCCTCAATATCTTAGCACAATTGTATTTATACAGAAGTTGGAGGTCCCTAGTTAGCTGGATTCCCAAATATGTGAATGCATTGTTTGCCCATTTCAAGGGAAAGGATGCTCCCCAAGAGCCCCTCAGCTGTCCTAATACATCCAGTGCTTCCAATTTCTCTAGATTTATCCGTAATCCTGACACCTCTCCAAACTGCTCAAATTCCTCCAGCACTCTGACTAATGCCGTTTTAGGGGATGTAAGATGTATTAGCATTTCATCAGCAAAGGCCTCAACTTTAAATTTAGCCCTACCCATCTGCACTCCTGGTATCTCTTTGCATGTCTCAAGGATACGCACCAGCGGGTCTAATGACAGTACAAACAACAAAGGGGAGAGGGGGAACCCCTGTCTTGTCCCTCGCCCAAGAGAAAGATCTCACAGACCGTCCCATTTACTACCACTGCTGCCTTGGGATCTGCATACAAAAGTTGCACCATTTGGAGAAAACCCTCTTCCAATCCGTATAGTGGGAAAAGCCAGAAAAGGTATGCCCATCCCACCCAATCAAGGTTTTCTCCGCATCAAAACTAATTAACATTGATTGGGTCCAGTGGACATGTACCCACTCAAAGGATGCCATGATTTTCCTCAAATTCTGGCATGCATACCGTCCCTGAACAAATCCCACCTGGGATTCCTGTACCAGCTGGTGCAATGTCGCTCCACCAATATTTTAGCCAAGAGCTTCCAATCAAAGTTAATAAGGGAAATTGGCCGGTATGAAGTTGCTTGGAGGTGGTCCCTCCCTGGTTTCTGCAATAAAATAATATGTGCCTTATTTTCTCCCCATGTGGTTTGTCCCTTTTCTATTCTATCTTGATACATTCCTACTAAGTGAGGTGTTACCACATCACTTAAGATTTTATAAAACTCAGTCCGAAAGCCATCGGGCCCTGGTGCCTTACAACACTGTGCCATCTGGATGCTCTGCTGTACTTCTTCTGCCATAATCGGCGCTGCTAGAGTCTCTGTTTGATGTTCTGTAAGACATGGTACTACAGTGCCTTTGAGATATGTTGTCAACCTCCTCCTCCCTTGTGTACAATCTTTTATAGAAGGCTTGAAAGACTTGGGCTATCTTAGCCGAGTCCATATGTAGGTAACCCGCCTCATTCCTTAATGCTGTTATCAACTGTGGTCCTCTTCTGCCATTTAGGCAGTGCATCAATAGTTTCCCCATTTTATCTCCGTATCGATGTAATTGATATTTAAAGAACATCATGGACTTCTTTGCCCGCTGGTGCAATGCTTCATTCAAAGTGGTCTGTGCTTGTAGGAGCTTTGCCATTGCGTCTACTGATGGGTGATTTGCATATTGTCTATGTGCAATAACTGTCTGCTTTTCCAGTCTAACCATTCGAGCTATGAGTAACTGCTTCCGGCGAGTCATATATGCTATAATATCACCCATAAGGACAGTCTTCACCGTCTCCCAAAAGAGTTCTGGCATCCCCTCAGGTTGTGCATTGTTCAAGGTATAAGTTTGCTACTTTTCCCTAAAGTAGGCCCTATATCGCTCCTCCCTATATACCTCAATCTGAAACCGCCAAACCCATGATCCTAGTCTCTGTGTTCCTTATGTCAAATCTACCCCACCGGGGTATGGTCGGAGACTTCATCGGGGCCTATCTGTGCATCCTCCACCTGTTCAAACAACTGTTCGGATGTCAGCACATAGTCGATATGAGCACTGGACCCATGAGCCCTGGACTGATGGGTATAGTTCCGCTCCATGGAACAGAACAACCTCCATGGATCCACTAGGCCTATCTGATTTTTAAACCTATTTAGGATTCGTGTAGTAGCCCCTCTTGCCCCAGATTCTCCTCCTACTGATGTGTCAAGCTCTTGGTCTAACCCCATTTAAGTCTCCCCTGACCACCAGGGGGTCATCCGGGAGCAGATCCACCATTGCGACCACTCGGGCATAGAATGGGGCATCTACACTGTTTGGGCCATAAAGATTACATAGAATGATTGATTTGCCCTCTAAGTCCCCACGAAGAATATGGTAATGTCCTGCCGAGTCTGACCGCTCTTCTACGCAGGTAAAACGGACATTCTGGTTTATAAGAGTGACCACCCCTCCTCTCTTCCCTTGGGCTGGACTGCCAAACACTTGTCCTACCCAATCTCAACACAGTTTTGCATGTTCCGCCGCACTCTGATGTGTTTCTTAAATAAATGCAATATCGCATTTGAGTCTAGATAAGGCCTGAAGCACTTTATATCTTTTAATGGGAGTACCAAGACCGCAGACATTCCAGTATATCACCATCAGAGACCCTCACCCCGCAGTGGTCTCCATCGCATCTCGCTATATTCCTTCTTCCCTAGAAGGTCCTCCCAGTCTTGGACCCTCCCTCTGATTTGTCCCTTAGACAATGACATTCTTCCCGGCCTTCCTATGATTTGGAGATGATCACTACCCTGTTGTCCTTCCTCCCCCTCCCCTTCCTCCCCCTCTATTAACCTTCCCCCCCCCCATCCCATGCCCCCCTTCCAAGTACCCATTGGATCTATGGGTCATGTTATAATGTGTTGGATCCTTCCTCTCACCCCTTACACTTACTCCAGTTCTTCAGCTTAAAATAATTTCTTATATGGTATGTATTCTATTATTTTATTTTACCCCTACTCGGCCCCTGTAGTAAATCTTACATCCCACCCTCTCCGCCCCCCCCCCCCCATCACTGCCTCCAAACCGCAGGTCCTTATCCTTAAGAAACTGGTATGGGAACCTAAATATTATTCTCCCTCCACCCCATCCACTCAAGAGTTCTATCTGTCATTGACTTGCCCTTCCCTATAATGTATTGCCCCTGAGTGCTTCCCTATGTATACTGGCAGGCCTCTTTAGAAAATCTATATCCTTCTCATTATCCTTATCATGGGGCACTCCAACTCTCCCTCCACCTTTCTCCTTGCTGCCTCCCCATTCTGACCCTCTTCCCATCTTCTCCTCTCTTTACATCTCTGGTTGTCCTTTTATCAACCCTCTGCCCTTATCTACACACATGACCTTCCTTCTCCAATCCTCCTATAACTCCTCCCCACTCTGTCCCCTCGCCACGTGTCCTTCTCTTCCTCCCCCCTACCCTCCCTGGCTTCCTTTCTGTCCCCACTCCATGATATATACAGTATTCTTCGTCCCCAGCACCATAATTCGAAGCCATCAATTTTCTTCCTGTCTATCTTTTTCACTGTCCAGCTTTCACATCCATATGTTGTTATTTAAAATAACATGGCCTGGATAAGTCGAATCTTTGTGTGGAGGTAGACATCTCTGCTCTACAGCCATTCTACCAAGAGCAATATGATGTCGGATTTCTTGACTTCTAGTCCTTTCTTTATTGATTGTTGATCTAAGTAAGTTAAAGCTGTCAACTATTTCAATTTCTTCTCCATCAATGATGGAACTTATTGATTTTGCCAGTTGTCAAGATCTTTGTCTTCTTAACATTAAGGTGCAGACCCATTTTAAGACTATATTCCTTGATCTTGAGAAGCAACTGTTTCAAATCGTCTTCACTTTCAGTCAGTAATGAGGTATCATCAGCATAGCGAAGGTTGTTGATGAATCTTCCACCAATCTTCACACCTCGGTTGTCTTCATACAGTCCTGCTTCTCTGATAATTTGTTCTACATATAAATTAAAGAGGTAGGGGGAAAGTATGCAGCCTTGTTGCACATCTTTGCTGATTTTAAACCATTCTGTTTCTCCTAGTTCCATTCGAACTGTTGCTTCTTGATCAATGTAAAGGTTGTGCAAGAGAATGATCAGGTGTATACCCATGCTTTTTAATGTGGCCCAGAATTTTTATGGTTTACAGTCAAAAACTTTGCTGTAGTCAATAAAACACATATGGATATCCTCTTGGTATTCTTTTTTCTTTTGAAGGATCAATTTCATATCCGTGATAATGTCTCTCGTTCCTTGCCCTTTCCTGAATCCTGTTTGCATTTCAGGCAGTTCTCGTTCCAGGTATGGTTGTAGGCTCTGCTGAATGATCTTGACTAGAATCTTGCTGGCATGTGGGATCAGAGTGATTGTGCGATAATTTCCACAGTCAGTCAGGTCACCTTTCTTCAGTATTGGTATAAACACAGATCTTTTCCAGTCAGTTGGCCATGATGTTGACTTCCAAATTTCTTGGCAGAGCCTTGTAAGTATGGTAACAGCTTCATCCAATTGCTGAAATACTTCAATGGGAATGCCATCAATGCCTGGTGCTTTGTTCTTTGATAAGGTTTTCAATGCTGTTTCGACTTCTTCTTTCATCACCAATGGTTCCTGATCATAAGGTGTAGGTTGAAACGACTGTTGGTCCACTTGATCTTTATGGTATAATGACTCTGTATATTCTTTCCACCTTTTCTTGTTCTTCTCAGCATCATTCAACATGGATCCTTGAGCATCTTGTAGCATTCCAATTTGAGGCTGGAATTTTTTCTTTTTCTCTCATAGCTTTAGAAAAGTCGATCTTGTTCTTCCTCTAATAGCTTCTGATTCTATTTCTTTGCATGTGTCATTGTAGTACTTCTCCTTGACTTGTCCTGCTGCATGTTGGAAATCTTTGTTGAGTTCTGCAATTGCCTCTCTTTCTCCTCTGACTAGCTTTTCTGCATTTCTGGACAATTTTCTGAGTTTCTTCAGTCATCCCTTTTGACCGTTTTTGCTTTTTCACCTTATGTAGAGACTTATCGCTTTCTTCCAACACAACCTTTTTGATGTTATCCCATAACTCTTCTGGAACTCTCTCATTTGTATCTAAAGCAGCAAATCAATTTTTCAGGCAGTCTTGAAATTCCGGTGGTATATTCTCAAGGTCATATTTTACTACATTCATGAGCGTCTTGCTCTTTTTCAACTTTAGCTTGAGTTTGCATACTAGTTGGTGATCTGTACCACAGTCAGCACCAGGTTTTGTCTTTGTTGATGTTATCGAGCTTTTCCATCGTTGTCTTCCACATTTGTAGTCAATTTGATTTCTGTACAATCCATTGGGTGAAGTCCACGTGTACAGTCGGCGCTTGTGTTACTCGAAGAAGGTGTTTGAGATGAATAGAACATTGGTCTTGCAGAATTCTATCAGTCTTTCTTCAGGTTTGGTTCTGTTGCCAAGTCCATATAGATGTGCAAATCATGGAGACGTCCCTGGAGCCATTTTAAAAAGCCAGGTATATAGATGTCCACAGTGCAAGAACTTCCAAGTAGCATGGGGGCATGGTGGAGGCATGCCCTAGGCGGAGCAAGGGAGTTGCATGTTACAGTGCGATTTCAGAACAGCCCAAGCATGTTAGGTCCTGATTGTTGAACCATCTATGCCTATACCTGCTCCTGACCATAAATAAGGTGAAACAAGTGCTCATTTTTTGGCTGAATGCTTCCAGGGTGAAGAACAAAATGTTCTGACATCACAGCAGTTCATATTTCCTGATCAAAGAAGCCAGCCCATAAATACATATTCCAAACATATTACCGGCCTGCTGCCACACATCTGAATATCTGAAATGTCAGGACAGGATATGCTAATCTTGTAACATAGATACCCCCTTTCTGTGGGCATGCACTTCAAGGACGTCCACATTTGTAAAATGATCTAGATCCGTGCATGTACTTGCTATCTGCATGGGGCCCATCTCCAGAACCAGTTACTGGGACATTCTTTTTCGGGATGGAGATGGAGCGATTTCAGAAGGCACAGCTGCCACTCCTCCGGTTTTTGGACATTCTGCAATGGACGTCCCAGATTCACCTAGACGTCCCTTCTAAAATACCACTGCATGCCTTTTCTGAAACACTAGTGGTTTTTGAACACACAGATCTAAACATTTGTTTTTCTACCTCTACCTAGTTATCCTTTACCTCTGGTGGGTTCTTCATTTCGTTACCTAACATTTTTGAACTTTGCAGACATATGTAACAGTTCACTCACACATATGGGATGCAAGTAGTGCTCGCTCCATAATAACAAAGCTTCAAGCCTTAAAGCCAGAGCACCCTGTGTTGAAGCCTCTAGTGAAAGATCTAACAAGATCTGTCAGTCTTACCACAGAGCGGGAAGCCCAGTGTATAATATAAACATGTTCCATTCATTAACCTCCTCTTCCATCGTATGCTTCCTATCTGCTACAGTCTTTTAATTTTGTTTCTTTCACATGTCAACTTTTTGACAAATGCAAGTGGAGGACCTCCAGCATAAATAACTTTATCTTAAAAAAAACAGTGGCAACTCATGGTAATTCATTTTTTCAATTAGATTTACTACTTGCTGGCTTCAGTTCTTCGGTTTGTTTACTGAACAGTGAAACTCCTAGCCCAGAATGCTATAAAAGTCAGAATTAGTTAATTAGATGGAGAGATGGGAACCCTTAACTCTGCCTTTACTGCAGGTTTATCATTAGATCTGGCCTGGAACTGTCTGTTTTCTCAAAATTTATCCAACATTTACCATTCATTAATGATTTGATACATCTTCCCTGACTCCAGCAGTATCTCCCAGATCTAATTAAGTGACAGGAGCAATTAGTCCTTGAAATCTCATGGTGCATCTTTCTTGAACTGTGGTGGTTGTAAAGCTTCACGTCCAAAAATTATATCTGCAAATAGTGGACTCAGTCCAGATATAACAATGGCACAGTGTTGGCGGTATTCATTCATCCAAGAGTACAAATCAGTGGACCCTTATTGCCCATTCCAAGCCTAGAACCCAGTGACCCCACAGTTTCTTCTGGAGTACGGCCGCAAGGTCTAATTAGAGAAAAGGCTTCTGTCTTTAGTGCTGAGTCCACCTCCATTTCAAGGAAGTAAACAGGAGATGGAATGACAGTATTTGTTATTAACTTTCCACAAAACTTATCCGACTATTTCTTGTTTGTAGAGATAGTTATTATTTTTGATATATCCGCACTTTTAGGGTCTTGTAGTAATGGGTGATGGTTTCCAGTGCGTGTTCTGGTGCGTGCTAAAGGCTCACTGGGAGGCACATTGCGAGGTAATGCAGGTCCATGATGGCGCACGCAGGATGAAGGCCGCGCTAACTGTGCTGCTTACATTAGAGACACGAGTGAGTGAAAACCCAGGCTAGGAGCATGGGGACACGCTGGGCATACCTCCATTTTTATAGCACGGGTCGAGCAGCACCCCTGGGCTCCTTGTTAGGGCTGATCGCACACTACCAGCGTGAATCTTAGTAAAAATGCCCCTTTATGCCTGAACATTTACACCTCCTCCGTAGCAGGGGTAAATATCTACAGCTTCAGTCTCGGCCTGATTTCGGCCATTTTACCTCAAGGATTTTATAAACGCACTGCCGATGTCTTTTTTTGAAAGAGGGCTTAAACAGGGAACCTACTTGACTTTCACACATAGGGGGCCTGTTATGAAAACGCCCCTCAATGTGCATTCTCAGGGAAGGCAGAATTGACAGTTTATAAGGAGATGTGTAAAGTTACATGCGTAGATGGACCTTTATGTGCGAACTTTAGGTGGTTGCTATTTTGTAAGTGCACCAGCGTACTTTCAATGTGGGCATACACAGGGGTGCAGTGTGGGTACAGCTTGGGCAGAGTGCAAATTTAGGCTTGTAAGTTATAAAATACCACAATTTAAGGGCATTCTTTGCAATGTAGGTACAGCATTTACAACGTGGATGTGCTGAGGAATGTCTTCGGTATGTGCAGGTGTCAGATATGGGTGTCTGCCATTCCGGGAACATAGATGTGCCTGCGACACTATTCTAGAACACACCCGGGTATCTCTCGCCACACACACTTCTCGGCCTGCTGTCATTAAAAAAAGGAATGTGCAGCGGCACTGGAGCTAGAACAAATGCTTTTTAACTTACTGCCGTGAGTTTTTGAAGACGTGAAAAATATGGGGGGGGGGGGGGGGGTTAAGGTGGCATTCCCCTCTTCTTCTTACAGTTGTTGAATTGCTGAAACAATCACCTTTCTATTTGGGCCCCGGAGCAGGTATAGTCCTGGACATATCCAACTGAGGCTTGAGACATGCAGCGCTGGTCTAAGATCACATGCATATGTGTATACCTTTCAGCTCTCCCTGGACATACCTGACATGCCGCCATGTGACCTGGATGTCAACACTCTGGGCATGTGTAGATTCAGGGCTTTCTAATTGGCTCTAAGGATGTCCATGTGATTTCCACGTCTGAATGAATGCTTTCAAAGGTGGAAACTATGAATACGACTTCTCAAATTACCTGCATAGGAACATTTGTGTGCCAAGGTGAGTTCAGTTGAGCAAAAGAAATTTCAAGGAAACATCCATGAATATAAATGAAAATTAATATCAAAGAAACAAGTTCAATATTCATAATGTACAAAGTATAATAAAAACATCTACGCAAAACATGCACATAAGTCAATAGCAGGGATGTGGAGGAGGAGTCTAGTGGTCTGAAGCCAGAAACACCAGTGTTCAAATCCTGCTTTCTGGCCTTGGGCAAGTCACTTAACCCTCCATTGCCTCAGGTGCAAATTTAGATTGTAAGCCTCCGGGGACAGGAAAATACCTGATGCAACTTGCCTTGAACCTCTAATGGAAGAGGTATGAGTTAACTAAATATCTGTCTCCTTCCAGTCCTAGTTGCTGCTACCTCTGCCTAGGTGAACCTGAATCCAAAATGACTGGGCCCAGAACCGTCCATGTTGACACCTTTGATGAGAGCTTCTTTGATAACTTTGTCAATGCTATTGGTGCAAAACTCGTGCAAAACAGCAAGAGCTCTGTTGTCTGCTGGTGGGACAACCAGGTATTAATGCTCCACATTTCTAAGCATAGAGAGGCTGTATTTATTTATTTAACAGTATTTCTATACCACCTTATCTTATAATCAAAGCTGTATAGCAGCTTACCTCATTATTCATCAACCCCATACAAACAATAAAAAGCCCACATTTCAGTCCCCCTTTTTTTTTTTTTTTCAAAAAACATGTTGACATATCTTCAAGGTAACTTGATTTTATTTGCTATAAAAATATTTTTGGACAAAACGTACTGAAAAACGGGAGTTCTGTAGTTGCCTGGGACTGATAGATGATGTGGTAAGCTCCTGTGTAGCCGCTGTGTATTGAGGAATGCAGATCATTTGCATATACTTACTGCTTTTTTGTGGGGGATTTTGTTAATTTACATTCAAATGGTACTGGTGCAGCATATGCACCTTTTTAGCAGAGAATATAAGCTTTGACAAGTCAGCACCCACCTAGCTAGCGTTATTGGTGCAGCAGGCATTTTAACACTGCAATTCAGAGCTTTCTAGATGCTGCTAGTACAACTTTTCATCATGTTACCTCCAATACATCATCATCCAAAGGCGTCATGGTCACCACATTATTTCAGGTGGTACCGGCATCACTTAAATTAATGCGTATATACAGAGTGCCAGTCAATGCTAACACATAGGAGATAATTTGATAGAAACAGAGAAAAATGATGACAGAAAAAGACCACATGGCCTATCTAGTCTGTCCTTCCATATCAACAACTACAACAGTCCCCTTTTTACCTTTAGAGATCCTCTGTGTTTGTCCCATGCTTCTTTGAATTCAGATACCGTCCTCATCTCTACCACCTCCACTGGGAGACTATTCCACGGATCCACCACTCTTTCCGTAAAGAAATATTTCCGCATATCACTCCTGAATCTATCCCCTTTCACCCTCATCCCATGTCCCCTCGTAGCAGAACTTGCTTTCAATCAAAAGAGGCTCTCCCCCTGTGCATTTATGCCATGGAGGAATTTAAACGTCTCAGTTATATCACCTCTATCCCGCCTTTCCTCTAAGGTGTACATATTAATATCCTTAAGTCTGTCCTCATATGCTTTATAATGAAGACCACTAACCATTTTAGTAGCCACCCTCTGTACTGACTCCATCCTGTTTATATCCTTTGAAGGTGCGGTCTCCAGAATTGCACACAATATTCCAAATGAGGTCGCACCAAAGACTTTTACAGAGGCACTATTACCTCCTTTTTTCTGCTAGCCATTCCTCTCCCTATGCACCCAAGCATCCTTCTAGCTTTTGCTGTCACCTTTTCTACCTGTTTAGCTACTTTAAGATCATCAGACACAACCACACCGAGGTCCCGCTCTTCTTTAGTGGACAAAAGTACTTCACCCCCTCTACTATATCGCTCCCTTGGATTACTGCAGCCCAAATGCATGACCTTACATTTTTTAACATTAAATCCCAGATGCCAAATTCTAGACCATTCTTCAAGCTTAGCTAGATCCCTCCTCATGTTATCTACACCTTCCTGGGTATCTACTCTTTGCAGATTTTGGTATCATCCACAAAGAGGCAAACCTTACCGTACAGCCGTTCCACTATATCACTAACAAAGATGTTAAAAAGAATCGGACCAAGGACAGATCCCTGATCAAGTCATTCCCACAAGTATGCGGTCACATATGCACATAAAGAACCTCTTATAAAATACCAACTGGTGTGACATCATGCGCTTTGACATCAAGGTGCATACTTTGGCGGTAGGTATACACTTGGGCGGAGGTCGAGCAAATTGTGGGTGAAGCACACAAGGATGGGTAGATTATACAGTACTATAACATACATGGGCATTTGCAGAATATAGATGTAGGCATTTATACCAATACTAGGGCTGGCGTAAACGTCCAAGCCTGCAATAGGTGCCAACTTGTCTTTGTAAAAGAGACTTAACCTAAACACATTAAAACACTAACAATGCTCCACTTAATTAAATTACTCTCGTAGGGTGCCTATATGGCCAGACCAAAAAACTGCCTATGCCAAGCTTACTTTATAAAGACACATAAAGCCATGGCTATTTGTAAGTAAAATACGTGCTGTCATGGAGCAGCTCCTTCTACTGAATTATGCTATTACATCTTTCACAATGGAGGTCTCATCGGGTTCAGATCGGTTCTCCCATTGTGCTTGTTGCACTAGTTCACTGGATACAAGGCTTTCCAACACTCACAAATGGGTTTAGAAGAGGTTTAGAAAAGTGGATTGGGTGGAAATCCATTACTTACCCCTAGATAAGCAGCATGGAATCTGTCTAGCTTTTGGGAACCTGATAAATACTTGTGACCTGGATTGACCACTGTTGGAAACAGGATACTGGGCTCGATGGACCTTTGGTCTGATCCAGTATGGCAATTCTTATGTTCTTATTAGTACACATTCCAAAATGTTATTGCCCTCTGAACTTCTCTTGTAGTCCGATTTTCAAGTGTACAGTCACCACTCTCAGTTCCACTTAGGCTTCAGTCTGACTCCTTGTCTACAGGTCTACATTTTTATTCTTTGCAATCCAACAGAAGTAGGAAAGAATTATACAGACAGGGTTGAGAACGTCTGTCTCTCTGGGGGCAAAATAACTCTCCAAAAAATTAACAGAATGGGATGAAACCTGGTAACAAGATATAGAGTTGGAAAATGGGGCCAATTGGACAGCGAGTTCCAGAGAAATAAGGCCCTCTACTCCCAAAATGAAATGGCTTAATAGAGTTCTATTGGAGAAGGAATTCTGTAGCATAGAAACTTACATACAGCAAAACATAGCAGTTAGGGAATTGCCCCTTTGAAACTCCTTGTCCCTATTTACTCTCCTAAGCCTCCAAAAACTGCCCCACCACAACTGTAATATCACTCCACACACTACTCCCACACCAAAAAATTACACTCTTGCAACTGCCCTACCAACCTACCAAATGTTCCCACTCCGAAAAAATACTCACACATAACTGCCTCCACACCCTGCAAAGTACCTTGCCCCAACCTGTCAAATGTCCCTACTCTAAGAATAATATCCCTACACTACTGCCTTATCACTCTGCAAACTGCCACACCCCCGAAGATTACATAGTAACATAGTACATGATGGCAGATAAAGACCAGTTTGGTCCATCTAGTCTGCCCAGTAAGGTGGCTAGAGTAGGTGTGCCCGCTGCTCTGTGCAGGTCACCCCCTCTATGCCTCTGCTTAGGGCTGTATCCACCGCTCTGAGCAGGTCACCCCCTCCCTCTATTTGTTGAGGTATAAGAAATAGTTAAGCTTATTTTGAGTTATCCTGTTGCTATAAAGGGATCCACTGTGTCTGTCCCATGCCATTATGAATTCTGTCACTGTATTTGCCCCCAGCACTTCCATCTGGAGGGCATTCCAAGCATCCACCACCCTTTCAGTGAAAAAGTATTTCCTCACCACAACAAAACAAAAGCTGCTCATCCTGAAAAACAACCTTCACAACCTCCGTACTGTTCTACTACCCCACAAATCACCCCCTAAGAAGAGGGGGAGAAGACTGATACTGTCAATGGGCTTATACTGGGACTGGGGGGCTGGGACCAGGCTGATACAGGGGCTGGAAGAATGACCGATACTGGCAATAGGCTAATACTGGGAATGAGGGACGGGTACTAGAAATGGGCTGATATTGGGGCTGGGGGACTGGAAATGGGCTGATACAGGGGCTGAGGGGGATGATTGATACTGACAATGGGCTGATATTGGGAATGGGGCTGGGACTGGAAATGGGATGGTACAGGGGATGGGGGCTGGTATTGGAAATGGGATGATATTGGGGCTGAGGGACTGGAATTGGAAATTGACTGAAATTGGGGCTGGGGGGGGATTAGAAATGGGCTGATACCAGGACTGAGGAGATGGGACTGGAAAAGGGCTGGGACTAGAAGGGAGCTAATTCTAGGACTGGGGTCCTGGGATTGAAAGGGGGCTAATGCTGGCAAATGCTAGGGTTGGAGCAGGAAAAAGAGGGAGATGCTGGGGGAGTGAGAAGATTGAGGGAAGACAGATATTGTGAGAAGTGGGGAAGAAGCAAAGACAACCAAGGGAAGGTTGAGAGGGAGGGGTATAAGAACTCATGCTGGGGTAAGAAGGATGAAAGACAAGGTTAATGAATATTGGAGAAGGAAATAAATGAGTGGGTGCTAGGGAAGAGGAGTAGAAGGCAGGAGGGCAGGTACTAGGGATATGGGACGTGGGAAAGCAGGGACAGGGATATAGTATGTGGGAAAGCAGGGAACCCGACAGGTGGAAACTCTAAGATTGGATGAGAAAACAGAAGGACTCTAAGATAGGCTGGGTACTGGGATTTTAAGTGGGGAATCGGGACTTGGATGGGATTGTGAGTGGAAACTTGGAGTTGCTTGGGGGATAGCGGGGACTAAGAAATTGATCAAAGATTAAGAGGACAGTGGGGACAAGGTGATTGGGTGAGGTGTATGAGTAGGGCTGTGAGACCAAGTACAGACATATGGGGAGGACAGAAGGACCTGGAGGGTTTGGGGAGGAGTTAGGGCACTTGAAAAAGACAGAGTGCTATGGAGTGGATGAGAGCCACAGAAAGGGACGGATCTTCCTTGAAGCAGGTGAAAGAGGGTAGAAATGGGAGAAGTAAAAGGGGAAATAGAAGCCTGGATGGGGGTAAGACATCAGAAAGGGCCTGGAGGCGGAGAGAGGATGAGTGCTAGGGAATGAGCTGGGGCTGATTAAGGGATGAGAAGCAGAAGGTGGTAAATGAGATTGCAGAGGAGATGAATACACAGGGAGGAAATGGCGGACTAGAAAGTGGGTGAAAGATGGGGGGGGGGTAGGATGCTGACAAAAGAATGAGACAGATGTGGAATAGAAGGACTAGGGAAATAAGATTAGGAAATGGAAAGCTGTTAAGCAGGGGCGGCCCAAGGGGGGTGCGCGGCCATGTGCAAAGATTCATTGCAGGGCCTCATTTGCATAAGGTGCCACATTTGCATAAATATTTGCATAATGCACTTTTAGTAAACATGCCTCTTAATGAGTGTATGGATAAAGAAAGACTACCAGATTTCTACATTACTATATTCCAGTGCCAAACGCCAGGCACATTAGGAAGTACTACAAACACTGCCCATTTAGAACTCATAGCAAACCTGTCATATCATAACAGCACTACCAAGACTCACAAAGCACCAAACCCTACCTATCAAAAGGCAACACAGCAAATATTAAACCAATACATCTCATAGAATACCAATACATCTCCTATTGGGGAAAGGGAACAAGTGGCACTGTCAAATAGAAACTACAAAATACCGCAGCTCGGTTACACATGCAGAACATAGGCCGTCACCACACAAACAACAAGGGATCAAAATTTAGAAATAGGAACATAATAATTAAATTGGGAACCTCAAAAGCCAAAAATGAAATGTACAACAACACTAGAAAAATAAAACTATAAATTAAATTCCTCTTGCACTAAACAAAAGCGCAAAGATTTTAGCAATACACATTCCCAGACCTGACATATTCCAGTTAATAAATTCAAAATAAAAAGTATTTTTCTACCTTTTGTTTGGGCATTTTATTTTTCAGTTGCAATTGCTCCAGTCACTTTCTTCTGGTTTCTTCTTGTTTTCTGCGAGCTGTCCATTTCCAGTCCGTTCTTCTCTCTTCTAGATTTTATCTTTTCCCCTCTCCATTCTCATTCCCCATCCCCTTCTAGTCCTCCCCCACAAATCAGCTCCCTTCTAGTTCTAGATCATAAGAACATAAGATATGCCATACTGGGTCAGACCAAGGTCCATCAAGACCAGTATCCTGTTTCCAGCAGTGGCCAATCTAGGTCATACGTACCTAGCAGTTTCCCCAAAAGACACAGGTTCCACAATGCTTGTACTGCGTCAAGCATTGATATCCTGGGTCCCTTCTTAATAATGGTTTATGGACCTTTCATCCAGGAACTTGTCCAAACCTTTTTTAAACCCAGCTACACTAACAGCCTTTACTACATCCTCCGGTAACAAATTCCAGAGTTTGATTGCACGTTGAGTGAAGAAATATTTTATTTTATTAGTTTTAAATAGTTTACCCTGTAGCTTCATTGCATATCCCCTAGTTTTTCTATATTCCGATAACGTAAACAATCGATCTACGTTTACTCGTTCCTCCCAGCATCCACTCCCTTCTAGTCCCATTCTCCCATGCCCCGACATCAGCCTATTTCCAGTCTTAGCCCACTATATGCTTCTTTCCAGTCCCATTCCAGCCCCCCATCAGCCCACTTCCAGTCCTATTCCAGCCCCCATCAGCCCATTTCCAGTCCTATTCCCCCATCAGCCATTTCCAGTCCTATTCCAGCCCCCATCAGCCCATTTCCAGTCCT
Source organism: Ichthyophis bannanicus (assembly GCA_033557465.1). Lineage (NCBI taxonomy): Eukaryota > Metazoa > Chordata > Amphibia > Gymnophiona > Ichthyophiidae > Ichthyophis > Ichthyophis bannanicus. Next base: position 249,356,013 of record CM066041.1, on the reverse strand, counting down.
ATTCCCCCATCAGCCATTTCCAGTCCTATTCCAGCCCATTTGCATTCCCCATCAGCCCATTTTCAGTCTTAGCCCTTCCCATCAGCCCATTTCCAGTCCTATTCCAGCCCCCATCAGCCCATTTCCAGTCCCAGCTTACCTTCCCATCACAGCCCATTTCCAGTCCTAGCCCCCCATCACAGCCCATTTCTAGTCCAAGCTCCCCTTCATCAGCCCATTCCCAGTCCTATTCCAGCACCCCATCAGCCCATTTCCAATCCTAGCCCCTCCATCAGTCATTGCCAGTCCAAGCTTACCCCCAACAGCCCATTTCCAGTCCTAGCCCCCCAATCACAGCCCATTTCCAGTCCTAGCCCCCCCCATCACAGCCCATTTCTAGTTCAAGCTCCCCCTCATCAGCCCATTTCCAGTCCTATTCCATATCCCCATCAGCCCATTTCCAATCCTAGCCCCTCCATCAGTCATTGCCAGTCCAAGCTTCCCCCATCAGCCCATTTCCAGTCCTAGCCCCCCCAATCACAGCCCATTTCCAGTCCTAGCACCCCCGTCAGCCCGCTGAAGAACCCCGCAGCCATCTAAGGGACTTCAGAGGGAGCCGGGAAAGCCCACATGAGGCCCCAGCTCCCTCTACACAACCACCCAGTTGGAGTACAGGAGTAGCCTAATGGTTATGAGCACTGGCTTGGGAACCCAGAGACCAGGGTTCAATTCCCACTAGCACTCCTTGTGGCTTTGGGCAAGTCACTTAACCCCCAATTGCCTCAGAAAAATCCAAGTTATCACTATCCCTGTTTAATGTACATTAAGTTTAAGTTACAATGTAAACCACTTTGATTGAAATGATAAAGCAGTATATAAAACCTATTAAATAAATAAAGTGTGTTTTCCCTTAAGCTGGCGGCTGTTGCAGTGAAGCGTGCTGAATGCCAGGAAAGGTTAAAGGTCACTTGCGCACTTCACTGAAATAGCCACCAGCGTGAGGGAAAAAACTCTTCACGCTGGCGGCTCTGCAGAGGGAGCAGAGGCCTCACGCAGGCTTCCTCTGAAACTGTCCATCCGAGTGAGAATGGAGTTTGCGCAGTGGGGCCCTGTACAAACAACATTTTTGCACAATGAATGGGTTGGCCCTGCAGGTAAGCATGTGAATGGTGAAAAGAGGAAGACTGAAGATTGTAGGAAGGACAAAGAGGAATGGAGTGAAGCTATACTGTAGTTAGGTAAGGCAACAGAAGAAATAGAATATGGACATAGGATCTTGGAAAAGGACTTAGAAGAAAAATCAACAAGAGGAAGTAGAAAAGAGAGACTGAGACCAACCCAACTGGAAAAATAAAGGTACAAAAGAGTGTCAGTTTTTAGAGACTAAAATATGTCAGCTTTGAAAATGTGCATTTCTTATACAGTTGTTGTCAACATGATTGGCATCTGTGGTGAAGATGGCCCTTCAGAAAAAATGGATGTTGAGGAAAATCCTGAGAGCAGAGCTAACTCACACAGGATTTCCAAAACTGACCTGAAAAAAACACAGTGCTCTGCTGAGCCGAAGACACACCCCAGTACAGGGGAGGAGTTAGGCTTCAGCTCTGATTGGGCACACCCAAGGGAACGGCAGGGAGTGTCGGGAATTGAAGCCCTTTTTAAAACCTCAGAGAGAGCTGAAAGAGAGGTGAGGAGGAAGGAGGAGAAAGGTGAACAGGTTGTTGTTGCAGAGAGGACCACGGAGAATATCCCAGAGGATAGCGTGGAGAAGGATATCCAAGTCCAAAAAGAACGTTGTGAGAGGAGTGCAGAGTGCTGGAACCCTAGAAGCTAGGAGAAGAGCACTAGGACCTCGTGAGAAGACAGAACCCCGGAAGAGTCAGCCTGGGAGTCCAACATACCCTGCAAGAAACTCTTACTGCCAGGAAAAGCCTAGACCTAGCCAGCCTCGAGAAAGCAGCACGTGGAGAAAAGGTACTTCTAATGCCAACAAGCAGTGCTATAAAGACAGAGAACTACAGCCAGGAGAAAGTTTTCCTAAGAGAAGTTCTTTTATAAATGCCTCTAAACAAGGAAAAGCACAATTTCCTAATTTGTATGCTTGGCTGAAGAAACCTTCATATAGTGCTGAACTGTGCAAACCTAACTTTGCTACCGACGTAGATAGTGAGTGGGGGAAGGGCGTAACCTTTGCCAATAACTATCCACCAGATGAAAAGCAAACACAGGCTGAATTGCTACTGAAGGAATTTCAGAAGTTCCTGGAGCTGAAGTCAGGGCAAAATAAAGAACCTGATACGGACAGTAATTCTGTTAGTTCAGAAGAATACATGCAGGTAGAAAGTTCTTTACCTACCCTGAATCCTGAGCCTTGTGCCATGGATTGCTCTTTCTGCTGTATTGAATAACAGTTTAAAGAAGCATATAAGTTTTATATGAAGAGAATATAAAACGTTGGCTTTTCTTGTTGTTTAATCGTAAGAGTTCCTGATTGTGTTCACCTGTTTCCAAGTCACGCTGTGAAGAGAGCAGCTATTGAAATAAAGCTGCAATATTTTTTAACAACCACATGAGGCAATGCTGAGTTAAGCTGCTGAAGTTTATGAATAGCTGAGTTAAAGCCAATTTGATTTCACTGCTTCCTGAGTTCCTGTTTTCCTCTATCCTAAAAGTTCCACTTTTTGCGTTTCTTGCTTTGAGCTTTTGATGCGCTGGAAACTATCCCCCAAGACAAATAAATTTTATTGCTTGCCTAACCACATCTGGTCATGACTACAATTCTTCCCTAAGGAATATACAAGAGCACTACAGTTCCCAAGATTCATTGGGAACCGTGCCAGCTAATTCTTCAAGGGACAATATAAGGCCACTCCTGTCTGTAAGCTCTAGGGCGCAGGCAGGAGCATCGCACACCCTAGCAGTTCAATCCCTTATAGCCCGATTCCATTCTATGCGTCCAGTCCCCCTGTGCGTCTGGCCGGAACCGGACGTACAGAGGGAGTTGCGATTCTGATCCCGCGGGGCACATCTAGCCCCGCGGGATCAGAATCACAAACAGGCCTGTATGTGCAGAACAGGACCCCAATTCTGTCCAGCCTGCACGTACAAGCCTTCCCCAGCTAACTCAGTCTGTGCTCGTCAATGGAGCCATGGCACCATTTCATCCAGTTGCCAAGGCACCATGGCTCCATTGAAGAGCCACGATCACCGTCCGCCGGCTTTAAAATACCAGGGTCGGGCTGCGGGGGATGTCCTCAGCCCCCCCTGCCCCATCTGCACCCTGGGCCCACCATCCCTGAAGACTAGGGGAACTTATTCCAACTCTGAAGTGGAATAAGTTCCCCGTGTAAGTCGCTGGCCCCCGACGTACAGGGCCGACATTGAAATCGGCCCTGTACATCCGGGGCTGGTGACTACCCACTGCCTGCTCCAATGCCACCCCTGATCCGCCCCTTTCCCGCCCCTGTCTACCGTCCCCATACAACACGCAGGGAAGGTAGTCGGTCCCAGCAAACAGCACGAATAGCGGGGATGGACGTCCCTATTCATGCCTCAGAATGACCCCCTTAATGTCTAATATCTCCTAAGAAAAGTAGCACGTGAAATGGCTTTGGACTATATATGCACACATATTGAGATAGAACAAGACCAATTAAAAATGGTGATAATAGGAAATAGTATAAAAACCGGGGCACTGCCAGGATATGATTATTACGAGCACCATAAGAGATATTCCAGAAAAGAAATAAAGAATTTTTTGTCGGAACCGCTGCCTTGAAAACTTACATCCTCTTGAAGCAGAATGTTCCTTTTAATCAAGATTTGAAATAGGGAACAGAAACCCTAATTTATACCCCAAAAAAGGTACCAGAAACCCGTAGGGTAAGAATTAATGTAATGTAAAAGGTGAAACCACAAAAAGACTGCCAAATCTCCCACCACAAGGATTTTAAGAGGACCCATATTCCAAGTTGCTGGGCATAACAGCCATAAAAATGTGATGAATATAACACTTAGCTGGAAAAGCAATCCCCCGTTTACATCAAATCTTCTCAAGCAGGGCGGGAAATGTCCTCGCAATCACAACCAATGTCCCACAACTTTCATACAAGTATTGTTGTTGACCCAACGTTGTGTTTCGGGCTTGTGAAATTCCTAGCCCTTTCTCAAAACTCCGTTGCTGGTATAAAAAGCAGAGAGCGCTCTCATTCATTTAAAACTCTCACCTGAACATCTGACTAACCCATCAGCCAATGGGGAAGGCTGCCGAAAATTAAAGAACAAGCCATCATAAAATGCTCCACCAATCCAAAGAGGAGTTAAGACCCATGGGTGAAAAAGAATTCAAGAGGAAAATCCAATATTGTTCACGGTAAAGAAGGCGGGCTTCCCGATCACCACCGCGAGGTTGTTCAGAAACAGAATCCAGGATTCGCCACCGCAAATCTGTAAAAGCGTGCTGGAAGTCCATACAATGTTGAACTATTGGGGCGGATAATACTCTTGTAGTAATCCTGGAGCGATGTTCCTGTAGACATTTCTTCATAGGTCGAATGGTCTTACCAATGTAGATCTTATCACAAGGGCACAACAAGAGGTAAATCACAAAGGAGGACTGACAAGTAGTATAAAACCTGCTATAATATGACCGATGGTTAGTCGGGTGTACCCAAGTAGGGCCCTCCAATGTTGTGACACAAAAATCGCAATTCCGACAACAATAATTCCCTTTAAGCTGCGGGGGAGGGAGACTATCCATAGTATGGATAAGCCAATCAGCCAAATTTCTACCCCTCTTAAAAGCCACCACTCTGGGGCACCTCAAAACAGGCATGTAAAGACAGCATAGACCAATGTTTTCGAAGAATGGCTACCACATCAGTGGACTGAGGCATATAAGGTAAAACCCCCACAAATGATGAGCCAATCCCGGATCGTGCTGTCTCCAACTCATTGTACTCATATTGCCACCACTCAGGGTAATTGTAGCGTGCTCTACGATAGGCTTTATCAATAATCGAAATCGGATAGCCTCTATGACGGAGTCGAAGTTTCAGATCACAAGCTTGTCTTTGAAATTCTTCCACTGTAGAACACAACCGTCGTAAGCGAATAAACTGTCCAACAGGTAATCCTCTACGTAAGGAACCAGGATGATAACTGTTAAAATGTAACAAAGTGTTTCGTTGTACTGGCTTCCGAAATAAAGTAGACTTCACTGTTGTGCGATGTTTAAACAATTTCAGATCCAGAAATTCCATGGACCAATAATCATATTTCGGAGTGAACTTTAAATCTTCAGAGATGGAATTAAGCCAATCAAAAAAGGCTAATAACTGGTCTTCAGTATGCGTCCAAAAAAAGAATATATCGTCTAAAAACCTCGACCACATCCGGATATGTTGATACCATGCTGAAGGATAAATATACTGTGCCTCAAACTGGTGCATATAAAAAGTAGCTACCGAGGGAGCCACCGTGGCTCCCATTGCGATTCCATAAATTTGTTGGTAATAAACACCATCAAATTTAAAGAAATTTTTTGTAAGCACCAGAGATAACAATTCTAAGAAAAAAGCTTTTGGCAAACAGGCTGGTAATATTACCGGAATGGATGCGGCCATTTCCAGTGCAGCGGTCTGATTGATGTTGGTGTATAGAACTTGAACGTCCAAGGTCACAAGATACCAAGCTGACATATCCAATTCTTGTGCATGCAAGATCGATAAAAAATGAAAAGAGTCTTTTAACATGTGAGGGAATCGTAGGCAAAAGAGGGCGAAGGAACATGTCACAAAATTGTGACAATGGTTCCAAAACAGACTCACGACAGGAAACAATTGGATGTCCAGGAGGTTTATCCAAGTTCTTATGAATTTTTGGCACCATATATAAAATCGGTGTAACTGGAAAACGTTTATTCAAAAACCTAAATTTTTTTTTAGTAATCCACTTGTGTTGTACTGCATATGTGGTACAGGTATTAATTAGATGTTGAAGTTTTAATGTCGGATCTTCCGTTAAGATTTTATAATATTTCTGATCATTCAGATGTGCACTCACCGTGGAATGGTAATCAACTTTGTCCTGGATCACTGTAGCGCCCCCCTTATCCACTCTATGAATGAAAATATCTTTGCGCTCACTAAGAGACTTAAGAGCTGTACACTGAGATTTTGTTAAATTAGAAAAACTTATTTTTAAGCCTGTCTTCTCCATAAGATCCAAGTCACGCAGAACTAATTTTTGATACACATCAATAGATGAATTAATCTGTCCTGGTGGGAGCCATCTCGAAGGGATTTTTATAACGGAATTATATGTACCCTCTACCTGAGGACTGGCGCTATGGAAAAAATGGGTCACCTGAAGTTTCCTAAAAAAACGATATAAAGCCACCCGCATCCGAAACGGGTCATATAGAGGAGATGGAACAAAAGAGAGACCTAAATTCAATAGTTGTAGCTCGTCCGTCGTTAAATTAACGTTGAATAAATTGATTACTGTTGTCTGGTGTGAGACCTGGTGACAGGTCCCCTCCGACCTTCCTCCGCTTGATACGGCAGGCGCGTTTGAGGGCGGCCTCGATGAAAAGATTGCTGATGATTTAACCGACTCTGATTATTTGCTCCTGAGTAAGAATCTGAAGAATCACTGCTGAAATCAGTAGTGTCCTCAAAAGTAACCTGTTTTTTAGCCTTTTTGTTAAATCTATGCATTTTATGATGGCTTGTTCCTTTCATTTTCGGCAGCCTTCCCCATTGGCTGATGGGTCAGTCAGATGTTCAGATGAGAGTTTTAAATGAATGAGAGCGTTCTCTGCTTTTTATACTAGCAACGGAGCTTTGAGAAAGGGCTAGGAATTTCACAAGCCCGAAACACAACGTTGAGTCAACAACAATACTTGTATGAAAGTTGCGGGACATTGGTTGTGATTGCGAGGACATTTCCCCCCCTGCTTGAGAAGATTTGATGTAAACGGAGGATTGCTTTTCCAGCTAAGTGTTATATTCATCACATTTTTATGGCTGTTATGCCCGGTAACTTGGAATATGGGTCCTCTTAAAATCCTTGTGGGGGGAGATTTGGCAGTCTTTTTGTGGTTTCACCTTTTACATTACATTAATTCTTACCCTACGGGTTTCTGGTACCTTTTTTGGGGTATAAATTAGGGTTTCTATTCCCTATTTCAAATCTTGATTAAAAGGAACATTCTGCTTCAAGAGGACGTAAGTTTTCAAGGCAGCAGTTCCGACAAAAAATTCTTTATTTCTTTTCTGGAATATCTGTTATGGTGCTCGTGATTATAGTGTGGGATATAGTTTACGGTTTATACTCTATAAGGATATGATTATTGGCACCCTTATAAACAATTCAAATCAGTTTGAATAGAAAAGTCACATTCCCATTGCTGTAAAATTAGACGCACCTGTGATCAATTATCAGTACTCACATGACTTGAATCAACCAATAAATGATGGCCGTAATGTTTAAAAAGGCCACATTCACTCCCTGTTCCATTTCACAATGGCAAAGACTGCCTGAGACCATCAGAAAAACTACAATTTTAATAGAATTTTTTTGTACAGTATGTTGAGCCGTAAAGTGAAACACCCTACTTCTGCTCTGCATCTGTTGTTAGGAGAGTTTTGTTGGCAATTCTGGGAGTGTCCCATATGAATAATTACACCCTACCAGACTGATATAAAGGCAATAAGGCGTTCGCTGGCAAATGCATATTTAGTCTAACTATGGGGGATGTCTACTAAACTGTGGTAAAGTTACCAGCGGTAAGGGCAGCTTTAAGGTGCTTGAAGCCATATAAGGCAGTGGGCAGGTAGGGGGCGTGCTGGCGTTAGGATGCCTTGGGCCTTTTAACAATGAGCTAACAGGACCAAAGTCCCATTGTAACGAAATGTGCAATTCACCCCAGAATTTGAACTGTAGTAGAAGAGATTCTCCAAAATGATAAATCAGCGCATTTGAGTAGCCAACTAGCAGACACCGCACTGCGTTTCGGGCGATCCAATGCCTTACGCCCTGTTTCAACGCTCATCAACTACATCCATTCCGTTCGTTGCTGCTGATTGAAGAGGAAGACGCCAGCGCATGCTCAATAGCAATCAAAATCAGGAAGCAGGAACTCAGGTGACCGCGAGCAACAGCTCCAATTTTTAGAACAACAATGGATCTTTCGCTGGTCAACAGTACACTCTTCGGGTCTCAATAAGGAATTAGAATGGTCATCTTTATTTTAAGAGTGTGTATCACTTTAAAACAACTTAGGTTGGTCTGGTTATTTAAACTGAGTTCCTGCTTCCTGATTTTGATTGCTATTGAGCATGCGCTGGTGTCTTCCTCTTCAATCAGCAGCAACGAACGGAATGGATGTAGTTGATGAGCGTTGAAACAGGGCGTAAGGCATTGGATCGCCCGAAACGCAGTGCTGTGTCTGCTAGTTGGCTACTCAAATGCGCTGATTTATCATTTTGGAGAATCTCTTCTACTACAGTTCAAATTCTGGGGTGAATTGCACATTTCGTTACAATGGGACTTTGACTGCATGACGGAACGATTTCAGCTAAGTATCCTGTTAACAGTGCAACGATGTTGACCCCTATCTTAAAACTTTACAGTGTTTTATGATATTGTCTTATTGGTGACACTTTTAAGTAGTGTGGAACCTTATTTATCGTAAGCTCAAGTTTGAGCTCAATTTTGAGTAAAATGGAAAGATAGCTACAAGAGATAGAAAACTGTCTCAAGGCTATACTTCCGACATTTGCACATTCACATACGTCAGTCTTTTGACTTAGGTTATATAGTTTTCCATTTCTTAATAATTGTATAGTGGGAAAAACTTCAGTTAGGTGGTTAATTTAATGTAAAGGTGATGGAAGGAAGGACAGGCGGGAAATGATGGACCTGCCATATTTGTCGGCACCCTATGTGGCAGTCAGTAAACTTGACGAGCATGTGGGAGGCAGCTATACCAATACACAGGAGAGTGCCAATGTAAAACGGCGCAATGTTAATGTGTGGCATAGGATGGGGAAGACATGTCCCCCAGCAGAGGCAGAAGCGGCAGGATGTTTGCAGCGACAGGTGGACAGAGTAGTAGTGGTGACATGCAGATCAGGTGAACGCGAAGAGCTGAAATGTGGAAAAGAGTACCAGCGTAGTTCATGGGGTAGCAGCCTGCACAAGAAGACATGACTGTACATATCTGACAAAGGCAGATAGATGGGCTGAAGAACGGATGGCGGCTGAGAAGAGGGTGTTATGAGCTGGCAGCACTGATGTGCAGAGCCCTGACTGTTACAGGCATGAAAATGATCTGAGTAGCAGTCATGAAAAGAACAAGTAGGACTCACACCCCTGTCCCCTGCTTATGGAGACATTGTATTAACCAGTAGGCTACACCTCCACACCTTTTCACATAGCAATGGCTGGATACAAAGAGACTGCAGGTCACTGCTTAAAAACATCTGCTGTGTGTGCCAGCATAAGGTAGCCCCACCAATAACCATGATTTAGACAGATTTGTATGCCACCTTTTCCTTCAATCAAGGTGGTCACGTCACATAACAGTTGGAGGGTTACATTTAACATTAGGGTACGTGTACACAATTAGACAATACAGTTACTTTACAGCATTTAGACAGTACAATTGAGGTAACATTTAACATGAAAGTATTTAATCACTTGGTGTGATAGACTTGTGAGTGTGGGTGTGTGCTTAGTTGGCGGAGGTAGTAGTATTTTTATTTGGGTAGGGGATGTTGCCTGAATGCTCATATGTTTCTATAAATAACCATGTTTTGAGGTCTTTGATGCACATATTCATCACTACAGCTCAGTAAGATGCACTTACAGTGTGTGATACAAGCACAAAGCAGTTACAAACTGTGCTACTGAGCAGTTTCTGCAGTCACCCTGATGGTGAGGCTGGGTGTCCAGTACCAGGTCCCTAATACCCGCAGTGCTAGACATTGTCTCTGCCACCTGTGCTGCAGATCAGTGTGTGGCAGGTATTATCTGTGGTGTGATACCCTGTATCCTGCAGCATGTGCCAGTCATATCTGGCTCTGTCTGAAAGGGACCCACCTAGAACTGTGCATGTCAATATCTAAGGGTATGTTTACTAAGCTGTGGTAATGTAGCATAGGTAACTTTACCTAATGTAATGTTAACGTGCGGTAACACTACCTAATATAATGTTAATGCGTGGTAAGAGTCCCAGAGGGTGGGGAGAAAACAGAGAGTAGGAGTCAATGAGCGGGGAGAAGCCCCTGCTGGAACGCTGGAACAATAACACCAGGATTTTACCGCCAGTGAAAACCTGTCGGTAAATGCACTTTTGCAGGACAGAGAGACCATTTCAGTGTCAGCAATGTATAGCACAGACAAGGAGTCCAAGGAAAGTGAAAGTAGTGTTCCAGTTGCAGCAACAACACAGTGCCCAAGTATGAAAGGGCACTATGGTGATGGTGCAAATGGGGCAAGGGGGCTGCAGGCAGGACATGCAGTGGGGGCAGCTGGGGCACAGGGCAGACTAGGCCATCACCTAGGTGGCACATAGGAACACAGAAACTGGAAAACTGCAAGACAGCATCTGACCAAGGTCAAACATGCCCAGTAGTCTGTGTTCCACAGTGTCCCATCCAGGGGACATCTACCCAGCAGGTACCCCAAATGTCACACACGTATCACTATACCTGTAATGGGGCAAGCAGTGCACATCTGGGGACCACTCTAACAAAGGCCTTCCCTAGGACACATCCCAAACTGTTCGTAAACCCAGCTAAATGAACACTCTTTACTACAGCCCCTGGTAAGGCAGTGCAGGGCGTGACCATATGTCGTCTGAAACATATATACACCCAGTAGTCCAAACTGGGTACACTGTACCCACACTGCATGTCCTAGCCCTTCCACAGTCTGCTGGCCTAACACAATCTACCTACGTTTACCAGGTCCACCCTAGCCAATAGTTGCTAGAGCACCAATCTGACACCCCCCAGCCGTCTCTCCCCCAGGCGGAAGGGACATAGCATTAGCAGGCGGTGATGGGGAGCATGTGTGGATGTCCATGTATGCCCCTCACCCGAGACCCTACACCCTATGCACCTGCCTACCTGCACATTGGATGGCCTGGGACTGTGCACTGACAGCATATGGGCATGTCAGAATGGTGGGGAGGAGGGGGTGTGGCGGAGGGGGCAGTGGCACCCGCCTGCTGTGGACCAAGGCCATGCCCTGTTCCAGTGCGTGATGTGCAGTGCACCAGGCGAGGTCTGTCTGATGGGCAGCAAGGTAGGCCCAGGGACTACCGTGCCTATGTGGTGCACTGCACACAGCCAGTGTGTCCTAAAGCAGAGAGTCACAGGTTCAGGTCCCAGCTGTGGATCTTGCAGAACATGTCTCTACATTGCCAGTACAACACCAACATGTGCAATCCAAAAAGCATCAGCTAACAGAACATAAGATATGCCATACTGGGTCAGACCAAGGTCCATCAAGCCCAGTATCCTGTTTCCAACAGTGGCCAGGCCAGGTCACAAGTCCCTAGCAGTATCCCCAAAAGACACAAGTTCCTCAATGCTTGTATTGGGTCAAGCAGTGATATCCTGGGTCCCTTTTAATAATGATTTATGGACCTTTCCTCCAGGAACTTGTCCAAACCTTTTTTAAACCCAGCTACACTAGCAGCTTTTACTATGTCCTCCGGTAACAAAAACCAGAGTTTGATTACATGTTGAGTGAAAAAATATTTTCTCTTATTAGTCTTAAATAGTTTACCCTGTAGCTTCATTGCAAGTTCCCTAGTCTTTTTATATTCTGACGACGTAAACAATCGATCTACGTTTACCCGTTTCACTCCATTCATTAATTTATAGACATCTATCATATCTCCCCTCAGCTGTCTCTTTTCAAGGTTGAAGAGCCCCAACATTCTTAGCCTCTCTTCATAGGAGTATCCTTCCATCCCCTTTACCATTTTGGTGGCTCTTCTCTGCACGTTTTCTAATAACGCTATATCCTTTTTAAGATACAGCGACCAGAATTGCACACAATATTCAAGGTGCTGTCGTACCATGGAACGATACAGAGGCATTATAGTATCCTCTGTTTTATTTTCCATTCCTTTCCTTATGATACCTAGCATTTTATTTGCTCTCTTTGCTGCCGCTGCACACTGGGCGGAGGGTTTCAACATGTTATCCATGATGATGCCTAAATCTTTTTCCTGGTTAGTGGTTCGCAATGTGGAACCTTGCATCGTGTAACCATAACTTGGGTTGTTCTTTCCTAGGTGCATAACTTTGCACTTGTCCACATTAAATTTCATCTGCCATTTGGATGCCCAGTCTTCAAATTTATCAAGATCCTCTTGCAATTTTCCAAGATCCTCTTCGGTTTTAACAACTTTAAATAGTTTTGTGTCATCTGCCAATTTGATAGCCTCACTCATTATTCCCTTTTACAGGTCATTTATGAATATGTCAAAAAGCAGCGGACCCAGCACAGATCCCTGGTGTACTCCACTATGCACCTTTTTCTATTGGGAAAATTGGCCATTTAGCCCTACCCTCTGCTTTTTATCTTTTAACCAGTTCCTGATCCACAATAGTACACCGTCTCCTATCCCATGACTTTTGAGTTTTGCCAAAAGTTTCTGATGAGGGACCTTGTCAAAGGCTTTCTCGTCAAAGGCTTTCTGAAAGTCCAGATACACTATATCAACCAACTCACCTTTGTCTACCTGTTTATTCACACCTTCAAAAAAACATAACAGATTAGTAAGACAAGATCTTCCTTATCTAAAGCCATGTTGGCTGTCTCCCATTAAGCTATGACTATCTACATGATGAGTAATTTTGTTCCTTATAATGGTTTTTACCATTTTTCCCGGTACTGACGTCAGGCTCACTGGTCTGTAGTTTCCTGGATCACCCCTGGAACCCTATTTTAAAAATTGGTGTTACATCGGCGATCCTCCAATCTTCAGGTATTACAGATGATTTTAATGATAGCTCACAGATTACTAATAGCAGGTCTGCAATCTCATATTTCAGTTCTTTCAACACCCTTGGATGTATACCATCCGGTCCAGGTGATTTGCTACTCTTCAGTTTATCAAATAGTTGTAATACATCTTCCTGGTGTATCGATATTTCTTTCAATTCCTCTGCGGTATCACCTTTAAATACTACTTCAGTCATGGGTAACAACCCTACATCTTCCTCAGTAAAGACCGAAGCAAAGAATTCATTCAGTCTCTCCGCTATAGCCTTGTCCCCTCTTACTGCCCCTTTTACCCCTCTATCCAATGGTCCAACTGACTCTCTCACAGGTTTTTTGCTATTAATGTACTTGAAAAATTCTTTATTACATGTTTTTGCTTCCACAGCAAGTTCTCTTTGCCTGCCTTATCAATGCCTTGCATTTAACTTGCCAGTGCCTGTGCTGTTTCCAGTTTTCATCATTTGGCTCTTTTTTCCATTTCCTGAAAGATGCTTTTTTGGCAACAACAGCCTCTCTGACCTCACCTTTAAACCATGCTGGCAGTTTTTTGGACTTCCTTCCACTTTTCTTAAAGCGTGGAATACAGCTGGTCTGGACTTCCAAGATAGTATTTTTAAACAACACCCAAGCTTGATGTAAGTCGTTAACCTTTGCAACTGCTCCTTTTAGTTTTTTCTTAACTATTTTCCTCATTTTATCATAGTCTCCCTTTCGAAAGTTAAAAGGTAGTACTGTGGATTTCCTTACTACCCCTCCTCCACTAATTAAATCAAATGCGATACTGTTATGATCACTATTGCCAAGTGGCCCCAACACCCTTATCTCTTGCACTAGATCTGGTGTTCCACTAAGGACTAGGTCCAAAATGGCTTCCCCTCTGGTCGGTTTATGAACCAGCTGCTCCAAAAAGCAGCCATTTATTTTATCTAGAAACTTTATGTCCCTAGCATGTCCTGCCGTGACACTGACCCACTCAATACCGGGGTAATTGAAAACACCCATAATTATTACTGTTCTGTAACTTTTGTTAGTTTCCCTGATTTCTTTGAGCATTTCATCATCCATTTGTTCATTCTGGCCAGGCGGTCGATAGTACAACCCCACTGCCATCGCCTTCCCCTTTTTACATGGAATTTCAATCCATAGAGATTCTACAGAAAATTTTGTTTCCTGCAAAATTTTAATCCTTTGTGACTCAATGCCCTCTCTGACATACAGCACAACCCCTCCACCAATTTGATCAGCTCTATCATTACGATATAGTTTGTACCCAGGTATCACAGTGTCCCACTGGTTGTCCTCCTTCCACCATGTCTCTGAGATACCAATCATATCTAACTTCTCATTTAGTGCTATATTTTCTAACTCTCCCATCTTATTTTTTAGACTTCTAGCATTTGCATACAAGCATTTTAGAGACTGTATTTTATTCATATCAATCTGGTTATCCGTAGGCAGGGGCAATTTGGAATCTTTAAGCTCTGTCTGCTCTGTATTCGAGGGTATTTGGGCTACTTTTGTCTTTATTGGAACCTCTCTGCTGACGTGCCCTAATTTCATTTTTTTGTTAGTATCCTTCAAGGATACATTGTTCCGAACCATGCGCTCTTGGGCGACTGTCGGCTTTCCCCTATTATCTAGTTTAAAAGCTGCTCTATCTCCTTTTTAAAGGTTAATGCCAGCAGCCTGGTTCCATCTCGGTTAAGGTGAAGCCCATCCCTTCGGAATAGCCCCTCCTTTCCCCAGAATGTTCCCCAGTTCCTAATAAATCCACAACCCTCATCCTTGCACCATTGTTTCATCCACGCATTGAGACTCCGGAGCTCTGCCTGTCTTTTGGGTCCTACATGTGGAACGGGAAGCATTTCAGAGAACGCTACCCTGGAAGTTCTGGATTTCAACTTCCTATCTAAAAGCCTAAATTTAGCCTTCAGAACCTCCCTATCATATTTTCCTATGTCATTGGTACTGACATGTACCAAGACAGCAGACTCCTCCCCAGCACTATCTAAGACCTTGTCTAGGTGGCGCATGAGGTCCGCTAACTTCGCACCAAGCAGGCATGTTACCAGGCGATCCTCACGTCCACCAGCCACCCAGCTTTCTACATGCCTAATGATTGAATCACCAACTATAACGGCTGTCCTAACCTTTCCCTCATGGGGTACAAACATCCACACACACAGGCTCCACTATCCAAAGCTGCATAGAGCTGTTGGCTCTGTCGTACGAAGCAGCAGTTATCACCAGAGCACTACTATTAGCTCTTGAATAATTATCACACCTTAGCAATGCCTGCACTGCGATTAGGACCAGTGTGGCTGGCAGGGTTGCCAACCATCCCTATCTTTGCACAGTGCTGCAATATGAGTGTGTGTATGTTTATGTTTATCCATTGTTTTGTGCCTTTCTACTCCTCACTGGGCCTCACAATGCCCACACTGTTTTCAGCGTTAGCTTGCAAATGTACATACTGAGGATCAAGGTATTTTGGGTATGGGCCGGACAGGGCAGATTGGACAGGCAGCATCTGCATCGGGGGTAGTGCAATGGCTGGGATGTCATTGTGCCCAACCGCCAGCTGCATGATCCTGGTGGTTACAGCATGTCATAAGGGGAGGACACTCTCAGTCTGACTGAGCACTGACCATGGCACGGCTATGTTCCCACATAGTGCTAGATAGTATTTGTCTGTAGTGATATTTGTGTGCTCCATTTTGGGGTCCCAATCACTGAACCAACCACTCGGTGTCTGTGCCATACAGCCCAACTCTGGGTGCACATAGTCCTTCTGCGAACATGCAATTTGGACTGGCTAGTGCGCTGTCTGCAGTTAGCATGTGCATGGCTGGAACACCTGGTGGGGAGCAGCAGGTAAAGTCTGACTGTGCCTTCTGCTGGTGAATGCTAGACCTTGGTAGTTGGCAGCTGCCCTAGTAACAGGAACAGAGGTGACCTACTGGTTGGGGGCATACATTGTGCTGTGGGTCCAATACCCCCCCCTCCCTCCCTCCCTGGAGGACAGCAACCTCAGACCAGAGGGACTGGAATTTCTGCTCCCACAGCCACTCCACATGGCCATGTCACATCTCCTGCCACTGCCTCAACTACAAAACGTAGAGTGTGGGTCCTTTAGGGAAAAGGGGCATATACTGTACATTGCTTTGACCCAGAAAGAACAGTATATAGGCGTTGCTACATGAATCTCTGCCCTGGTAATAGATGGCCATGGCATCTGCATTGGGTTTACATTGGGTTTAAAATAATCTAGTTATACCAAGTGGATCTATGAAACTTAACCAATCAACCATCAATAGAGCATTTACAAGCTATGCCCCCAGGTGTTGGAACAAACTCCCTTCTAGCATAAGAGCAATCAGGGACCTCACTCAATTTAGAAAGGCCCTCAAACATCACTTGTTCCTCATGCACTTTACACAGCTCAATGACTCCCCCTCTACCCACACACTCACTCAGCTCGACGATTCCCCCTCCACCAACGCAATCAATCAATCATGTCAACTGTGAGCATATGCACACTAAATCTGCATTCTAATGTACACCATATGTTATTACAGAACTTTAACTCTTCATGACCAAGAGAGTGCAAACACGCAGTAATCAAACTCTCACTGTAAAACCCGTTATGAGTTCAACCTGTTAATCTCTTGTAGCATATTTTCATATGTATATAGTTTCCCCAGTTAAATCTATGTTAAAACCCTGTTTTATGTAAATGTAGGACAAAATCTGTATGTCCAAGTGTTTTATTGTTCAATGTAAACCGCACTGATGAGAAATAGTGCGGTATATAAGAAATGTTAAATAAATAAATAAATATTCTGGGTAAGTCACAGTCCACCAGGGCTAGATGTGACTGGGGCATACAGATAGACATGGTGAGTTTAGGTTCCCCTGCAGAGAGAACTTGTCACACACGGGTAATGATGGGGATCTGGTAGCAGAGCACACCTTTAGCACCACAGGTACTGCGGACATGATGCTGGGTGCCCATCCTCACCCTCAGGGTGACCACAGAACCTGCACAGTGGCATGGTCTGTAGCTGCTCTGTGCCATATCACACACTGTTAGTTCTTCTTACCGAGCTGAGGTGCTGGAGGGGTGCATTCTCCATCCGGTGATCAGCTGTTGACTGCTGTTCTGCATGTGCATTGCATCATGGATACTGGTGGGGCTGCCCTATCCTGGGACACACACCAAACATTTTGTGCAGTGACCTGCAGTCTTTCTATATCCAGCCATTGCTGTCTAGAAAGCTGTGGAGGAGGAACCTACTGGTTAGTACAAAAACTCCCTAGAAAGGGGTCATGGGTTCAATTCCCTTTTGTTCTCTTTTTATGCCAAACGGCCAAGGCACCCTTTAACGCACGTTCAACAGTCCATTGCTCCCTTTACGCCGGAACGCCCCCTACCTGCCCATTGCTTTATATGGCTTCTGGTACCTTAACGCTGCACTTACCACTGGTAACTTTACCCCCTAGTGTTACAAGGTTGATGCTATGTCTGCCAACTACAGGCAGGGGTGGCGGCTGGCTGAACTTGCATGGGGTTGTTATTAGGCTCTTGCTGGCCTTACCAGTACCCCTGGGAGTAGGCCTGGAATGTCTCACATCCCAACCACCTAGGTCTAACATTCACCCACAGCAAATACAGTCAGACTGCCCCTGCTGCCCACCACTAGGTTTACCAGCCATGCACATACCAACTACAGACAGTTTGCTGGTCAGTACACATTGCATATGCACCCAGGCTTGGGATAAGCAGCATGACACCCAGCAGTTGGTTCAGTAATCAGGCCCCCAGACAGGAAATGTATCCACATCATTATAACCAAATACTATAGAGCACTATGTGGATACATAGCCATACCGTGGTCACTGCTGAGTCAGAGTGAGAGTGCCCTCCCAGCATGACATGCTGTGGCCACCCAGTCCTTGCAGGTGGCATTTGGGTGCTACGATGTCCTAACCATTGACCCACCCCCGATGCAGACACATCCTGGCCAATCTGCCCTGTTTAAGCCCATACCCACAATACTTTGCTCCTCATCATGCACATTTTCAGGCTAATGCTGGAAACAGCTTAGGAACTACGAGGCTCAGTGAGGAGTAGAAAGCCACAAAACAATAGATAGACATACACACACAAACACACACTCATATCGACGCACTGTGCAAAAATGGGGATGGTTGGTATTCTTGCCTGACACTCTGGTTTCAATCTCTGCTCAGGCATTGATAAGTTGTGCTCATTGTGCAGGAGCTAATAGTGTGCTCTGATGTTGACGTATACTCAGTGTGCTGGTGCTGTCAGCCTGACTCTCCATCCAGCTGAGGATAGTGGAGCCTGTCTGTGTGGGTGTTTGTACTCTTGTTGGCTGATTCATTGGGGGCTGTACATGTTGGTGTTATATCTGCACTGTGGGATAAAATCTAGCCACAGGGACATGCACTGCATGATCCACAGCTGGGACCCAAACCTGTGACTTTCTGCTTGTATACATACCACTGTGTGTAGTGCATCACAATACTGCCACATGGCCACATCACTCCCCTGAGGCTGACATGCTTTTCATCAGACAGACCTTGGTATGTTTCACTGCGCACAGGACACTGCAGCAGGGCATGGCCTCGGTCTGCTGCAGGCGGGTGCCGCTGCCCCCTCTGCCAATACACCCTATGTCATGATGACATGCCTATGTGCTGTCAGTGTTGGTGGTGTGCAGTCCCAGGCTAGCCATCATGTGGGTTGGCAGGAGCCTAGGGTGCAGGGTACAGTGGGGAGGGGGAGGCGGAGGCATACATGGATGACCACTCATCCCTTTCCACAACATCTGCCTCTCCAGGTACCCCATCACCGCCTGCCAATGTTATGTCTCTTCAACCTAGGGAAGAGACGGCTAACGGGTGTTATGTTAGAGGTCTAGAAAATATTGCCTGGAATGGAACGGGTAAATGTAGGTTGATTGTTCATGCTGTCAGAATGTAGAAAGACTAGGGGACATGGGATACGGCTACAGTGTAACCCATTTAGGACTACTATTTTCAGGTCCTATGTGTTTATGTGCCACCTAGGCAACTGCCTAATCTTCCCTGTGCACCAGCAGCCCCCACTGCATGATCCACATTCACCCTTCTTTGCCCCATTTGCACCATCAACATAGTGCCCTTTCATACTTGGGCACTATGCTGTTGCTGCTAATGGAGCACTATTATCACTTTCACCTGTCTGTGCAGCACATTGCAGATGTTTAAATAGTCTCTCTCTCCTCAAAATGCACCCTTACCAACAGGTTTTGATAAGGGTAAGATTCCTGGTGTTAAGGTGTCGTTGTTAAGGGAGCCGGGCCTTATTCCTGCCCACTCCCCGCCCATTGACCCGTACTCTCCACCTACTCTGCCCATAGGGCGCTTTACTCTGCCGATCCCGTTAACGCGCGGTAAAGTGGTGTTAATGCATGCTAAAGCGGTGTTAATGAGTACTAACAGCACATTAGCGCAAGCTAAAATGGCACAAGTGCCCTGTTAGCGCGCATTAATGGCACACTTGCTCCTTTAGCATGGTTTAGTAAACATCCCCTTTTCAAAAGATATACAGCTATTGTATCAGGCTTTTAAATTTCAGAATAGCCAGATATTACCTGTGTACTTGTGGGACATGTTAGGGGAGGAGCAAGGGTAGGCCAGAAAATTATCCACATAGTAGAAATATTCAACCGCTCTTCAGGTAAGTTACACGTTTAGTTTAGGCCTGTGGAATATCAGTCCTGGCCTAAACAGATAATACAATGACCACACCATCACTCTCTATATTCAGCGCATGATCTATATGGATAGTGACACAGAATACGCAGATTAAGTTAAATGAAAGGGTGGCGTTTAACAAGCCAGTGGGCTGAACACTTACCCCTGTTTGCAAGGGGGGCACAAAAGCAAAACCTGGCTCAGGGTGTTACAACCCCTTGAGCTGACCCTGTCTGGGACCATTATTCTTAATGAGTTCATCACCCATCAGCTTCCTCTCACTAGCCTCACTCCATTGACTTGTGGGGGTTATAGGTTTTCCTAGTAGTAATCTTTGAATAAACCCTCCTCGTAGTATCTTTGTCCTTAAGGTGGAACTGGATACCAGGTTCTGACTCTTGGTTAAGGTGGGGTTTTTTTATATAGACCTGACTGCAAAACATTGGTTGAGTCTAACTCCTGGCTCCTTGCCACAGTGCATAAATCATGACTCCGCCCATGCTTCATGTAAACTCAGGGCTGGCTCTAACATTAGATGAACTGGGCAGTCACCTAGAGCACCAGTGTCCCAGGGGTGCCCATTATTGCCACTTCCACCACCTTTCCGGGGCCTGCAGTGGCAGCAATGGCTTTAAAACTGTGACACAATGCTTGCCTCAAGCCTCCAGCATTACATCGCAGTTCATGGCTTCCAGGATCCGTTGCTTCCGCCCTCCTCTGATGCAACTTCCGGTTTATGGAAACAGAAGTCTGCATTGGAAGGGGGCAGAAGTGGCAGGTCCTAGAAGCCATGAACCACGACGCAGTGCCAGAGGCTTGAGGTTGGAAAGCCATTGCCTCCGCTGCAGGCCCCAGAGAGGGGCGGTGGCAATAGGTGCAACTGGAAGGGGGGCTGCAGGATGGAGGACCCGCCTAGGGTGCCTCTGATCCTTGCACCGGCCCTGCCTAAACTTCATCCCTACACTTGGGTCATATAAAAGTCCATATGTATTGGTCATCGCCTGGGGTAATTTTCTAAGGGACCTTTTGCATGTGTATTACTGGTATATATGTATGAAAAAGGCCTTACAGAACTTCCCTGTTAGGTAGCATTGCTGAATCTATGTATATTGCAGTCACCATGCCGGCAGTATCCATTTCGTTTGCTAGTCAGAGACAAAATTGCTATTCGGCAGGCCTAAATTAAACTTATCACTTATCCCGATAGCAGCTGAATATCACCACCGTCTAGATGTTTTTCACCTGCCATCATCCATTTTATACATGTGATATCAGACTGCTTAACCATTTGAAAAGCCTGATATTCTCCGTATATGTTTTCAGAATACATGGATAAGGACTTTATATATTTACCAGCTCCAGATGAACATAACCCCCCTTATTTCTTACACACCCCCACTATATCAAACAGCCGCAATATGATACAAAACTATACTATGTAGTCATATCTAACATTCATTGCAACTGAATTGTACATAGTTTCCTAAGTTTATGTATATAGACTTGGATTGTAGATAGTTTCCCCGAGTTTATCTCCATGTTCAATCCCCTGTTCTATGTAAACGACGGCCAAAGTATCTGACCAAGTGTTATATTGTTTTAATGTAAACCGCACTGATGACAAATAGTGCGGTATATAAGAAATGTTAAATAAAATAATTAAATAAATAAAACCATTCTTGGAATATTGGCCTGAATATTATTTTATTGTGCAGGTCCAACCCTCTGGAATAAACATCTTTTTGATCTTCCCATAATGACTGATGTTTTGTGTAAAGCTGAGTTATTTGAGGTATCCTACATACAGCGTATGTGTTGTTTAAGGTTTTTTTAGAGGTTTTAAATAAGTTTGTATTATTGCAACGACTGTAATAATTGTTTGTTAACGGCTGTGTAGCTTGTTTGGGAAAAGCAGCCGAGAAATCTGAAAATAAATAAATAAGACAGATTTGCATACACCAGAACTTCAATGTAAACAAATATATCTCATGCATATTGAAGTCATATTCTGAAAGCCAGACAGGTTAGAGGTGCCCAAGGACACAGTTGAGAACTAATTGAATACACTTGAGGATGACTGGATTAATTGCTTTGTACTGTTGAAGGGAACATAGCTCTCAAAAGCTAGTTACAAATCTATTTTTAACCCGGATTGTTCAGGGGTGTTCGACCTGCTTGAATTAAAGGGTCTCAGTTGGTGGCCAGTCTGAGGCTGTAGTGATTCAGATGTGAATAGTCAGATGTGAATAGTGGACAAATGACTTTTTTGAGATTTGCAAAATAGAGATAAAAAGCTAGAAACCCCTTGCTATACTCATGCTGATGAGTTAAGACTGTGTCGTAAGTTCAGAGGACTCAAAGAACTGTGGTTCCAAAACAGATCTGTTTTTGTTCATAAGATGAGTCTATGCAAAAGCCCCAAATTACTGGAAAACTTCACAGTGAATGGCGTCATGTTCGAGAGAGAGTTGTATGGGCAGTAATCAGACTGTTCATTCCATAGACGCATGTGTTCCTTGATAAAACATTGCCAAATAAATGGTCAGACTCACAGATGTATTAAGGGTAACTACAGACTTGACTGATTCCCTTCTTTCATGAGCTCATGGAGTTGGTTCTAATTGTTAGGACTTTCTGGAATACAATGGCGTCCCAGCATGGTGAAGAGATCCAAACCAAAGGGGCCTTGCCCTTCTCAGTCCCAGTATGAAAAAGATTTTACGGTCTCTTAAAGCTAGCAAGAGAGGGAACTTCTGAAGAGGACTGGTTGTACAGACTGTACTGCATTAACTGCGTGCAGGTTGAAAGCAGGATTTTTTGTGCTGGTTCAGGCGCTGGGATGGTGCAGCTCAAAGACCCTGAACCCCTCTGGGTTTCCAGAAACATGCAAATGAATCTTCTAAGGATGAGCTTTCATTTTGTTTTGTTAAAGTCTGCCCCGTGCATCCTCCACCCCTGCCAATTAACTTTGCACCTTTTGAAGTTGTAAAAAATCATCCTCCGAGCTTCTTCTCTCTCTGTTCTAGCCTCTCACGCTACTCTTCCTTGACCTGTCCAAACCCTAGCATCCCAATGGGAAAAGAGTGATTTCCAGCCATCTCGCTCGCCCAGTGCTGTACTTCAAAACGGCTGGGGATCGCTCCTGTGTGGCCTCGTATGGATGCCAGGGATAGGGTACATCAAGGGAAGATGCAGGGGAAGCCCAGAGAGGACTGAGAACAACTTTAAGGCACAAGTTTAATTAGTGCTGGGGGGCTGACAGCTTTTAGTGTGTGCTGTCTATGGAGTGCACTAAAACGTTTTTGTGTGTGCTATTACTAAATACAGCACACTAAAAAAACAAACAGAAAAAAACCTCTTAGTGTTGCCTTCATTTGTGGACCTTTATTCAAGCATTTCACCAAAGTCCCATGGATAAGTACAGATTTTAAGTGAAAACGTAAATACCAAAACAGTTGTCAGTTGCAACACAGAAATTATTTTCTATCATAAATCAGTCCTGAGCTTTAAGAAGGTTCGCACATTAGTGGGAGTGTAAAATATAACCGGACTGCCTCTACGCATATACAAGAATGTTTTTTGCACAGGGACCTGCCCCAGCCTCTAGAAATATGAGTGGATGAGTGACTTGACTCCTCTCCTATCAGGACTGTAGGTTAGGAGGAGTCATGTTTGCCTGTTCTGCCAAAGCCGATTGCTATCATTCCTGCCAAATGCCGTGTTGCGCCCGTGCTGCCATCGATTGCTGGTGATCCAGTGCAGGCCCCCCAGTGCCCTCGACACCATGCCTCCATGCATAGATTTGCATGTCTCCCTTCCCCCCCGGGATAGTAAAACGTTGAGCTAGCCCCATGTGCTGCCACCGCTGCAAGGTCTGTGCCTCTTCAGGACCCTCTGCCTCATGTTCCACTCCTACCTCCCACCTGCTCCCAATCCCTGCATTTAAAAACTCAGGGGTGGATATTCAGCGACAGCGGTCAGCGTTTTTGAAGAGCCTGGCCACTGCCGCTGAAACTGTAATGGGATATTCAGTACCAGAGCTTATCTGGCATCCGGTGCTAAATATCCAGTTTCACCAACCATCAGTGTTGCTATTCAGCCACTAACCAGATATCAGAATCGCATAAAGTTAGGACAGTCAATGACTAGTCGTCCTAACTTTACATGGTTTGCCTGGCCGGTTGGCAGCTGAATATCACCATTAACCAGATAGACACTAGAATCGCCCCAGCACACCTCAGACTGCCCCAGAACTCACTGGATGTTTGCTGCAAATCGCATAAACCTTTCTGAATATTGACCCCTCAGAGCCCTGCATCATGCTGCTGTGGCAGAGATATGATAAATACTGTCGGGTCTGCTCTGCGGGCACTCTGCCTCTGAGCTCCACCTTGCTTCTGGTGCCCAGGAATTTAAAATATTTGTGTTCCTGGTGTCAGCTGTAACTTCAAAAAATGTAAGCATGTGCTGCTACTACTGCTGTGTGGGCCGGGTCTGCCTGAGCTCCAGAAGTCTCTGCTGTGCAATCCCTTCATCAGAAGAGAGAGATAAACAAGGACGTTGCAGGGGCTGGGGATAAGAGGGGCACAATAGAAGGTCCTGGGCTGGGACCTTGGGGATAGAAGGATAAAGTGAAAGGAGGGGGCATCAAGAGGGATGAGTGAGAGGAGAGAAAGAGGGGCTGGGAACGAAGGGGGAGAAAGCAGGAGGAATAACGGGGGCTAGGCTAGTAAGTGGGAGAATGTAAGTGGACGGGGGCCGGGGGCACCAAGAGAGATTAGCAAGAGGAGGAGGGAGCTAGAGAAAAAGGGAATGAGATAACCGGAGGGAAGGGGGAAAGAAGGGATCCAGTTGCATTGATGGAGTCAAGTTGCACAATTGGGATGGGATGGGATGGGATGGGAAGACTGATTTTTCTTGTAAGGTTTAAGGTTTAATCATTTGATAAAAACCGCCTTTCTATATCAATCAAGGCGGTGTACAATAATAAAATACATACAAATTTGGCCGAGGCCGGTAAAAAGAAAGGAAATGTACAAAATTATAAAGGACAGAAAAAGAAAAAGATAATAGAGACAGGACGAGATACAAAAGGCAAAACTAATATACAAAAAAGGGGTAAACTCATACAAAAGGAGAAGGAACATTAATGCTAGGGAGAACAGATGGGTCTTGAGGTTTTGTTTGAAAGTGACGTATTGTGGTTCCAGACGGAGAGAAGAGGGAAGAGAGTTCCAAAGAGCAGGACCAGCAAAATAAAAAGCTGAAAGACGGGTGAGTTGCAAGTGAGCACGGGAAGGGGAAGGAAGGGCAAGACGGTTGAGGTGGAAAGAGCGGGGTGTATACCTAGGGGAGTGAAAGGAAAGGAGATCAATCAGATACGAAGGAGTGCTAGTGTGGTAAACTTTATGTAACAGGGTCAGGAGCTTAAATTGAGAACGAAATGAGACAGGCAACCAGTGAAGACGGAAGAGTAAAGGAGTGACATGATCCCGGAGAGTGGAATGTGTGACAAGGCGTGCAGCAGTATTCTGTATTCTTTGAAGTCTGGTTACCTGATTTTTAGGGAGACCAAGGAACAATGAATTGGAGAAATCTACCCGTGACATAACTAAAGATAATACCAGTGTGGTCAGGGCTGAAGGAGAGAGAAAAGGGTGAACTGAACGAATTTGACGAAGAAAAAAGAAAGAAGTTTTAGTGATATGAGAAATATGAGTGTGAAAAGAAAGATCGGAATCAAAGTGGACACCTAAGTACCGAAAGGTAGAGACTAGTGGAACCGGAGAGTCAGAGAAAGAAGGGGCTAAAGAGGGGGAAGGACCACCATAAGAGAACCAAATGGCAAGAGTCTTAGTAAGATTTAACTGAAGACAGTTAGTGGTGAGCCAGTTTGCAACAGATGAAAGACAGGAGTTCAGTGGGGCAAGATCGGGACAGGAAGGAGAGGTATGATGAAGTAAGAGAATGTCATCGGCGTAAAAGAAAGCTGAGATACCTGACTGCTGTATGAGAAGAGCAAGAGGGGCCAAAAAGAGGTTGAAAAGAAGAGGGGCAAGAACGGAGCCCTGTGGGACCCGCAGGAAAGGTGCTGTGAATCGGAAGAAGGGAGGGCAGGTGAAGAAGAAGAACTGCACAAGAACAGGAAGAAAGGAAAGAGTGAAACCAGTGATGGACTGTACTACAAAGACTGGCTTCCCGAAGACGGTGAAGAAGAAGAAAGTGATCAACCAGGTCGAAAGCAGCTGAGAGATCCTTGTGGAGGAATGTTGAGGTTGTGAGACCCTGCTATTTTTCTTGTGTGGGGTGAGGGGTGTTACATTGGAGCTTCTGACCCCCCAATATCCTTATAGGGGTTGTTATCTTCAGGGAGTCGCCAGATTTGAGCACGTGACTCCTATATTAAAACAACTCCACTGGCTCCCCATACATGGTAGGCTCACTTACAAGACCATACTGCTGACCTTTAAGGCCATCCACGGACTTTCATCCTCCTCACTCTCAAATCTCATCCATGTAACTCCATCGACTAAATCCAGAAGACCGACGGCTATAAACACACTAACACTTCCTAAGGCTGTAACAAAATGCACCCAGATAACGGCAAGCAGATCTTTTATATTCTACGCCCCAAGATGCTGGAACGCCTTACCACCAAGCGTTCGTGCCATTACCGACTTAACCCAATTTAGGAAAGCACTTAAATATCACCTTTTCCTCATATACTACCCACCAAACATTACCCCCAGCAAAAGCCCCCCCAAATAAGAGACACGCCTTATCTTCAAATAGCCTCTCCCACTTTCTCAGTAAGATTACTAGGACTTTTGTGTTGTCATGATACCTTTTATATAATCATGTTTGTAATAAGTTAACCTTATGTTACCCAAGTTTATATACCTGTTTGCTGTAAACACGGAATAGCCTGTTATTCTGTTGATGTTGTTGTATGTGAACCGCGCTGATACCAAATAGCGCGGTATATAAAAGATTGTAATAAATAAATAAATAACAGCTCCCACTCTCTACTAGAACAATTACTAGGGGGTTGGCTTAGCAGAGACAGAAATGCTTTCCTGTCTTCTAGTTCTCTAGTTCCACATTGCAAATTACAAATCCACAGAAAGAAAATGCCACAGTTGTTGTCTGAGCAATTTATAACTTGCAGTCAGCTATATTCTGTACTCAGCGAAGGTCCAAACAGGCCGGCGCTATCATTAAGCAAACTAGGTAGTCGCATAGAGCGCTGACCATCCTGGGGCACCCATGGCCGACCCTCTCTGGGACCTTTAGCGGCAGCAATGACTTGGAAGCCATGACACAGCACTTACCTAAACTCACCGGTTCTATGTCATGGTTCGTGTCGCTTCCAGTCCCCTCTGACACAGACTTCTGGTTTGCATAAGGCAAGAGAGCCAGAGAGTTTAGGTAAGCACTGCTTAAGTGGTTTGCAAGCCATTGCTGCTGCTCCAGGCTCCCGGAGAGGGGTGGCAGGGTAACCAGGGAGGTGGGAGGCAGGATGGAGGACCTGCCTAGGGCACCTCCCATCCTTGCATCAGCTCTAGGTCTATCACTGTGCTGTATGTGTGACTGAAGTGAGACGTGGATTTGGCTTTCTGCACGTGCAGAGATGGGGAACCTCCAGCCCTCTGCAGTGTACTCACCTGGCCCCAGTAGCCCGATGGAAATTGTGAGATCTGGAGAATCTGGTTTTACTTATTTCCCATCTGATATCTTTGCATTTTGCACAGTACAGTCAGGAGGAAATATATTTCTCTGCTGCTGCAGTCTGGTTCCTTGGGGTTCCCATTTCAGTTTTTCTCTATATATTTCTGTTTTTAATTTGTAGCCCTTATTCTGTATTTGATCAGGGTCTGGCTATATTATATGTGTGATCCAGGTGCGCTATATTCTGCTAGCATGTAGTTTGTGTGTAGCTGTTTTCTTTGCACTAGGGCCCGGTATAATATTTACATTGCTGCTTTTCCAGAGATAGGGTTTTTGTTGTGACTTTTGGAATGGCAGAGTTGTTCAGACTGATCCGAGACTTTGCACACAGATTAGCTAGGTTTTTCTGCACAATTTTGCACTGCAAATGCAGAAAGGAGTTTTGCGTATGAGCTAACTGTGCACAATGCCTTGAGAAAACAGTAGCACATAGCACATTTAAATCCACGGTAATGAAGCAATTAGCTATTCAGAGCAGGAGGCTGAGGGCAAGACTGGGGCTATAACACAAGCTCTGAGGTGCAAAGAGTTAGCTCATTGTTCTGCGGTTCACGCTAGTGAGGAATTGATGCATTTCTTCTCTCTACCTTGAGTGTACGGGACCTGCAATCTTTTTTCTAGCTTTGCTGAAGAAGAATGGTAAAAGAAAACAGCAGGGGCCAAGGAGGACATGTGCTGGAACAGCGTTACGCACATGGACTAGAATGCTATTTAATGCATAAATATCAATATTATTCTGCGCAGAAATTCTGTGCACTTGAGCACATGTGCCAATATCATTTTTTTGTGCAGAAGATATAGCTGTAGTCGGTGCATACCTCTGGCGTGCTCTTCTTGTTTGTTGCAGACTTTTTGCGCACAGCTTATTAGCATGCTTTTTACTTACAGCATTAGAGAGCAAGATGTCCCTGATACGTCAGCATTAGAAAACTATGCGCTAAGTATCATCGCGCAGTGTTCTAATGCGACATGTCTGCAACGGCCCCTGACTGTATTTTTTGAGGATTTTTGTGTTAATTCACAGATGAGGAGTTGTATTGATTTAACGGAATATTCTTTTTTGCATTATTAGCCGTAAGGGGTCTTTTCCTAGTAGCATTCACGATATAAGAATATATTTTTTTAGTTTTTTTAATAAGCTTGAAATATACTGTGGATCAAAAAAATATCTCAGTGGGGGGAGTGGTTATCTCCAAGATGGCGGCAGCTTGAGTTCCTTCTGAAGTAGGCCTAAACGCAAGAGCAAGCACAAGGCTTTGCCCGCGGAGCCTGTTCCTGCTATTACCTCGGGTCCTATGGACCGTTTTGTCCAACTTTCGGAGCAAAAGAAGGGGGAGATTAGAGCGGGCGCTGTGGCACCGGTGGAGGTAGACCCGGAATTACTTGCCCTGGAGGTGTCTCTCTCCCCGGACGATCGGCAGCCTCCCCAGCATCTGACTCTCCCGGAGCTTCCCCTCGCGGGAGGCGAGTCAGCCCCTTCTGATGACGTCAGAGCTGACTTGCTGGTGCGGGCCTCGCTGGATCAGAGCTCCGGAGTGGCCCCCTCGATATCGGGGGCAGGAGATGTGACTAGGCGCCAGATGGTGGAGTCTGAGGTCTTGGTACATCCGAGTGGGGATTTAACTGGACCGGTTCCCTCACCTAGCCAAATTTTACCTCAATTTACTTCGCTGAAACGCCCGAAGGAGTTTTCCCTGGAATCCATCTGGGAGGCAATATCGCAGCTCTCGGTGATGGTGTCCCAACAGCTGGTGGTGTCTTCCCAGCGCCTGGAGAGATTGGAAAGTGCTACAGAGGGTAATAAGGAAGAACTGACTGTTTTGGCTGAGAAGGTTAATACTGGGGAACAGAAACTTTTACGTAATTCGACTTTAACTGACTCACTTGTGAAGGACAATTTTGTGATTCAAAGGAAATTGGAAAATTTAGAAAACGCTGCTCGTGCGTTTAATATACGTCTGCTAAATTTTCCCATGTTGACTGGTGTTTCCCCGGTTAATATGTTCAAAAAATATCTAATTGAATCTTTGTTGGTCCCTGAAAATTTAGTTCCTCCAGTTGTTAAGGCATACTTTCTTCCTTTGAAGAAAAATGGAGTTCAGGCTGTTTTGGCGTCCTCCGGGGTAGATACTCTTGATGTGTCTGCCTTGCTAGAATCACCGAGTCAGCCTGATATTAAGGTATCTACTCTATTAGTCACTTTTGCATTATCTTCGGACCGGGATTGGCTATTAAAGTTGTATTTTAAAAAACGCTCGGTATTATTTATGGGTAAAAGAATTGTTATTTTCCCTGATGTATCCCGGGAAACCCAAAAGAGGCGGAAGGCTTTTTTGCTTTTGAGATCAGGCGTTCTCTCTATTGGAGCTACAATGTTATTGCGTTTTCCTTGTAAGTGTATTGTTTACTTCAAGGCTTATAAGTATGTTTTTTTTCAACCTGAGGACCTGTCCATGTTTATATCCTCTCATTTACTGACCTCAACACCTGTGGTTAATTGATCGTCATATGTAATATGCTCTGTATCATGCCTCCCCTCTTGGATATTTTTTTGTATTATTTCCTGGTAGTGGAACCTGGCTTTACCTGGTCTCGTTTGCTTGTTTTCCTCACATGTCCCCCCTATCTTAGTGGACTACAACTATACTGTGTTTAATTAAGTTTGATGATGTTGAGAGGTTTCCTTTGTTTCTTATCTTTTTTTTTTGCACAGTTGTGTTTTTCTGTACAAACATTTGCTTGGATTATATATGTAAATTGCATAAATAGAAAAAAAAAATATCTCAGTAATTTGCATAAAATACTTAAAGCGATCACACACACATTACCAAACGAGAAAAAAGAGAGAGAGGGAGAATCATAAAAACTGAAAATAAATAAAAAGCATCAGAGCCTGTAAATCCTCAAATCAGTAGACCCCAGTTCTACAGCTAGCAATGGTCTAAATGGGAGAGTTTAAACGTTGGCCTACAAGGAGAAGGCCCACTGAAAAAGTAGATTTTTAGGGCTGTTTTAAACTTTAATGTCTGGAGTTAGAAAATTTCATAAGATGTGCCATGCTAGGTCAGACCAAAGTCAAACCTAGGGGTATGTTTACTAAACCGCGCTAATGTCACCCGCGGTAGTTCCTGCGGTAATGGTACAGATGCCCATATAAAGGAGTGGGCGGTGCATCATACGACAAGCAGTGCCAGGTAACGTGTAACAATGCGCCTTCGGGTAACGCGCGTCACAAGGCGCCATATAGGGCACATCACAAGGCACCTTAACCAGAGGCGCCTCACAAGGTACATTGTCATGCGCCCTACAAGATGCCCTAACCTAAGGCGCCATGCAGCCACCCCCAGAAGGCCCCGTATAAGGTGCCGGTCAAGGTGCCCCATAAGGCACCATAGGTTAAGATACCTGAAAAGCAGGACATGGGGTAGCAGCCTGCACATGAATGCCGGATGCCATACAGCTGACAGATGCAGATAGACGGACAGAAGGATGGTTGGCGACTATGATGAGGGTAATATGTGCTGGCAGCACAGATCTGC
Organism: Ichthyophis bannanicus; assembly: GCA_033557465.1. Lineage (NCBI taxonomy): Eukaryota > Metazoa > Chordata > Amphibia > Gymnophiona > Ichthyophiidae > Ichthyophis > Ichthyophis bannanicus. Next base: position 249,324,973 of record CM066041.1, on the reverse strand, counting down.
AGAGATATGACTGTTACAGGAATGACAAGTACCTGTGTAGGAAAGGCATAAAAGAAGGAGAACAAGGAGGGAGCAAACCCATGACCACTGGCCTGAAAATCACTGCACAAACCAGTAGGCCACAACACCACTGTGAGGTCCACAGCAATGGCTGCATACAAGAACACTGCAGGGCACCACACAAAACGCCTGCTGTGTGCCAGGAGAGGGCAACACAAACAGTCACCATGATGCAACGTACATGCACAACAGGCGTCCACAGCTCATATCACAGTCTGTAAGTGGGACGGAAGCCACATAGAAACACATGCACACACACCATGAGATGTAATGCAGTGTAAACAGCATGCAAAAGAGCTTGGGAGCGATACACAAAGGGTGTCAGGGGCCGGCTGAAGGGACAGCTATGTGGACAGCCCATGGACCAGGGCAACGGAACAAAAAAGAAGCATGTGAGAATCCAACCTGCACAGTGACATGGCACAGACCAGGCAACAACAGCAGTACCAATCTACCAAGCCGACTGTTCAAATGGACACTACAAAGATATAGCCATATGTAACATACATATGCAACAGATAGGCTGCAGAGAGGGCACACTGTGGCGCACAGTGCAGAGATGGAAGGGTGTGTGGAGAGGTGATGAGGCTGAAGCCATTGCATGGGCAGGTTAGCAGAACACAGGAAAGGAAAAGGAATGGAACATGTGGGAATCAAACTGGCAACCTATGGACTGCCAACGGGTGTCTGTGACCACTATCCCAAACAACCCCAACAAGCACAATGCAAACAAGTTACCACAAAAGGCACACACTGGATCACAGTGCTGAAACGGACGGACCCTCTGCCCCACTGCGAACTGCAGACATCGCGTCCCTCACCCTGATGCACCTTATTCCTGGAATAAACTCCTGGGGTCTGTGTGCCAGGCACCCTCTCAAACACACATTTATTTATTTTATTTTATTTATTTATTTATTTACATTTCTTCTATACCGCACTATTTGCGATCAGCGCGGTTTACATAGAACAAACAGTATCCGACAATAAACAAGAGTCAGGTCATTACAAAGAACAGGAGCAATTAACTTGGATAACAGGGGAAACTATCTACATGTGCAGAAATTTGAATAGATAACTATGTACATGTGAGATGGAGTTATTGTGCGTAGATCATTCATGGTGGTTGGGGTTCAGTGGAGTCTGTGAGGTATTCAATAAAGAGGAAGTGTTGGCTCAGGTTGGGGATGGCTCTGATGTTTGGTGTAGGGAGTTCCAGAGGCTTGGGGCGCTTAGACTAAAGGCTCTGTTTGATGTTGCTTTGGAGCATTTTGTCATGTCTCTCGGTATTGCTAGCATTGGCTACTGAGGTTCTTCTGGTGGTAGTGGGTGGGAATGAGGTCACATAGTGAAGAAGAGGAGAGCCCCTTGATGGCCTTGAATGTCATCACTAAGGTCTTGAAGATAATCCTAGCTGGAATGGGGAGCCAGTGTAGTGATGTGTCTCTCCTTGGTACTCCGAAGAGGATTCGCGCTGCACTGTTCATGGCGAGTTGTAAGGGATGTAGGGTTGCTTGAGGTAGTCCTTGTAAGATGGCGTGAGGGCTTGATATACGGTGCGGAAGTCGCTTGGATCGAGTAGGGGGCGTATGTGTCTGAGGGATCTGATCTTGAAGTAGATAGCTCTTACTGTTTTAGCTATGTGCTGCTTCATATTGAGGTTCTGATCCTGTAACTCCGAGGTACCGTATGGCTGATTTTACTTGCAACTTGGCGTTGTCCACTGTCAGGTGGCTAGGTGGTGTGAAATCAGGATTTCTGGATATAAACAGGACCTCCGGTTTTTTATGTTGGATGCGTAGATTTTGGGAGAGGAGCCATTCGGATATTGCGTTGAAACAATTAGTTAGTGGGGTGAGGTCTGGGTAGGTCAGGGATATTGGTAGGTACAGTAGGACGTCGTCTGCGTATATCATGCAGCCATTGAACGATCTAATGATGTTACAAATGGGTTGGATGTAGATGTTGAACATAAGTGATGATAGGGATGAACCTTGAGGGGCTTGGATGTTGTTCCATTTGCTCGGACTTGTTGCCATCTTCCAGACAGGTAAGACCTGCACCACTCCAAAGCTGTTCCGGTGATGCCTTTTTCTCTTAGCCGACTCAGGAGAATCTCGTGGCAGACTGAGTCGAAGGCTGCCGCTATATCTAAAAAGATGAGCGCGGAACCTGAGCGTGAGTTGTCAATGCCTGAGATTATGGTGTTGAAAAGAGTGGAGAGTAGTGTTTCCACTCCGTGTGATTCTCTGAATCCGTGTTGTGATGAATCTAGGGGTGCATTGGTGTCCACATGATCTTGTAGCTGCCTGTAGACTATCTTTTCACATCCAATCCATGCTGAAAGCTCACCTACCCGCTGCTGCCTGTGGACTCTAACTACCCTGACCCCCCTCCTCCTTTGCCTCTCCTACTCCTGCTCCCACATTCTCTCACTTTTCCTAACTAGAATGTAAGCTGTGGTGAGCAGGGTGTCTATCCAGTACTGTGTACAAGGGGCAGTGCCAGACATAAGTACTGAGTGATCTAAGTAATTAACCAGTTGTCTATCCCGCCTTATCCATCAATGAAAGCGTTGGCCAATGGAGGGCCACGTGGCATGCCCAATGTCATAAGGAATGGCAATAGGACTAGAAAACCCAGTACCACAAGCTTGACATTGCTGTCCCCAGGTGGGATGTGAACCCACAGCCCTCTGGCCTGAGGTACCTTGTCCTAACCAACAGGCCATGTCTCCCTGTGCAGGTGCAGTAGGTGTGGTAGTAATGAAATAAGTGAGATATTACTTTGTGATGTAACTATACCCATACACGGTACACCGTAACAATACCTGTATACCTTCCCCCTCCCCCACAACCCTGCACCCGGATGGTGTACCCCAAGGATCTGGCATGGATCCCTCATAACCCCCTCCATGCACAGTCTCCTGGTGTGCCCATCACCACCCATGGCTGGCTGTACCAGCTAGATACTGATGGCTCACAGAGCCACCTCCGCACACCTGAACCCTCTGCGGCTAACCAAACCCTGATCCACGCCTAGCGTGATGACATTGCTGCCTAGATGTCTCACCACGGCCTGAAAATGAACATGGCCATGACCGTACTTCCCATCCATCATCGTAACACCTCCCTGCCCCCCTCTGTTGTCGGTGTCTGTGGATAATGCTGTACCACCTCCAGTGTCCCCAGGCCGCAATCTAGGGCCATCCCTGACCCCTCACCCACGTTCACAACACACAGCCATCTGATAGCTAACACCTGCCCCCCTTTCTCCACAACAGTAGTGACACCCGCCCCATCCTCCCTGAACACACCACCAATATGCCCATGCACTCCCCAATCGCATCCCATCAGTATCTCGGTAGTCTGCCCCCTGCAGGTCTCACCTGGACACATCTCATTCCCCGTCAATGTGTGCAACAATTTGCTGTGCATCCAATCCTGTGCCAGGCCATTCATGGCCACACTACCCCCCTTGTCAGGTCACGTCAAAGCCTCCCTATCCTTTACTGCATCCATGTCAAACATCCCCTGCTGAGCTTAAAATGCAGAGACTCTGTGGCTCCCACCACCTCTCATCTCCCATCTCCCCATACAAACCCACCTGAAAAAATCGGTCCCCAGCAGACACCCTCCACCTGTGAAGTACACCCCTACTGCTAACTCCATACCCCGCCCCTCTCACCGTGATGCCCCATACGCCATGAACAATCTACTGCTGTCCATACACCAGGCACCATATCCAACCCCCTACAAATCCAGGATGAAACCACATGTCCTCGCTGCAGCCATGGAAGCATGATTCCCCTTACTCCCCCCCCATCCCCAGTGGTATCCCTCCCACCCCATCTGTGTCCGTGCTGACTAGATTGTAAGCTCTGATGCGCACAGCATGTCTCCCACCTGTCTACACAGCACCGCATATGTCATGTAGCACTATACAAATGCTCAGTAGTAGTAGTACATGTCTGCACCATCACGGCCACAGCACCAGCACACACAGCTGACAGGGGGCACGTTTCAGGCAGGCACACCAGGCTGACAACACACACACAAGGCAATAAGGTCTAAAGGGAAGATACAGAGATGTAATGTCATGCTGCTACACAGTGAAGTGCATAAACAGTGCACTGGCAAATGCACAAACATGCCAATGATGTCATGTCCCAATGGCCCAGCACCACCCCTCAGATGTGTCGACCTAATGTGTGGGTATCCGTGGGTCATACAGCAGTGTAGATGCCCCTAGAACAGCATGTGATGTGCTGAGAAAGACCAGACGTCAGGTAGTCATGTAAATAAATACCTTTAATGCACACATGGCATCAAAAACAGTGACACAATCAACATGAGGACATGGTATCAGGTACAAGAGTCACATGTGGGCAAAAAGCAAAGAAGACGGGATCTCACTGACATACAGAGGTAGCACTATGTGGAAGGCCCACTGCGATGGGTGCCATGGAAACAGGAGCAGTCATAATATGGCAATGTACAGGGACTGCACAAATGAAGCCTGGAAATGGACACACCCACTGCCACAATGTGAGTGGCGCAATGTCATGTCAGAAAGAGGACTGTGCACACATGCAAAGATAAGCCTGCAAATCAATGTACATTGCCACATCTATCCAGTAAACACACACAATAACATGTATGTAGAGGTACAAAGAGACGTCTACAATGGTGCACATACCAACACAAATCCCACCCCAGCACATGCACCAGTGTAAGAGACAAGTCAGGCACATGTGCATGCACCGTGTACGTTGAAACACGACAGAGTGCTGCCCCATATCCACTGTAACATCCCCTGCGATGGTCAAACAGCAATCAGAGATGGTGGCACGCATCACAGTGTTCTGGAGGCAGATAGTGTTTCATGTACAAGTGGAAGTTAGCCACACAAATAAGAAGGACCTACAGAATGTATCTCCGGTGCCACATATGTGGCTGCATGTACCTGTGTAGCTAAATATCGGTGCAATGACTGTGATGCGAGCCCCACACATTGGCCCCACACAGCTACACAATGTCAGATGGATGTACTACAACATACAGTGCGCATGTGAGTTCCTGCTGTAGATATACAGACAAGTGTCCAAAGTGCAAATGCCACCTGTGACCCTACCAGTCTGGCTATGACCATCCCATATTACATGGAAACACACAGAGCAAGAGGTATAGTGGTCACTGCGCTTTATTAATAATGGAACGCCCCAATGCGTTTCGGCAAACGACTTCCTCAGGGGGCTGAGAATGTTCGTGTCCTATAACAGTAGTAGCGCACAGGAAAAGAATGACATAGGATCGCTATAAATGAGCTCACTTGATATGACTTCGTATCCTTAATGGTAGCCTGTGTTTCCTTTGGTCTGCTGCAAGTAGGTGCTCCTTTTCTGGTTTGCATCCCATATTACATGGCCATGCAAAGTCACGAGTGATGTCTCAATGTTCCTCAGCAATGCAAAGGTGATGTGTCTCTGCTGCAATAAACGCAACACCCAGACAGAGCATGGCAGCAATGGTGTGTCGGTCCCCCCCCCCCCCCAGTGATGCTCAAAGTATCAGGCCAACAATGATGTCCAACATAGGCATGTGTCCAACTCACATAGGTCCATCCCCCACTGGCACCATCACCCAGGGACTGTTGCATGGAGGTGTCCTGTCCACCCACAGTTGGGTGATGGGGACTCCAGATGCAGCATAGTAGATGTGCTGTGTGTGTTGGCTGCGCCCTGTGTTAAAAGGAGTAGAGAAAAGGTAAAGGTATGCTACACACACCATCAGGTCACAATGCAGACAGTGACACCACAATATGTACATAATGAATCCCCAGAAATGAAAACATGACACGACCACAACACAGAGCACAGTGCATGTTGACCACAGCAGGAGATGGCACTGCAGACTAGGTTGCCATCTTGACATGGTCATGTCTATGCCCATGTCACACAGGCATCCTAGAGGTCCACAGCATGTCCAGCAGTGGTGGTGCACAGAGATCCCACAGAAAGGCACGATGATACGAACAGGCCAAAAGAAACATCTACACGTGGATGTCAGGCAAAGAAAATCTAAGGTGCAACCTACCATCAGTGTGCAGCAGGTGTCTGATGAGGACTGTCTGAGCCAGGCAAAGGGCACAAGGGCTCACAGTAGAGGCAGAGGATGTCAATGAAATGCGTTCAATCACCACGTCGTTATGTTCAGCCGTCAGTGGCACATGTCCAAGGTATGGTGAGATGCATGTAACCGAAACGTTGATGCGTAGTGTCCTGTCAGCAAACATGAGACAAGTCAGGCAACAATACATGACACATGTGTAGACACATGCGAACAATGTATACAAGGGCAACAGCAGAAGATCACAGATAGACGAGTGATCACCACTGCACAGGAGCCCAGACACAGCCCTGCACCAGACAATGCCAGAGGGCATCAGACAGTACCGTCACATAGACACACCCCAAAGACACAGAGACATACACAGTGAGACAAGGTGAGCATGCCACAAGTAGCATATGGCATGTCTGTGCACAATCAGCGACCAGTGGAGACAATCATTACAGTCCATGCAATGATACACTGATGTTGTGTAATGCCACAATGCCAGGGAAGGCTGTACATGCTATCCACCAACCTCACACCCTGCGCCTGGAGACACACATAGCCTGGTCACATGTACCCCAAATACAGTGTGTAAACACCAGAAATGTGTACAGGCCAATGGCCATATGCGTGTCAATCGGAACATATGGGGGATGGAGCCAAACAGGTGTACAACAACATAGGTGCAGTAGAGAGGGAAACACAGACATGTGTAATGCTGCACTGCCCTCACAGTACATTTACCTCTATGTCCACCCACCCCAGTCACCTGCAGGTCTGAATGATGTACACACAGTTTCCACATGCACCACAGCACCGGGCAGGGTCTGCAGCCTATCCTGGGGAGTCAAAAACACAAGTGACATAAACATATGTCATGATAGTGCCATGAAAACACATAGGGCAGCACGTACATGGAGACACATATGCACATCTGCACGTATGCAGAACTTACAGGAGAACAGCTCCTCGATCAGATGTTGCCTGACTGCCATCCCCTCACGTGTGTCACCACGGCCACGTACAGGAGGGCACACAGGATCCTCCTCCAGATCCTCATTAATTTCGACTGGGACATTGTGCCTGAGAGCAATGTTGTGCAGGATGCAACAGGCGAGAATGATACGTGCCACAGTCATCAGTCCGTATTGTAAGGCACCGCCGGTCTTATCCAGACACCTGAAGTGACTCTTCAGAATGCCAAAGGTGCGCTCAATGACTGAGCGGCTGGAGGCATGGGCCTCATTGTACCTCATCTCTGCACCTGGCAGTGGGAGATGCACAGGGGTCAGCAACCAGGCATGACAGCCATATCCCGCATCACCTGCAGAATGAAATGTGGCAAGGTCAAGCGGGAGATGATGAACACAAAAGCACAGAAGCATCAACGTGTAACTGGACAACAGATAAACAGGGACACAAACATACAAAGTCATAGAATGGCACACGATGACTCTGCACCAGTGTCTGGAACTGGGAAACCCAGAAACTCGGGGAAGGCCAATGAGGGCAACACACATCAATTGTATCCAGGCCAAACACACGGCCAACCACCTGTACCCAAACGGCAGTAGTGGCAGGTGTGAAGGCATCTGGCCGACAGTGGTAAAGCACAATGGAAGGGGCAGAGATGCGCAAGTGTGCAACCATGTGATTCCCATGATACAGTGCACACACAGAAGATGTCACAGAAACACATACCTGAGAGGTCAGGTCGGAATGGCAGTAGATACAAGTTAACGTGGACAGACATATAGCATACATGTGTGATGTAATGTCCCACCACAGCTCCACCCACGTGTTGTCGCAGACATGGACAATGGAGAATGGCCCCTCCACACACCGTACTGCATGAGGAAGATTCTGGGCGCATACCTAACCCCCCCTCCTGGACCGCACACACACACACACACATGTTGCATACGGAGTCCACGAGGGATGCACAGCAAAGGCACACACATGTATATCTGCGCATGTGGTATGTCTGAGGCCATGTGCTGGAGTCGTTATCAACCAAGGGGTGTCGCACCCAACCATAGAAGGGACACACCATATGTGCCCAGAGTGTCCCTGTACATAAGACCTGTGCAACAGAACAGCAGTAGCAGATACCAGTGTTACCTGCATGTGTGCCGAGACACCCAGGTGAGCAATGAGCCACACATGGTAGACATAGCGACGTTTAGAATCACACAGAGGTACGTGACCACATCCCTGGTGATGGTGACAGGGTGTGACGGTGTACAAAGCCCCATACAAGGCAGCGCCCCACAACCACAATGCAAGGAAAGGCATGTAGAGGACACAGGTGACAATGGGACCCCAGATATCATACACCGTACGCGCATTTGAGATATGGTAAATATCCACCCGGCAGGACACAGTCCCCATATTGTCCGGCCTCAAATTGGCCAAACAGTGCCGAATGCTGCAGGATATAGGAGTCATGGGCTGACCCTGGGAACCGTGGAACCACATTCAGAATATGCATATTTGCATCACAAACAACCTGAACATTCAGGGAATGGTAGTGTTTGCTGTTGCGGAACACAACCTCCCTGTCGCATGGCGGGACCAGGGCAACATGTGTGCAATCAATAGCTCCCATCACATGTGGTATCCCTGCAATACACTGGAATGCCTGGCCCAGGGCCCCCCAATGTTGCCTATTGTTAGGAATTGCAATGTAATTCCCAACCCGGCTGACCACGGCTCCCCCTTCCTTCCTCCTCAGCCCAACCAATCAGCCTGTTCCAACGGCTGTAAAACCGCCGCTGCAGCAGGCACGCCCGCGCCTTGCGGGCCCGCGCCTGAGGACCCTTTGGCGTGGCCCTTAGGCATTGGACCGTGGCAATTCATATTGATATCTTGGACTGGATAGTGATGCCTGCATTCGTGGTAACTTGCTGTCTCTATTATTCTCCTCCTCTTATCTGTTTACCTGTTTCTGTCTTCTATTCTGTCCTATCTTATAATGGCGTTCTTTTCCTATTTCCTCAAATGATATTATTGTAAACCGCTTTAATGCCTTCTGGCCTAAGCGGTATATCAAATGATTAATAAACATAAACATAACATATCCCGCCCACTGCGGCCACCGAAGATTGGAAACAGCCAGAGGCAAAGAAATATAGGGCAGCCAGGAGCTTGGCCAGTCCCGGTATGGCATGTGACTGGGCAGTCCGTGGCTCAAGGTCAGGTCATAGATCCTCATAGAGCTCCCTAATAGCCCCTGTGTCCAGACGGTAGAGGGAGATGACCTGGTCCTCACGTATGTCCTGGAGCATGGGCCTGGGCCTGTAGAGGCGTGGCAGGTGGGGCTACCCCTCAGCACGCCTTTGGTGCCGTGCTGGTATCACTTCCGTCTGTGGAGCCCCCACAGCTGCAGGTCTGAGTTGCAGCGAGACTGCACCCATGCCCAGTGCCACAACCCCAGGGACACCATCTCCCCCATCAGGCAACCGCAGCTCTGCCAGCTCCAACAACGCCACCACCGCACAACCCGCATTCCCGATCTGAGCCATGATAGACATGAGATGGAGCATAGGTAGATGTTAAATAGGGCATGGGGTGTGGCAAATAATCTGAGCAAGCCTAACACACCTGGTGATGCTGGGACATACACCAGCAACAGCATGAGAGAACGCCCAGCATGTACAGAAGCATAACACCGTAGCACACGCAGAAACGCGCGTTCCCCAAAATGCATGTCCCGTGATTGGCTCCACTGAATGCGGGTAGGAGGAACATGCGGTGTGTCCCCGTGCCCTAGCATCGCACAAACGTGCGGCGTGACATACTGCGTGCCCCACCCAGATAAGTTGGTGAGCGCAGAATGTAAGGCGTGTTCCAACGCACGCAGGCGGGATGTCCACGCGAATGTCTGACACAGACTAGTACCTGGGGATACACCATGTGGCCCACCTATGCATGCCGGAATGCGCCGTATGTAACAGACAGCACCCAAATCAATGATAATTAGCAGAATGTGCATGTATGCACCACTAAAAATGCCGGAGGCTAAACCGCCCATGTATGCAGCGGTGCACACCAATAGCAGTGCTGAGGAAAGGTCTGAATGCGGAGAATGGAGGAGAAGGGAGTAGTATGTCTAGGAACGTGCCTTATGCACACACTTTGCAGGACACGATACATCATGCGTAATGGGGCAGATGAGGTGTCCCCATACACTGGCATCCACAGCTGTGCATGTGGAGGCACTGCATACCCCCCACCTGTGATCCGCGGACCCAATCTCAGCAGAGTGCACGCAAATGCAATGCGCGGTACTGCGCATGCATGCGATGCCCATGCGTAATGAGTGTAGGACCACACCCTAGGTACATAACTGGGCACAGCATGCCCATAATGCCAAGGGTGTATGATACACAGGAAGTACCATATCATGGAGCAGGAGATGCACCCTGAAGCAGGAGGGGAGAGCAGCCAGCAGCCACCAGAGGTCCACACCACATTGGATCCAGAGAGTGAGAGGGCAAGCCCATCCGGGGCCATACACCACCCACCTGACCAGCCTGGAGGTGCGCCAGCCCCTAAGCGCCGCTGGACGCCCATGGCCAACGAAGCCAGGAGGAAGGCGGTCCGATTCATCCAGGAGGAGAATGACCTCCTCCTAGCTAGCATCCTCGACAGGTTCAAGGTGCTCTTCGGTTGGCTGAGCTCCACTAACACCATCGGGACGCGCACCAGGGCATGGGCAGAGGTAAAGACAGTGATGGTGGCAGCAGGGGGCCCACACTGCAACATCAAAAGCCTCCGCAAGTGGTACTGGGACATCAAGAGGCACAACCATGCCCAACTATCACGGTTGAGGCGCGATGTGCAGGGCACAGGTGGGGGCCCAGTGCAGGGGGCCACCCTGACCTCATTGGAGCTGCACCTGGTGGACTGACTGGGGCCTATGTACATACATGGCCTGCCCCCTGTGCTGGATACAGCGCACCAGTGTGCAGGTAAGACAGAGAGAGGTGATCCGGTGACAGACCATAAACAAGCGCGTGCAGGGACTGATGCAGGGTGGCGGGTGGGCCATGTCAGGAGTCCCACACAGACGCATATCCTCAGCCAGTCCCATGCAACATATGGCGTAATCCACACCTGGTGCACCATCCCCACACTGCCCCTGGACCATAGCCCCCTGTCAGCCATGCACAGTGTAACCCACCACCCGCAGATCCCACATGCAGATGGCCAAAACCTGACCCAATGGGGGACACCATTCCACCCACACACACCCCTCCCCGCACCATGTCCGCAGGCCCATACCATGTGGCCCTGACACATCCCCGGACACCATGCATTGCCATCCCAGGGCATCTGCCAATCCCAGCAGGGCCCTGCAAAGGCCCACGGCCGGGTCCAGGTACCCCACCCATCCATTCACGGGCTGGCAGCCCTCAGAACTGCAGACAGGGGCACGGACAGCACGCTGCCACCTGCCATGCGTGGCCCTGTGCCAAGAATACCCCTGTGAGATGCAGACTGCCACTGCACACATGGGCAGGGGTAATGCACCAAGGGACTGCGTACACAGGGTGAAATGAGCAGACCATGAACAGATCCATGGGGTACAACCCCTGGGGACGGCATAGCAGTGGGGGTGCCGGCACAGGTACACACACAGAGGTAGCATTTGGGGAAGATGGTTTGGGCATGTAGGTGGCTTGTCTCCCACAGGTAGTGCTGTTCCCCGTACTTGCAGGTATCAGGTATGTTGTAGGGGGGGGGTTTGCGTATGCCTACCCCTTCGGGTGCGTGCTTTACCTTTTGTGGCATGCTGAGCTAGTGCCTCTGGCTTGTAGCACACATGCATATCGGGTACCTTCACAGTGACACATCCAACGCAATACGGTTTTGGACGTATATATTGGGGGTCGGGGCCTGTAGGTGTGTCTCACGTATATACATGGCACACAGACCATTGGTGGCATGTGCGTGACACCATGCCTCTCGCCATGGTGGTGGTCCTTAGCCACCCACTGGTACATATGCTCATCTGTGGTGCTACAATGGGCACCGCCTATGCCCATCCCCCGCCCTTGCCACGTGTATGGTACCTTGTATGGTACCGTTGCCATGCACACAGACACACACGTATATGCTCACACCTGTCATTCGCAACACCCACTGACATGTTGCAATAAGGGACAGCTGACCATCATGAGAATGTCAAATATTTATTGGGAGGGGAATATGTACAGTATGTATTGGGGGGGGGGGTGAGACAGCTGTGGGACCCTGTGCAGGCATGGGCCCTACTGTCCCAGTCCCTGGCAGTGGTGACAGTCCCAGGGTATGGGCCGGCACAGGGCAGAGGTTGCATGTGTGGGGCCCCCACTCACACCTCCTGGGGGTCCTCATTGCTGGGTGGCTGATCAGCTGCACTTGCCGTGTGTCTGTCGCTCAGCATGCACAGCTGGTCAGCCACCATGGCCATGGTCTCCAGCACCCATCCCAGAATGCAGGCATGCTGCCGCTGGGCATGTGCCTGGGCACGCACCGTGGCAGCCAGGCGAAGGCTTCACATGCACCCGCACAGACACACATCTCCCCTTGTCTGTGTGGCTGCATGTACGGTGTGTCTGCCTGCAGCAATGTGTGCCAGACCCACGGCCAGACAGGGGCCATCACCAGCACTGTGGGGCAGATGACTGGGGCCCCCAGTGCCCTGTGACAGCTTGTGCTGCTCGGGACTGGCCACGCCCTCACCCTCACCCCCACCCTCCTCACCCTCACCCTACCCATCCCCTGCCACCCCCGCCACTCCCAGGCCTCCCACCCCTTCCCCTACCACCCCCACCAGCCCCCATTCCCCTCTCTGCCTCCCCCTGCATTTCACCCCCCACACTTCCCCCGCACCTCCCCTCCACCCTCCGAACCTCCCCCCTCAACCCCCTCTTCCCCCCGCACCTACCGCCCTCACCCCCCTCCTCCCCCTCCCCAGGCTCCCAGCCGCCCTCCCCCGCCCCTCTGCTCCCCTCCCTCTCTCCCTATCTGCTTCCGGCGTCCCCCTCCTCCTCGGCCTTCCCGCCGTCAGTTGCCTCCAGGCTCTCCAGGATGTCTTCAGCCAGCACTGGCTGCTTGGCTCCAGCGTCCAGCCCTGCTGGGCCCTCGTCTGCAGGTGCGGCCACTGTGGGGGAGAGGTACGTACATTGCCACCATGGTCACACATCTGGCACATAATTCAAACATGTCCTGTGGCCCCGCAGGCCGTTGGCCCAGAGGCACGTGCCACATCACTTACTGTCTCGTTGGGCCTGCTGTTCCCGCTGCACCCGTGCCACAAAGCGGGGGTACCTGGCTCACAGCTCAGGGGCCTTCTTGCAGAGGTCCTCGACCTGTGGGTAAAGCAACGTGTGGGAACATTAGGGGACAGACATCCATGGCCAGCCTTTGCTGCACCACACACATACCTGAGTGCAGCAGGTAGCGGCCCCTACTGTGTGCTTTGTGTCAACTGCTAGCTTTTGCCCCTGCCACACACATGTGTGTGTTGTAGCTGCGCATGTCCGGGTTGGCCCCTACGTGCCCTGCATGCAAACCTCCTGGCACCCATTGCCGCCCCGGCAGCCTATCCGTGCTTGGGCCTACAACACCGCACCATATGTGCCATTGCTGTGCTGTGGGTCATGGGCGCCATGCAAGGGGGGCTGCACGGTGTGCCAGGGGGGTGGGGCATGTGCCACATCCCGCACATATGCACCACTGTGTCTGCATGTCTGCTATACCCATCGATCTGGCTGCGACCCTTGTCCGACATATGCCCAGACTGCATAGCCATGTGCCACTGTATGCACTGGTGGGGGCAATGATCATGTGTCTCACCAGTGGTCCTTTCACACAGCAACAGCCACACCCAGATGTGGCCTGGGGATTTGCCGCCATATACCCTCCAGGGTCAAGTCACAACATGGCGATATGTGTGGCCTGCACACATCAACCAGTGCACCTACCATAGCACCAGGATGGATAATAGACCTCTGTAATGAGGCCTGGAGCATCCTAGGGATTTGGCAGACTTGTGAAACTTAAACAAGAGCAGGCACCATAACACCAGGATGGATAATAGACCTCTTTAATGAGACCTGGAGCATCCTGGGGATTTGGCACACCTGTGAAACTGAAACAATGGCAGGTACCATAACACTAGGGTGAATAGTAGGCCTCTGTAATGAGGCCTGGAGCATCCTGAGGATTTGGCAGACCTGAGAAACTTAAACAAGAGCAGGTACCATAACACCAGGATGGATAATAGGCCTCTGTAATGAGGCCTAAGAACATAAGAACATAAGATATGCCATACTGGGTCAGACCAAGATCCATCAAGCCCAGTATCCTGTTTCCAACAGTGGCCAATCTAGGTCATACGTACCTAGCAGTTTCCCCAAAAGACACAGGTTCCGCAATGCTTGTACTGGGTCAAGCATTGATATCCTGGGTCCCTTAAGCCTGGAGCATCCTGGGGATTTGACAGACCTGTGAAACTTAAACAAGAGCAGGTACCACAACACCAGGGTGATTAGTAGGCCTCTGTAATGAGTCCTGGAGCATCCTGGGGATTTGACAGACCTGTGAAACTTAAACAAGAGCAGGTACCATAACACCAGAATGGATAAAAGACCTCTGTAATGAGGCCTGGAGCATCCTGGGGATTTAGCAGACCTGTGAAATGTAAACAAGAGCAGGTACCATACCACCAGGGTGACTAGTAGACCTCTGTAGTGAGGCCTGGAGCATCCTGGGGATTTGGCAGACCTGTGAAACTTAAAAAAGAGCAGGTACCATACCATCAGGGTGAATAGTAGGCCTCTGTAGTGAGGCCTGGAGCATTCTGGGGATTTGGCAGACCTGTGAAACTTGCAGGTACCATGACACCAGGATGAATAGTAGGCCTCTGTAATGAGGCCTGGAGCATCCTGGGGATTTGGCAGACCTGTGAAACGTAAACAAGAGCAGGTACCATACCACCAGGGTGAATAGTAGGCCTCTGTAGTGAGGCCTGGATATCCTGGGGATTTGGCAGACCAGTGAAACTTGAACAGGAGCAGTTACCATAACACCAGGATGAATAGTAGGCCTCTGTAATGAGGCCTGGAGCATCCTGGGGATTTGTCAGACCTGTGAAACTTAAACAAGAGCAGGTTCCATAACACTAGGAGGGATAATAGACCTCTGTAATGAGGCCTGGAGCATCCTGGGGATTTGGCAGACCTGTGAAACCTAAACAAGGGCAGGTGCCATACCACCAGGTGAATAGTGGGCCTCTGTAATGAGGCCTGGGGCAACCTGGGGATTTGGCAGTCCTGTGAAACCTGTACAGGAGCTGGTACCATAACACCAGGATGGATAATAGACCTCTGTAGTGAGGCCTGGAGCATCCTGGGAATTTGGCACATCTGTGAAACTTTAACAGGAGCAGGTACCTTAGCAAAAGGATGGATATTAGACCTCTGTAATGTGGCCTGGGGTATCCTGGGGATAGGGCACATCTGTGAAACTGCATCAGGAGCAGGTACCATGACACTGGGATGGATAATAAACCTATGTAATGGGTTCTGCGGCCCCCTGGGGACGGGACAGATCTGCAAACATTGATAGGGGGGCCTACATTGATCCCATATGGACACACAGCCACCTGCTTTTCCCTTGCTGTGCATGTCTGATGTGTGTTGGTTACCAGCTATTTTATTAAAGTCCTAGGTTTGGGTGCCTGTCCCCATGCACTTACCTCATGTGGGTAGTCAGAACCTCTATTATATCGCCTGGTGAGGCACACCCAGGTCCTCCTCACTCTGGTGAGGTCCTGCCTATGGGAGGAGCCTGGAAACAGGTGCTCCTGGAGGAGGCATATCAACTCTGCAAGCAGATACAGGTCTGCATGGGTAAATGCAGGCTTTCTGGACCTGGCAGCCATCTTGTCTGCTGTATGCGATCAGACCTCGTATGACTCAGTAAAAATGTGCCTGCGCAGTGCGCGTGTAGCCACGTGTGTACCCCTATGGGTAGCAATGCGTGTAGCAACACACGTACCTTGGTTTGCAACATGTGTTGGTCTATTTGTTTATGTTACAGGTATCCTTTTTTATATCTGACTACGACTGGTTTTTCTGTTTGGGACATGCCCTATACCCATCTTCTTCCCATTGTGGTATCCCCTTCTGGGATTTGAACCCCCAATACATTGTAGTCTGACATATTGCCTAACCACTGCTCTACACTTACCACGTTATATTGCTCTGACAGACCATGTTTTTGTGGGCACTGGGGCCTGACGTTACAGCATGTCAGGCTTTCAGCCATCTGGGCCTCAGACGCGTGTTACGCATACGTTGATTACGGTACCTTGGAGCACGCCTTATGCAACGGTACGCTAAGAAGCGCATCCTGGGACCTCTCAGCCCTAATGGCACGTTGTACGTCGCCCAATACCGCGCTTCAGAACATGGCGTGTTCGAGGGTTCCTTCTATGGTATATTGTGCTATGGCGCCTTAGTAGGTGCCTTACTGGGCACCATATTGTACGGTGCCGTATAGGGTGCTTGTCATGTGCCTTGTGAGGCGCCTTCTAGGACACCTTATCAGGATCCCTAAGCAGGGCACTGTACTGGGCACACCTGGACAGGTCATCTTCATGGGCTCCCTGGGATATTTTGCCATTGTGTACAGGGGCATAACAATGTTACGGTGCCCAAGGTTACTTTGCCCTGTGGCCTGCAAGGTGCCTCAGGTTGACATGCATTACCTATGGCCAGAGATACTAGTGTCACCCTAACACTGGATTGGCCATGGGTGACACAGGTGATTGGGGGTGAGGGATGGAGGCTCCTGGACGTGCCATATCTTATTTTATTTATTTATTTACATTCTCTTATATACCGCGCTATTCTGCATCAGTGCGGTTTACATTGAACAAACTGAAATTACATTGAACAGGGCATTATAACTTGGAGATAACTATTTTACAGGGAACATGGGCTATGGAGGGTTAAGTGGCTTGCCCAAGACCACAAGGAGCACCTGTGGGACTAGAAACCCCAGTCCTTCCGGCCCAAGGTTGCTGTCCTCTAGTGGGATTTGAACCCCTGACCTTCCGGCCTGAAGTACCTTGCCTCAACCACTAGGCCACTCCTCCATTCCATATCTGCGGCCAGACCATGTGGCTGCCAGTACTGTTGACAAACATGTTGTGGGAAACTGTACCACAGCACAGGTGTGGGCAATGTAAAGTACTGGGAGGACAGTGGGTGGCAGATGGTGGGCATACGTGTCCACCAGGGGAGGCGGGTGTGCCAGGATGGTTATAATGATGGGTAGACAGAGGTACGGTGGTACCATGCAGCTGAGGCACAGGCGAGGCAGGCAATGTAGAGGCACAATGCAGGACAGGGTCACAGCGCATGACCTGTGGTGGCAGCCTGCACAGGAAGTCAGGACTCTACACAGCTGACAGACGCAGATAACTGGACCAGAGGAATGCTACCACTGTGGCGAGTCTATTATGGGCTGGCAGCACATATCTGCAAAAATATGAGTGTTAGAGGCATGCAAGATATCTGAGTTTGACACGCATGGGAGGGGGGAACAATTGGGGATCGAGCCCATGGACACAGTTTGGAAAGTCATTGTATGAACCAGTGGACTATACCTCTATGGCCTGCTGTACAGCAATGCCTGGGTACAAAGGGACTGCAGGTCACCGCATAGACCGTCTGCTCTGTGCGCCAGGTTATGGTAACCACACTAGCACCCATGATGCATTGCAGATGCGGAACAGTGGTCTACAGCAGATCTCCAAATGGGGTCTGCACCTCTCTGTTACCGCAGCCTGGTAAGATGGACTGCTGTGCGTGATACTGGCACAGAGTAGCTACAGACCCTGCCATTGTGCAGGTTCTGTATTTATCCTGAGGGTAAGGATGGCTGCCCAGCACTAGGTCCACAGTACATGTGGTGCTACATATAGGTCCTGCTGCACATCCCCATCACTGGCAGTGTTTGGCGGGTGTTCCTGGCAGTGCGACCAAGGGTACCTCTGTGCCTTTCTGTGTTCCGCAGTCACAGGTATTCCCCTGATTGGTGTGTACCCAGTGTTAAGGTCTGGCTGTCATGGCTACCTGTTAGCAGGGCGGAGGGATGTCCAGTGTCTTATGAGGGTTATGTACCATGGCCCCCTACTGTTCAGAGTAGTATACACTATGTGCCCCCCAAGGGCCCCATAACACCCATATTGTAGGTGGGGGTGTGGAGGGACAGGTGCCTGAGCCCACAGGACTGGCTGCGGGACCAGAAACCCCGTTCCTGATAGCAAATGACATCTCTCTAGGGCTAGTGCACATGAGACATAAGAACATAAGAACATAAGATATGCCATACTGGGTCAGATCAAGGTCCATCAAGCCCAGTATTCTGTTTCCAACAGTGGCCAATCTAGGTCATACGTACCTAGCAGTTTCCCTAAAGGACACAGGTTCCACAATGCTTGTATTGCTTCAAGCATTGATATCCTGGGTCCCTTCTTAATAATGGTTTATGGACCTTTCCTCCAGAAACTTGTCCAAACCTTTTTTAAACCCAGCTACACTAACAGCCTTTAATACATCCTCCGGTAACAAATTCCAGAGTTTGATTACATGTGTTTGATTACACATACCTGTGGGGGTAGCGTGTGAATCCTCACTTGCCACAGTCTGCCATGCATTATGAGACAACACTGTCGGACTGCACCTGCAACAGCATACATGGTGTCTGACTGACACACACAGTATCACTGGAGACAGATAATATAGAACACTATGGGGAAACCTGGACATGCCATGGTCACTGCTGAGTCAGGGTGAGACTGACCTCCTAGCACAACATGCTGTGGCCACCCTATCCATGCAGGAGGTGTTTGGACACTACAGTGTACCAGCCATTGCAGTACTCCCTGTGCAGATGCAGCCTGCCCAATTTGCCCTATCTGGCCCATACCCACACTACCTTGCTCCTCATTATGCACATTTACAGGCTAATGCTGGTAACAATTGGACAATGTGGGCCGAGAGCAGGGTGGGCAGCCACAAAACAATGGATAGACATACACACACACTCCTACTGCAGCACTGTGCAATGATAGGGGTGTTTGGCAACCCTGCCTGCCACACTGCTAACATTTCTGAACTGAGCAGGAGGCAGTAGTGGTGCTGTGATGTTACCTGCAACTCTGTGCTGGGGCCAGAAGCCTGCCTGTACAGCATCATTTGGATAGTGGAGCCTGTGTGAGTGGGTGTTTGTACCCCTGTTGGCCGCTGCTGTGGGGATTGCACGGTTTGATCGCAGGTAACATCACAGCACCACTACTACCTCCTGCACAGTTCAGAAAAGTCAGCAGTGTGGCAGGCAGGGTTGCCAAACACCCCTATCTACTTAGTAGGATACAATTTTGGGATGTGTTCTGCAGGTTTTAGCAGCTGAGACCTGAACCTGTGACCCTCTGCTCCTGGACACACTGGCTGTGTGTACTGCACCCTGGTGTTGCCACAGAGGCACAGCAGTCCCTGGAGCTACCTTTACTTCTCCTTGGCCAGACATTTCCTATTTTATCTACATAGTGGGGCAAAAGTTTGGGATGTGTTCTGCAGTGTCTGGAGCTGGGACCTGAACCTGTGACCCTCTGCTCTGAGTCACACTGGCTGTGTGTACTGCACCACAGTGAGCCCACAGAGGCACAGCAGTCCCTGGGCCATATCTTTACGTCTCCTCAGTTAGACTTCTTCTGTTGCACTGCACACCACGTACTGGTACAGGGTATGGCCTGGGTCCACTGCAGACAGGTGCCACTGCCCCCTCCAGCACGGACACACACCCCTATGCTATGCTGACATAACCATATGCTGTTGGTGCTTGTTGTGCGCCATCCCAGGCCATCCACTGTTCAGGTAGGCAGGTGCCTACGGTGCGGTGTCTGGGGTGGGAAGGCATACATGCACATTACTACTACTACTGCTACTGAGCATTTATAAAGCACTACCAGACGCACACAGCTCTGTACAGAAAAACACAAAAATAGACAGTCCCTGCCCAATAAAGCTTACAATCTAAAAAGACAAAACAAAGAAGGTGAAGGACGAGGAAAGAACAAAAGGCAAAGGAAGGACATTCCCCCTCCCCCATCACCGCCTAACAACATTCTGTCCCTTCAACATGGTGGTGGGATGATGAGGGGATATCCTGTCTCTGCCCTGGGAACTATTGGCTAGTGTGCTCAATGTATTTGTATATTGTGTTTGGCCTTTGTCAGATGCTGTCTTTCTGACTTCCAGTTTCTATGTTCCTATGTGCCACCTGGGCGACACCCGGGTCCACCCTATGCCCCGGCTGCCCCCACTACATGTGCTGCCTGCAGCCCCATTTACACCATTGCCATAGTGGCCTTTCATACTTGGGCACTATGGTGTTGCTGCAAATGGAGCACTACTATCACGTTTCTTGTGCTCCCTGCCTATGCTGTACATTGCTGTCACCGAAATGGTTTCTCTCTCATGCAAATGTGCATCTAACGGCAGGTTTTCATTCGCGGTAGGATTCAGCCCTTCAGTTCAGCACGTTAGTGAGCAGGGAGCCTTTCCCCACCCACTCCCGGCCCATTGACCCCTGCTCTCCGCCCTCTCTCCTCCCTCTGCTGTGTGTACCCCACCACGGAACGCTTCCACACGGTTTGTAACGTTACTGTGCGGTTACCGCAGTTTAGTAAACATACCCCCTAACATCCTATCATCAACACTTCCCGGTCCAAGTTACAAATACCCTCCAGATTCCAAAGAATAGATCCATATCTTGCTTTCCTCAAGTCTATGTTAGGCTAATAACTGTTTCGGGATTGTTACATGCTGTTGAAAGCATCACATTACTAGGGTTTCCTAAGGAAATAAGAAGCAGTGTAAATAAAAAAAGCAAAACTGTTTTTGGATACCGTCCTCTGGTCTTCCTCACCTTGCAAAGTGCTGAGCTCTCCTTTGGTAAATGTCACTGTAGGAGTCTCTGCAAAGAGTCTGTGCATGTGGCCTTCTGTCCTCCTCGCGCCACCCTGAGTGCATCAAATGATAAACATATTGATTACAGTTAGGCCAAAGCAGACCCTTTGCCTTGACCCATTCAAGGCCAGCAAAAGATCGGTATTGTTACTTAAAATTATGGCAGATTTCTGCAAGCAGACATGGAGTTATAATATGTGTTTTAATATCTGAAAAAAATGTATTTTCCACCTGCTCGACATCTAGCCTTGGTCCCCAGTTGTAAATCGGAGCTCATATCCAAATTGACTAATACCTGGTAAATTAGAGAATTAGAATTTTTCTTATTACCCTGAAATGAAATGCACATGGAGTTGATATTTGCTAGCCTCTCATCTTCCACTTATTATTTTTTGATTGACACCTGTGAATGAGTTGGATGCAGGCTGTTGAGCAAGGAGCGAGAGTTTGGGAGGAGTGTTAATTAGAGATGTCAGTGGACTGCGTGCACATAGAGGCGGAGTGCAGAAAAAAAGGCACTAGCACTACTTAAAAATGAGATTATAGGTGTCACTGAAAAGTATAAGTGGTCGCAGCTGTGAGCATTTATTTATTATTCTGCTAAGAAGGATGAAGAACGTATTTAACAGTGCCATAGGTCAAGGTAGTCAGCTCGGATCCTCAACAGTCTGATCTTACGATCAGAATTATTTACATACATTTCATCTAATAATAGCACATTTAATTTGCAGACTTTTTATACTGAAAACAAGCTTTGTTTGTAGCTCTCGAACATCAGAGTTGCTGATGGCAAAGATGAACAATCTTGATTCTCTAGGATTGCCAGTAGATTTAGGGGCCTTTCTACTATAGTATTCTAACCGGTACTGCACTGGCATGACAACATGCGCTAAATCACATGATGACTGCATACCATGGGGTAGAGGGAGGAGTGGCCTGGTGGTTAGGACAAGGTACTTCAGGCCAGAGGGCCGGGAGTTCAAGTCCCACCTGGGGACAGCAATCTCAGGCTGGAGGGACTGGGATTTCTAGTCCTATAGGCACTCCTTGTGGTCTTGGGCAAGCCACTTAACCCTCCATTGCCCATGTTCCCTGCACGTATTAGCTTATGTGTGTCATATCCCCTCGTGTTAAATGTATCTCCCAATTGACCACTTTGACCCAGTGAAAAGCGGGATATAAATACAGCTAAATAAAATAAATAAAAATAAATAAACATGTGACAAAGTGCAGAGAGAGTGGATTATGGGCAGGGAATAGGTGTGGTCTGAACTGCATGCTAAGTGCCGCTGGTGCAGATAGTGAGAATGCATTTACTGATGCCTAGATAGGAGGCAGCACACTTACTGTGCGCTAAAGTATTTTTCTGTCCGGTCACTATATGGGAACATACGGGGAACTCCCCCAAAACTTAGCATCCAGGTTTTGCACTTACTACATATTTGTTTTGGCATCTAAAGTATGCGAAGTGCAAATCCTGTAGCAAAAAGGCCCCTTAGTTTTCCAGGTAACCCAACTATGCAAATTAGTCTGGTTCACAAGCCAAATGTATGCAAATATGCTTGAAGAATATTCATTGGGGATATACTGAAAGCTGGATAAATTTGGAGCTATGGTGCTTTGTGGCCTCCGTGTCCTGGGTTTATTCCCAGTGCCTCTGGGAACTAGCAGAGAAGGACTGTGCATGCACAACATTGTATTTTTGTTTCCAATTTTTACTCTTTGCAACCCAACAGAAGTTGAAAACAATTATGCAAAATATCTGGTCAAATTACTTTACAAAAAATTAACAGAATGGGATAAAACTTCGAATTTAGGAAAAACTGGTAAAAGACACATTGAGACCAATTCTGTTCTGGCCATCCAACTCCTGTGCGGCCCCTCTGAATCATAGCGTATAGTGGTAGCACCTAATTCTAATCCCATGGGGGGCTAGACGTGCCCGCAGGATCAGAATTGAGGCTACCGGCCTGGACATGCAGGCTGGACCCCGATTCTGTTAAGCCGCAGACCCAGCAGATCCCTGGCTAACTCAGCCAGGCTCCATAATCCCCGGCCACAGACCCAAATTGCTCTTTCTCCGCAACCAGACTCCCGATCCGGCCTCCCATGGTCAGGGTGGGGCTGTGGGGATCCTCCTGCACCCCCTCACCTCATCACTGTCCCCTCGGCTCCGGTGTCCCCCAATGTCCAGGGGGACTTATTCTACCTCTGAGGTGGAATAATTCCCCTGTCTTTGTGGCTGACCCCTAAAGTACAGGGCCGACCTCAGAATCGGCACTGTATGTTCGAGGTCATGATCTGCCCATGCCCTACCCTCACTCTGCCTCCAGAATGTCCCCTCCCACCCCCGTCTAAGGCTCCCCATACAACAGAGCTGTTCATATGGGTGGCCTTTGCACAGGGAGCGGCAGGGGGATGAATAGCGGGGATGTACATCCAGGCAGGACGCACATCCCGCTATTTGTGGCACAGAATGACCCCCATTGCATTCAAAAATGGACCAAATCAGTCCAGGAGTTCCAGAGAAATAAAGCCTCCCTCAAAAACAACCCCAAATGGCTTCTGGTGACGTCACCGGACTGCATGGCAGCGAAGTAGAAGAGCTCCGCCACCAAGGCCTGCCAAAGCGGGGATAGAACACCCCTAGAAGAGGCAGGGCAGAGGAGTAATGCGGGGGCATTAAGTGGAATAATCCCCAAAATAATGCGGAAGGCAGAGCGGGCCGCGGTAACCCTCTGAAGTGTCTGCACTGGCGGAGAGTGGAATCCGAGTGGGGAACCACGTGGCAGATCGGAGTGGCGGACGAGCAGGCCATGGAGAAAGCGTGCACGGCAGGAGGGCCGGTGAGTGTAAGTGGCGCAGCACAAGTGAGCCAGCAGAGAGAGGGACCCCAGAGCGGTACGCATCGCGGGTCAGCGGAAAGGAAGAGCGGACCGGGACATCGATGCAGAGACTCTGCAAGTGAAGGCGGAGAGAGAAGCCTGTTCGGGGGAACGAGTGGACGTGAGGAGAGGAAGACCACGGCAGGAGGGCCAGAGAGTGAAGGAAGAGCAGCAAAGATCAATCAGCAGTGGCAAAGAAGAGAAAGTTGAATGCAGGCCAGCAACGGAGGGGAAGAAAGGAAGACCGTAAAGGGAGACTGCCACATAATGCAAAAGTAAGAAGCAAAATAACGTAACAAGCAATCAGGGTAATGTGCTGTGCCATGTCCTTCTCTTCCTCTTGTCTGTTTGACTGTCTCTGTCCTCTACTCTGTCCTATCTTATAAATGGCGTTCCTTTCTTGTTTCCCTAAATGATGTAATATTGTAAACCGCTCTATGCCTTCGGGTCTGAGCGGTATATCAAATTCCAATAAACATAAACATAAACATAAACATATGTTACTAGAATTAAAAGATATTAAATAAATAAATAAAAATAAACTCTGAAGATATAAAAAGGCAAGAGAACACACTGACAGAGTGAACAGCAAGACAGACACGAAAAGAGACACAGAAATCACTTGGCAGACACAGACTACTGAAGGAGCACTTTGAGTAACTGGTGCAGGTGGAGAGAGTGTGGATGGAGAAAGCAAGAGGAGGGATGTCAGCCAAGAAAAAACTGGTGGAATTTAGATCTTCTTATGCGATATCAAAAGGAAGAAAAGATGGGGAGAAGGAAAACAAAATGGTGGATGAACATGCGGATGAGCAAGAGGACGAGATGGAGGGATCATGGAATCCGGGAGTAGCAGATATGATTAAGATGTGGCTGGAGGAGCTGAAAGAGGAACTCAAAGTGGAAATCTGTGGAGTTAAAAATGAGTTAAAAGAGAATTTACAATCTTTAAGACAAGACATTGTGGATCTGGGATCCAGGGTGGAAGAAACAGAACAGCAGGTGGAACAACTAGGGGAAGTAATGGAGGATTTACAAAAAGGTTGGGAGGAGTTAAAGCAAGCCCATGAAGAATTGAAAGAAAAAACAGAGGACCTGGAAGACCGTTCACGGAGATGTAATATAAGAGTGAGAGGCATCCCAGAGGACGTTAAATATGAAAACTGTGAAGAAGTTATTACTAAAGTCTTTGGACATTTGTTACAAGCTGCAGCTCTAGAGGAGGGAATAGAGGATGAACATCTGCAAATAGAGCGAGTGCATAGGGGGCTGGGGCCCATAAGAGACAATCAGCCAAGAGACATTGTGGTCTGCATGAACTCTTTCAAAATTAAAGAGCACATCTTGAGGGCTTCCAGGAAACTGGGGCATTTTAAGTGGGAGGAACATGCGGTGGAATTGTTTCAGGATTTGTTCCTTGGAACGCTATAGTGCCGGAGAGAGCTGAAAGAGGTAACGGCCTTCCTGAGGAGGGAGGGGAAGCGCTACAGGTGGCTATACCCAGGGCCGGCCCGTCCATTGAGCAAGAATGTTTTTTGCACAGGGCCCCGCGTTTCAGGGGGCCCCGCGCAAAGAACATTCTGCTTTTTTTAAAATTACATTAAAAAAAAAAACCTGGCTCTGGCTGCTGCCGCTGCAAGTGTCCTCTGCAAGGGCTTTCAGATTCGCGAAGGGAGAGTGTCTCTGTTAAGCCCCTCAGGGGCTAATGGGAAATTTCCCATCTGCCCCTTTAGACGCGAGGGAGACACTCTCCCTTCGTGAATCTGAAAGCCCTTGCAGAGGGGCTCAGCGAGCAGAGGAGGCCCCGCGGGACACTTCATTCTGCCGCTGCTGCGACGGCGGCAGAAGCCAGAGCCAGCTTTTTTTTTTTTTAAATTTTACCATAAGCCGATGGGGGGGGTTAGGACTGGTAATGGTCTGTGGGCTGATGGGGGCTGTCTGGAAATGGGGCGATGGGGGGTTAGGACTGGTAATGGGCTATGGGGGTTAGGACTGATAATGCGCTATGTGGGGGCTAGGACAGGACCTGGGCTGATGGGGAGGGGTTAGGACTGGTAATGGGCTGTGGGCTGTTGGAGGGGGTTAGGACTTCTAATGGGCTATAGGGGGGTGTTGACTGGTAATGGGCTGTGGGCTGATGGGGGCTGTCTGGAAATGGGGTGATGGGGGTTAGGACTGGTAATGGGCTATGGGGGGGGGTTAGGACTGGTAATGGGCTATGCGGGGTTAGGACTGATAATGGGCTATGGGGGGGGGCTTGGACAGGAAATGGGCTGATGGGGAGGGGTTAGGACTGGTCATGGGCTGTGGGAGGTTGGGGGGGTTAGGACTGGTAATGGGCTATAGGGGGGTTTAAGACTGGTAATGGGCTGTGGGCTGATGGGGGCTGTCTGGAAATGGGGTGATGAGGGGTTAGGACTGGTAATGGGCTATGGGGGGGCTAGGACAGGAATGGGCTGATGGGAGGGGTTAGGACTGGTAATGCTGTGGGCTGTTGGGGGGTTAGGACTGGTAATGGGCTATGGGGGGGTGTTAAGACTGTAATGGGCTGTGGGTTGATGGGGCTGTCTGGAAATGGGTGATGGGGTTAGGACTGGTAATGGGCTATGGGGGGTTAGGGACTGATAATGGGCTATGGGGGGGGTTAGGACAGGAATGGGCTGATGGGGAGGGGTTAGGACTGGTAATGGGCTGTGGGCTGTTGGGGGGGGGGTTAGGACTGGTAATGGGCTATAGGGGTTCTAAAGACTGGTAATGGGCTGTGGGCTGATGGGGGCTGTCTGGAAATGGGGTGATGAGGGGTTAGGACTGATAATGGGCTATGTGGGGGCTAGGACAGGAAATGGGCTGATGGGGAGGGGTTAGGACTGGTAATGGGCTGTGGGCTGTTGGGGGGGTTAGGACTGGTAATAGGCTATGGGGGGGGGTTAAGACTGGTAATGGGCTGTGGACTGATGGGGGCTGTCTGGAAATGGGGTGATGGGGGTTAGGACTGGTAGTGGGCTATGGGGGGTTAGGACTGATAATGGGCTAGGGGGGGGTTAGGACTTGAGGAGGGCTGATGTGGTTAGGACTGGTAATGGGCTGTGGGCTGATGGGGGGGGGGTTAGGACTGGCAATGAGCTATGGGGGGCTGACTGGAAATGGGCTGATGGGGTTAAGACTGGAAGTGGGCTGATGGGGGGTTAGGACTGGTAATGGGTTATAGGGGGGGCTTAAACTGAAAATGGGGTGATGGGGGTTAGGACTAGAAGTGGGCTGATGGGGGGCTAGGACTGGTAATGGGCTATGGGGGGGCTAGGACTGGTAATGGGCTATGGGGGGGGGGGTTAGGACTGGTAATGGGCTATGGGGGGGTAAGGACTGATAATGGGCTATGGGGGGGCTAGGACTTGAGGAGGGCTGATGTGGTTAGGACTGGTAATGGGCTGTGGGCTGATGGGGGGGTTTAGGACTGGCAATGAGCTATGGGGGGCTGACTGGAAATGGGCTGATGGGGTTAAGACTGGAAGTGGGCTGATGGGGGGTTAGGACTGGTAATGGGTTATAGGGGGGCTTAAACTGAAAATGGGGTGATGGGGGTTAGGACTGGAAGTGGGTTGATGGGGGGCTAGGACTGGTAATGGGTTGGGGGGTTGCTATGACTGGAAATGGGCTGAGTGGAAGGGGAGCTTGAACTGCAAATAGCTGATGGGGAGGGAGCTTGGAATGGAAATGGGCTGTGAGGGAAGGGAGCTAGGACTGAAAATGGGCTGATGGAGCAGCTAGGATAGGACTGGAAATGGGCTGTTGGGGGAGCTAAGATTGGAAATGGGCTGTGGTGGGGGCTTGAATTGAAATGGACTCATGGAGGGGCTAGAACTGGAAGTAGGCTCATGGGGGGCTTGGACTGGAATTGGGCTGAGTGGAGGGGAGCTAGGATTTGACATGGGCTGATGGTAGGGCTAGGAAATGACTAGAAATGGGCTGATGGGGGCTAGGATTGGAAATGAGCTGATGAAGGGACTCAGACTGAAAATGGATGGGGGAGCTAGGACTGGAAATGGGTTGATGGGGGGCTAGGACTGGAAATGGGCTGATGCAGGGACTAGAAGGGAATGGATGCTGGGTGAGACTGGAACTAGAAGGGAGCTGATGTTGGGGGAGGATTAGAATGGGATGGGGCTGGGAGAGTAAAATGGAGAGGGGAAAAATATTTTGTGTGGGAGGGATGAAAAATCTACAATTGGCTGGGTATTGGGAGAGTAAGTGGGGATTGAGGATGGAGGGGTAAAAATTGTGTGGGTGAAATAGGAATGAGGAAAGAGCAAATGGAGAAAGATTAGTATGTCAAAGCAGATGTAGAGAGAGAGA
Organism: Ichthyophis bannanicus; assembly: GCA_033557465.1. Lineage (NCBI taxonomy): Eukaryota > Metazoa > Chordata > Amphibia > Gymnophiona > Ichthyophiidae > Ichthyophis > Ichthyophis bannanicus. The sequence continues at coordinate 249,296,530 of CM066041.1, read as the reverse complement.
ATGGAAAAAAAAAACTAGAAGAGAGAAGAAAGAACAAATGGACAGTAGATGATGGACAGTTAGCAGAAAACATGAAGAAACCAGAAGAAAGTGGCTGGAGCAATTGCTACTGAAAAAAATGCACAAAAGGTAGAAAGATATCTCTTTATTTTGAATTTATTAACTGGAATATGAAAGCTCTGGGAAATGTGCATCATTAATGTCTGCGCTTTGTTTGGTACAAGAGGAAATTAATTTATAGTTTTATTTCTACAGTGTTGTTGTACATTCCAAGTTTGGCTTTTGGGCTTCCCAGTTTAATTATTGCCTTCCTGTTTCTAAATTGTGATTCCTTGTTTGGTGATGGTCTATGTTCTGCATGTGTAACTGAGCTGAGGTATTCTATTTATGTAATTCCTATTGACATTGCCACTTGTTCTCTTTCCCCCAGTATTCTCTGAAATGTATTGGTTTAATATTTGCAGTGTTGCCTTTTGATAGGTAGGGTATGGTGCTTTGTGAGTCCTGGTAATGCTGTCAGGATACGGCGGGTTTGCTATGGGTTCTAAATGGGCAGCATTTGTAGTAGTTCCTAATGTGCCTGGCGGTTGGCACTGGATTATAGTAATGTAGAAATCTTTTAGTCTTTCTTTATCCATACACTCATTAAGAGACATGTTTACTAAAAGTTAGTGTATGGTAACATTATGCAAATATTTATGCAAATAAGGCCACTTATGCAAATGAGGCCCCGCACCGAGTCTCTGCACATGGCCCCGCACCCCCCTTGGGCCGCCCCTGGCTATACCCTTTCGGTCTACTAATAACAGTGAAAGGTGTGTCCAGGAAGATGAAGACCAGCGAGGAAGCATGGCCTGCATTCAGAGTCTTGGGACTAACTAATCTTCCAGAAGGGGCAGCGGGACCAGCAAAAACCAAAGCAAGCACAACATCTGCATCCAGGGTGGAAAGTTCGAGATGGCACAGAGTACCGGCCATTGGTCGGAGGTTAACGCGTCTTACCAAAGGAAGCCATGGAGGGACAGCAGCGGCGAAGGAAGCTGGCTGAGGAAGATGGAACCAGGAAGCCGAGCTTCAAAAGACCTAACAAAAGACATGGGGTGATAGATATTGCCCAGTGATCTGTAATGCGAAGTGATTTAAAGGGATAGTGTGTACGGGGTAGGGAGGGTGGGGGAGGGGGAAATGGTATTGATTGTATTGATGGGCTAATGAGATTATAAGCTAATTAAAGGAGGGCGGTAGAAGGGGATAAGGGGGGACTATACAGGGAGGTTGGGGCAAGATAGAGGGTAGTAAGAGCTAAGGGGAAGGGGGCAGGGGAAGTGGGAGGAGGAGAAACAGAAGGGAAAATGCAGGTGGGGGTCTGATTGTCAGTCACAATTTATGGAAGATGAGTCTCCATGGAAGAGATGGGGGAAGGGGAAGGGAAGTAGGGTGGGAGGGGGAAAGGAAGGGGAGGAAGGGGAGGGTGGGGGTGGAGGAAGTTGTTAAGAGCATGGGGGAATTAATTCAAAAGGTGAGTTAAAAATAGTAACATTGAATGTAAAAGGGCTCAATTCGCCATTTAAACACCAGAAATTATATAAAGAATTAACACACCAAAAGGCGTTGATAGGGCTAACACAGGAAACACACTTAACCAGGGCAACAGAACATCTGGTTAGACTTAAGGGCTATGGAGTGTGTGTCCATGCTACAAACACAGTGGAACAAAAGGAAGGAGGAGTTGCAATATTAATTGACTGAAAATTAAAGATCGAGTTACAGAAGGTAATCAGAGATAAAGAGGAAGATATATACTACTGCGTTTAAAAATTGGGAATGAATGGTACTGTATAATGAATATATACACGCCAACAAGAGCGCAAAGAGAATTTTGGATACAGCTAAATGAAGAGGTGGGGAAATTAGGAGAGGGTAAATTCATATGTGTGTGGGGGGGGGGGGGATTATAATTTACCTGGAATCCGGCTAGAGATGCTACGGGAAAAAGAGAGGGCAAACGAGCGGATAGAAGTAAGTACCACCATTTTGTAACACAACATTGCTTGATAGATGCATGGAGATTCCAACACCCTCAGAAAAAACAATTTCATATTTCTCCCCAGTACATGGTTCATACTTCAGAATAGACGCCATTTGGGTAACTAAGGAGCTGACGGCCAGGATCAAAGGGGCGGAGATGGATCCAATAACATGGTCGGACCACGCCTTAGTGGAAGTTAGGATCTCAATAGAGGGGGAGGAGAGAGGCACCCAGTTCTGGAGGTTGAATGAATCTCCTTTAGAGGACGGGAGAGTCAGAGAAGAGATAGAGAGGGAAACAAGGGAATACTTCAGATGGAACGATAATGGCGAGGTGGCATAGGGCGGAGTATGGGATGGTTATAAGGCAGTAGTGAGGGGAGTTCTAATTAAATGGGGGGCACGCAAAAGGAAGGAGAGGGAGGGGCGAGATAGGGAATTGAGAGAAAAATGAATGAAATTGGAAGAATTAGATGCGCAGGACAGAAAGGGAACATACAGAGGGCAAGTATTGGCAGCTAGAGCCCAGATCAATGCTATGCAGGCAGAAACTAGAAGGTATTGTATGCAGTTACTGAGACAAGAAATTTTCGAGGGGGGAAATAAAGCTGGGAGATACATGGCGCAGTAATTGAAACAACGGAAATTATGGTCACAAATATTGAAAGTTCGAGATTCGGGGGAGAGCACTTGTGCTTTGGCCCACTAGTTACTTTGCTGCCTGTGGAGCCAGGGGTCATGGGTTTGATCCCACAGTGGGGTTGTTTGTTAGGGCTGTCTGAGGCATTGTCCCCAGCACCCACCCACCCCTGGGGTAATTGTAGTTTTATAGGTACTTGCACATCTTAGAGGAAAGGGGCTGCTCTCAGGTGCAGCTCTTAATCCAAATCAGTCATACACAGAGGACCTGAGATTAATTAAGCTTCAGGTACACAGGGTGTATTAGGGGTATTAGATACACTTTTATTAGTATAAGCATCTACACCAATCCTTATTATAAACCGAATTTAAAAGACCTAAACACAAGCTTTAAACTAAGATGCAGACAGAGGTCCAGCAACGAGATGGGGGTTCTCCGGTCTTTTGCATTGAGTGTCACATGTATGATTTTCTCCCAGTTCGTGAGAGGTACCTACATATGCACTAAGTGCAGGGAGCTCTTTGCTCTCAGGGAACGAGTCCGTTCTCTAGAGGCTAGAGTAGCAGACCTGGAAGACATAAGAAAGACAGAGAAGTACATGGACGAGACCTACAGGGATATAGTCCTGAAGTCCCACCTCCAGTCTGGCAGCATCCCTGTTGCCATGGAGGAGAGAGGTCACGTGACAGGAGAGCATCACCCTGGTGTGGCAGGAAGTGATCCTGTAACTAGGACCTGTCCTCCAGGTGATGTAAAACCCTCTCGCACCGAGGACGTTTCTCCAGGGCCATGTCCCCATGAGGGGAGGGTCAGGACAGCTGTTATAGTTGGTGATTCAATCATTAGGAATGTAGATAGCTGGGTGGCTGGTGGACGTGAGGATCGCCTGGTAACATGCCTGCCTGTTGCGAAGGTAGCAGATCTCACGCACCGCCTAGATAGGATCATAGATAGTGCTGGGGGGGAGTCTGCTGTCTTGGTACATGTTGGTACCAATGACATAGGAAAATGTGGTAGGGAAGTTCTGGAGGCTAAATTTAAGCTTTTAGGTAGGAAGTTGAAATCCAGAACTTCCAGGATAGCGTTCTCCGAAATGCTTCCTGTTCCACGTGCAGGACCCAAAAGACAGGCAGAGCTCCGGAGTCTCAATGCGTGGATGAGACAATGGTGCAAGGATGAGGGTTTTGGATTTGTTAGGAACTGGGGAACATTCTGGGGAAAGGGGGGGCTCTTCCAAAGGGATGGGCTTCACCTTAATCAGGATGGGACCAGACTGCTGGCATTAACCTTTGAAAAAGAGATAGAGAAGCTTTTAAACTAGAAAATAGGGGAAAGCCGACAGTCACCCAAGAGCGCATGGTTCGGACAAAGGTATCCTTGAAGGATACTACCAAAAGCAGTGAGGTTCCAAAAGGGAGTATAGTAGCCCAAATGCCCTTGAGTAAGGAGCAGACAGAGCATAAAAGATTCCCATTTACCCATGCCTACCAATAGCCAGATTAATATTAATAATATACAGTCTCTAAAATGCTTGTATGCCAATGCTAGAAGTCTAAACAATAAGATGGGAGAATTAGAATATATAGCACTAAATGAGAGGTTAGATATGATTGCACTCTCAGAGACATGGTGGAAGGAGGATAACCAGTGGGACACTGTGATACCTGGATACAAACTATATCGTAATGATAGAGCTGAACAAATTGGTGGAGGGGTTGCGCTCTATGTTAGAGAGGGCATTGAGTCAGAAAGGATTAAAGTTTTGCAGGGAACAAAATTTGCTGTAGAATCTCTATGGATTGAAATTCCATTTATGAAGGGGAAGGTGATGGCAGTGGGAGTATACTATCGACCGCCTGGCCAGAATGAACAAATGGATGATGAAATGCTCAAAGAAATCAAGGAAGCTAACAAAAGCCACAACAGAGTAGTAATAATGGGTGATTTCAATTACCCCGGTATCGACTGGGACAGTGTCACAGCAGGACAAGCTAACGAGATAAAGTTTCTAGATGAAATAAATGACTGCTTCTTGGAGCAGCTGATTCATGAACCAACCAGAGGGGAAGCCATACTGGACCTAGTCCTTAGTGGAACGCCAGATCTGGTGCAAGAAATAAGGGTGTTGGGACCACTTGGCAATAGTGATCATAGTATGATCATGTTTGATTTAATCAGTGGAGGACAGATAGTAAAGGAATCCACAGTACTACCTTTTAACTTTCAAAAGGGAGACTATGATAGAATGAGGAATATAGTTCGGAAAAAACTAAAAGGAGCGGTTCCAAAGGTTAAAGACTTACAGCAAGCTTGGGTGTTATTTAAAAATACTATCCTCGAAGCCCAGACCAGCTGTATTCCACGCATTAAGAAAAGTGGAAGAAAGTCCAAAAAACTGCCAGCATGGTTTAAAGGTGAGGTCAGAGAGGCTGTTGCTGCCAAAAGAGCAACCTTCAGGAAATGGAAAAAAGAACCAAATGATGAAAACTGGAAACAGCACAAGCACTGGCAAGTTAAATGCAAAGCATTGATAAGGCAGGCAAAGCGGGAATTTGAGAAGAAACTTGCTACGGAAGCAAAAACACGAAATAAAGACTTTTTCAAGTACATTCGTAGCAAAAGGCCTGTGAGAGAGTCAATTGGACCGTTAGATGATAGAGGGGTAAAAGGGGCAGTAAGAGGAGACAAGGCTATAGCAGAGAGACTGAATGAATTCTTTGCTTCGGTCTTTACTGAGGAAGATGTAGGGATGTTACCCAAGACTGAAGTGGTATTTAAAGGTGATACTGCAGAGGAATTGAAAGAAATATCGCTACACCGGAAGATATATTACAACTATTTGATAAACTGAATAGTAGCAAATCACCTGGACCGGATGGTATACATCCCAGAGTGTTGAAAGAACTGAAATATGAGATTGCAGACCTGCTATTGGTAATCTGTGAACTTTCATTAAAATCATCTGTAATACCTGAAGATTGGAGGGTCGCCAACGTAACACCAATTTTTAAAAAGGGTTCCAGGGGTGACCCGGGAAATTACAGACCGGTGAGCCTGACGTCAGTACCAGGGAAAATGGTAGAAACCATCATAAAGAACAAAATTACACAGCATGTAGATAGTCATGGCCTAATGGGAGACAGCCAACATGGCTTTAGACAAGGAAGATCTTGTCTTACTAATCTGATCTGTTTTTTTGAAGGTGTGCATAAACAGGTAGACAAAGGTGAGTCGGTTGATATAGTGTATCTGGACTTTCAGAAAGCTTTTGACAAGGTCCCCCATCAGAGACTTTTGGCAAAGCTAAAAAGTCATGGGATAGGAGGCAGTGTACTATTGTGGATCGGGAACTGGTTAAAAGATAGAAAGCAGAGGGTAGGGCTAAATGGCCAATATTCCCAATGGAAAAAGGTGAATAGTGGAGTACCCCAGGGATCTGTACTGGGTCCGCTACTTTTTGACATATTCATAAATGACCTGGAAAAGGGAATAACTAGTGAGGTTATCAAATTTGCAGATGACACAAAACTGTTTAAAGTTGTTAAAACCCAAGAGGATTGTGGAAAACTGCAGGAAGATCTGGATAAATTGGAAGACTGGGCATCCAAATGGCAGATGAAATTTAATGTGGACAAGTGCAAAGTTATGCACCTAGGAAAGAACAACCCACACTATAGTTACACGATGCAAGGCTCCACATTAGAAACCACCACCCAGGAAAAAGATTTAGGAGTCATCGTGGATAACATGTTAAAACCCTCCGCCCAGTGTGCAGCGGCGGCCAAGAAAGCAAATAGAATGCTAGGTATCATAAGGAAAGGGATGGAGAATAAAACAAAGGATATTATAATGCCTCTGTATCGCTCCATGGTACGACCGCACCTTGAATATTGTGTGCAATTCTGGTCACCGTATCTTAAAAAGGACATAGAGTTATTAGAAAAAGTACAGAGAAGAGCCACCAAATTGGTGAAGGGGATGGAAGGCTACTCCTATGAAGAGAGGCTAAAAAGGTTAGGGCTCTTTAACCTGGAAAAGAGACGGCTGAGGGGAGATATGATAGAGGTCTATAAATTAATGAATGGAGTGGAACGGATAAACGTGGATCAATTGTTTACGCTATCAGAATACAGAAGGACTAGGGGACATGTAATGAAGCTACGGGGTAAACTATTTAAGACAAATAAGAGAAAATATTTCTTCACTCAACGTGTAATCAAACTCTGGAATCTGTTACCGGAGGATGTAGTAAGGGCTGTTAGTATAGCTGGGTTTAAAAAAGGTTTGGACAAGTTCCTGGAGGAAAGGTCCATAAACCACTATTAAAAAGGGACCCAGGATATCAATGCTTGACCTAGTACAAGCACTGCAGAACCTGTGTCTTTTGGGGAAACTGCTAGGTACGTATGACCTAGATTGGCCACTGTTGGAAACAGGATACTGGGCTTGATGGACCTCGGTCTGACCCAGTATGGCATTTCTTATGTTCTTATGTTCTTATGTTCTTAGAGACTAGTACAGAAAGATGGGGACATCAGGGAGGTCTTTAGAAGATTCTATCAGTCGCTGTACAAAGAAAGAACCACTCCAGAGCCGGAGAGGACAAAGAGCTATTTGGACTCCATAAAGCTTCTGAGACTGGAAGAGGAGGAACAAAAAGAATTAAATAGAGCTATAAAGGAAGAGGAAGTTTGGAAAGCTATAAAACAATTAAAAGTAGACAAGGCGCCAGGACTGGATGGGCTTACAGTGAGGTTCTATAGAAGATTTGGAGAGATATTAATTACACCATTAGTGAGGTTATTTAATCTCCCAAGGGAGGGGGGTATGCTGGCTGATACTATGGGGTGGGCAGGAATAACAGTAATACATAAGGAAGGAAAAGACCCACAAGAATGCTCATCATACAGACCAATTTCACTACTAAACCTGGACGCTAAATTAATGGCTAAAATATTGGCTACGTGTTTAAATGGGGTAATAGGGAAATTGATCCATCAAGATCAAGCGGGATTTATCCCAGGTAGGCAGGTAGCAGATAACATTTGCAAGATATTAAACATTATTTGATCAATTGAACAAAGTAAAGAGGAGGCATTGCTGATGTCCCTGGATGCCGAAAAGGCTTTTGACCAGGTTTCTTGGCCTTTTCTTTTTCAAGTAATGGAAAGAATGGGGCTGGGGGACGAGTTCATGGGGTGGGTACGAGCGCTCTATCACAATCCGAAAGCTTGTGTTCGGGTGAATGGAGCCTATTCGGCTTTCTTTGAGCAGGGGAGAGGGACGAGACAGGGGTGCCCCCTGTCACCTCTCTTATTTGCGATCTCCGTGGAGCCGTTTGCTGAGAGGGTGCAAGAACGGTATAGTAGCAGGGAAGACAGAATGTAGGATATCATTATTTGCGGACGATATCATTATAAGCGTAGCTAGACTGAGGATCTCCATACCAATATTAATGTGGGAATTAGAAGAATATGGAAGGCTGTCGGGATTTACTATAAACTGGACAAAATCTGAGATATTGAACTTGTCATTACAAAAGGAAGAGCAGGGAATATTACAAAGGAAATACCCATTTAGGTAGGCCAAGGGGCTATTCGGTACCTAGGGATCCAAATAAGTAATGGCCTGGAATTACTATATGACTTAAATTATCCAAAACTATTCGGGCAAGTTGAAAGCTTGCTGAGTGGGTGGGGGCAGGGATACTTATCTTGGTTCGGACGCATTGCAGCTATAAAGATGATGTTGTTGCCCCGCTTTCTGTTCCTGTTTCAGGCGTTGCCGATATTGGTACCGCATAGAAAGTTAGAGCAACTGCAAAGAACCATTAATAGATTTATATGGCAAAATAGGAGGCCCAGGGAGCTATGTCAATTCTGCAGAGAGCTAAGGGAGGGGGGGGGGGGCTAGGGGTGCCAAATTTTCAAAAATATTATGTGGCAGCGCAGTTGAAAACAATATATGAAAGGCAAAGAGAAAGACAGAAACACTGGGTCCAAATGGAAGGAGATTCAGTAAGGGGAGTGGGACCGGAAAGGACGGTGTGGAGGGGGAGTAGAATATTAGAAACTAATCCCATAAACCCCATCATTCTGCATATCCTGAGTGTGTGGAAACAAAATAGGAAATTATTAGTACAAGACAAAGGATATTCGCAGGGGATGACAATAGAGGTATGCTTTGAGAGGGGACAGGGACCAGGGGAGCGAACACTGTGAAGATGGGGAAAGTTGGGACTTACACATATGTCCCAGATAGTGGCTAAAGAGGGTGTCAGAGAGTTTGAGGGTATTAAGAACTTATATGGATTATCAGGTAACGACTTTTATAGCTATATACAGTTAAGTCACTTTGTGAGACAGCCGAAGGTGTGGAAGGATCTATGGAATAATAGGGGGTGGTTTGAGGCCCTTTGTGCTGGACAATTAGTTAAAAAAGGAGCATTGTCAATGATTTATAAAGGGTTAAGGGAGGGCGGAGAGGGAAAACTAGAGTTTATGAAGAAACGGGAGGAAGATTTAGAGTGCAATGGAAGGAAGAGGTGTTGGATAAAGTAATACAGACAGTGGCAGGCATATCTATAGCTACTCAAATAAAAAAAATGCTTATAAAGTATTATATCGGTGGTATTGGACACCGACACATCAAAAAAGAGTGGGACGGGGCAATCTGATCAATGCTGGGGGTGTGTCAAGAGAGAGGTGATATGCTACATATGTGGTGGAAGTGTGGGCAGATTCACACATACTTGGATCAGGTATTGGAGATAATTTACGAAATGACAGGACACAGAATACCGAGAAAACCAGAGGTCTGCTTATTGCATAAATTGGAGGAGGATATCTCGGAGAGGGAAAGGGGGGTATTGCATCATTGTATAGTGGCAGCGAGAAGTGAGATAGCAAAATATTGGACTGGAATGGGGAAGCCTCAAAGCGAAGGCTTTGTCAGAAGAATGGAGGACCCGTGTTTGATGCATAGACTGATGGGGCTGCGACAAGGGAAAGGGGATAGGAGCTTGGAACAGTGGAAGACGGTGTGGAGATGGTTAGAAACCTGGAAAGGGGGAGAAAGGGGAGGAGGGAGTAAAGGAGGAGTCCGTGTAAAGACTATATTGCAAGTATAAAGCACTGATCTTGAGTCAAATGGTGAACGAGGTTACATATGTGGGATGCATAAGAGAGCCGTGATGGGATACAGAAGCACGCACAAATGAAGGGGGGAATAGAGTAGGGAGGGAGGGGAGGGGGGAAGAGGGAGGGGGAGGGGGAAGGGGGAAGGGGGAAGAGGGAGAGGAGGGAGGGGAGGGGGAAGAGGGAGGGGAGGGGAGGGAAGGCTGAAGATAAGGTATTATAGAATGTTATAAAAGCTACTTGGGGATAAAAGTAAGTTTGATTGTATAATAGTTGTGGAATATGTACAGTGTTGGCTTCAGAGGATGTTTGTACTATCTACTGAAACATTTAATAAAAGGTTAAATGGAAAAAAAAACCCCAACCCCAACCCCAATGTATCTCTATGGCAAAAAGAGTCCCAGCTTCTGTAGCATAGAAAATTACATATAGTGAACAACTACTGCTACTACTACTACGAATCATTTGTATAGCGCTACAAGGTGCACAAAGCACTGTACATATGCTGTAGATGTAAGACACAGTCCCTGCTGCTCAGGAGAACTGACAATCTAATCAAGACAAAACACCTGGAGGCACATTCCAAATAGGCCATCCAGCCCCCTGTGCAGCTGATCCGAATCAGGACACCCAGGCCGAGCCCCGATTCTGATCGGCCTGCATCTCCAGCCACATGCCTGGCTACCTCAGTCAGGCTTCTGAATGGAATCACAGTGCCATGACATCCTGTCGCCGTGGTACCGTGGATCCATTCAGGAGCCGTGAATGCCGGCCACTGCCGAAATCCTTCTTTCTCTGCAGCCGGACTCTTGATCTGGCCTCCCATGGCCAGTGTCCAGCTGCGGGGAACTTACTTCACCCCCCTACCTATTTGTTCGGGCCTGGCAGCATCATCCCCTGATGTCTGTGGGGACTTATTCCACCGCAGAGCATCTAAGTCCACGGCCCCGTATGAACAGGGTCGACCTCTGATCAGGCCTGTACATCCAGGGTTGTGGCCCGTCCATGTCCCGCCCTCGCTGTGCCTTCGGAACACCCCCTTCCATCCTCATCTAGGCCTCCCTGCACGAGCATGTTGTTCGTACAGGGAGGCTTTTGCCAGGGATGGTAGGGGAGAAAATAACAGGGATGGACTCCAAAAGGGACGTCCATCCCCGCTATTTGCTGTTCTGAATGACCCTCATAGAGCCCAATTGCAGAACATGCACATCCGGCCTGCAGAGATGTCCAAATCGAAAATGTGCCTGATTTAAATGGGATTCCACAGCCACGGGAATAGATGCACTTGTGGTTTGGAATCGGGGACATAGATGTTTTAGACATGGCATGAACAAAGCACTATGAAGTACAAGACACGGCTATATGCAGCAAATGGCTTGGTACATCCCTGCGCTCACCGTATTCCGAAAAGATGGACCTTTTCTATCCTGCCTGTCTCCGCTATATACCCGTGAACGGCAATGCCCCCCTGTAAAACGTGCATCTCCTAAACTGCTACTCTCTCTGACAGTGTTGTGCTGATGCAAATTACACCTGAATACTGATGATACATAAATGTTGATGCAAACTAGACTATATTTACTAGTCTGTTGCATGCCCAGAACACTGCAAATTAATCTCAGTGCCTCTAAGACAGTAATAAAGCAGGTAGAAAATGATATGTTTGTCATGACATACCTTGCATCACAACATACATGGCAGTAGAGGACATCCTTAGCTATGCTTGCATTGTTCATCTCTGAAAACAGTCTGTACAATGCTCGGTATGGATCAGAAAAAATCAGAAGATGTTCTCCATAGCGAAATGTCAAAACATCTCCCTGTCACTGATAAGGGACCCTCAGAATGGCAGCATTCAACAGTGCAAACAGCACTAATGCATGCCAAAGGCACCATCATTGCTCTCTACAAATGTGCACAGTTTTAAGAGACCACTGATGGTGCTTCTGGGCATGTCTTAGTGCTGTTTGCCCTGTTGAATTCTCTCATTCTGAGGGTCCCTTATTAGTGACAGGGGTATGTTTTGACATTTGGCTATAGAGAAACTGTTCTGATTTATTCCACCCGATCACACTGGCACCTGGTGACACAGTCATCACTACGGTCCAGGTACTGGCCAGGCATTCATGTCCCCCCAGATTTGCGGATGAGCACACCAGATCCTCCCGTGCAACACTTATACCACCCCTCCCCCCCCACACACACTCTCACTTGCATTCACAAATAACATACCTCTGCCAAAAAGCATGCCCTGCACCTATAAACAACTGCTGTGAAGACATAATGGCATAGCGTCACATCTGATTTGCATTTCTCAGACAAACACAATTCTGCTCCATACTACCTCACATACCATCCCTACATCTACATTCCCATTTTTCCAAACATTGGAATTGGTAAGGAAACCTAGAATAGCCCCTTTAACACAAGCAGCAAATGTCAGCATAGCCAGAATAAAGACTATTGTAGTGCTTTATATTTCTGTAGGGGCGTTTTGTATTATTTCTTAACCTTACAAACGTCCCTCCCCTGTGCATTCTATTCTTTACAACTGCATCTTGTGCCCTCCCAGATAGCAGACACAGCAGTTCAATATATACATGTCACAGCCATTCATCTCATGTGTTGATGATCAGAGCAGAAATCTTTCTAAGTCCTGGCCTTATTCCACGTTGCCACTGGTATAATGAAGGCATCCCTGGGAAACACTCAGGACGAACACAAGCCTTTCCTCAATACGCTTTCTACATCTTAGCGGCCTGCCACACCCCTGTTCCGCCCCCTCCCACCCACGTTCTGAGATCCCCATCCTGGCACCGTGTACGTGCAGGACCATGTGGTTGCAAAATACAGTTTTTGATGTTTTAGCGAGGAAACATCTCTCCTGCACATCTAGCCGGCTTAATCATGTTCTGGAATGACTCCTATAGTAAAACTGGGGACTAGAGTATGGTGAAGATACACATAAGTAGTGGACAAGTGAGTGAGGAGCATCAGGATCCAAAAGCAGCCTCAAAGAGGTGAGCTTTTAGCCTGGGTTTAAATAAGGCTAGAGAAGGAGCCTGACGCACTGTCTCAGGTCGTTTGTTCCAGGCATCTAGAGCAGCAAGATGGAATGAAGGAAGTCTGGAGTTGGCAGTGGCAGAGAAGGGCACAGATAAAAGGGATCTGCCAGAGGAGTGGAGTTCCCGAGGAGGGCTGTATACTGAGATAAGACTGGAAAGGTAGTGAGGAGCCGCAGAATGAATGCACTTGTAGGTCAATAGGAGAAGTTTGAACTGGATGTGGAAATGGATAAGGAGCCAGTGAAGTGACTGGAGAAGAGGGGTTACATGAGCACAGCTACACTGGGGGAAGATAAGCCGTGCAGCTGAGTTTTCAACAGATTGAAGGGGAGAGAGAGGATTCAGAGGGAGACCAGTGAGGAACAGGTTACAATAGTCAAGGGGGGAGGTGACTAGTGAGTGGATAAGTGTCTTAGTAGTGTGTTTAGAAAGGAAGGAGCAAATGTTGCCATTGTTATAGAGAAAGAAGCAAGAGGTTTTAGCTGTTGGATGTGTGGAGGGAAAGAAAGAGAAGAGTCAAAGATGACCTCAAGGTTGCAAGCTAAGGAAACAGGGAGGAGCAGGGGCGACCCAAGGGGGGTGCGGGGCCATGTGCGGAGACTCGGTGCGGGGCCTCATTTGCATAAGGGGCCTCATTTGAATAAATATTTGCATAATTTTACCATACACTAACTTTTAGTAAACATGCCTCTTAATGAGTGTATGAATAAAGAAAGACTAAAAGACTTCTACATTACTATAATCCAGTGCCAACCGCCAGACACATTAGGAACTTCTACAAACACTGTCCATTTAGAACCCATAGCAAACCCGCCGTATCCTAACAGCACTACCAGGACTCATAAAGCACCATACCCTACCTATCAAAAGGAAATGCTGCAAATATTAAACCAATACATTTCAGAGAACAAGAATACATGACCTACTGGGGAAAGAGAACAAGTGGCAATGTCAAATAGGAATTACATAAACAGAATACCTCAGCTCAGTTACATATGCAGAACATAGACCATCACCAAACAAGGAATCACAATTTAGAAACAGGAAGACAATAATTAAACTGGGAATCCCAAAAGCCAAACTTGGAATGTATAACACTGTAGAAATAAAACTATACATTAATTTGCTCTTGTACTAAACAAAGCGCAGACGTTAATGATGCACATTTCCCAGAGCTGACATATTCCAATTAATAAATTCAAAATAAAGAGATATTTTTCTACCTTTTGTGCATTTTTTTTTCAGCTGCAATTGCTCCAGTCACTTTCTTCTGGTTTCTTTGTGTCTTCCGCTAACTCTCCATCGTCTGCTGTCCATTTGTCTTTTCTTCTCTCTTCTAGTTTTTTTTCCATTCTCTCTCTACATCTGCTTTAACATACTAATCTTTCTCCTTTTGCTCTTTCCTCATTCCTATTTCATCTACTCAAATTTTACCCCTCCATTCTCAATCCCCACTTACTCTCCCAATATCCAGCCAATTGTAGATTTGTCTTCCCTCCCACACAAAATATTTTTTCCCTCTCCATTTCACTCTCCCAGCTCCATCCCATTCTAATCCTCCCCCAACATCAGCTCCATTCTAGTTCCAGTCCCACCCAGCATCCGCTCCCTTCTAGTCCCCGCATCAGCCCATTTCCAGTCCTAGCCCCCCATAAGCCCATTTCCAGTCCTATCCTAGACCCACCATCAGCCTATTTCCAGTCCTAGCTCCCCCATCTATTTCCAGTCCCTTTCGAGTCCCTCCATCAGCTCATTTCCAATCCCAGCCCCCCATCAGTCCATGTCAAATCCTAGCTCCCCTCCACTCAGCCCATTTCCAATCCAAGCCCCCCATGAGCCTACTTCCAGTTCTAGCCCCTTCATAAGTCCATTTCAATCCAAACCCCCACCACAGCCCATTTCCAATCTTAGCACCCCCCAACAGCCAATTTCCAGTCCTATTCTAGCCCCTCCATCAGCCCATTTCCTGTCCTAGCCCCCCCCTTTCCAGTCCTAGCTCCCTCCCCCTCACAACCCATTTCCATTCCAAGCCCCCGTCCCAATCAGATTTTTGCAGTTCAAGCCCTCCTTCCACTCAGCCCATTTCCAGTCCTAGCAACCCCCCCAGCCCATTAACAGTCTTAGTCCCCCCCAGCCCATTACCAGTTCTAACCCCCCATCAGCCCATTTCCAGTCCTAGCCCCCCATAGCCCATTACTAGTCCTAACCCCTCCATCAGCCCATTACGTCCTAACCCCCCCATCACCCTATTTCCAGGCCTAGCCCCCCATCAGCCTATTTCCAGTCTTAGCCCCCCATAGCCCATTTCAATTACTAATCCCCCATCAGCCCATTACCAGTCCTAACCCCCATCAGCCCATTTCCAGTCTTAGCTCCCCCTATAACCCATTACCAGTCCTAAACTTCCCCATCAGCCCACTTCCAGTCTTAGCATCCCCCCATGGCCCATTACTAGTCCTAACCCTCCCCCATCAGCCCACTTCCAGTCTTAGCCCCCCCCCATAACCCATTACCAGTCCTAAACCTCCCCATCAGCCCATTACGTCCTAACCCCCCCATCACCCTATTTCCAGTCCTAGCCCCCCATCAGCCTATTTCCAGTCTTAGCCCCCCATAGCCCATTACCAGTCCTAATCCCCCATCAGCCCATTAACAGTCCTAACCCCTCCATTTGCCCATTACCAGTCATATCCCCCATCAGCCCATTTCCAGTCTTAGCCCCCCCATAACCCATTACCAGTCCTAAACCTCCCCATAAGCCCACTTCCAGTCTTAGCACCCCCCCATGGCCATTTTCTCGTCCTAACCCTCCCCCATCAGCCCACTTCCAGTCTTAGCCCCCCCCAAAACCCATTACTAGTCCTAAACCTCCCCATCAGCCCATTTCCAGTCTTAGCCCCCCCATAGCCAATTACCAGTCCTAACCCTCCCCCATCAGCCCATTTCCAGTCTTAGCCCCCCCATAACCCATTACTAGTCCTAAACTTCCCCATCAGCCCACTTGCGGTCTTGGCACCCCCCATGGCCCATTACTAGTCCTAACCCTCCCCCATCAGCCCACTTCCAGTCTTAGCCCCCCCCATAACACATTACTAGTCCTAAACCTCCACATCAGCCCATTTCTATTCTTAGCCCCCCCCATAGCCAATTACCAGTCCTAACCGCCCATCAGCCCATTTCCAGTCTTAGCCCCCCCATAGCCCATCACCAGTCCTAACACCCCCATCAGCCCACTTTCAGTCTTAGCACCCCCCATGGCCCATTACTAGTCCTAACCCTCCCCCCTCAGCCCACTTCCAGTCTTAGCCCCCCGCCCCCATAAAACATTACCAGTCCTAAACCTCCCCATCAGACCATTTCCAGTCTTAGCCACCCCATGGCCAATTACCAGTCCTAACCCCCCCATCAGCCCATTTCCAGTCAGCCCCCCCATAGCCCATTACCAGTCCTAACCCCCCCATCAGCCCACTTCCAGTCTTAGCCCCCCGCCCCCATAACCCATTACCAGTCCTACACCTCCCCATCAGCCCATTTCCAGTCTTAGCCCCCCCCCATATCAACTTACCAGTCCTAACCCCCCCATCAGCCCATTTCCAGTCAGCCCCCCCATAGCCCATTACCAGTCCTAACCCCCCCCATCAGCCCACTTCCAGTCTTAGCACCCCCCCCATGGCCCATTACTAGTCCTAACCCTCCCCTATCAGCCCATTTCCAGTCAGCCCCCCCATAGCCCATTACCAGTCCTAACCCCCCCAACAGCCCACTTCCAGTCTTAGCACCCCCCCATAGCCCATTACCAGTCCTAAACCCACTTCCCCCCTATCATCCCAAATTTTAAAAAAAAAAACAGCTGCTTCTGCCGCGGCAGCATCAAGAGTGCTGCCGCGGGGCCCCCCCCCCTGCCCGGCAGAGCCTCCCTGCATCGTAGGCTAGCGTTCAATCCCCGAACGCGGGCTTCTTTCAGAACCGCGAGAGTTTCCTTTCTCGCGGCTCTGTTAATCCCGCCGGGATTTCCCATCAGCCCCGGCGGGATTAACAGAGCCGCGAGAAAGGAAACTCTTGCGGCTCTGAAAGAAGCCCGCGTTCGGGGGTTGAACGCTAGCCTACGATGCAGGGAGGCTCTGCCGGGCAGGGAGGGGGCCCCGCGGCGGCACTCTTGATGCTGCCGCGGCAGAAGCAGCTGGTTTTTTGTTTTTTTTTTAAACTTGGGATGATGAAGAATGTTTTTTGCGCGGGGCCCCCTGAAACGCGGGGCCCTGTGCAAAAAACATTCTTGCTCAATGGACTGGCCGGCCCTGGGGAGGAGTGTAGTGCACCCACAGAAATAGAGAAGGGAGGAAGAGGGGAAGTGGGTTTAGGGAGCAAGTTAAGGAGCTCAGTTTTGGCCATGTTCAATTTCAGATGGCAGTGAAACATTCAGGCAGTAATGTCAGATCAGCAGGCAGAGATCCGGGACTAGATTTCTGGAGAGATTTCAGGTGCAGAGAGGTAGAGCTGAGAGTCGTCAGCATAAAGATGGTATTGAAAATCATGGGCGAACACAAACAGAGTGGAAGAGTAGCCTAATGGTTAGCGCACTGGCTTGAGTATCAAGAGACCAAGGTTCAATTCCCCCTAGCACTACATGTGGCATTGGGCAAGTTACTTAACCCTCCATTGCTTCAGAACAATCCCAGTTATCAATGTCCCTGTTTAATGTACATTACCAAGTTTAAGTTACAATGTAAACCACTTTGACTAAACAATAAAGCTGTATAAAAGAACTGTCAAATAAATAAAAAATGAAGGGACTACATGGAGAGAGAGAAAAGGAGAGGTCCCAAGACAAAGCCCCATGGTACACCACCTGAAAGCAGAATGGCAATAGAGAAGGATCCACCAGAACCCACAGTAAAAGTGTGCTGGGAGAGAGAAAAAAAAACAGAACAAAGCCCCTACATCCAAGCAAAGACAGGGTATCAAGTAGAAGATGGTGATTCAAAGTGTCAAAGGCAGCAGAAAGATCAAGAAGAGTGATTGAGTAAAAGCCCTTGGATATGGTGAGGAACAAGTTACTGGAGACTTTGGCAAGAGCTGTTTCTATGACATGTAGAGCAGGAAAACCAGACTGCAGTGGATCCAGAAGGGCTGGTGAAGAAAGAAAGTCAAGACAGTGGTGGTGAGCTGCTTATTCAAGCAGTTTTGAAGCAAAGAGGAGAAGACAACAAGGCCGATAGCTGGAAGGACTGGCAGGGTCTAGTGAGGGCTTTTTGACTAGAGGTGTGACCAGAATATGCTTGAAGGCCAGAGGAACAGATTCAGTGGAAAGTGATAGGATAAGGATATGACAGATGGAAGGGATGACAGCAGAAGAGACAGAGCTTAGTAGACGGTTGGGGAGGGATCAGAGGAGCAGGTATTCAGTTTTGAGGAAGAGAGAGGATTTGCAATTTCCTCCTCAGTAATTTCAGAAAAGGAAGAAGGGGTGACAGAAGGCGAGGGAAGGATTTGGGATTGAAGAGAGGCGGGGGAGGTGGACCTGTGGAGATTTCAAGGCTAATCATTTGGACTTTGTCATGGAAATAGTCAGCCAAGGTCTGGGCAGAAAGTGAAGGAAGGATTGGGGGAAGAGCATGGATCATGGAATTCTTTCCAACCCCTTGTATGTGTGTATGCACACACCGTTCTGTTTGTATCTGCATTGCTTGTGTGTGCATGTGTGTGAGTGTGAATGTGTGTGTGTGTGTGTGTGTGCGCACACATGTATATCTTGGTTTTGTATGGCATTTTTTTTGTGTGTGTGTATATATCTTTGTAGGTTGGTATGTCTATGCGTGTTTGTATGAACATTCTTGCATGCGTGTGTCAATGCTTGTACGTATTGTGACAATGAGAGCTGTCTGGAAGAGATGGAATGTGAGGAAAATGAGGAATACACCTTTAAGAGCAGAGATAGCCAAGGTTTCCATAGTGACCACAAGCTAGAGGAACATGCAGTAGCTGAAGCTGAGCCCCGCCCAAGCCATGACTAGGAGCAAGCTTGAGCCCTAGTGAGATTATGGCAGGCAATGGCCTAGAATAGTCTGTAAATGTGTGAGAGGCCTGTAAGCTAGGCCTGAGTCCCAGCCCCCACCTGAGAATAGTAATGCTGAGAAAAACCAAAGTCAGTAAAAGTTAGAGAAACTGCTTTAAACTGCTTTTGATAAGTTTGTATGAATCCTTTATTGAATTCTTCTATGCTGATGACAGATATGTTCCAGTGCTCTGTATTCACACATTCTCTAAGCTAGAAGTGACCTTGTAGGAGAAATGTATCAAAGTCTAAGAACTGTGCCTTTGTTAGGGAAGTCTGAGCAGGGGGAACAGAGTGCTAGGCCCAGAGAGAGTTCCCAATTGGATAGGTGCAGGGGGCATTGGGACCAATAGAAAGTTTGCCTATGTTAAACTGGAGAAGAAAGGTATATAAGGAGTTGTTTACTGGACTCCATTGCTCAGACCTTTTTGAATGTGACATTGCCTGAGACGTGCACAATAAATTGGCTTGGATCTTCAAACTGACTCCTGGTTTTATTCATTGCGTGCACTTCGCTGCAACATATTTCTGGTGCGTTGGCCGGGAGGGGGGGTACGTTAATGGTGCGCAAGTGAATATACCACGTATTACCGCCTCCAGGTTTGGTCCGGTCGGGACCATGGCTGACCGACAGCAGGGGAGACCCCAGATGCCGCCGGTCCCCTTGTATCGGAGAGGGTTCTGCCCTGCCTCGGCGGCCTGCCGGGTCCGACCGGCCAACACCTCCGAACCCGAGGGGAGTCCAGGATTCAACCCAAGGAGGAACTGGTTGCGCAGCGCATTAGTTACCGGATCCGGTGAGTAGCAATTTGTCTGGTTATTAGTCAGGTTAGCTATGGGAAAGTCTTGCATGAGTATGCGCGAGACTAATATGGTTTAAGGTACCGAGAGCCTGATCACCTCTCAGGGTGTGGCCGAGTACTCCTTGCATGAGTATGCGTGAGGATGAAACCCCACCCCTCATGGATAAGTAAGGTAGGCCTTTATGGAAGTTTGGGAACCTGGTGGCATGCCTGTTTGTTTGAGTGAATGAGAGGTCTTGAAACACAGACCACGCGAGAGCGAACTCCTGAGTAGTGCAGTTCCTGGCCGGGCGACCGCGCCCAGGTCGCAAAAAGGAGGAAGCGTTTGGTGTTTGTCTCCCTTACTGTTCCGTGGGCTGTACGGACCCCTTACCGGCAGCCATACTACCCGCCCTCGTTGTCTGCTGTCTTGTACGTCATAATGGGAGGGACGGAGTCTGTACAAACTCCGCTGAACTGTATGATCACGAATTTTAAGAAGGGATTTAGCGGTGATTATGGGATGAAAATGTTTCCGTCCCGATTAGAAATATTGTGTGGTAGGGAGTGGCCGGTGCTGGACGCCGTGTGGCCACTCCCTACCTTTTGATATTAGAATTGTGTCCCGAGTGCATGGGATAGTGCGTAGACATTACCCCGACCAGTTTCCCTATATAGTATATAGACTCCTGGTTAGATATTTGTGAAAGGCGACCCCCCTGGATGAAGTGCTGCTGTGAGGAGCAGTGCAGGATAATGTTAGCAGCTACGAAGAGGGTCCTGGGGGCTAAGGAAGAAAAGCCCCCCATTTACTCAGCCCCAGAATCTCCAGTAATCCTGAACTATCCGCCCCTGTTTCTGTATAGACCAGTCCCGTCAGCTCCATCGTTACCTCGAGCAGAGCCAGGGGAAGAGAGAGTCCCTCCAGCTAATTTGCCTCCACCCCATCAGCCACTTCCGTTGCCTGAAGGAGGGCAACCCCCTCCTCGAAGCAGGAGTCCCAGTCCCGAACAAAGTTCCACGGCAGAGCGGCCGTCTTCTGAAGGAACTGCCAGCGGGGGATCAACTGCCAGTCCAGGGTCACCCATTAGTCCAGGCCCTAGCGGAGGAGCCACCGCTGGGCCCGCAAATTTGCGCTACGCCCTCCGAAGCAGAGGGGCGGGCCAGAAAGAAGTTCACCAGATGCCATTACGCCAGGTCCCCGGATTACCTATTCTCAATGAAGAGGGTCAGGTTGTGGCCGGGCCAGCTAGTCTCGTTTATGTGCCCTTTTCTACCACAGATTTATTGAACTGGAAAACGCACTATGCCTCCTATACTGAAAACCCCCAAGACCTGACAGAATTAATGTCTAGCATCATGCAGATCCACTAGCCCACCTGGTCTGATTGCCGCCAGCTCTTGTCCACCCTTTTTACTACTGAAGAGCGGGCACGGATAGTGCAAGCAACCACTCAATGACTGGAAGAGAACCCTGTAGATGGGAGAGACCTAGATCCCCGACAGGCAGCTGCCGCAGATTTCCCGAATGTAGATCCGAGATGGGATCCGAATAGTGCAGATGGGGAGAAGGCCCTCGCCCATTTCCGCCAGGCCCTACTGCAAGGCCTGAAGAGGGGAGGCCAGAAAGCCATGAATGTTGGGAAGGTAGCAGACGTTCTTCAGCGCCCAGATGAAAGTCCAGCCGCCTTCTATGAACGATTATCTGAAGCTTATAGACTTTATACCCCATATGATCCAGCAGCCCAGAAGAATTTGCGTATGGTGAATGCTGCTTTTGTGAGTCAGTCCCAGGGAGACATAAAACGGAAACTGCAAAAGTTGGAAGGATTTGCGGGCATGAACACGGCATAGCTAATGGAAGTTGCCCAGAAGGTATTTGTGAATCGTGATCAAGAATGTAGAAGGGAAAGTGAAAGAAAGATGAAGAAGAAAACCGATCTGCTTGCTGCAGCTCTAGTTGAAGGACGTGGAGGAGGATACTCAAACAGAAGGACCCGAGGATGGGGAAGGGGCCGAGGGAGCGCTCGGTCCCCCTTAGGTGCAAATCAGTGCGCCTATTGTAAGGAAGAAGGACATTGGAAGAACGAATGCCTGAATAGTAGCTCCACCCCCTGGAGGGGAGGAGGGAGCACCGGGAGAGCAGGGGGGCGATTCCAGCAATGAGGAGGAATGCAGTGCGCACAATTCCAGCAGGAAGAAGCCGCCGTAGAAGGAATGGCGACCACTGAAGACGACTATGTGGATGAGGACTAGGCCAGACCGGGCTCCAAGTTTTCCCTGGGTCCCCAGGAGCCTATGGTCAACTTAAAGATTGGGGACCAGTACATGGACTTTATGGTGGATATGGGGGCCGAACATTCAGTAGTGACTAAGCCAGTGGCTCCTTTGTCTTCCCGATCTGTCACCATTGTTGGCGCTACTGGAACTAGAACCACAAAACCTTTTCTGCAGAACCGCGCCTGTGAACTGGGGGGACGGAGAATAACGCATCAGTTCCTGTACATACCTGAATGGCCAATTCCCCTCTTGGGGCGAGACATGCTTGTTAAGCTCCAGGCGCAGATATCCTTTGTTGAAGGAGGGAAAATGGAAATGACTGTAAATTCAAAATCTGCTGGCCTGATGGTGCTGACTGTCCCCCGAGAAGAAGAATGGCGGTTCTATAGTCTACCTTCATCCAAAGCAGCTGGCCCCTGTATACCCACCAGCATCTCAGCTCCGCCCGGAGTGTGGGTGGAGGATAATCCTCCTGGCCTAGCAAAGAATATAGCTCCCGTGCTCGTCACCCTTAAACCGGGAGCAGAACCAGTGCATGTGCGACAATATCCTCTCCCATGACCAGCAATCGAAGGCATTCATTGTCACCTAAAGAAATTACTACAGTATGGACTCCTCAGAGAATGCCAATTGCCTTGGAACACCCCCCTCCTCCCAGTCAAGAAGCCTGGGACAGGTGAATACTACCCAGTGCAGGATTTGCGGCGAGTGAACGATGCAGTTGAAACTATACATCCGGTAGTACCAAATCCTTACACTCTCCTGGGACTGATTCCAGCAGAAGCTACTCATTTCACCATTCTGGATTTAAAAGATGCCTTCTTCTGTATACGCCTGGCATCCACCAGCCAACTCTTGTTTGCGTTTGAATGGGAAAACCCCACTACAGGGAGACGAGGTCAACTCACTTGGACTCGATTACCTCAAGGATTCAAGAATTCACCCACCATCTTCAGTGCAGCTCTCAACCAAGATCTTTCAAACTACTCTGTGACTCCAGGAAGAAGAATCTTGCTCCAATATGTAGATGATCTGCTCATAGCCACCAACTCCAAGACTGAATGTGTGCAAACTACCGGTGATCTGAAGCCGGAAACAAGGTCTCAAGAGCCAAAGCGCAGTTGTGCCAAACAGAAGTGAAATACCTGGGGTTCCCTCTGTCCAGAGGAATCCGGAAATTGGGACTCGAGCGAAAGGAAGCAGTATGCCGCATCCTAACCCCACCACCAGAAAGCTGGTGCGGGCCTTCTTGGGAGCTGCGGGCTATTGCCGAATATGGATACCCAACTTTGCACTTTTGGCAAAATCCTTGTACCAAGCCACGAAGGGAGTGGAACGATCTCACATGGAATGGGGCCCAGAACAAGATAGACCGTTCAAATCACTAAAAGCAGCACTGATGTCATCACCAGCCTTGGGCCTACCAGATGTACAGAAGCCATTTTGTCTCTATGTCCATGAGTCAAGTGGGAACGCGTTGGGAGTCTTGACTCAGCCTCTTGGATCCTGGCAACGACCTGTAGCCTATCTATCAAAACAATTGGACCCTGTTGCAAAAGGATGGCCACCTTGCCTAAGAGCCGTTGCAGCCACAGCCCTCTTGGTGAGCGAAGCTGACAAGCTCACTTTGGGACAGAATCTTCAAGTCACTGTACCGCATTCTGTTTTAACCCTAATGGAACACAAAGGGAACTACTGGTTTACCAACGCACGAATGTTGAAATATCAAAGTATGCTGTGTGAGAATCCTCGGCTACAATTGAGTGTCAGTCAAACCTTGAACCCTGCTACCCTACTGCCGACTGGTCCAGGCCCTCCTGACCATGATTGCCTAGAAGTAATGGACACTGTATACTCAAGCCGCCCAGATTTAACTGATATCCCCTTGAGCAACCCTGAAAGGACTTTCTTCGTGGATGGAAGCAGTCTCGTTATTAATGGACAACGATGTGCCGGCTATGCAGTGGTGACCCTGGACATGGTAATAGAATCATCAGCTCTGGCCCCGGGAACTTCAGCACAGAAGGCCGAATTAATAGCCCTCACTCGAGCACTGACAATAGGGACTGGTATCCGTCTGAATGTATACACAGATTCTAAGTATGCCTTTACAACATTACATGCCCATGGAGCTTTGTACAAAGAGCGCGGATTGATAACCTTGGGAGGCAAGTCCATCAAGTATGGCCCAGAAATATTGACTTTATTGGAAGCAATATGAGCCCCCAAACAAGTTGCTGTAACGCACTGCCGAGGTCACCAGACCGGAGATGGAGAAGTGTCCCGAGGGAACAGATTTGCCGATGCCTCAGCCCGGGAAGCAGCAATCACTGGGAAAATTTCTGTCCCTAGCATTACAGTTCAAGCAGCCATATTTCCAGTACCTCGATACACCCTAAGTGAACTGGACTACTACTGTCAAAATGAGGGGGGGCAGTTATCAGAGACCGGATGGATATTGTTGCCACCACCAGAGGGAGGCTCACCCCCTGGTATGACTGTGATCCCTGAAGCCCTGGGTCCAGCCTTTGTCCACACCTTCCACCAAGCTACACACTATGGGAAAACTGCAATGGAGAAAGCTCTGAAACCGTATTTCTGTATCTCTCTGTTGGGACCCTTAACTGCCTCAATAGCCCGAAAATGTGTGACCTGTGCAAAGAATAATGCCCGGCAGGGTCCTGTCCCACCTCCAAGAGTTCAATCAGTGGGAGTTACCCCCATGGGAAATATCCAGATAGACTCTGCAGAAATGCCACGAGCAAATGGATATCGCTACTTATTGGTTCTAGTTTGTACTTTTTCTGGGTGGGTGGAGGCTTTCCCCACCAGAACTGAAAAGGCCAGAGAAGTCACTAAGGCTCTGCTCCATGAAATCATTCCTCGGTTCAGAATACCCTTGGCCATAGGGTCAGACAATGGGCCCTCCTTTGTGTCACACGTAACTCAGCAGCTAGCCCGTGCTTTACAAATACAGTGGAAGTTACATACAGCTTATAGACCCCAGAGTTCAGGGAAAGTAGAGAGAATGAACCGAACTCTGAAGTCCCAGTTGTCCAAGCTCTGTCAGGAAGCTCGCCTGAAGTCACCCCAAGCTCTCCCCATAGCCCTTCTCAGAATACGTTCAGCCCCCACCAAGTCATTAGGAGTTTCCCCATTTGAAGTTTTGTATGGGTGACCCCCGCCCATAGTTCAGGGGTTAAGGGGGGATATGAGTCAGATTGGATCAGAAATCACTAGACAAGAATTGTTGGCTCTAAGTTCTATCTTGCAGGGCCTCCATACCTGGGTGCAGGACCAGTTGCCTATCAATCTGACAGAGCCATTGCATCCTTTCAAGCCTAGAGCCTCGGTGTGTGTCAAGGAGTGGAAGAAGACACCGTTGGCACCTCATTGGAAGGGACCATATGTCGTTCTGCTGTCAACCCCAACAGCAGTTAAAGTAGCAGAAATCGACTCCTGGATTCACCACAGTCGAGTAAAGCCAGCAGCAGTTCCTGAGAGTCATCCTTGGACTTCGACCGCCGATCCTGCATCACCATTGCGACTTATACTGCGAAGAAAATCACCAACATCGCTAGGATCTGAAAACCCCACTCTTGGAAGTTGAGGAAGGAGAAGTCTTCAAGTTCTGAGTTATCAAAATTTCAGTTTATCCATCATCAGAGACTATGATCATGATGATCACCTACTACTGTTTCATCTTTGCGGTAGCCCTGGGACCCCTTGGAACAACTTTTGCCCTGCCACCTTGTGCAGCTTGTATAGCCACTACCCGAACTGGGATGAAGGTCACCCAGACTTTACTTTATCACTCTTACTACACTTGCACTGGTACAGTCAGCCAGTGTATGTATAATGGCACAGAACTGAATATCTGCACAAATGGAAAGACTCGTACCTGTTTCAGTCCCAGACAGAATCCTTCTTACTATGTCCTGGAACTACAATGGAATGATGAGGATGGAGCCCTCATAAATGCTACAAGTCAACTCTCTGATCCCACCCGACCTGTACCCTTGTATTTCGATGCTTGTGATCTGATAAACAGAAATGACTATTACAGGTGTGGGTCATGGGAACAAGCTTACTACTATGATGACAAGTATATGTGTCCCGAAGGTGCATACAGATGGGGAATATGCACTGGGATACACATTCTCCATCCACTTATGGTAAGCCATCAAAAGATGACTATATCTGTCGAAAATGGGGCTGGGTGTATTATGCTACCTGGTCTGGTAGCCCTACTGGACAAGATGGAGATAATCGCAAGGCCAATTTAGAGAGATTACCCCTACTGGAACCTCAGAAGTGCAAGAAAGGTGCTTGTAATCCCCTACGGCTCCTCATCCTCGACCCGAGCCAGTGGAAGCAGGGATTCCGATTCGGTCTACGTATAGCAGGAAGTGGAACTGACCCTGGAACCTTTGTATATATCCAGATTAACACGAAAACTCATGTCTCTTCACCTTATCGAATACATCATACCTTTTATGAGGCCATGAAGGCAGAGTTTGCAGTTCCCCACGCTTCCCGAAATTTGTTCATTGAACTAGCTGGAGCTGTAGCATCCAGTCTCCATGTCTCTGACTGTCTCTTCTGTGGGGGAACTCAGATGGGGGACCAGTGGCCCTGGGAAGCGCAAGAATTGAACTATTCCGTACCATAAAACCAAACTGATCTGCATAAAGCTACCAGTGAATGGGTCCTAGCTAACCCCATTGTTGGTAACCTATGTTTTGCCTGTGCTGGACCACAGTTGACTATGCTAGTGGGACAATTGGTCTGTTTAAACCAGAAGTACTATAATGCTACTACCAGAAAGACATCCCGGTGGTCAGGTGCCAATGCCCCGGAACCCTCCAATCCTTTGATTATCTTTCCTAACCTTGCCAGGTTATGGACAAATCTGGCTTCTCACAATACCTGGCAAGCTCCACCTGGACTGTATTGGATCTGTGGAACTCGAGCATATACTAGACTCCCAGCTAATTGGGGAGGTGCGTGTGTTTTGGGGACCATAAGACCTTCCTTCTTCCTCTTGCCTATTTCCCACGGGGAACAACTGGGATTTCCCATATATAGAAGTCGACAAAAGCGAGAGGCTCTGAAGATAGGCCAATGGGACAAATGGGATGCGACATCTGAAGAATGGCCACCGGAGAGAATTGTTTCCTACTATGGACCTGCTACCTGGGCACAAGATGGCTCTTGGGGTTACTGCACCCCTGTGTATATGTTAAATCGTATTATACGTTTGCAAGCTGTGGTGAAATAATAACCAATGAAACTAGTAAAGCACTAACCCTGTTAGCTAAACAAGCCACACAAATGCGTACAGCTATTTATCAGAATCGCTTAGCATTAGATTATTTACTTGCAGCTGAGGGAGGGGTGTGTGGAAAGCTGAATTTAACTAACTGTTGTTTGAAAATCGATAATGAAGGACAAGTTGTAGAAGATATAGCCAATCACATGAGAAAACAAACCTATGTATCAGTCCAGACCTGGCATGGCTTGCAACTTGAGGGATGGTTTGGTTCTCTATTTTCAGGAATGGGCAGCCTGAAAACACTTGTGTTCATTGTCCTATCAATATTGGCTATCTGCTTGTTTCTCCCATGTTTCCTACCCTTATGCTTGCGTATGCTGAACTCAATTATTGATAACACTGTTGAGCGTAAAGCAGCTACAAAAATATTAGCTATGTGGCAATATTCCCCTATACCCGAACATGATGCTAATGACCAAGTGTAATGTATGATTTGATTCTCACCCATTCTCACTTGCGGGTAAGAATAATCAAAGGGGGGAATGTGGCAGGCAATGGCCTAGAATAGTCTGTAAATGTGTGAGAGGCCTGTAAGCTAGGCCTGAGTCCCAGCCCCCACCTGAGAATAGTAATGCTGAGAAAAACCAAAGTCAGTAAAAGTTAGAGAAACTGCTTTAAACTGCTTCTGATAAGTTTGTATGAATCCTTTATTGAATTCTTCTATGCTGATGACAGATATGTTCCAGTGCTCTGTATTCACACATTCTCTAAGCTGGAAGTGACCTTGTAGGAGAAATGTATCAAAGTCTAAGAACTGTGCCTTTGTTAGGGAAGTCTGAGCAGGGGGAACAGAGTGCTAGGCCCAGAGAGAGTTCCCAATTGGATAGGTGCAGGGGGCATTGGGACCAATAGAAAGTTTGCCTATGTTAAACTGGAGAAGAAAGGTATATAAGGAGTTGTTTACTGGACTCCATTGCTCAGACCTTTTTGAATGTGACATTGCCTGAGACTTGTGCACAATAAATTGGCTTGGATCTTTGAACTGACTCCTGGTATTATTCATTGTGTGTACTTCGCTGCAACAAGATGAGATACACGTGCAGGAAGCAGGGTGTGGTCGCTGCAAAGCACTGTTTTAAACCTGCTTCAGTGAGTTGTAAGAGGGGGTGGCTGAGAGAAAAGCCGGTAGAGCAGTTGAAGGCGTGGCCGAGAGAGCAGCCGAGGAATGCTGACTCAAGTTCAGGAAGAACACTAGAACCAGAGGATTCAAGGGTGAAGCCTGGTTCAAAGCAGCTCAGAGAGGAGAAATCTGGAAAGTTTTACTCCACCGTGAGAAACAGTTCTGACAACAAGAAAAGCAGTTCTTGCTTGGAAGGTACGTCTGCTTCAGTGCCTAGCAGAAGTTTGCCTGAAGACATTGTTAGAGAACTGAAACTAAGTGCAGAACAGAATGCTCAAGGAAACCGTGCAGGCAAGAGGACAGTGAAAACTGTTACAAACAAAGGTAATCAGAGTTCAAGTAAAGGCAGAGAGGCAGACTTGAACACTGTTGATTTATTGGAGAAGCTGTTTCAGAATAGGAAGGCTCATTCCCTAAGCACTGCTGGTTGTGACCAGACGGAGCAGTTCTTAGGAGAGCTTCACAAGTTTCTGTATAACAGTAAGTTTGAACCTATTGCCAAAAGCCTGGAGAAAGATAAGCAAAGTGCAGCTTATGAAGATATGCAAGTTGATGTTTATGAGAGAGTTCCGGAGTGTGACGAAACAGAGATGGACTGTTCTTTTTGTAAAGCAGAAAGCTTAAACATGTACTAGCCTTAAACTGTGGAAGGAAGTTTACATAGCATATTTGTTTAGCTAACGGAGAGCTGAGAGCGTCTGTGAGAAAGAAAGAATTTCCACTGAAACCTGAGGGTTAAATGCCTCAGGCTTGGATAAAATAGAAAAAGAATTTACCTGTTGTAAATACCAGCAGTAGTTGTGAAACTGTTTGTGCTGGAGAATGCTATGAACAGCTATTGTGCAAAGAATTTAATTGAGTTCTGATGTTCCAGCCACAATCTGTGTTCCTGGTAATTTTCATTTGGAGAAATAATCCTACTTTGCGTGCTGTTATGAATTTTGATGCGAGAGGGGAAATCCAAAAATAAATATCTTTGTTTTGCCTTAAAATCCCGAGTGGTCATACTACTGTGTCTTCAAGTAATATAAGAACTACAAGTCCCAGCAACCCCTGCTGGAAGAAACGTCTTGTGACATTACTTAAGGGCATATAAGGCAGCCCTTTTGCCTATCAGCCTTTGGCCTAGGCAGGGGGTCACGACAGTATGTACAGTATGTGTCTGTGAGTATGTGTATGCCTAGTTCTCTGTGTGTCTGTGATTGGGAGAAGAGATGAGAGAGGAGGATTGTGCTACATATATTAACTTATACAGATGCCATTCATTGGCTCATTGTTAAGTATCATTGTTTTCCAACTTCCTTATTGTTGTCACCTTTGAAATTGTGGTATAATATATCAAAGTTTCTGCGCTCCACCTGTATTCAGCGTATCTTTATTTCTACTGTAGCTCGAAGCAGGCTGTTTGACAGGTTGTTGTTGTTAAGCGCCATCAAGTTGATGCTGACTCCTGGAAACCCTAAAGACTGAAGCTTGTACTATTGTGGATCAGGAATTGGTTAAAAGATAGAAAGCAGAGGGTAGGGCTAAATAGCCAATTTTCTCAATGGAGAAAGGTGAATAGTGGAGTACACCAGGGTTCTGTGCTGGGCCCGTTGCTTTTTAATATCTTGACAAATGTCCTGGAGATGGGAAGAACAAGTGAGGTGATCAAATTTGCGAATGACACAAGATAAACTCAAAGTTATTAAAACAGAAGAGATTGTGCAAAATTGAAAGAGGACCTTGATAAATTGGAACAATGGATGTCGAAATGGCAGATGAAATTTAATGTGGACAACTACAAAGTTATGCACTTAGGGAAGAAAAACCCAAACTATGGTTACCCAATGCAAGGTTTTACATTAGGAAGCATGACCCAAGAAAAGGATTTAGGCGTCATCTTGGATAATATGTTGAACCCACTGCCCAGTGTGCAGCAGCGGCCAAGAGAGCAAACAGAATGCTAGGAATCATAAGGAGAGGAATGGAGAATAAAACAAAGGATATTATAATGCCTCTGTATCGTTCCATAGTGTGACCGCACCTCGAATATTGTGTGCAGTTCTGGTCACCACATCTTAAAAAGGATATAGCATTATTAGAACTGGTGCAGAGAAGAACCACCAAAATCGTAAAGGGGATGGAAGGATACCCCTATGAGGAGAGGCTTAAAAGGTTAGGGCTCTTCAACTTGGAAAAGAGACGGCTGAGGGGAGATATGATAGAGGTCTATAAATTAATGAATGGAGTGGAACGGGTAAACGCAGATCAATTGTTGACTCCTTCAAAAAGTAAAAAGACTAGGGGACACTCAATGAAGCTACAATGTAGCTAATTTAAGACTATTAAGAGAAAATATTTTTTCACTCAACAAGTAATCAAACTCTGGAATTTGTTACTGGAGGATGTAGTAAAAGCTTTTAGCGTAGCTGGGTTTTGAAAAGGTTTGGGCATGGTCCTGGAGAAAAGGTCCATAAACCATTAAAAGGACCAAGGAAATCCACTGCTTACTCCAGGATAGGCATTGTGTAATCTGTGTACCTTTTGGGAACCTGCCAGGTACTTGTGATCTGGATTGGCCACTGTTGGAAACAGGATACTGGGTTTGATGGACCTTTGGTCTGACTCAGTATGGCATATCTTATATTCTTATGTTCTATGTTAACCAGATAAACATATCCAGTTAAATTTTACCAACAATGTTCAATGGCATTAACATAATTGGATATCTCATTGAATATCTGGTTCAAGACAGCTTATCATTAACTAGATATCCCATTGCTGAATATTGAGTCTGATATAAGCAGAGCTTTTAGCTCAGGCCTGTAAATACGGGAAGGAAAAATGACATGAATGTGAATGCTCCAAGGCATCAAGAGATGGGAGAGCCCGTATCTACACCCCAGGGCAGCAAACGAGGGGCAGAGCACCCTCCGCTCTGAAGGACTAATCAAGGATCCTTGCAGTCATGCTGAGCCTCCCTATGAGCAGCTTGATAGTGACTTTGTTGTCATTACAATGATTATATTTTGTTAGAGTCAAGCAACAGAGGCAATAGCACCCTATGGCATCAAGACAGGGACAACATCAAAGAAACAATGGGGTATGTTTACTAAATCGTCTTAATGTGCGCTCTGCCACATTATCGTGTGATAAGGTACCTTATCATGCAATAATGGCGCTTTATCGGGCGCAGAGGTACCTTAGCATGCGATAACGTGCGCAGCGGCGCAAATGAGCGCTGAGGGTGGAGAAAGGCTCCCGGAGGGCGGAGTAAGGCTCCCCAGGGGCGGAGAGAGAGGGTCAGTGGGCAGAGAGTGGGAGGGGAGAGGCTCCATGCACACTAATGCTGTGAAATTCGAGGCTGAAAACTAACGCCAGTGAAACCCTGGCATTAGAGCTGATTTAAAGGGAAAAGAAACCATTTCCGTCAGCAATGTACAGCAAAACCAGGGAAACCTACATAAAGTGATAAGTGTGATACATGTGCACAGAACAAAAGGGCAAATAAACAGTGAGAATGACCAGCAGAAAATGTAATAAAAACATAACCATGCTGGCCAGTAGTGAATTTAATGGGAAACATCAAAAAACACTCCTGAGAAAGCTCCAAAAAAAAGATATGAATTTTGGAATGGTCTATGCTTCGTCCCCATACAAGGTGAATGAGCCCACAGTGAAATTGCGCTGAGCAGAGTTTTCCCTCTCCATCGGGCAGGTTTCCTATGGCATGCACATGTTCCGCAACAGCAGGGCGGGCATGTCAGAATGGACAACTGGACAGATGCTTGAAAAGGGGACACAGAGGGCTGCAGGCGGCACATGCTGTGGTGCAGCTGGGCCACAGTGCGGACTAGGGTGATGCCTAGGTGGCCCATAGAGATGCTGAAACAGTAGTGCAGCCAGACAGCAACTGATGAGGGCCCAACATGGGCATGAGTGTGCTTCCCACAGTGTCAGAGGGGATAGTACCCAGCAGGTACCCCCAAGGGCACAGAACATTGGCAGGCGGTGCTGGGGAGAAACGTGGACAGCTATCCAGGCACCCCTGTAGGGTGTCTGTTCCCCAGCAGGACTGGGGTTGATGGTCCCCTCTACTGCCACCATTGCAGGGGGGTAGAATGTGGTCTGTTGGTGGGAGATCCTGTTTCCCACCCTGAGCCCCAGAGGGTGGGTTGGGTGGTGGTACATAATCTGCCTATGGGTCCAAACACTCCCCCCTCCCCTCCCCCCTTCGCTCCCTCCCCCCTCCTCCACCTCCCCCTCCCCCTCCCCTCCCCCTCCCCCTTCTCCCTTCCCTCCCCCCCCCCTCCTCCACCTCACCCTCCCCCCTTCCCTCCCTCCCCTCCCCTCACCCTCCCCCCTCCCTCCCTCCCTTCCCCCTCCCCCTCCCCTCCCCCTTCTCCCTTCCCTCCCCCCCCTCCCCACCTCACCCCCCCCCCTTCCCTCCCTCCCCTCCCCTCACCCTCCCCCCTCCCTCCCTCCCTTCCCCCCCACTCCCTCCCCCTACCCCCCTCCCCCTCCCCTCCCCCGCTCCCTCTCCCTCCCCCGCCCCCTCTCCCTCCCCCTCTCCCTCCCCTCCCCTCCCTCCCCCTCCCTCCCTCCCCCCTCCCCCCCTCTCCTCCCCCCTCCCTCCCTCCCTCCCCCTCTCCCTCCCCCCCCTCCCTCCCCTCCCTCCCCCCTCCCCTCTCTCCCTCCCTCCCTCCCCCTCCCCTCCCCTCCCCACCCTCCCGTCCACCCGTCCGTAACCATGGCACCAACACAGGGCTAGACATGACTGAGAAATACAGATGGACACAGATGCATCCTAGGTGTGTCTGCAGGAACTACCTATCACACACAGTAGCACTGATGGGGACCTGCAGCATGGTGTATACCAACCATGAAAGGTGCTGTGGACCTGGTGCTGGGCGCCCCACCTCAGGGTGAGCACAGTACCCGCACAATGTGACGGTCTGTAGCTACTCTGTGCCAGTAACACACACGGTCAGTACCCCCTACCAGGCTGAGGTGCTGTGGGGGTGCACATGGTCAGTTCCCCCTACCAGGCCGAGGTACCCCATCTTGTGATCATCTGTAGACTGCTGATTTGCATGTGCAGTGCATCATGGGTATGGGTGGGTTAACCCTATCCTGGTAACCACAGCAGACAGGTTGTGTGGTGACCTGCAGTCCTTCTGTAGCCAGCCAGGAGTTTGTTAGCAGCTGTAGCCCACTGGTTAATTCACTGCCTGTGGAGCCAGAGGTTATGGGTTCACACCCATAGTGGGGTTATTTGATAGGGCTGTCCAAGGCATTGTCTATTTTTAATGTACATTAGTGCTGCCAGCAAAAACACCCTCAGAGTACTGTAGCCATACGGTGCTTGATAATGCGCCCCATAAGGTGCCGTATAAGGCGCCCAATAAAGCACCTTCTATGGTGCCTTATAAGGTGTCCTATAAAGTGCCTTATGAGGTGCCCCTTAGGGGACATTATAGGGTGCCTTGCCGGACAGTGCACTTTATAATGTGCCCTATGGAGTGCCTTATAGAGTGCCTTATGCGGCACCTTCAGTTATGGCACGTGAGGATGTGTTTGCTGGCAGCACTAATTAAAATATACATAACATGCCTCAAAAAGCAATACTGACACATAACAGCTAATGCTTCAGCCAGCCATATGCATTAGGCACACTGGGGGATCAAACTCATGATCCCTGTA
Organism: Ichthyophis bannanicus; assembly: GCA_033557465.1. NCBI lineage: Eukaryota > Metazoa > Chordata > Amphibia > Gymnophiona > Ichthyophiidae > Ichthyophis > Ichthyophis bannanicus. The sequence continues at coordinate 249,262,407 of CM066041.1, read as the reverse complement.
TCATCAGTCAGTGTATTAACCATTGTGCTACACCTCTGTTTCTGTGCTTGCATGTCTGCGCGCCTACTTAAGATTACCGCGCTTTAACGTGCTTAGCTGCGTCTCGCCCGATTATGTGCGCAGCGCATGTTATCTCACGATAATCCCGTTTTGCTACATTAAGGCCGAAACACCCACTTCTTTTATGGCATCCTGCACACTATCTCCGGGCGCACGTTAAGATGGTTTAGTAAACATACCCCACTGAGTGAGATCCCAGGTAGCATCGGATGTGGCATGAACAGCCCAGAGCAAAAGAAGAGGGCAGTACATTGGATAGCTTGGTACCTTGCTGCTCCTGGAACAAACTACCTGAGTCTGTACGTCAGGCGCCTCCTCTGACCCTTTTCACATCCAGGCTGCAAACTTACCTCTTCGCTGCTGCTTTCGGATCTTGACTCATCTGATCTCCTTGTGTTTCCTTACCATTCCCCCTAGCTGTATCCCATGACTACAGCTACTGTGTTGTCTATCTTGACTAGATTGTAAGCGCTGATGAGCAGGGACCGTCTCGTACATGTGTCTGTGCAGCGCCGCGTATGTCTTGTAGTGCTATACAAATCTTAAGTAATTGTAGTAGGATAATTTCTCTTTGAAAATTAGTTTTAACATACTTTGCATCTTCGTGAGCTACTTGAACGTAGCTCTTGTTATTTAAACATACAGTTGAATAATTTTGTAAAGATTTCCTGTGAGGAGAGAGAAAGGGCTTCAGGTTTTGTGAACAGGTAACAGCGGGATCTGTAGCTGCAGAACGGTGATTTCGATGTTACTCCAGATAAGTCATTTATAATGTAAAGTCATTTCACAACTTGCCAATTAACCTTGGTCTAATTGGACTCCAGAACAGAAGTGTTCTTCATGCACTGTTTTGCCTTGAACGTCTGCAGTACTTCCTTGCTAGCACTGCTGGAAATGCAGTTAGGTAGTTAAACCATTTTTGGCCTCAGTCCCTAGGCAGTAAAAATAATATCCTGCAGTGGATATGTGCTGTATCATGCTGCTATGAGGACATTGTTTATTTTTCAAACCAAGACAGTTTATGGGGATCAGTTCATTGATACTCTTTAGAAATGAAACCAACCATTTAGTACAGAGCCTCAGTCAAAGGCCCCTCTGCCACTTAGTGCAAAATTACTTAACCTCCCAGTGTTTATAACAGGATTAAGCACTCTGGGCGAGGGTCCTCAGCAAAAAATAAAATACGAAAGAATGCAGAGGTAACACTGTAAGTTTCCCCTGCTATTATCAGATTTCTAAGGCAATCACAAGTGCCACAGTAGAGTTCCTCCTGGGCAGCACAGTAAATTGCGGTATAGGGAGGTGAAATGGCTCCTTCAAACTTAATGGCTTCAGTGAGAAAAGTGAAAACAATGATTTTCCCAAGGTTACTCCAACAGCTGATGACAAAGCTGGATCCAAGCCACAGAAACATGGTTTTCACTCCTGTTCTAGAGACTCTTTTATCAGGTTTGATTTCCAGAATATCTACGAGGTGTGATCACAAAGTATCAAGACTTATGGTGTAGCTATATAACAATATGTCACACCATGATGCTATTAAGCATGCAATGACCTTGATATGTGCTCTGCATGTGCATAGTGTAGCATGGCTGCAGTTCACCTGTACTTTTTAAAATCACGTGATGTTTGGTATCGTGAAAAAGCAGTTCGTTAGATTTATGATGAGTAAAAATATTGACAACGAATTTACATTAAATTCTGCCAGAAAGTTGGAGATTCGTACAGAGACTTATGACAAGTTACAGCAAGTGTATGGCGATGAATGCACGAGTCGTGCTTGAGTTTATGACAGGTTCAAATGTTTTCAAGAAGGCCGCCAAAGTGTTGACAGTGACAGTTCTGGAAGGCCATCCACGAGCACGAATGAAGACAAAGTTTAAGCGGTGCGTGTCACAATACGCTCAAATCGTCGATCGACTATCAGGGAGCATGTTGAAGACATGGACATCAGTTTCGGGTCAGTACAGTTCATTCCTACTGTCAGTCTGGGGATGAGATGTGTGTCTGCAAAATTGATGCCGAAACTCCTGTCTCCTGACCAAAAAGATCAACTGTCTGCAGCCAGGGAATTGGAATGCATTGAAAATGATTCAGATTTCATCAAAAAGATTATTACTGGTGATGATTAACGGGTTTATGGTTATAACTTGGAAATTAAAGATCAATCCTCAAAATGGAAGACTCCAGACTCTCCCAGACCCACGAAAGCCTGTTGAGTAAGGAGCAATGTCATGGTCATACTCATAGGGGTATGTTTACTAAGCAGTCTTAACGTGCGCTCTCCCACATTTTCACGTGATAAGGTACCTTATTGCGCAATAATGGCGCTTTATCGGGCGCAGAGGTACCTTAGCGTGCGATAATCCGTGCAGCGGCGCAAATGAGCGCTGAGGGCAGAGAAAGGCTCCCAGAGGGCGGAGGAAGGCTCCCTAGGGGCAGAGACAGAGGGTCAATGGGCGGAAAGTAGGAGGGGAGAGGCTCCCTGCACACTAACGCTGTGAAATCCGAGGCTGAAAACTAACGCCAGTGAAACCCTGGCGTTAGAGCTGATTTAAAGGGAAGAGAAACCATTTATGTCAGCAATGTACAGCAAAACCAGGGAAACCTACAAAAAGTGATAAGTGTGATACATGTGCATAGAACAAAAGGGCAAATAAACATTGAAAATGACCCCAACAAAATATAAAAAAAACATAACCAAGCTGGGTAATAGTGATATTAATGGGAAACATAAAAAAACACTCCCAGCAAAGCTCCAAAAAAAAAGATATGAATTTTGGAAGGGTCTACGCCCCGTCCCCATACAAGGTGAATGATCCCACAGTGAAATAGCGCTGATCAGGGTTTCCCTCTCCATTGGACAGGTTTCCTATGGCATGCACATGTTCCACAACAGCAGGGTGGGCATGTCAGAATGGGCAACTGGACAGACGCTGGGAAAGAGGACACAGAGGGCTGCAGACGGCACAGGCTGTGCTGCAGCTGGGCCACAGTGCGGGCTAGGGTGATGCCTGGGTGGCCCATAGGAATGCTGAAACAGTAGAGCAGCCAGACAGCAACTGATGAGGGCTCAGCATGGGCACGAGTGTGCTTCCCACAGTGTCACAGGGGATAGTACCAAGCATGTACTGTGGGACCTGGCACTGCAGTACCCCCAAGGGCACAGAACATTGGCAGGCGGTGCTGGGTGGAAGTGTGGACAGCTATGCAGGCACCCCTACCCCATAACCTGCACCATAGGCAGCCGCCTACCCGCACAATGGATGGCCTGAGACTGCGCTCCACCAGCAGCACCAGCAGACGGCATGTCAGCAGGGTGGCAGAGGAGTACTGGTGGTGGAGCGCATTACCTGGAGCAGAGTCTCCCAAATGCAGCCCTGGAGGGCCAAACACCATTCAGGTTCCATGCTGCCTCTAATAAATGTGGCTGTGCTGCATTGCTATGCACCGCCCCCATGGTATGCAGATGTATCTCATGCATATTCATTAGGGACAGCATGAAAACCCGAACAGTGTTTGGCCCTCCAGGACTGGAGTTGGGAACCTCTGCCCTAGAGCAGCGGCCAACAGGGGCAGACACACCTGCACCCACAGGCTCCATTATCCCAAGCCTCCTGGAGAGGCAGGATGTTGGGCCCTGCGTACATCTCCCCATACTAGCACTTGCATACCTTAGCAATGCCACCCTAAACATGGGAAAACTGTACACAGCTATCAAAAGGTTGCTATGATAACTGGCAGATAGCAATTCCTACGATAAGAACAATTGGCTGATTGAGTTGCATCATAGCAACCTTTCTGATGTCTGTGGAGTGTGTCCCAGGTCTGGTGTCTGACAGAGTGACCCCAACAGTATTGCGTACCATAGCCATGCCTGCACTGTGCCCAGGACTGGTGTGGTGGCCAGGGCTCCCAAACACCTCTATAGTTGCATGATGCTGGCATAGGTGTGTGGAATGTGTGTCTGTCTATCCAGTGTGTGGTGGCTGCCAACACCCTCCACAGCCCACACTGCTAGCACTGTTGCCAGTATTCGCCTGCCAATTTGCATAATGAGGAGCAGGGTACTGTGAGAATAGCCTGGATAGGGTGGCCTGTCCTGGTCGCATCTGCACAGGGCATAGGGCAATGGCTCGGACATTGTAGTGCCCGGTACCACCTGCACAGACAGCATGGCCCCAGCATGTCCTGCTGGGAGGTCACTCTCACCCTGACTGAGCAGTGACCATGGCATGACTAGGTTCCCCCATACTGCTATATAGATTTTTTCTCATGTGATATTGATGGGTCCCTTTTGGGGCCTCATCACTGACTTATCTGCTTGGTGTGTATGCTGACATGCCAGTTCTGGGTGCATGTATCTCCTCCAGGAACATGCACTATGGACTACCTAGCAGCCTGTCTGCAGCTAGTATGTGTTGTGCTAGAACACCTTGCAGGGTGCAGTGGCTGGAGGCTTGCTGCAGGAGAATATCAGATAGTGGTGGGGTGCAGCTGAGCATTTCTAGGCCTAATGTCTGTCTGCTATTGTGTTATGGATGTGTACAGAGCTGCATTGACTGCCCTGTAGGGTGTCTATTCCCCAGCAGGGCTGGGGTTGATGGTCCCCTCTACTGCCTCCATTGCAGGGAGGTAGAATGTGGCTCTGTTGGTGGGAGACCCTGTTTCCCACCCTCAACCCCAGAGGGTGGTTTGGGTGGTGGTACATAATCCACCTATGGGTCCATAAGGGCTAAACCTGACTGAGAAATACAGATATAGCCAAGGTGGGTCTGCAAGAACTACCTATCTCACACACTAGCACTGCTGGGGACCTGCAGCATGGCCTATTTCTGCCATGGAAGGTGCTGTGGACCTGGTGCTGGGCGCCCTACCTCACCCTCAGGGTGAGCACAGTACCCGCACAATGTGACGGTGTGTAGCTACTCTGTGCCAGTAACACACACGGTCAGTTCCCCCTACCAGGCCGAGGTGCTGTGGGGGTGCATACCCCATCTTGTGATCATCTGTAGACTGCTGATTTGCATGTGCAGTGCATTATGGGTACGGGTGGGTTAACCCTATCCTGGTGATCACAGCAGACTTTTTGTGTGGTGACGTGCAGTCTTTCTGCAGCCAGCCAGGGGTTTGTTAGCAGTTATAGAGCTGTAGCCCACTGGTTACTTCACTGCCTGTGAAGCCAGAGGTCATAGGTTGAAACCCACAGTGGGGTTATTTGATAAGGCTTTCCAAAGCATTGTCTATTTTTAATGTACATTAGTGCTGCCAGCAAAAACACCCTCAGAGTACTGTAACCATAAGGTGCCTCAGAAGGCACTTTATAGGGCACCTTATGGTTACTGTCCATATAAGGTACCTTATAAGGTGTCCTATGGAGCGCCTTATAGGGTGCCCTATAGGGGACATTATAGGGTGCCGTGGCAGACAGTGCACTTTATAATGTGCCCTATGGAGTGCCTTATAGGGTGCCTTATGCGGCACCTTTGGTTATGGCATGTGAGGGTATGTTTGCTGGTAGCAATAATTACAATACACATAAAATGCCTCACAAAACAATACTTACATGTCAAAGCTGATGTCTCAGCCAGCCTTATGCATTAGACACACTGGGGGCTTGAACTCATGACTCCTGTATCATCAGTCAGTGTATTAACCATTGTGCTACACCGCTGTTTCTATGTGTATGTGTCTGGGCACCTACTTAAGATTACCGTGCGTTAATGCGCTTAGCAGCGCTTCGCCGGATAATGTGCGCAGCAGCGCGCATTATCGCGCGATAATCCCGTTTTGCTACTTTAAGACTGAAACGCCCACTCCTTTTATGGCAGCCTGAACACTATCGCCGGGCGCATGTTAAGACGGTTTAGTAAACATACCCCACAGAGGATCTCTAAAGGAAAAAAGGGGACTGTTTAGTGGTTGAGATGGAAGGACAGACTAGATAGGCCATGTGGTCTTTTTCTGTCATCATGTTTCTATCTTTCTAAGCAAAATTTGACACAGCAAGTTGTGAAATGACTTTACATTATAAATGTCTTATCTGGAGTAACATCAAAATCACCATTCTGCAGCCACAGATCCTGCTATTACCTGTTCAGAAAACCTAAACACAGCATAATGAAAGAGGCATTTCAAAATTGTTTCCAGCAGTGGCAGGTACACTGGAGGAAGTGTGTTTTATCGGAAGGGGACTACTTTGAAGGAGAGCAATAAATATCAATGTTATACTTCTTGGGTGGTTGTACAAGTCTCAATAATTTTTGATCTATAGACTTGCTATATCAACCGACATATATTTCTACTGACCTCTAGCTACATAAGAACATAAGAAATGACATACTGGGTTAGACCAAGGTCCATCAAGCCCAATATCCTGTTTCCAGCAGTGGACAATCCAGGTCACAAGTACCTGGCAGGTTCTCAAGAGGCACATAGTTTCCACAATGTTTGTCATGGGATAAGCAGTCAATTTCCTGGGTCCTCTTTAATAATGGTTTATGGACCTTTGATCCAGGAAGTTGTCCAAACCTTTTTTAAACCCAACTACACTAACAACCTTCACTACATTCTTCGGTAACGTATTGCAGAGTTTGATAATGTGTTGAGTGAAAAAATATTTTCTCTTATTACTCTTAAATTGGTTACATTGTAGCTTCATTGCATGTCCCCTAGTCTTTCTACTTTTTGATGGCATAAACAACTGATCTACGTTTACCCGTTCCACTCCATTCATTATTTATAGATCTCTATCATATCTCTCCTCAGCCATTTCTTTTCCAAATTAAAAAGGCCTAACCTTTTAAGCCTCTCCTCATAAGGGTATCCTTCCATCCCCTTTACCATTTTGATGGTTCTTTGTACCTTTTCTAATTCCACTATATCCTTTTAAGACATGTTGACCAGAATTGCACACAATATTCAAACGGCTGTTGCATCATGAAACGATACAGGGGCATTATAATATCCTTGGTTTTATTCCCCATTTCTTTCCTTATGATTCCTAGCATTCCGTTTGCTTTCTTGGCCGCCGCTGTACACTGCACGGAGGGTTTCAATGTATTATCTAAACTCTAACCATCTTTACCATACTGTATGTCCATGGCCGTGATATATTGGTTGTTGATTGACCAATGGTAACCAGAAAGTCGGAAGGATCTTAGTTTAAAGTTTTGCAATGAGGGTACAAGTGAGGAGTGCCATGTTGCCTATGACAGCAAATTTGCAGCATTGAAAGTTTTTTTGCAACTGTTAGGCACCATATCACTCAAAGCTTTTTGGAATTTTTGGGCGCTTGGACAGAATGAGCCCATGCGTAGGACTTCTATTGTGAACATCCTGACACAGAACCTTTTCTAAAGTTAATGGTTCGAAATGTGGAACTGCGTCAATAACAACAGCCTTGGATGGTGGCAGTTTTGCCGAATCACTGCCCATTTCTCTTGTGGATCTCTCCTGGCTATTGCCATTTCAGATACGTGAATTATTCAAGTGTTTACAGTTCTATTTTTTGAAGTTGCAAGTTTGTTTAATACAAGAGTAAATAGACTGGTTTGCAAATTGAGGAAATGTTCTCATCACGAATGGTCCGATAAAAAATATAAATATAAAAAATATAAAGAAGCCGATATACTATGGGGTAAATTTACTTAACCGTCTTAATGTGCGCTCTGCCACGTTATCGTGTGATAAGGTACCTTATCGTGCAATAATGGTGCTTTATCGGGCGCAGAGGTACCTTAGCGTGCGATAACGTACGCAGCAGCGCAAATGAGCGCTTAGGGTGGAGAAAGGCTCCCGGAGGGCAGAGTAAGGCTCCCCAGGGGCGGAGAGAGAGGGTCAATGGGCGGAGAGTGGGAGGGGAGAGGCTCCCTGCACACTAACGCTGTGAAATTAGAGGCTGAAAACTAACGCCAGTGAAACCCTGGCGTTAGAGCTGATTTAAAGGGAAAAGAAACCATTTCTGTCAGCAATGTACAGCAAAACCAGGGAAACCTACAAAAAGTGATAAGTGTGATACATGTGCACAGAACAAAAGGGCAAATAGACAGTGAAAATGACCAGCAGAAAATGCAATAAAAACATAACTATACTGGCCAGTAGTGATTTTAATGGGAAACATCAAAAAACACTCCTGAGAAAGCTCCAAAAAAAAGATAAGAATTTTGGAAGGGTCTATGCTCCGTCCCCATACAAGGTGAATGAGCCCACAGTGAAATTGCACTGACCAGGGTTTTCCCTCTCCATTGGCCAGGTTTCCTATGGCGTGCACATGTTCTACAACAGCAGGGCAGGCATGTCGGAACGGGCAACTGGACAGATACTTGAAAAGGGGACACAGAGGGCGGCACATGCTGTGGTGCAGCTGGGCCACAGTGCGGACTAGGGTGATGCCTAGGTGGCCCATAGTAATGCTGAAACAGTAGTGCAGCCAGACAGCAACTGATGAGGGTCCAACATGGGCACGAGTGTGCTTCCCACAGTGTCACAGGGGATAGTACCCAGCAGGTACCCCCAAGGGCAAGAACATTGGCAGGCGGTGCTGGGGGGAAGCGTGGACAGCTATGCAGGCTCCCCTACCCCAGAACCCGCACCATAGGCAGCCACCTACCCACACACTGGATGACCTGAGTCTGCACTCCACCAGTACCACCAGCAGAAGGGCATGTCAGCATGGTGGCAGAGGGGTACTGGTGATGGAGGGGGCAGTGGCAGCTGCCCAGAGCAGACCATGGCCTAGCCCTGTGTAGGTGGGTGCCATGCACTGCAACAGACAGGCCCTGCCTGATGAACAGTCATGGTATCCCCAGGGAATGCACTGCTCTGTGGCAACATGGTGGTGAAGTGCACAGAGCCGGTGTGTTCAGGAGCAGAAGGTCACAGGTTCAAGTCCCTGCTGTGGTTCCTGCCAACCCAGCCCCCATATTTTACCCACTACTAAAAAGTGCTAATACAGACAGAACCTTTATTGCAGATGACATAGACATGCCCAAAACGCCTACATTTTACCCTACAGAGCACAGACACCATAAACATGCGCATTACCTAGAGCAGAGTCTCCCAAATGCAGTCCTGGAGGGCCAAACACCATTCAGGTTCCATGCTGCCTCTACTAAATATGGCTGTGCTGCATTTCTATGCACCGCCCCCATGGTATACAGATGTATCTCATGCATATTCATTAGGGACAGCATGAAAACCCGAACAGTGTTTGGCCCTCCAGGACTGGAGTTGGGAATCTCTGCCCTTAGAGCAGCGGCCAACAGGGGCAGACACACCTGCACCCACAGGCTCCATTATCCGAAGCCTCATGGAGAGGCAGGATGTTGGGCCCTGTGTGCATCTCCCAATACTAGTACTTGCATACCTTAACAATGCCACCCTAAACCTGGGAATATGGTACACATCTATCAAAAGGTTGCCATGATTACTGGCAGATAGTAATTCCTAAGTTAAGCACAATTTGCTGATTGAGCTGCATCATAGCAACCTTTCTGATGTCTGTGGAGTGTGCTACAGGTCTTGTGTCTGACAGTGTTTATCACCCTGGGGAGTGACTCCTACAGTATTGCGTACCATAGCCATGCCTGCACTGTGCCCAGGACTGGTGCAGTGGCCGGGGCTGCCAAACACCTCTATAGTTGCACAATGCTGGAATAGGTGTGGGGATTGTGTGTCTGTCTATCCAGTGTGTGGTGGCTGCCAACACCCTCCTCAGCCCACACTGCTACCACTGTTGCCAGTATTGGCCTGCCAATGTGCATAATGAGGAGCAAGGTACTGTGGGTATAGCCCGGACAGGGCGGCCTGGGCAGGATGCATCTGCACAGGGCATACGGCAATGGCTAGGACATTGTAGTGCCTGGCCACCACCTGCACAGACAGGGTGGCCACAGCATGTCCTGCTGGGAGGTCACTCTCACCCTGACTGAGCAGTGACCACGGCATGGCTAGGTTTCCCTATAGTGCTATGCATCATTTTTCTCAAGTGATATATATGGGTTCTCCTTTCTGGGACCCAATCCCTGACTTATCTGCTTGGTGGATGTGCTCACATCCCAGTTTTGGGTGCACACATCTCCTCTGGTAACATGCACTATGGACTAGCTAGCAGACTGTCTGCAGTTAGTATGTGTATGGCTGGAACACCTTGCAGGGTGCAGTGGCTGGAGACTGTCAAATAGTGGTGGGGGGCAGCTGAGCATTTCCAGGCCTGCTGTCTGTCTGCTATTGCCTTATGGATGCATACAGAACTGCATTAACTGCCCTGTAGGTTGTCTGTTCCCTAGGTGGACTGAGGTTGATGGTCCCCTCTACCGCCACCATTGCAGGGATGTAGAATGTGGATCAGTTTGTGGGAGATCCTGAGCCCCAGGGGGCAGGTTGGGTGGTACCACATAAGCCACCTATGGGTCCAAACCCCCCCCCCCTGGTTCACCTAAATCATGTGACCATGGCACCCACACAGGATATGCACTATTCTGGGTGCAACATAGTCCACACGGGCTAGACGTGACTGGGAAATAAAAATGGTCACAGGTGTATCCTAGGTGTGTCTGCAAGGACGACCTATCACACACTGGTACTGATGGCGACCTGTAGCATAGCCTAACTCAGCTCAGCCAGGTGCTGTGGACATGGTGCTGTGCGCCCCACCTCACCCTGAGGGTGAGCACAGTACCCGCAGAAATGTAATGGTCTGTACCTACTCTGCATCAGAAAAAATCAATAAACCACACTCACTATTAACCAACGGGGTCTGTGATTCCCAACGTATCACTTCCCTATGTAGACAGTGGCCTCAGTCAAAAACCAGAATTTGTTCTGGGCATTTAAACTGCTCCCCTGCAGTGCTATTTTACATCAATGGCCTCATATTTTTGTATATGATTCTTTATGTGAAAAGTTTTTTTTTTTTACATTTTTTAACCCAAATGCCGGAACTGTAGTTGTTTCTTATAGTAAACACTTATCTCCAAACAGTTCCTGCCAGGCTGTACTTCTGATGTGTTCTTCTATGTTTTTCTTCTTTTCCATTCAGTCCTCAATGATCCAAAGTCCCAACGCCCCACAGCAGGCGCCCGTAGCGTTTCACTACCAAACGTTTCATCAGGGGATTGGCTTCTTCTTTCACACTTATGCTGCCCACGCTTCCTTGTATAAAAATATGAACAGGAGCATTCCCTTCAAACTGTCAGGAACCGCTTCCTCTCTCATTCTCGGAAAAACTTTTCACATAAAGAATCATATACAAAAATATGAGGCCATTGATGTAAAATAGCACTGCAGGGGAGCAGTTTAAATGCCCAGAACAAAGTGCTGGTTTTTGACTGAGGCCTCTGTCTACATAGGGAAGTGATACGTTGGGAATCACAGACCCCGTTGGTTAATAGTGAGCGTGGTTTATTGATTTTTTCTGATACTAGCAGTAATTTCCGCTCGAGATTTGACCTTTTTGGTTATTGTCTTACATAATGGAGAGTGTACCTACTCTGTGACAGTAACACACACGGTCAGTTCCCCCTCCCAGGCCGAGGTGCTGCGGGGGTGCATACCCCATCTTGTGATCATCTGTAGACTGCTGACCTGCATGTGCAGTGCATCATGGGTACCAGTGGGTTAGCCCTATCCTGGTAACCACAGCAGACAGGTTGTGTGGTGACCTGAAGTCCTACAGTAGCCAGCCAGGGGCTTGCTAGTAGCAATAGAGATGTAGCCCACTGGTTACTTCACTGCATGTGGAGCCAAAGGTCATTGGTTTGATCCCACAGTGGGGTCAGTTGATAGGGCTGTCTGAGGCATTTCCTGTTTCCAATTTAAATTAGTGCTGCCAGCAAAAACACCCTCACAGTGCTGTAACCCTAAGGTGCCTCATAAGGCGCCCCATAATGTGCCACACAAGGTGCCATATAAGGCGCCTTATAAAGCACCCTAGAAGGCGCCTTATAAGGCATCCCATAGGGGACATTATAGGGTGGCTCAGCGGAGTGTCAAATAGGGGGCCTTAAAAGGCATCCTAGGGTACGGCACTTTGAGGGTGTGTTTGCTGGCAGCACAGATTTAAATTAAACTGGAAAATGCCTCAGACAGCACTGGGTAAAAGCATTACTGTTCATTAAGCCCACTCAGGAGTCAAACTCATGACCCCTGTACTAACAGTCAGCATATTAACCATTGTACTACACCTCTGTTGCTATGCTTTTGGGTCGGCACGCCTACGTAGGGTTAACGCACGTTGACGCGCGCTGCTCCCTTTCTCGGGTGCTAATGTGCGCAGCGCACATTATCGCGTGATAACGCACGCTTGCTACGTTTAGACCGGAACGCCCACTCCTTTTATGGCATTCTGCACACTAACGCTGGGCGCACGTTGAGACTGCTTAATAAACATACCCCTATATATGGCTTTTAGAGATGCTTGCCTGTGTGCTCTTTTAGATCGATTTTTTTGTGATTGTATTGTATCGATCCAAGTCTTTCTGGGCTTATTTTGCACTGATTTCAGGGAGAGAAATCCATAGGTACTATTTCTGCTGTAACATTAAATTATGTATAAAGTTTGGGTTTAGCTATTCTGCATACATCCCACCAGAAAGATTTCCGAGAAACCAGACAAATCTTCAGTTTGGGATCACCGAAAATGTTTGCAACAGAATAAAATTGAAAATTGAAGCCTTATCCATTTGAATTTTTCATGTTTAAAAAATTAATGTATTTTTCACACCTATTGAAATTAACCATTGTTTTTCTCATGTTGGAAGTCTCCAGAAATATCAGTTTTTCCATTTCCTCTATAAATTAAACACACACATCTTGGCCTTTTTGAAAAAATTCTTGTCAGATGCTGACTAATCTGTCAGCTCCCTAAATTCTATAGCAAACGCTTACAGAAAAAACACTCGTGTTGTGCAAACCCATTCGCAAAGCAAAAAAACATTTCCTTTTGTGCTATCATACTGCTGCTTCTTTACTTGTGTGAGGTCACCATCCTACTGGCATTGTGCTGGAGATGCCACTGGGAAGTCTTTTTCCCCACTGGTCTGCGGACATGTCCATCCTGAATATCAACAGATTTCATTGTAGTTATTTATAAAGCCATCCTGGATTTCAGGGCAGGAAATATGGAAAGCCCCCTCTGCTTTCACTTGGGTATGCAATGAGCTTCCATGTGATATGATCAGAAACTGCTTATTATAAAATTTTTCATGATTAAGGGACCAAAATATTATAACTCATGCCATATCGGTTAATTTGGTGACACCGTATAAACTCTGGTGATTATACAACTTCCTTCATCTGAACCCATCCAAATCCACAGCTATGTGGGTCTCCTTAACTGGTTCCTGTCCTTCTCTGGCTCCTATGATTGATTCTGTTCCCCTTCCTCTTGTATCATCTTTTCGCTATCTTGGTGTCATTCTGGATTCTACGCTTTCCTTTCACCAGCACCTTACTTCCCTTATACGTCGCTCCTTTGTTACCCTAAGACAGATCAGAGCTGTCCGCTCTCTTCTTCCTCTCTCTTCCCTAATTACTCTTGTCCTGGCCCTAGTTATAAGCCGCCTGGACTACTGTAATGTCTTTCTTGCCAATCTCCCTAAATATCAACTTTTATGTCTTCAGCGCATTCAAAATACTGCCGCCCGTCTCATTACATTTGCACACCGTTTTGACCATATCACACCTATCCTTCTCTGTTTACACTGGCTGCCACTCTGTGCTCGCTTCCATTATAAGTTTCTTATCTTGATTCACCGCGCTCTTTATACCAATACTCCTTTATACCTGGCAGATCGGATTTCCCTTCATACCCCCTACCGTCAACTTCGTTCTCTTCATGCAAATCGTTTGTCCCTTCCCTCCCCAGCACAGGCACACCTTGAACAGACCCGTCATGCAGCTTTTTTCTTTCTAGGTCCAATGTTATGGAATGCATTACCCCCGTCCCTCCGTTTAGAACCCTCTTACCCTCAATTTAAATCATTACTCAAAACCCATCTGTTTCAGCAAACTTTTCATCTTTCCCCTGATGGTCCTCCCTGATGCCCCTTTAGTTTCTTGTATCTAGTACTGTTTTGTTTGTATATTGGTTTGTTGTGTATTTGTCTACCCACAGTTTGTCTTGTCTTCTCTGTTTTGGGCCTTTTATTATTGTTTGTACTCTTTTTAGATATATTTTGTTTTAACATTTAAGTTAACTTCTGTCTTAATTTATTGGCCCTTTGTCTGGTTTGTTTTAAAATTTTATGTCTTATTTATCTTTGCTTTTATACTTTTCTTTTCTGTCTCATTTTTGGCGTTCCTTTCTCTGTTTGCACTGTCAACCTTTTATTGTACACCGCTTTATGTCTCCACGAAAAGCGGTTTATCAAATTTTTAATAAAGATAAAGATAAAGATCATTGAAGTTTGAAGAAACAGCTCAATAACAGAATTCTCTTTAAATGTCACAATTACATGGAACTCCCATATTCTGCTACCTGTTTCCTTTTTTTTTAACATGCATTTTCTTCCTGCTTTATAAATCCCAGATGTAATTTCATATGGGATCTCAAAACAAGGAAATGAAAACCACTTCTTAGAAAATATGTAATTTGTTGTGTGCATATAAATAGGTATCTGCGTTCCACATGCTACATTTTTAACTATTTTTTAAAAAATGCCCTCTCAGATGATAAGTGCATCTTGGTTTAAAACCCTGGGTAATCCAACATAGTCCTTGGTCTGATTCTTTTTAACGTCTTTGTTAGTGATACTGTAGAAGGGCTGTCGGGTAAGGTTTGTTTTTTTGCTGATGATACCAAAATATGCAATAGAGTAGACACCCAGGAAGGAGCAGATAACATGAGGAGGGATCATGCTAAGCTTGAAGAATGGTCTAGAATTTGGCAGCTGAAATTCAATGCTAAAAAATACAGGGTCATGCATTTGGGCTACAAAAATTCAAGGGAGTGGTACAGTGTAGGGAGTGAGGTACTTCTATCCACAAAAGAAGAGCGGGACCTGGGCGTAACTGTGTCTGATGATCTTAAAATAACCAAACAGGTAGAAAAGGCAACTGTGAAAGCCAGAAGGATGCTTGGGTGTATAGAGAGAGGAATGGCCAGCAGAAAAAAGGAAGTGATAATGCCTCTCTATAAGTCTCTGGTGCAACCTCATTTGGAGTGTTTATTTACATTCTCTTATATACCATGCAGTTCTGCATCAGTGCAGTTTACATTGAACAGGGCATTATAACTTGGAGATAACTATTTTACAGGGAACATGGGCTATGGAGGGTTAAGTGGCTTGCCCAAGACCACAAGGAGCACCTGTGGGACTAGAAACCCCAGTCCTTCTGGCCCAAGGTTGCTGTTCTCTGGTGGGATTTGAACCCCCAATCTTCTGGCCTGAAGTACCTTTCCCCAACCACTAGGCCACTCCTCCACTATTGTGTGCAAGTCTGGAGACTGCACCTTCAGAAGGATATAAGTAAGTTGGAGTTAGGGCAGAAGGTGGCTAGTAAAATGGATAGTGGTTTTCATTATGTAGCATATGAGGACAGACTTAAAAGATCTTACTATGTATACTTTAGAGGAAAGAAGGGATAGAGGAGATAGGATAGAGACATTTAAATACCTCTGTGGTATTAATACACAGGAGGGTCTCTTTCAATTGAAAGCAAGCTCTGCTACAAGGGGACATAGGATGAGAGCAAAAGGGGATTGACTCAGGAGTAATATGTGAAAATATTTCTTTATAGAAAGAATGGTAGATGCGTGGAATAGTCTCCCAGTAGAGGCGGTGGACACGAGGACAATATCTGAATTCAAAAAAGCATGGGACAAACACAGAGGATCTCGAAAGGTAAAAAGGGGACTATTGTAGTTGATAGGGAAGGGCAAACTAGATAGGCCATGTGGTCTTTTTCTGCCGTTATGTTTCTATATTTCTAGTCAGACTAATCCTGGGCTGGGACTAATCCTGGGCATGGGACTAATCCTGGGACTAATCCTGGGCATGGGATTACTTGAATGGTTGATCCTGAAAACAGCGAGATCCGTGGAGGGAAGCCTTCTATTAAAGTTATAGCATGGAGAAAAACGTGGGAAGGTCTCACAAAATGGTTTAAACCTCAGCCTTTACAGATAGGGAGGTTCTTTACCTCTCTTATCATTAGCATTTCAAGCATCATATTAATATAACATTCTAAAAATTATTATATTTGCCAGAGGGAAACTAGGCTGCTCCGCTCTAGAGTTTTCTGAAACATCAGATATTTCTATATATTAAGATGTATTAACTGCCTTTATCAAAGTTTGATCCATGGCCATTTGTTGGGTGGCAGCTCTTGTCAACCCAGTGGAAAGTGGTCCATTTTGTGATTGTCCCCTCTGTTTTCTTCTCTAATTGTGGTCCTTCACTTCAGAGCATGTATCCCCTCTGTTTTCTTGGCAAAGAGGATCCAGACCAGACCACCAGTCCTTTCTTCCCTGCAGTAAGCCTACAACACCCAGTATTACAAAGTAGTCTCCCATCCAAGTACTAATACTAGCCAGGCCTGACACTTCTTAGTTTCCAAGATCAGGTAAGGTTTATGCTTTATTAAAACATGTGAAATACTGCCTTTCAGTCCCAACAAAGCGGTGTACAATAAAAAACAGCATTTTGAAGATGAAAGAATGCCATAAAAATTTGACAGGACAACGTAAGAGAAGGAAAAGCAGGGAAACATAGCAGGGAAGAGAGGGAACGAAGCTCAGAACACAAGGAGGCAGAGTCCTTAGAGCCTGTATAAACCGTCCGAGACAGCAGGAGGACCAGGACATTAAGGAACAATGGGGAGGTCAAAGGCAATGAAAACAGATATGTTTTCAAGGAAGTCTTAAATTTTGAGTATAGGGAGTTCCAGTCTAAGATCAGATGACAAAGAATTCCATAATAATGGGCCCAAGAAGAAAAAGGCAGAATATTGGGTCCGTTCTAACTGGGTCTGCACAGGGCAAGGTAGGTATAGCCGATTTGCATGCATGGACCTAAGGACTTGAAAACATGCATATGGAACTAAGAAGGAGGAAAGATATGAGGGGATGCCGGAATGAAGAACTTTATGAATAATTGAAAGCATCTTGTATTGGGAGCTTGAGACAGTGGAAGCCAATGTGATTGTATGAGAAGTGGGGTGACATGATCAAATCTGGATGCGTGATGAAACAATCATATGGCTGTATTCTAAACTGACAAGACATTTAGTTTGAGAATGACGAAGACTGAGATAGATGATGTTGCAATAGTCTAGCTTAGCGATAACAAGAGTAAGCAGAAGTGTCGTGATAGATGATGGAGAGAGAACAAATGGCATGGATCTGTCGTAAAGTGTAGAAGCATCGTTTCACTACAGCACTAATACAGAACTGAAAGGAAAGAGCTGAATCTAAGATAATACCAAGATATCTAAACTGGGTGACAGTTGAAATGCGTAGCCCATTAAGAGGGGGGATGACTGAAGGTGGAGAGAAAGAACCCAAGAGCCATAAAGCAGAAGTGTTTGTGGGGTTCAGTTTCAAACGATTAGCATGAAGCCAGGACACAATAACTGCCAAACAGGCATTAACAATGGAAAGATCAGGAGAAGCAGCATTCATACGGAAGAGCAGGATGTCATCCATGTCAAAGTACGCAGAGACACCCTGCTGTGGCTGAATCAGGGTACTGAGAAGCCACAAAAAAATATTAAAAAGGAGAGGGGCAAGAACAGCTCCCTGAGGGACACCACAGTGCAGAGTATGGTGCGAAGAATCGGAGCCCTGATAAGAGACATGAAATAAGCAGGAAGACAGAAAAGAGTGGAACCACTGAAGCACAGAATCACTCAAGCCTGCCGAAGAGAGTCTAGAAAGCAGAAGGGAATGATCCACGAGATCAAATGCAGAGAACAGATCCAAGGGTAACATCACCCTTATCCACTGCCATATGTACCTCATTTAGAACAGAAAGAACAATGGTCTCAGTACTGTGACTTGCTCTGAAGCCGGAATGGTGAGGATGTAAGAAGTTAGTCTGGGTGAGATGTGTTGTTAACTGGTTAAAAACAAGTCTTTCCAGAGGTTTTGAAAGGAAAGGTAAGTTTGAAACAGGGCGAAAGTTTGATGGAAGGGAGGAATCCAGGGAGGGGTTCTTTAGAAGAGGATGGATGGTGGCAAGCTTCCAGCATTGTGGGAATATTCCTATGGCAAGGCTATTATTTAAAATGAGGAGAATGATGGGTAATAAAGCCAAGTAAGGCTCAGGAACCCAGAGAAAGGGGGTATAGGATACAAGATACACGTGGTCTTGGATGATGTGGTGATGGCTTTGGAGAGAGCAGAGGGAGTGATGGAGTTAAAATGCGACCAGACATGAGAAAGATTTGGTATCTGTGGTGTAATGGAAGCAGAGGAGGGAGTGGAAAAGCCATCAACAGAGGGTTGAAGAAAATCAGACTGGGGCGGACAAAACTCTGCACAATGGTCAGATATCTTATCAGAAAAATAGGATGCTAAATCATCAGCTGTGGGCCCAGAAGAGGGGGGGAAGGATGCTGGGTGGTGAACCAAACGTGACATCTTGGAGAAGAGTTTCTTGGGTTGATTACTAGCATGAGTAATAAGAACATCGTAATACTTCTTTTTAGCCGCAAGAATAGCCTGCCATAAGTAGCATGAGCCTGTTTGAATGCAATGGAGCAAGACTGAATGCACTGGTGGTGCCAAATACGTTTCACCCTACGCATCTGATATCGGTGGATATAGAAACCAGAGTGAAACCAAGCCTGTCTGTAAGTCTTGCGGGGAGACTGAACAGGGAGTAGATGCATAAGAGAATCAAGTGCCTCTGCTTGAGCAGTGTTCCAGGCGGCAGCTTGCTCATCCACCAAGGTGTCAAAATGTAAAGGAAACAGCTGATTAGAGGAGGGGAAAGCCACCACCTCACCTCTACGTGGACCCCCAAACAACACAAACATCCTTTCCAATTTTCAGAACAGCGCCGTGTGTTTTAAGTAATGCTTCAGGGCCCTTCTCACGTCGAGTTTGTGAAGACGTACTTCCTCCGTGTCCTTCCCTACCCCCTTAAAGGAGGGAAGGGAAACCGACTGATTCACATGAAACAGAGAGACCACCTTGGGTAGAAACTATGGCACTGTCCGCAAGACCACCTTCTCCTTGAAGAACGAGAGAAAGGGCGGACAGCACGAAAATGCTTAAAGTTCTGAAACTCGCCTCGCCGAGCAGATTGCTACCAGAAACACTGTTTTGAGCATCAAGTCCTTCAACGAGGAACGTTCCATAGGCTCCATAGGCTCGTAAGGTTCCCCCGCCAGGACATTTAAAACCAGATTAAGGTCCCAGGGAGGAACCGCCACTACGCACTGGGGGCGGACTCGCCTCACCGTCCTTAGGAACCTACCTATATCCGGGTGCTGACCTAGCGGTTTACCCTTGATCTTACCCCTGTAACAAGAGATGGCTGCTACCTGCACCCATAGAGAACTGGCTGCAAGACCTTTCTCCAATCCTGCCTGTAAGAACTCCAACACTTCCGGAACAGAGGCCACCATAGGACGTACCTTCTGGTCCGCGCACCAGCCCTCAAAGATGCGCCAGACCCTAACATAAGAGAGACAAGTCAAACGCTTACGAGCTTTCAACAAGGTGGAAATCACTGCTCCAGAATATCCTCGCTTAAGCAGCCTGCCCTTTCAATAGCCAGGCCGTAAGCAAGAACCGATCCACCTGCGGCATTTTTAGCGGGCCTTGGACCAGGAGATTGGCCCTCACTGGGAGGTGCCATGGCTTGTCATCCAGCAGTCTTACCAGGTAGGCGTACCAGGGGCGACGAGGCCAATCCAGTGCTATAAGGATCACCCACCCCCGGTGGGACTCTACCCTATGAAGAACTTTTCCTATCAGTGCCCATGGTGGAAAGACATAAAGCAGTCCCTCCATGGGCCACCTCTGTACCAAAGCATCTAAGCCCTCCGACATCTGCTCCCTTCTTCTGCTGAAGAAGCGGCTGGCTTTGGCCGACTCGAACCTTGCCATAAGATCCATGATGGGCGACCCCCACCAACGAACCACCTGCTCATACACCTGATGACAGAGCTGCCATTCTCTGGGATCCACCCTGCGCCTGCTCAAGAAGTCCGCCTCCACGTTCTCTATTCCTGCCACATGTTGCGCCGACAGCACCACCAGATGGTCTTCGGCCCAAGTCAACAGCCCCTCTGCCTCCTCCTCCAAGGGTGCGCTGCTTGTGCCTCCCTGCCGGTTGATATAGGCTACCATGGTGACATTGTCCGAAAACACCCAGACCGCCTTCTGGTGGACCCACTGCTCGAAGATCCTGAGCGCTAGCACTACCGCCCGCATCTCCAACCTGTTGATGGACCACTGGGCTTCCACCGCCGTCCGCTTGGGCCAATTTCCCCTTGCAGTGCGCTCCCCATCTCTACAAACTTGCATCCGTCATCAACTGCAACTACCTTGGGGACTCTAAGGGCATGCCCTTCTCCAAATTGCCCGACCATAGCCACCACTGCAGGGATTTCCGTGCTTCCAGAGGATACTGAAGCTGAACCGACAGGGACTGGCGTTGATGAGACCAACGTCGGAGAAGAGCCCGCTGAAGAGGTCTCATGTGGGCCCTGGCTCAAGGAACCAGCTCGATCGCTGCCGCCATAGTTCCCAGTACCTGCAGGTAATGCCAGGCCGAGGGAGACTTCATGGCCAGAAACTGCCGAATCAAAAGCCGCAGCCCAGCTGCCCTCTGAACCGGCCGGAACACCTTTCCTTTGTTTGTGTCAAATCTTGCTCCGAGATACTCTGTCACCTGGGATGGCGACAGTCTGCTTTTTGCCCGATTGATCACCCACCCCAGGCTCTGAAGGAGGTCTACCACCCTGTCCATAGCCTCCTGACACTCTTCCGTGGACTTGGCCCTGATCAACCAATCGTCGAGGTACAGGTGGACCAGGACCCCTTCCTTGCGCAGCGCCGCCGCAACCACCACCATTACCTTGGTGAAAGTGCACGGAGCGGTTGCCAGGCCGAAAGGCAAGGCCTGAAACTGAAAGTGTCCTCTTGGTACTGCAAACCACAGGAAATGCTGATGAGATTCTCGCACCGGAATATGCAAATACGCTTCCGTCAGATCGAGAGAGGTCAGAAACTCTCCCTGCCGTACCGCCACTATCACTGACCTCAGAGTTTCCATATGAAAACGAGGGACTCGGAGACACCGATTGACTTGCTTCAAGTCGAGAATTGGGCGGAAAGTGCCCTCTTTTTTTGGCACCAGAAAATAGATGGAGTATCGATCGCATCCGTACTGGTTGTTGGGCACCGGCACGACTGCTTCCAATCCCAGCAGCCTGTCCAGAGTTTCTTCCACCGCTGCTCTCTTTGCCGGAGACTGTATGAATGCTGGGAATACCGGGCTTGCCAATTTGAGAGCATAACCGTCTCGAATTACCTCCAGCACCCACTGATCGGACGTGACCCGGGTCCAGGCAGGAAGGAACTGCTGTTACTGCCCTCCTACTGGCAACACCCCCGCCTGGACCCCCCCTCACTTCATTGTGTCTTCCTTTGGCCCGTGGCAGAGGAAGAGGACCCAAAACCTCTCCCTGCTCCACGAAACCCCCGGAAAGCCTGTCCCCTTGAGGAAAACCGTCCTTTTTCAAAAGGTGCAAACCGCGGAGAATGAAACTTCCGGGCTTCCCGCTTCTGCGCCCTAGCAGGAGTGGGAGTGCGATTTTGCTTTTGCCAGTCCTCAGGGAGCCTGCCTCCCTTGGACTCTCCCAAATCCTTCACCAACTTGTCCAAATCTTCTCCAAACAGGAGCTTACCTTTGAAGGGGAGCTTACTAAGATGAGTCTTAGAAGACCCATCTGCCACCCAGTTATGCAGCCATAGATATCGCCTGGCCACGACCACCGATGCCATGTTCTTTGACAAGCTTCTGAACAAGTCATACTGACTATCCACCAGGTAGACTGCTCCTGACTCAATCCTTTCTGCTTCCCCCTGTGATCCGCTGGGGGATTCGCTGGACAGCTGAAGCTGTTGTGACCAGCGCAGACAAGCACGTGCTACCCAAGCGCTACACACAGAAGCCTGAAGAGCCAGGGCACTGATGTCAAAAGCTTGCTTCAATAATGTATCCAACTTCCGATCTTGTGAATCCCGTAGAGCCACACTACCTTCCACAGGAATAGTAGTCTTCTTGGTCACCGCCGATACAGCGGCGTCCACCCTTGGTGACTGCAACAGCTCCCTATCCACTTCTGGTAAAGGATACAGACGGGCCATGGACCGGACCCCCCTCAGCCCCGAGTCCGGCTGATCCCATTCTTCCTGAATCATCTGTCTCACCACACGATGCACTGGGAAAACCTTCTGCGATTTCCTCACTGCCTGAATAAGCGGGTCCTCCAGAACCTCCTCATCCCCTGGCACATCCGGGGCCATACTGAGGATCTTCAAGGATTCTGTGATCAGAGCCGGTAACTCCTCTCGGTGAAAGACCTGCAGTAACCTAGCCCTCTGCTCTTCCTGAATCTCTTCCTCTTCGAGTTCCTCCTCGTCTTCTCCTATCTCCGGATCGGAAAACTCCTCTTCCCGATCTCCCAACAACGGCATAGAAGGCGAACCATCCTTGGCTAGCTTCTTCTGCTTAAACGGTATAGTTGGTTCCCCTACACTGGGCTCCATGTTTCTCTTGGGAGGGCCGTCATGCCCTGTCCCCTGCTTCTGCTCCTGCTTCCGCAGACAAAATGCCTTATGCAGAAGCAACACGAACTATAAGGTCCACCCCTCTTAGATCCAATCAGAATTACAAATACCCCGGGACCTCAGAACAGAGACACTCATGTGTAATGCAAATCTTTATTTGTATCCAAAGAAGCAAACAAGTCTGCAGTAATACAAGAGTATCTGAACAAAGTGGTGTTCTGGTAATCTGACAGCGTTCCTTCCCCTTAGGTGCAGAGTGAAGGAAGGCTGCCCCTGTTGGGGCTCAGTGGTTGGGACAAGTTAACTCAAGCCAGACTGCTGGGGGTTCAATTCCCACATAGGAACAGAGGAACTGGGGTCTCTAGTCCCATGGCCACTCCTTGTGGCCTTGGGCAAGCCACTTAACCCTCCATTGCCTCAGGTGCACTTAGATTGTGAGCCCTTCAGGGACAAGGGAATAAAAACAGAAAAAAAAATACCTGTTAGTATACATGTAAATCACACTGATTCTAAAGAGTGCAGTATGAAATAAATAAAATAAATATATCCCTCTGGGTTGCAATGGCTCCACCTGCTTCTTTTGCATATGCATTACCCATGACCCACCCATATTCTCCTACTATAGATCTTGCTATGCCTTAGGTTTTGGTTCTTGCTATAAGCTTAGGTTTCGTTTCTGCTGCATTCTATTGCGAGCTGCACCCTGCTATTTCCTGCCTGCTACCTCTGGCAGTATTTGTAATCTTCAGGGCTGCAGAGTACTCGTATCACCAGCTAATTCATGTCTGACTTACTTCAGAAGTCCATTTTCTGCACATTCCTGCACAGGATATGGTTCCCTCCTGCCTTGTTGTGCTGGATTCCGTGTACTCTGCTTCTCTTCCATTCAGCCCACACATTTATTTTCTGTGCCAAAGATTTTATTTCAAACCTCAGGATTAGAGTTGCCAACTTTTTCACCGAGAAAAACCCGACACCTGTGGCTCGCCATGCTCCACCCATTCTCCGCCCCTAGCCCCACCCCTGCCCTGCCCCAGTCCCACCCATGCTGCACCCCAGCCCCACCCACAAAAATTACCAAGGATAAGTGTAGGCTAACTCCCTTGGTCAGATAATAATTAAACTGGGAACCCCAAAAGCCAAACATGAAATGTACAACACTGGAGAAATAAAACTATAAAGTAATTTCCTCTTGCACTAAACAAAAACGCAAAGATGTTAGTAATACACACTTTCCAGACCAGACATATTCCAGTTAATAAATTCAAAATAAAAAGTATTTTTCTACCTTCTGTTTGGGCATTTTATTTTTCAGTTGCAATTGCTCCAGTCACTTTCTTCTGGTTTCTTCGTGTCTTCTGCGAGCTATCCATTTCTCCTTTCTTCTCTTTTAGATGTTTTCCATTCTCTCTATATATCTGCTTTAACATACTGATTGTTTCCCTTTTGCTCTTTCCCCCCATTTCTTTCCTTATTCCTTTATCATCCACTCAAATTTCACCCGTCCAGTCTCAATCCCCTCTTACTCTCCCAATACCCGGCCCATCGTAGACTTTTCTTCCACACAAAATATCTTTTCCCCTCTCCATTCTCATTCCCCATCCTCTCCCTTCTAGTCCTCCCCCAAATCAGCTCCCTTATAGTTCTAGACCCACCCAGCATCCACTCCCTTCTAGTCCCATTCTCCCATGCCGCCACATCAGCCCATTTCCAGTCCTATTCTAGCCCATCACCCATTTGCAGTCCAAGCTCCCCCATCAGCCCATTTCTAGCCCTATTCCAGCTCCTCATCAGCCCATTTCCAGTCCTAGCCCCACATATGCTCTTTTCCAGTTCCATTCCAGCCCCCCATCAGCCAATTTCCACTCCAAGCTCCCCCATCAGCCAATTTCCAATCCTAGCCCCCTCGTCAGCCCACTTCCAGTCCTATTCCAGCCCCCATCAACCCATTTCCAGTTCTATTCCAGCTCTTCATCAGCCCATTTCCAGTGCTAGCCCTCCCATCACAGGCCATTTCCAGTCCTAGCTCCCCCCAACACAGCCTCTTTCCAGTCCTAGCCCCCCCCCCATCACAGCCTATTTCCAGTCATAGGCCCCCCACCATCACAGCCCATTTGCAGTCCTAGCCCCCCCCCACCATCACAGCCCATTTGCAGTTCTAGCCCCCCCATCACAGCCTATTTCCAGTCCAAGTCCTCCCCAACCATCACAGCCCATTTGCAGTCCTAGCCTCCCTAATCACAGCCTATTTCCAGTCCAAATTCCCCCTCCCCCCACCATAGCCGAATTCCAGTCAAGGTCCCCCCCCATAGCCCAATTCCATTGCAGCCCCCCCCCAATAGCCCATTTCCAGTCCAGGTCCCCTCCCATAGCCCATTTCCAGTCCAGGCTCCCTCATAGCCCATTTCCAGTTCAGGTTTCCCCCCATAGCTTATTTCCAGTCCAGATTCCCCCCCCCCATAGCCCATTTCCAGTCCAGATCCCTCCCATAGCTTATTTTCAGTCCAGGTTCCACCCCCCCCATAGCCTAATTCTAGTCTAGGTTCCCCCCCCATAGCCCATTTCCAGTCCAGGTGCACCCCCACATAGCCCAATTCCAGTCCAGATCCACCCCCCCATAGCCTATTTCCAGTCCAGGTCCCCCCCTATAGCCCATTTCCAGTCCATATCCCCCATAGCATATTTCCAGTCCCGGTTCCCCCCCCCCCCCATAGCCCAATTCCAGTCTAGGTTCCCCCCCATAGCCCATTTCCAGTCCAGGTACACCCCCCATAGCCCAATTCCAGTCCTGTCCCCCCCCCCCCAATAGCCTATTTCCTGTCCAGGCCCCCCCCATAGCCCATTTCCAGTCCAGGTACACCCCATCACAGCCCATCCAGTCCTTGGCCTCCCCTCCCCCCCATCAAAGCCCATTTGTAGTCCTAGTCTCCCCCCTCCCCCCCCGACCAGCCCCACGGCTGTGAGGTGCTTTAGAGGGAGCCGGGGAAGCCCGCGCAAGGCCCCGGCTCCCTCTGTACAACTGCCAGCGTGAAAATCTTTTTCCTTCACGCTGGCGATTGTTTCTGTGAAGCCTCGAATGCTGGGAAAGGTTAAAGGGCATTGCCTTTAACCTTTCCCAACAATTGCAGCTTCACATAAACAGCCGCCAGCGTGAAGGAAAAAGATGTTCACGCTGGCGGTTGTACAGAGGGAGCCGGGGCCTCGCGCGGGCTTCCCTGGCTCCCTCCCCCGCGGACTTTGGGAGAAAAGCCTGTTTCACATCTCTGCCGGCAGCCGGCCTGGCCATGGAAAAACTGGCCAGGCTGGCTGAATACCGGCCGGTTGGCAACCCTACTCAGGATTTAGGCAGAGTGCTGTCAGTGCTCCCTTGTCCTTAGCAAAGCCTCTAGCAAGGCCTAACATACCTATCAGCCAATTTCCCTTCAGAACTCAGGGGAGAAATCACCCAGACCTGCCCCCTCCTGACCCGCTGGCAAGGTGGATGGGCCAGGGAGGGGTTGGGTAGGGGCTGGCTGCTTGGAAGCCGAGGTGGAAGGACCCTCCGCACCTCGCATTGCGCCTACCACCTCTCCTACATCCTGAAGTGTGTACGCTACCGGTTCCCGTACCATACCGGCCTGGATCTCCTGCTCCATCGAGGTGGCTTCCATCGCGCACCCCCTGCAGATGCCTGCCTCTGACACAGCACCCCTCTTTGCTCCACACACTAGGCACTGTGACCTAGTAGGCATAATGCCTTTGGGAACCAGTTACCTCCAAGGCACACAACAGCTAAGGGCCTATTTCCCTTCCTTACAGGCCCCCCAAAGCAGGATAAACTCTTTTATCTTTTTTTTTTTTAATATCAAGAATTCCTGTGCCCGGGAGATCCATCTGACGCCCGGCCCCGGCGCGCAAATGCGCGAAATCCAACACGCATTCCTCACACCCCTGAAAACCAACACCTACCTCCACACAGCTGCTCTTGGCGGTAAAAGGTGTTGTCCTGGGAAAAATGGCAGGCTAACTGCGACCCTGCGCCATGCGATTCGCTGCCCAAAAGCTGCCGCTTTCTTTTTCAGCCACGCCTGCAATCCGCGCCGCCTGCCGAATCCCGCCCTCGTGCTCAGCCTCCACAAGGGTTTCGGCAACGAGACGGGAATGGCGTGTCAGGCAGCCCCCTCTGAAAAAACACACCTCTGGCTTCTCTCCGCCACTCCTCACCTCCGACGGTTCGTGAGGCGCTCCTGCACAAGTCCTTCCCCACTCCTTAAACTGGGGCTCTCCTCCCGGCCTCGACAGAGGAAATTGCAGTAGAGAAGGGAGGGGGAGGGGGATGGGAAGAGTTCTCTCCCGCCAAGCACTCCTGCCTATTCTGCCTCTCCTTGAACTGACCAATTCAAGTTCTCCCAAACAAACCAACACCGAGGGTAAAAACAAATTGGAAATCAAAAACTAACGAAACTAACTGTCCTAAATCTCTCCACTAAGCCTAGCACTGGCTTAGCTCCTTCTAGCTGCTTAGGAGACTGAGCTAAACTGAACCTTGTGGGAGGAGCCAGGGGTATTTATGCTGGTGGATCGTCAGAAAAAATGATGAGCTCAGTCTCCAAAGCTGCTAGTAGAGCAGCACAACCCAGACGTAAAGGGACTAGACTGGAGGAATATGTCATGATGTAGCAGCTGATAAGCATGCAATAAATAAAACCAGGAGTCAGTTCAAAAGATCCAAGCCAATTTATTGTGCACATGGCTCAGTTAGTGAAAGCTTCAAAAGGAACTGAGCAAAGCTTTTACAGATACATACTCATTTATACTTCTTTTTCAGTTTGATACATGAGAACTTTCTATTGGTCCCAGCTTGATACATGCAAACTTCCTATTGGTTCCAACGCCCCCTGCACCTGTCCAATCAGAGATCCCTCCTGGGCCTAGCACCCAGCTCCCTCCCTTAGGACTGTCCTAACAATGGGTACGTTTCTAGGTTTGATACTTCTGTACTGCAAGGTCGTCTCTAGCTCCAGGAATACATGTATTGAAACATTTCTTTCTTTTGCACACAAGAGAATAATGAAAGACTTATGAATTCATGTAAAATTTCTTATTAAGAAGTTTAAAACAATTTTCTCATTTTTCACAGATTTTTGGTTCTTTTCTAGCTATAATGGGGGTTGGGATCCAGGCCTAACTTACAGGCCTTTCATATTTGCAGACTACTCTAGGCCATAGCCTGCCACATTCCCCCCTTTGATTATTCTCACCCGCAAGTGAGAAAGGGTGAGAATTAAATCACTCATTAATTAGATCATATATTACACTGGTATAACAGCATCACCTTGGGGTATAGGGTACTATTGCCACATAACTAATATCTTTGTAGCTGCCTTCCTTTCTACATTGCTATCAATGGCTGCTTACTTTATTCAACTGTGATGAATCCAGGGTTTGAGTTCTGCAACTTTAACTGCTGTTGGGTTTAACAAGATGACAACATAAGGTCCCTTCCAATGCGGTGTCAACGGTGTCTTTCTTCACTCTTTGATCCACACCGAGACTCCAGGCTTGAGAGGATGCAGGGTTTCTATTAGATGGATGGGCAGCTGGTCTTGTATCCACGTATGAAGACTCTGCAAAACAGAACTTAAAACCAATAGTTCTTGTCTAGTAATTTCAGATCTAATCTGTTCCATATCTCCCTTTATTTCATATACAATAGGCGGGGGTTGCCCATACAGAATCTCAAAAGGGGAAACTCCTAAAGACTTAGCAGGGGCTAAGTATATCCTAAGAAGGGCTATAGGAAGAACCTGGGGCCACTTCAGGTGAACTTCTTGGCAAAGTTTGGACAACTGAGATTTCAGGGTTCTATTCGTACATTCTACTTTTCCTAAATTCTGAAATCTGTAGGCAGTATGCATCTGATAATGTCAATATCTCGGGGCCATACTTAATGGACTTGCTTCCTGAGGTGATCAACCCTCATTCTTTGTACAGGGCCCCATGTGCATGCAAGGTTGTGAAAGCATACCTGGAATCTGGGTACACATTTAGACAGAGCCCTTTTCCTATTGTTAGTGCTCTAGTGAGGGCTATCAGTTCAGCTTTCTGTGCTGAAGTTCCTGGGAAAAAACAGTCACAGGTGTGAGTAAAACGGAAAGACAAGTCCTTTATTAAACCAAACAGCCGCCCAACAGCTCTCAAACAAGGGGGCCAGCCTTTTGCAACTACATCTGATTTTTTTGACAAATAGGCTACTGGCCATTGCCAAGATCCAAGAGATTGCATCAACACTCCTAGAACATTTCCTTGTGACTCAGGAACATAGCGACTGAAAGGTTTTCTGGACATCTGGTAGACCCAGAGCTGGTGATAATATCAGAGCGGTTTTCAAAGATCAAAAGGCTGCATCCTGTTCAAATCCCCATTCCAATGGAGACTTTTCCATTCATTTGGTAGCTTGGTACAATGGTTTTGCTAGCAGCGCAAAATTGGGGATCCATATACAACAGTACTCTGCGACACCCAAGAAGGCTCTCACTTGCCTCCTGGTGGTTGGAGTAGGAATACTGCATACAGCTTCTTTGCGTTCTGGTCCCAGGCGTCGAATTCCACTGGACAACTGGAATCCTAGGTATTTAACTTGTTTGACATGATTGTGCTTTGGCTCTTGAGACTTTGTATCCAGCCTCTTTTAGAAGGTATAAAAGTTCACTAGTAGCTTGTAGACATTCACTTTCTGAGTTGGTGGCTATGAGCAAGTTGTCCACATACTGGAGAAGAACCCTTTCTCCTGGGTTCACATAGTAGCTTGAAAGATCCTGTTATAAAACAGCACTGGAGAGAGTAGGTGAATTCTTAAATCCTTGAAGTAATCTAGTCCAGGTGAGTTGGCCCTGCCTTCCTGTTGTGGGGTCTTGCCATTCAAAAGCAAACAAAAGTTGACTGGTGGGGGGCTAAGCGTATGCAGAAAAAAGGCATCTTTCAGGTCCAGGACAGTGAAATGAGTAGCCTCAGCGTGGATCAGTCCCAAGAGAATATAAGGATTTGGTACCACTGGGTGTATAGTTTCAGCTGCATCATTCACTCGCCTCAGATCTTGTACTGGGCGGTAATCCCCTGTCCCAGGTTTCTTAACTGGGAGAAGGGGGGGGGGGGTGTTCCAAGGTGACTGGCACTCCTTGAGAAGTCCATACTTCAATAGTTTCATTGGATGGCAGTGGATTCCTTCAATGGCTGGTCGGGGAAGAGGATACTGCTTCACATGCACTGGTTCCGCTCCTGGCTTGAGGGTGACAATGACAGGGGCTATGTTCTTCGCTAGGCCAGGTGGATTATCTTCTGCCCATACTTCAGGTGGGGCTATAAGATTGGTGGGTATTGTAATGAGGAAGATCCATTCTCTGCCTTAAAAACACAGGATTCTGTGAATTCTAGCTGGGAAGCTGACAGGCAGGCAAGCAATATGGGCAGTAGTTGTCAGGGGCAACATAAACAAACCCAGCCATGAGGTTTGCAAACACGCCCAGCTGGCAAACAATCCCCAGTTCCTAATAGCTTGCACCTGAATAGAGGAAGGGCTAATAGCTACTATAAGAGTCACGCAGGAGTTACAGATTCAGATTCAGATCTAGAACCAGAACTGGGACGAGAACAGAAACAGGAACTAAGAGAAGTTCAGGAACCAGGAAGAGTTCAATCCCCAAGATACCCAGAACACCTCAGGAGAAAGCAGTTAGGAGCCGTGGAGTCAGAGAACAGCTGTGAGTGTTCATCTGATGTGACGCAGTTTGAAACTCAGAGGCAACGTTCCACCCAGAATGAATGGAAGCCTGAGAAAGTGAAACAGTATGTATATGAAAGCTATAAACCTGAGAGTGATTCTGAAATAGAGTTAAGAAAGTTTGCTGGCAGTAGAAATACCTGGAGGGTCAGTGCTCAGAAGCCTCGTGGGAGAAATCCAAGGGGAGAGCAGTGCTGTAAAAATCAACCGAGGGATTTACCCAGAGAGCTAGTGAGAGAGCAGTTCCAAGCACCTGAAAGAGAGAGGTATTCTATTGAAGACACTTGCCTATCAGAAGAGGAAGTGTTTGAAACTCCCAAGCCCCAGAGGAAGACACGCAGAGCTAAACCCTGTGCTGATAGGGGAGGAGAATTATTTTATTCTGTGCCAAAGCCTGAAGGTAGAACCAACAGATATTCTAGAGTTAGAAACTCTTATAAGAAGTTGGATTCTAGAAACCCTGAATGGTGGCTTCCTTCTCTCTCCCAGACTCAGAGGAATACGGTAACAGCTATTCCAGCCCTAGAGGGAGCTGGTCAGATAGGCTCTGTAAGGAGACATTGCAAGGGAACTTACAAACATTCTGTGGCAAGGAAAACACAGGTCCTTCTGAAACCTTGCAGGAACCCATGATTATTGATTGTCCCAGTGAATGCTCTTTGGATGATCCAATGGACTGTACATTAACAATTTCTGACAGAATAACCTCTTTATGTTAGACAGAAGCTGTGTAGTGCTTAAGGTTAACACTGAAGGTCAAGTGTGCCTGTTTGTCCATAGAGGAACTGTATGCTGAGTATTCCTAAGATTCTCATTTATCATTTAATTAAGAAGCAAGAAGAAGCTTTCCTGTTTTCCTTTATAACATGCCAGAAAATATGGCTTATTTGTCTTAAGTTTATGTGTTGTACCTTTTGAAGAATCCAACCCCGGGAGGGGAAATAAATCCTAATTTACCTTTACCATTCGTGTCTACAACTACTTGTTCTTCATAACCACCATCAGACACAGACCTGCTACCCCTAGGCGGCAGCCTGCCCACCTGGTGGTGACAGTATACAGGAACTAGCTGACTTGATTGGAGATGCACTATAGAACCGCTGCTCTTCTTCTCGGAGAACAGTCAGCACCATCAATCCAGCAGCTTTGGGTTCACAGTCATTTTCATTTCTCCCCCTTCAGCAAAGGATATTTGTGCCTGGAGCTTTGCAAGCAGATCTTGGCCCAAAAGTGGAATAGGGCACTCAGGCATATACAGGAACTGGTGCGTTATTTTCTGTCCCCCTAGTTCACACATGCAGTTCTGCAGGAAAGGCTTTGTGGCCTTACCCCCAGTAGCTCTGACAATGGTGATGCATCGAGAAAACAAAGGGGCTACTGGCTTTAGTATTCTGCTCCTGTATCCCCCATAAAGTCCATATATTGGTCCCCTATTTTCAGACTGACCATAGGCTCCTGGGGACCCAGGGAAACTTGGAGCCTGGTCTGGCCTAGTCTTCATCCATGCTGTAGCCCTCTTCGGCTGCCACTCACTCTATAGCTGCTTCCCTCTCTTGCTGGAACACTGTGCTTGGTTTATTCTTTCATGACTCTAAAATCAACCTCCTGTTCTCCAAATGCTCCCTCCTCTCTTCCTGGGGGTGGAGTCAAGATGCGGGTATTCACTTCTCTAATGTCCTTCTTCTCTGCAATGGGCGCACTGATTCGCACCCAGTGGGGGCCGATCATTTTCACGACCCCTTCCACTTCCTCTGCTCCTTCGATTAGGAAAACCTCCTCCATATCATTCAACTAAAGTATCAGCAAGAAGATCTGCTTTCTTCTTTATCTTACATTCACTTCCACAATTCACAAAAACTTTCTGAGCAACTTCCATTAACTGTGCTGTATTCATACCCACAAATCCATTCATTTTTGTAATTTTCGTCTTACATCTCTCTGGGACTGACTGACAAAAACTGCATCTACCATACACAAATTCTCCTGGGCTGTTGGATCGCATGAGGTATATAGTGAGGGCTGCCTGCACTATTTGGATCCCACTTGGGGTTATCAAGGCTGATGGATCTGCATAATACTGTTCATTAGTTCAATCAAATCTTAAGGTTCCTCAGTGTAGGAGGCATAATGCAGCTTTCAGTTCAGTAAATCAGTGGCAGAAACAAAGCTTGTCAGCTGGCTTTCGGTATTAAGGATGGGTAGGCCCTGGACCTAGTGCAATGGGATAATGTGACCCTCCCTTTTACTGGTAGTTGTACTTCTGAAGGCATACGGCAATCGGGACTGTCTGGGTTCCACTTCATGTTCTCGGGCGCTGGCTGTGAGTGACCCTGAACTGGCAAATGAATCCCTGCTTGTAGTGTCATCGGTGGACTGTGGCCCACTCGGAGTACTTTAAACTGTGCCGGGGCTTTCGGTCAAGAGGGGGTGTATGTCCTTCTGCTGCAGAGGTGGCTGGTGAACTACTTGGGGTACATCTGCAGGGAGGTGTCCCCCCCTGCCCCAGGCTCTGCCCGGGGTGGTGGCAGAGCTGAGGGAACTGGCCTATAAAGATAATAAACGGGCAGGTTTTGTTTTTTTTTCACAAACATTCAACCAATGTAGGGGAACTGATAAGGGAACATTTTCTGTACAATCTGATGAACACGGGAAACTATGGGGCCATGAAGTAGCTAACACTGGCCATTCCATTTCACAGAGCATTTCTAATACGGACGGAGACATTTTAAGTCTGTAGTCTCCAGCAAAGCCCTTGCTAAAATTCCTAGTCATACATTTCAACAAAATCTGCGTGGACTCTGACCCCCCCCCCCATGGTGACGTATTTGACAACAGACAGAGGGGGCGGGCAGTCAAGAGGGGGTGTATGTCCTTCTGCTGCGGAGGTGGCTGGTGAACTACTTGGGGTACATCTGCAGGGAGGTGTCCCCCCCTGCCCCAGGCTCTGCCCGGGGTGGTGGCAGAGCTGAGTGAACTGGCCTATAAAGATAATAAATGGGCAGGTTTTTTTTTTTTTTTCACAAACATTTCAACCAGGAGTCTATGTAGGGGAACTGATAAGGGAACATTTTATGTACAATCTGATGAACACGGGAAACTACGGGGCCATGAAGTAGCTAACACTACCCATCCCCTTTCACAGAGCATTTCTAATATGGACGGAGACATTTTAAGTCTGTAGTCTCCAGCAAAGCCCTTGCTAAAATTCCTAGTCATACATTTCAACAAAATCTGCGTGGACTCTGACCCCCCCCCCCATGGTGACGTATTTGACAACAGACAGAGGGGGCGGGCAGTCAAATGCATTTTCTTATGGACTAAACATAATGGATGTGTGTGCTCATTCTAAATAAGAACAATTTAGATAAAGTCCTTAAAATATAAAACTATTATTTTGCAACATGTTGTAACAACAAATCCAATAGAAAGAACTATGGCTCCTAACATGACGGCCACATATCTGTTACTTATGACTGGAATGAAATTACTTAGCATGGAAAATAACTGCCAGCCGTAATCAGCATTTAAGCGGAACAATTTCTCTGCAAAAGAAATTACCTTAAATCTTACAGTTTTGGAAGCAGATATTCAAAA
This sequence comes from Ichthyophis bannanicus, assembly GCA_033557465.1. NCBI lineage: Eukaryota > Metazoa > Chordata > Amphibia > Gymnophiona > Ichthyophiidae > Ichthyophis > Ichthyophis bannanicus. The sequence continues at coordinate 249,228,244 of CM066041.1, read as the reverse complement.
GACATTCCGAATACTTTTTTCATAAAGTGGGTGGATATCTAGAATACATATACACCCCTTTTTCTTCCTTTTTTATTTTTATTAACAATAAGTATGTCTTCTATGAGGTGCTTGCCGCAGTATATCAGGAACTAGAATTCAAGCACGATGAACTCCTTATTCGCTCAGGATTTAAATCACTTTCAAGTCGTGATCTGGTACTACTGGCTCGGGATGCTTCATAGTCCTGTCAGGGTTCTTAACCTCTACTTCGTAGGGCAAAGGGAAAACAAAAGCAGTTTCCTGAATTTTTCTATCATTTCCTATTTAAACCATTACAGTGCTTACTGAAGATTTGAACATAAATAACACAAAACAAGGCTAAGCCCACAAATGAATTATACCTATAGCCCTACAGAAATTCTTCTCACTTGGTCCATACAAGAACAGTTAAGAAACTCGAACGGGGTTAATAAGAACTTAACCCTTTCCAGGCTAAGCCCAAAACTGTCGGGACCCACAATCCTGACTAAACATTCTTATTAAATGATATATAATACATGACCATAGCAGAAGGAACATCATTATTAGAACATATTGAAAAAAACAGGTACAATTTTCCTGAAATAAGCACAAATTAACCCAGCTGCAGAGTGTTGAGATTAAGCCTTCACAGGGTTAAAAGATACTACACATTCCTTTCTCCAGACACGCCCCTTCTTTCTCTGCTAGCCAGTTTCAGGCTGTGCGGAAGGAAAAAACAGGAATGAATGAGACAGCTTTTTTACTGAAAAAGTGACTTCTGAGTTTGTTTCCTTCTGTCTTCTTTTCTGCTTAATACTATTTCTTAATCGGTAAACTGTTCCACAAATTACCCAACAGAATAATCTCACATTATACCAAATGGGAAACTCGCGGTTTCAACAGATAACAGAAATCAGATACAAAAAAACCCACATAGTAAGGACAGACAAACACCAAACGCTTCCTCCTTTTCGCGACCTGGGCGCAGTCGCCTGGCCAGGAACTGCGCTACTCAGGAGTCTACTCTCGCTTGGTCTGTATTTCAAGACCTCTCAATCACACAGGCAATCATATTATCACAAAAATCATTTTTCAAGTGCCCAGGTTTTTGACTAACTGACTATTTCAAACAAGAAGGGTCGATGGCTTCCCCCCGCGCATACTCATGCGGGGTCTACTAGGACCGCCCTTATGAGAGGTGATCAAGCTCTCTTGTCTCGCACATACCCACGCAAGATTTTCACAGTTAGTCTATACCAAATCAGTCTTGCGCATACTGTGACATAGTGGGTCCTTCTAGCCCGTTTAATGAAGCTAAAAAGCCAGGAACAAAAGTAGAGCTGAGCTGTAAACAGAAGCACATGGCTCCTGGTTACCATGGGAACCAGGCATAGAGGCAAGAGAAATGCCGGTGCTATCATTCAAGGGGTGAATCACAAGGTAATGCAGGACACCTGTTAGGGGGTGGAGTTGAGCACTGCCCCAGAATTCACCCTATTAAGAAAACTTCAGTGGAGCTTATGGAGGCAGGCAGAGAAGGAAGTAATGAAGAGTTGGCTGAAGAAGCAGGAAGTGAGGCATACGAGCTGGAGAGAGAAGCTATTGAGAGCTACACTGAAGACAGCTATGCCCAGAGTAAGCCAGAGTCTCTATGGAAAGGAGAGACAGATTCCTTCTTGAGGAGAAAGAAAGAAACCCCGAGGACAGGATATAACAAGGGCAAAAGAGATTACATAAGAACATAAGATATGCCATACTGGGTCAGACCAAGGTCCATCAAGCCCAGTATTCTGTTTCCAACAGTGGCCAATCTAGGTCATACGTACCTAGCAGTTTCCCCAAAGGACACAGGTTCCACAATGCTTGTATTGGTTCAAGCATTGATATCCTGGGTCCCTTCTTAATAATGGTTTATGGACCTTTCCTCCAGGAACTTGTCCAAACCTTTTTTAAACCCAGCTACACTAACAGCCTTTACTACATCCTCCGGTAACAAATTCCAGAGTTTGATTACACGTTGAGTGAAAAAATATTTTCTTTTATTAGTCTTAAATAGTTTTACCCTGTAGCTTCATTGCATGTCCCCTAGTCTTTCTATATTCTGATAAGGTAACAATCGATCTACGTTTACCCGTTCCACTCCGTTCATTAATTTATAGACTTCTATCATATCTCCCCTCAGCCGTCTCTTTTCCAGGTTAAAGAGCCCCAACCTTTTTAGCCTTTCTTCATAGGAGTAGCCTTCCATCCCCTTTACCATTTTGGTGGCTCTTCTCTGAACCTTTTCTAAAATCGCTATATCCTTTTTAAGATACGGCGACCAGAATTGCACACAATATTCAAGGTGCGGTCTCACCATGGAACGATATAGAGGCATTATAATATCTTTTGTTTTATTTTCCATTCCTTTCCTTATCATACCTAGCATTCTATTTGCTCTCTTGGCCGCCGCTGCACACTGGGCCGAGGGTTTTAACATGGTATCCACAAAGACGCCTAAATCTTTTTCTTGGGTGGTGGTTCCTAATGTGGAACCTTGCATCGTGTAACCATAGTTTGGGTTGTTCTTCCCTAGGTGCATAACCTTGCACTTCTCCACATTAAATTTCATCTGCCATTTTGATGCCCAGTCTTCCAATTTATCAAGATCCTCTTGCAATTTTCCACAATCCTCCTGGGTTTTAACAACTTTAAATAGTTTTGTGTCATCAGCAAATTTGATAACCTCACTCGTTATTCCACTTTCCAGGTCATTTATGAATATGTCAAAAAGCAGCGGACCCAGCACAGATCCCTGGGGTACACCACTATTCACCTTTCTCCATTGGGAAAATTGGCCATTTAGCCCTACCCTCTGCTTTCTATCTTTTAACCAGTTCCTGATGCACAGTAGTACACTGCCTCCTATCCCATGACTCTTTAGTTTTGCCAAAAGTCTCTCATGAGGGATCTTGTCAAAGGCTTTCTGAAAGTCCAGATACACAATATCAACCGACTCACCTTTGTCCACCTGTTTATTCACTCCTTCAAAAAAACATAACAGATTAGTAAGACAAGATCTTCCTTGTCTAAAGCCATGTTGGCTGTCTCCCATTAGGTCATGACTATCTATATGCTGAGTAATTTTATTCTTTATGATGGTTTCTACCATTTTTCCCGGTACTGATGTCAGGCTCACCGGTCTGTAGTTTCCCGGATCACCCCTCAAACCCTTTTTAAAAATTGGTGTTACATTGGCGATCCTCCAATCCTCAGGTATTAGAGATGATTTTAATGATAGTTCACAGATTACTGATAGCAGGTCTGCAATCTCAAATTTCAGTTCTTTCAACACCCTTGGATGTATACCATCCGGCCCAGGTGATTTGCTACTCTTCAGTTTATCTAATAGTTGTAAGACATCTTCCCGATGTATCGATATTTCCTTCAATTCTTCAGATTGTCTGCAATATCCTGGGGAGCACGGGAGAGACAGAAAGCCTAGGAGGCAAGTGAAATGCTATGAGCAGGGCTTAGGTTGGGAACCTACAGCTGTTCAAAAGCACCAGAGAAAACCTCCACCAGTAAGGCTGAAAGGTAAGCCAAAAGGCTTGAATATAGTTAATTACAGTGACTGTTTGTATCCAGAAGGGTGGTGCTGGGAAAAGAATACTGAGCCTGATAGTCTGTGTGGAAGCCAGTATTTGATCCAAGCATATCGTGTAAAGCCTGGAGCAGTAAGAAAGGGCGTGGCACCAGCAGTGCCGGTTCAAACATTTCCTTATGAGCAGGAGGAATTGATGGACTGTGAACCAGAGTGTATTGATACTGGAGAAGATATAGATATAATGGACTGTACATTATCTCTGGCCAATGGAATAATTTCATTGCGTTGAAAGCCTGCTTGAAAAGAGAGTACAGCACAGATTTCACGTGGAAACAGAGAGCTGTGAGGAAACAGCGTGGTTTTGTTTGAATGTTTGTTTTCACCTTGGTTAATGCTGAAGAAAGCCTTTTTCTGTTAAGGAACTTTTGTTTGTCCAAATACCAGTAAATACCTAGATTGTGTTTTCTGTTCATGGTAAAATCCACCCCGGGAGGGGAAATAAAATCCTTTGGTTGCTTAACCACTTTTTCCACAACTGCTCCTTATTGATTGAGTGAAAAGACTACATTTCCCAAGGGGCATTGCTCCAGGATCTGTAAAACAGCTATTTCAATAGGGAAAAACCCACTCCCTTAACCTCTACTCGGGGGTTTAAGGAGAGCTGGTGACAATACTTATGCAAGACTTTTTCCCCAGGCTGCACTGACTTTTAAACAAGAAAATATCTACTCACCGGATCCAGTTCCTGATACCAAACCAGTTCTTGGGTTGGACCCTGGACTCCCCTCGGGTTCTGAGGTGTTGGCCAGCTGGACCCAGTGGCCTGCTGAGGCAAGACGGAACCCTCTCCGATCCAAAGGGATCGGCGGCGCCTGAGAATTCCCCTGCAGTCGGACAGACATGGTTCCAACCGGACCAAACCTGTGAGGCGAGAAGTCGTGGTATATTCACTGGCATACCATCCCCTGCTCGCACATTTCCGGCCCAACGCACCAAGAATATGTAGCAGCTGATAAGCATGCAATAAATAAAACCAGGAGTCATTTCAAAAGATCCAAGCCAATTTATTGTGCACATGGCTCAGTTAGTCAAAGCTTCAAAAGGAACTGAGCAAAGCTTTTACGGAGACATACTCATTTATACTTCTTTTTCAGTTTGATACATGAGAACTTTCTATTGGTCCCAGCTTGATACATGCAAACTTCCTATTGGTTCCAACGCCCCCTGCACCTGTCCAATCAGAGATCTCTCCTGGGCCTAGCACCCAGCTCCCTCCCTTAGGACTGTCCTAACAATGGTTCAGTTTCTAGGTTTGATACTTCTCTACTGCAAGGTCGTCTCTAGCTCCAGGAATGCATGTATTGAAACATTTCTTTCTTTTGCACAAAAGAGAATAATGAAAGACTTATGAATTCATGTAAAACTTCTTAGTAAGCAGTTTAAAACAATTTTCACATTTTTCACAGATTTTTGGTTCTTTTCTAGCTATAATGGGGGTTGGGATCCAGGCCTAACTTACAGGCCTTTCATATTTGCAGACTACTCTAGGCCATAGCCTGCCACAATGAGAAGTAGCAGAAAGAGGAAAGAACGTACCTGTATTGAAGTGCGGAGATAATTGATACTGAATGACCAAGGCATTGGGACCGTGTACGAGCACTGTGACTTGCACGATGCATGGGGTCACAGGAGTCGCCCCAAGGAGCTCGCCCAAGAAGCAGGACCTGCTCCTTGGGCGCACTCCTTAATCTCGTGCCCGCGGCGTGGGAGGCTTCCAACATACATTTAAAGCCGTGCTGCAGTTTGAATGAGGTCATGTTCAGGGTGGCACGGCTGCAGTTTCAAGACTGCGTACAACAGATATAACTTGATATAAGTAACTTATGTTGTAGAACCAGCATAACAATAGTAAAATGACTAAATGTCAACATAATACACAATCTGAGCATTGTGGTAAATTTGGAGATAGGCAAATTAAATACTAGTAATAGCAATTATATGAAACAGCATCACAATAGACACATAAAAGAGCACTGTAGAACAATCATATAATAGAAATATGATACAGTATTGCTGTAGCAAAGTGCAATCAATGCATAAATCCAGGAGTCAATTGACAGGGTCAAAGCCAGTTTATTGTGCACAGGCCCAGTCAGTCAAAGCTTCAGGAACTGAGCAAACGTTTCTACAGAGACATAACCATTTATACCTCTTTTTCAGTTTGATACATGAGAACTTTCTATTGGTTCCAACTCGATACATGCAAACTTCTCATTGGTTTTACATTCCCTGCACCTGTCCAATTAGAAATCCCTCTGGAGCCTAGCAACCAGCCCCCTCCCTTAGGATTGCTCTAACAATGGTGCAGTTCTTGATTTTGTTACTTCTCTATTGCAAGGTTATCCCTAGCTTCAGGAATGCATGTATTGAAACATTTATTTTCTTTCACACACAAGAGAATAATGGAAGACTTATGAATTCATAAAAACTTCTTATTAAGCAGTTTAAAACAGTTTTCTCATTTCTCACAGATTTTTGGTTCTTTTCTAGCTATAATGGGAGTTAGGATCCAGGCCTAACTTACAGGCCTTTCATAGTAGCAGGCCATGCTAGGCCATAGCCTACCACAGTATCAGCAGAAAATCACATAATGCACCATAGTCGACAGTGTGGTAGAGCATTCATATGACATGATATGTCAGCATAATACAAAGAAACATCTTATTATGTGGCAGAGGGGATAAGTGCCAACCAAGATGGATAAGATAAAGACATCAGGATAAATGAAAATGTGTGGCTGGATTGAGGGTAAATTATATGTACAGTTGAATAAGGTAAATGAAATTGTCTCATTTACAGGGTGGGCGACAAGTTAGTCCAGATGCAGTGTGTAACTGATGGATAGTTCTGCAGAAAACCACTTGAGAGCCTGGATCCTAGTGAGAGAGGAACGATATATAGCACCATGTTAGGATATACTAACTGATCCAGTTCTGGGTTTGTTCCCTTCCACCCCTAAAGATGGAATTCTGATTTCTTTGGAATATGTAGCAGCAAAGCGCAGACAAACCAATGATACCAGGAGTCTGTTCAGAAGGTCCAAATCATTTATTTGTGCACAAGTCTCAAGCAAGGCAATTTCAAAATGGCTGAGCAAAGTTTTCAAGCATTACAACAACTTTTATAGACTTCTGTTCCATTCTAGGTATAGAAAAACAATTCATTGGTCCCGGTACCCTCCCGTACCTCCCGTAGCCCTTCTATTGGTCCCGGTACTGATAAGTTTCTCCAATTATGTTCCTTCTGTGGGCTTCTGTAGGCATGACACCTGCCTGCCCCCCTTCTAGTCCCAATTACAATGGTCAGTTCATCAACTTGTTACTTTCACACTTTCAATGAGGCTATGGGACCATTTGTGCGTGCAGAAGAGCAAGGTTCTGTAACTCATCTGTCAGCACTCCTCAATATTTCTCTGCAAATGTACTTTTTCTTATCAGTAACTTTAAAACACATCTTTTCTGTATTTTTCCATTTCTTAATTCTGCAATTCTGCTTATCTAAGCTAATTCAATATTTCTACTGAGTTCTTTCTTACAATAGCAGCATATTGGGGGATGTGCAATCCTATATGCCTCTCCACAGGCCTCATTTACAGGTCAAGCTAGCCATGCTGGCCTGCCTATGTCAGACACCGTGGGTCACAGGCCTGCACCTGCCACATTCCCCCCTTTGATTAATCTCACCCTATTACTTAATAAGGTGTGAGAATTAAATCACTTTCTAGAAGATTCACATCCTGATCAAAGGATTCTTACTAGTTCCACTAGGGCTAGCTTTGTATAAAGCCATTATTCTAGTTGCGGTCTTCCGCTCTACTGTACTATCAATAGCACTATGAAGGGAACGCATACAACATGGGATTAAACATGGTAAGCAGAGGACAACAGCAACAAGGATTAGTACTAAGATAACGAAAGTCTTAAATCCTCCCAGCCAAGAGAAAAGGTTAGCAAACCAATTAGGGAATTTCAATGCGTGCCATGTCTGTACTGGCACATAAGCATGTCTTTGCATATCTTTAGCAATTTCTTCAACTACTTGACCTTTATCATCTATTTTCAAACAGCAATTAGTTAAATTCAGTTTACCACATACTCCTCCTTCAGCTGCTAGTAAATAATCAAGTGCTAAGCGATTCTGGTATATGGCAGTGCGCATTTGAGTACTTTGTCTAGCTAAGAGCGTGAGAGCATGACTAGTTTCATTGGTTATTATTTCAACTACTGCTTGTAAGCGAATAATACGATTGATCATATAAATTGGGGTACGATAACCATACATACCATCATCATTCCAAGTGGCAGGTCCATAATACTCAATAATTCTTTCTGGTGGCCAATCATCACCTCGCCACTTCTCCCACTTGCCTATCTGTAAGGCCTCTCTTCTCTGTCTAGATGCTCCTTTGTGTTTGTGGGTAGTATATACAGGGTACCCTAATTGTTCTCCATGTTCAGTGTTTAACAGGAAGAAAGAAGGTCTGATGGTTCCTAAGACACATGCTCCTCCCCATTGTGGTGGGAGTTGCGCATATGCTCGGTTTCCACAGATCCAATATAGGCCAGGTGGGGCTTGCCAGGCTTGGACTTTGGCAAGGTTAGTCCATAGACCTGCAAGTTCAGGAAATCTAGCTAATGGGTTAGGAGGTTCAGGATGTCTGATTCCTGACCACCATGCTGTCTTTTTAGTCGTGGCATTATAGTATTTCTGGCTAAGACAGACCAGCTGTCCTACCTTTTGGGTGAACTGGGGTCCAGTTCTGGCATAGCAAAGACGTCCAACGATTGAGTGCGCTAACACCCATTCACTGGTTGTCTTGTGTAATTCAGTCTGATTGTAAATCATGGAATAATTCAATTCTTGGGCTTCCCAGGGCCATTGGTCTCCCATTTGGGTTCCGCCACAGAAATAACAATCTGTGATCTTAAGACTAGATACTACTGCTCCGGCTAATTCTAGAAACAAATTCTGTGAAGGGTGAGGGATCTCAAACTTATTTACATGCATAGCTTCATAAAAGGTATTATGAATATGATATTTAGATGACTTGTGGGCTTGGGTATTCAATCTAATATACACAATGGTCCCTGGATCTGTTCCTCCTCCAGCAATACGTAAACCAAACTTATATCCTTGTTTCCATGCATGGGGGTTATGTACACGCAAATGTAAAGGGTTGCAAGCATCTTTCTGACATTTATCATTCGTGATTGGCTTGGTTAGAGTAGCCATCCGTTTATCTATTTTCTCATCAGTTATACCAGTGTTCCAGGTAGCATAGAAAACACATTCCCAATACGGGCAATAGTAGTCTGCCGCCGTAGCAGTACTATACCCTGATCCTGTTTTACCTGTACACTTCCACCAATTTGTGGCACTTTCTGGACACATATACTTATGGTCATTTCGATACGCTTTTTTCCCATGTACCACAGGTGGACTGACTATCTCTATTAATAGCATTACATGCATCAAAATTCAAACAGCAGGTTTAGTAATGTCCTTAAGTGGTGGTGTAGCAGCTAATATAGGTCCATCTGCATCCTTCCATCTTATTTCCAACGTGTAATAGGATGGATTCTGATGCGGATTATAGCATGCTTTGATTTTGCCATGAGTGCAAACATTTAGTTCAGTGGTGTTATAAATACACCGAGTTATTGTTCCCTTGCAGGTATAGTAAGAATGGTAAAGCAAAGTCTGAGTTACTTTCAGTCCAGTTCTAAGTAATGCAAGCGGTGCATGGAGGTAGAGCATAAGTCTGTTCAAAACCTCCAAAGAAGGCAACCAAGGCAAAGCAGAAGCAAAGATACATGTTGATGTTGATTGGAGTTCTTCTGAATCCTCAGCTTGCTGATCTTGATCACGACGTTCTATTATTCTTCGTCCCGTTTGCTAATGAAGCAATTTAACGGTTGCTGAGTGTTGATTGAAGATCCTCAAGATGTCCAGCACACATTAACCAACTTAGCAATTCAGTTGGCTTGTGAAGTCTGGCTTAGTCAATGTAGTCTCAAAGTAGTGTGTCAAATCATACACAAATTGGGTTCGTTGAAACAAAACTGTTGCTGCATGGAAAACAGCAATCCTCTTCGAAAGACTTGGCTACTGCAAAGCACTTGTGATGAAGTGTCTATGCTGCTGGTTGCCGTCTCAGAGTAACTCGCAAGGGTACATCAGGGTGCTGCTCTGCTGTCCACCGCTCTGGTTCAGGATCGGCGGCGGGCTTGACTCGGCTGTGGTGGATCCAGGCGTCGATCTCGGCTACCTTTACTGCAGTTGGGGTAGACAGGATGACGGTGTACGGTCCCTTCCAATGGGGTTCCAACGGTATCTTCTTCCAATCTTTGATCCACACCGAAGTTCCAGGCTGGTAGGGATGTAAGGGTTCCGTCAAGTTGATAGGCAACTGGTCTTGGATCCACGTATGGAGAGTCTGCAGAACAAAACTAAGAGCTAGGAGTTCTTGCCTGGTTACTTCTGAACCAATCTGGGCTAAACTTCCTTTGACTCCCTGCACTATTGGTGGGGGTTTACCATACAAAACTTCAAAAGGGGAAAATCCTGTTGACTTTACAGGGGCTGAGCGTATTCTGAGTAAAGCTATGGGAAGCACTTGAGGCCATTTCAAGTGTGTCTCCTGACAAAGCTTAGACATTTGGGCTTTCAAGGTACGATTCATTCGCTCAACTTTCCCTGAACTCTGGGGTCTGTATGCAGTGTGGAGCTTCCACTGTATCTGCAAAGCTTTTGCTAACTGCTGAGTGACTTGGGAGACAAATGAGGGTCCATTGTCTGACCCTATTACTGCTGGGATTCCAAATCTGGGGACAATCTCTCTCATTAAGGCTTGGTAACTTCTCGGGCTTTCTCAGTTCTGGTTGGGAATGCTTCTACCCACCCAGAGAAAGTACAAACTAATACTAGTAGATAATGGTATCCATTGGCTTTTTGGCATTTCGGTGAAATCAACTTGGAGGTTGTGCATAGGGGTCACACCTCTTGACTGAACTCGGGGTGCTGTAATAAGGCCTTGCTTGGCATTATTTTTGGCACAGATTTGACATTGTCGTGCTACTGAGGCTGATATGGTTGTCATCAGAGGAATGTAGAAATGTGGTCTGAGTGCTTTTTCCATAGCACTCTTTCCATAGTGGGTGGCTTCATGGAAAGCTTTGACAAAGGATGGTCCTAACAGTTCAGGAATTACTATTCTTCCCGGAGGTTGACTGCCCTCTTCTGGTGGCAGCTCAATCCATCCATCTTTCAATACTCCATTTTCTTTGTCACAATAGTAATCTAATTCTTTGGTGGTATATCGTGGGGTCCATAGATTCAAGGGTACTGGAAACAATGCTGCTTGCATTGGCATAGCTTGTGGGGCAATCTGTCCTGTCATAGCTGCTTGTCGTGCTGAGGCATCTGCAAATCTATTCCCTCGGGCAACTTCTCCTTTTCCTGCTTGATGTCCTCTACAATGCATGACAGCTACACGTGTTGGGGCCCAGACTGCATCAAGTAACATCAATATCTCGGGACCATACTTGACTGATTTTCCTCCGGATGTGATGAGTCCTCTTTCTTTATAGAGAGCTCCATGGGCATGCAAGGTAGTGAAAGCATATTTGGAATCTGTATATACATTTAGCACAAGTTTTTCTCCTAACAACAATGCTCTGGTGAGTGCTATCAATTCGGCTTTCTGGGCTGATGTGCCTGAGGCTAGAGCTGATGATTCAACTACTTCATGTTGAGTGATGACTGCATATCCGGCACAGCGTCGTCCGTCAAGGATGAGACTGCTCCCATCAACATAATAGATCTGGTCGGGATTGTCTATGGGCACATCTGTCAAGTCAGGTCGACTGGAAAACACAGTTTCCATGACTTCGATACAGTCATGTTCTGGGAGTTCTTCACTGATGGGTATCAAGGTAGCTGGATTCAGGGCATGGCTCACTTCAAGTTGTATCTGTGGGTTTTCACATAGCATGCTCTGGTACTTCAACATTCGGGAATTGGTGAGCCAATAATTTGCTTTCTGTTCCATAAGGGCAAGGACTGCATGTGGCACAGTGACTCGTATGTTCTGTCCTAGTGTGAGTTTGTCTGCTTCACTCACTAGTAGCGCTGTAGCTGCAACTCTTCTCAAGCAGGGTGGCCATCCTTTGGCCACAGGGTCCAATTGTTTCGATAGGTAGGCTACAGGTCGTTCCCAATTTCCTAATTTCTGAGTCAACATGCCTAGGGCATTTCCCTGTGTTTCATGTACAAACAAGCGGAAAGGTTTGTGGACATCTGGTAGTCCAAGTGCTGGTGATGACATCAATTCTTCTTTTAGCTTCTGGAAGGCTGTATCCTGCTCAAGTCCCCACTCCAGTGGTGACTTCTCTTCTCCTTTTGTGGCTTCATACAGTGGTTTGGCAATTTGGGCAAAGTTGGGTATCCAGATTCGGCAATATCCTGCTGCTCCCAGAAAGGCTCTGACTTGCTTTCTGGTTGTTGGAGTTGGAATTCTGCATACGGCTTCTTTTCTTTCTCTGCCTAATCTTCTACTTCCTTGGGTAATACGAAAACCCAAGTATTTCACTTCTGTTTGGCATAGTTGTGCTTTGGCTCTGGAAACTTTATATCCAGCTTCATTTAGTAACTGCAAGAGATCTTGGGTGGCTAATATACATTCTTTTTCTGATACGGCAGCTATCAACAGATCATCCACATACTGGAGAAGTACTCTCTTCCCCGGGGCTACTGGATAGCTTGAAAGGTCTTGGTTTAGTGCAGCACTAAAGATGGTAGGTGAATTCTTGAATCCTTGGGGTAATCTTGTCCAGGTGAGTTGGCCCCCTCTTCCAGAGATGGGGTCCTGCCATTCGAATGCAAACAATATTTGGCTTACAGGGGCTAATCTTATGCAAAAGAATGCATCTTTTAAATCCAGTACAGTGAAATGGTAGCTTCAGCAGGTATCAGTCCTAGAAGAGTGTAAGGATTGGGCACAACTGGATGTATAGTTTCAACTGCATCATTTACTCTTCTCAAATCTTGCACTGGGCGATAATCATCTGTCTCAGGTTTCTTTACTGGCAAAAGTGGAGTGTTCCATGGGGATTGACATACTTTCAGTAGCCATACTCGAGCAATCTCTGTAGGTGGCGATGAATGCCTTCAATTGCGGCTCTTGGGAGAGGGTACTGTTTGACATGCACTGGTGTAGCACTAGGCTTGAGGGTTACAATCACTGGTGCTATATGCTTGGCTAGGCCTGGGGGACTGCCTTCTGCCCATACTTCAAGTGGTGCATGAATGTTCTTTAAAGTTTGTTCAAAATAGGTATCTTGAATCGAATCATCAATGTAGTATCTCCATTCTTCTTCTCGGGGTACTGTCAGCAGCATCACTCCTGCTGGTTTGGCTTGAGAATTCACTGTCATTTGCATTTCTCCTTGTTCAGAGAAAGATATTTGTGCTTGAAGCTTGGCTAGCATATCTCGTCCCAGTAATGGTACTGGACATTCGGGCATGTAAAGGAATTGATGAGTTACTTGCTGTCCTCCTAGACTGCATATTCGGTTTTGTAAAAAAGACTTTGTGGCTTTGGCACCAGTTGCTCCTATAATGGTGACTGCTTTCTTGGTGAATGGGGCTATCTTTTTGTCTATTACTGAATGTTCTGCTCCAGTATCAACCATAAAGTTCATAAATTGGTCTCCTATTTGTATTTCGACCATAGGCTCCTGGAGACCTAAAGCAAACTTGGAGCCCGGTCTGTCCTAATCCACGTCATCCTCATCATGGGCTTGTGTGGCCAATGCTTGGATGGCTCCTCCTCCCCTCTCTCCTCGCTGGAATTGTTCTCGATTGGCTCCTCCTCGGCCTCGGGGACGGCCTCGTCTTTCTTCTCGCCACTGATGATCGTTGTCGTCATCTTGCTGGGCGTCTTCGAGTTGCGGGCACGTATCTCTCCAATGTCCTTCCTCTTTGCAATAGGCGCATTGGTTCACGCCTAGTCTCTGGGTCCGGCCTCCGCCTTGACCCGCCCTCTTCCTCTGCTCCTTCGATTAGGGACACCTCCCCTTTTCTTTTCAACTATGGCCGCAGCCAAAAAATCAGCTTTCTTCTTCATCTTTCTATCACATTCTCTCTGTCTTTCAGTATCACGATTCACATACACTTTATGAGCGACTTCCAATAACTGTGTTGCATTCATGCCCGCAAACCCTTCTAATTTCTGTAATTTACGTCTAATGTCTGGTTGAGACTGGTTTACAAAAGCAGAATTCACCATGCATAAACTTCCTGGTGCCTCGGGATCATAGGGAGTATACATTCTATAAGCTTCAGTTAATCTTTCATAATAATCTGCTGGGCTCTCATCTATTCCTTGGATAATTCCTGCTACTTTGGAAAGGTTCATGGCTTTTTGGCCTCCTCTTCTCAGGCCTTGTAAAAAGCCTTGGCGAAAACGGGCTAGGGCTGTGGATCCTTCATCTGTATTTGGATCCCATTGGGGGTCTTCATTTGGGAATTCTCTCTGAGCTGCTTCTCTACGATCTATTATATTCTGCCCCTGCGCTGGAGCTGCAGGGTTTTCTGCCATCCATTCGATAGCTGCTTTTCTAATTCTCGCTCGTTCTTCTGTAGTGACTAGGGTGGTCAGGAGCTGACGGCAATCTGGCCAAGTGGGTTGGTGAGTTTCCATAATACTAGTTACTAATTCTGTCAGCTCCTGGGGCTTGCTAGTATAGGAGGCATAGTGCGACCTCCAATTTAATAAATCAGTTGTAGAGAAGGGAATATACACATAAGTTAGGGGTCCCGCTACCACTTCATCATTATCATTCTTTACGGGCACTCCCGGGACTTGCCTTAAGGGAAACAGTTTGGCTGTCCCAGGCGTCATTTGGGTCTGGGATCTAAGGGCTATTGTCGTTGTCTTTGCAGGAGTCGCTTTCTTTTTCTCAACTGGTTTTGCTTTGGGTTTTTCTTTCACTGGCTTGCTAGTGCTAGCGCTGGCTTTCTCAATTATTTGTTCACTGTCCTCTTCTTCTTCTTCTGGGGGATTCCCTCCTTCTTCTTCTAGCTCCGCTTCTGACTCACTTTTTACGTCCTCCTCTTCTCTTCCCGCTAATTCTTTCTCTTTCTCTCCTCCAGGAGGAGGGGGGTCAGGGGTTGGGTCTCGCCTCGGCTCCGGCGGTCTCTGGGTTCTGGGGCAGGACGCCGCCGGGCTATTCTTACTGGACCTGGGGTTCGGGGCTGCCTGAGGACTACTTCTGGGGAATCGGGATCTGCCAAGATGGGTTTCTTCTTGGCTTTCTTATCCTGCTCTTTCATTCTAGGCTGTTCCGTTTTCTGTCTAGAATCTGTTTTAGCTAACATTATTCTGCACTGTTCCTCATAACAGCGCTGCGCCCAGGAGGGCGGATCTTCACAAATACTTAACCAGGAATCTATATAGGGGTACTGATCGGGGTGCGCTACCCGCACTCTACGATGTATTGACTGAATAATCTCTACAGTGAACGTTCCCTCTCGGGGCCAGATGGGGTCTAGATCGGGCCACTCCCTAGTACACAAAATCTGCAAACGGGCTGCTGTCATTTTAATACCATAATCTCCTGAATATCCCTCTTTAAAATGTGCGATCATACATTCTAATGGAGTGTTCCTAGTAGACTCCGCCCCTCCCATTTCGATGTGTGCGCGCAACAACAGACAGAAGGGAAAAGGAGTGCGGACCGTGGGTAAGGGGTCCTCACGGCCCTGGAAACGTACAGGGAATACAAATAACAAGACAAGACGACAATCGCTTCCCCCTTTTCGCGACCTGAACGCGGTCGCCCGGTCAGGAAATGCGCTAATCAGGGGTCCGCCTTCACTTGGTCCGTGCTGCCAGACCTCTCATTCACACTTCGTTCACACAATCATGCTAGCAACGTATTCCCAGAATGCATTCGTTTCTATCTGTTCTGACTAGTCTTTTCCCAATTACAAAAAGGATGAGGGTTTCACCTAGCGAATTCCCATGCCAGGCTACTCGGCTCTTCCTTGAGAGTTGATCAAGCTCTCTTACCAATTCCCAATATCTCGAGATTACAAATTCCAAATTCCAAGTTCCAATGGCAGTACTGCTCTTTCTATTTCTGTCTAGACCCAAAATCAAAACTATACTCACCGGATCCGGTCCTCAAACTTCCCAAGCAGGCGCATGAGTTGGACCTCGGACTCCCCTCACTCGGGTTCGAGGCGTTGGCTCCGACCGGGCCCGGCACCCGCCGAGGTCCGACCAGCTCCCTCCGATACAAGGGACAGGTGGCGCCAGGGAGCGGCCCTCGTCAGAAGGGCGCGATCCCGGCAGGACCAAGCCTATAGAGGCGGAAAGTCGTGGTATATTGCCCTATATACACTTTGATTCCACAACTTCCCGGCCAACGCACCAAGGAATATGTAGCAGCAAAGCGCAGACAAACCAATGATACCAGGAGTCTGTTCAGAAGGTCCAAATAATTTATTTGTGCACAAGTCTCAAGCAAGGCAATTTCAAAATGGCTGAGCAAAGTTTTCAAGCATTACAACAACTTTTATAGACTTCTGTTCCATTCTAGGTATAGAAAAACAATTCATTGGTCCCGGTACCCTCCCGTACCTCCCGTAGCCCTTCTATTGGTCCCGGTACTGATAAGTTTCTCCAATTATGTTCCTTCTGTGGGCTTCTGTAGGCATGACACCTGCCTGCCCCCCTTCTAGTCCCAATTACAATGGTCAGTTCATCAACTTGTTACTTTCACACTTTCAAGGCTATGGGACCATTTGTGCGTGCAGAAGAGCAAGGTTCTGTAACTCATCTGTCAGCACTCCTCAATATTTCTCTGCAAATGTACTTTTTCTTATCAGTAACTTTAAAACACATCTTTTCTGTATTTTTTCCATTTCTTAATTCTGCAATTCTGCTTATCTAAGCTAATTCAATATTTCTACTGAGTTCTTTCTTACAATAGCAGCATATTGGGGGATGTGCAATCCTATATGCCTCTCCACAGGCCTCATTTACAGGTCAAGCTAGCCATGCTGGCCTGCCTATGTCAGACACCGTGGGTCACAGGCCTGCACCTGCCACACTAAAGATGGAATTCTGATTTCTTTGGGGAAACAGGGCATTTCCATATGTAGCAGCAGAGCGCAGACAAACCAATAATACCAGGAGTCTGTTCAGAAGGTCCAAATCATTTATTTGTGCACAAGACTCAAGCAAAGTCAAATTCAAAGGGCTGCTAACATGGTGATGCAGAAGTGCGGTCTGAGTGCTTTTTCCATAGCACTTTTTCCATAGTGTGTGGCTTCATGGAAGGCTTTGACAAAAGCTGGGCATAACAATTCAGGGATTACTATTCGTCCTGGGGGTTGACTGCCCTCTGTTGGTGGCAGCTCAATCCACCCATCTTTCAGTATTCCATCTTCCTTGTTACAGTAGTAATCTAACTCTTTGGTGGTATATCGTGGTGTCCATATGTGGCAGGTGAAGGCCTGTGATCCACAGTGTCTGACATAAGCAAGCAGGCCTAACTAGCTTGACCTGTAAATGAAGCATGTGGAGAGGCCCATAGGAAGTGCACATCCCCCAATATGCTGATATTATAGAATTAGAACTCAGTAAAGTATTGAATTAGCTTAGACAAGCAGAATTGAAACTTGGAAAAATACAGAAAATATGTTTAAATGCTCACTGATAAGAGAACACAGCTGTAAGGGATTTAATTAAAACTGCTGACAGAAAGGTTACAGAGCCCTGCTTCTCTACACGTACTAACTAGCTGAATGGCCTTGGAAGCAGGAAAGTAACAAGTTGGTGAACTGGCCATTGTAATTGGGACTAGAAGGGGGGTGAGCAGGTGCTGAGCCCACTCAAAGAACATAATTGGATAATCATATCAGTACCGGAACCAATAGAAGGGGTACGGGAGGTACGGGAGGTTACCGGGACCAATGAAATGTTTTTCCTATACCTAGAATGGAGCAAAAGTCTATAAAAGTTGTTGTATTGCCAGAGAACATCGCTCAGCCATTTTGAAATTGTCTTTGCTTGAGACTTGTGCACAAATAAATGATTTGGACCTTCTGAACAGACTCCTGGTATTATTGGTTTGTCTGCGCTCTGCTGCTACACATAGGTTCAAAGGTACTGGAAACAATGCTGCCTGCAATGGCATGGCTTGTGGCGAAGTTTGTCCTGTCATGGCTGCTTGTCGTGCTGAAGCGTCTGCAAATCTATTTCCTCGAGCAACTTCTCCTTTTCCTGCTTGATGTCCTCTACAGTGCATGACAGCTACACGAGTTGGGGCCCATACTGCATCAAGTAACATCAGTATCTCTGGGCCGTACTTGACTGATTTTCCTCCGGATGTGATGAGCCCTCTTTCTTTATAGAGAGCTCCATGGGCATGTAGGGTGGTGAAGGCATACTTAGAGTCTGTATATATATTTAACACAAGTTTTGCACCTAGCAGTAGTGCTCGAGTAAGTGCTATTAATTCTGCTTTCTGGGCTGATGTGCCTGATGCCAGGGCTGATGATTCAACGACTTCATGTTGGGTGACTACTGCATATCCAGCGCAGCGTCGTCCATTGATGATGAGACTGCTTCCATCTACGTAATAGATTTGATCAGGATTGTCTAGGGGCACATCTGTCAGGTCAGGTCGGCTTGAGAATACAGTTTCCATGACTTCTATACAGTCATGTTCTGGGAGTTCTTCACTAATGGGTATCAATGTGGCTGGGTTCAAGGCATGGCTCACTTCCAATTGGATTTGCGGATTCTCACATAGCATACTCTGATATTTCAACATTCGGGAATTGGTGAGCCAATGATTTGCTTTTTGTTCCATAAGAGCAAGGACTGCATGTGGCACAGTGACTCGTAGATTCTGTCCTAATGTGAGCTTGTCTGCTTCACTCACTAACAATGCTGTAGCTGCGACTGCTCTCAGGCAAGGTGGCCATCCTTTGGCCACAGTATCTAATTGCTTCGATAGGTATGCTACAGGTCGCTCCCAATTTCCCAATTTCTGAGTCAACATGGAAAGGTTTGTGGACATCTGGTAATCCAAGGGCTGGTGATGACATCAATTCTTCCTTTAACGTCTTGAAGGCTGTATCCTGCTCAGGTCCCCATTCTAGTGGCGATTTTTCTTCTCCTTTTGTGGCTTCATACAATGGTTTGGCAATTTGGGCAAAGTTGGGAATCCAGATTCGGCAGTATCCTGCTGCTCCCAGAAAAGCTCTGACTTGCTTTCTGGTAGTTGGGGTTGGGATTCTGCATACTGCTTCTTTTCTCTCCCTGCCTAATCTTCGGCTTCCTTGGGTTATACGAAAGCCCAAGTATTTCACTTCTTTTTGACATAATTGTGCTTTTGCTCTGGAAACTTTGTATCCAGCTTCATCTAGTAGCTGCAAGAGGTCTTTGGTGGCTTGTATACACTCACTTTCTGATACAGCAGCTATCAACAGATCATCCACATATTGGAGAAGCACTCTCTTTCCCGGGGCCACTGGATAACTTGAAAGGTCTTGATTTAGTGCAGCACTAAAGATGGTAGGCGAATTCTTGAATCCTTGTGGTAATCGTGTCCAAGTAAGTTGGCCCCCTCTTCCAGAGATAGGGTCCTGCCATTCAAATGCAAATAATATCTGACTTACAGGGGCTAATCTTATGCAAAAGAACGCATCTTTTAAATCCAGAACAGTAAAGTGGGTAGCTTCAGCAGGTATCAGTCCTAGAAGAGTGTAAGGATTGGGTACAACTGGATGTATGGTCTCAACTGCTTCATTCACTCTTCTTAAATCTTGCACTGGGCGGTAGTCATCTGTTCCAGGCTTTTTCACTGGCAGAAGTGGAGTGTTCCATGGGGATTGACATACTTTTAGTAGGCCATGCTCTAGTAATCTTTGCAAGTGGCGGTGGATGCCTTCAATTGCAGCTCTTGGGAGAGGGTACTGCTTGACGTGTACTGGTGTAGCACTAGGTTTGAGAGTTACAATTACTGGAGCTATATGCTTGGCTAGGCCTGGAGGACTGCCTTCTGCCCATACTCCAGGTGGGGCATCAATGCTTTTCAAAGTTTGTTCAAAATAGGTATCTTGGGTAGATTCATCACTGTAATATCTCCATTCTTCTTCTCGGGGAACTGTAAGCAGCATTATTCCTGCTGGCTTGGCTTGAGAATTCACAGTCATTTGCATTTCTCCTCTTTCGGTAAATGATATTTGGGCTTGTAGCTTGGCTAACATATCTCGTCCCAGTAATGGCACTGGACATTCAGGCATGTAAAGGAATTGATGAGTTATTTGCTGTCCTCCTAGACTGCATATGCGATTCTGAAGAAAAGGTTTTGTAGCTTTGGCACCAGTTGCTCCTACAATGGTGACTGCTTTTGTGGAGAATGGGGCTATTTTCTTGTCTACTACTGAATAGGCTCCTGGAGACCTAAAGCAAATTCGGAGCCCGGTCTGTCCTAATCCACGTCATCTTCATCATGGGCTGTCGTAGCCAATGCTTGTACGGCTTCTCCTCTTTCTCGCTGGTATTGCTCCCGATTGGTTCCTCCGCGATTTCGGGGACGGCCTCGTCTTTCTTCTCTCCATTGATGATTGTTTTCGTCATCTTGGTGTGCGTCTTCGAGTTGCGGGCATGCATTTCTCCAATGTCCTTCCTCCTTGCAGTAGGCACATTGGTTTATGCCTAGCTGGGGCCGGCCTCCACCTCGGCCCCACCCCCTTCCTCTACTCCGTCGACTAGGGGTACCTCCCCTTTTCTGTTCAACTATGGCCGCAGCCAAAAAATCCGCTTTCTTCTTCATCTTTCGATCACATTCTCTCTGCTTTTCATTATGGCACATTGGTTTATGCCTAGATGGGGCTGGCTTCCACCTCGGCCCCGCCCCCTTCCTCTGCTCCGTCGACTAGGGAAACCTCCCCGTTTCTGTTCAACTATGGCCGCAGCCAAAAAATCAGCTTTCTTCTTCATCTTTTTATCACATTCTTTTTCTCTTTCATTATCACGATTCACATACACTTTATGAGCTACTTCCAGTAACTGAGTTGCATTCATGCCTGCAAACCCCTCTAATTTCTGTAATTTACGTCTAATATCTGGTTGTGATTGATTTACAAAGGCAGAATTTACCATGCACAAGCTTCCTGGTGCATCGGGATCATAGGGAGTATACATTCTATATGCTTCAGTTAATCTTCATAAAATACTGCTGGGCTCTCGTCTATACCTTGAATAACTCCAGTAACTTTGGAAAGGTTCATAGCTTTCTGGCCCCCCCTTTTCAGGCCTTGTATAAAGCCTTGGCGAAAACGGGCTAGGGCTCTAGATCCTCTTTCTGTATTTGGATCCCATCGGGGGTCTTCATTCGGGAATTCTCTCTGGGCTGCTTCTCGATTATCTATTCTTTCTTCCCCTTCCCCTGGCGCTACAGGGTTATCTGCCAGCCAGTCAATAGCTGCTTTTCTAATTCGTGTCCGCTCCTCTGTAGTAAATAAGGTGGACAGGAGCTGGCGGCAATCTGCCCATGTTGGTTGGTGAGTTTCCATAATAGTATTCACTAATTCTGTAAGTTCTTGGGGCTTATTGGTATAGGAGGCATAATGTGTCCTCCAATTCAACAAATCAGTAGTGGAGAAGGGGACATACACATAGTTTAGGGGTCCCGGTACCACCTCATTGTCCTCATTTCTTACGGGTATTCCCGGGACTTGCCGTAAAGGCATCATCTTGGCAGTAGATGTCTTTTGGGATCTAAGAGATATTTTCGTAACTTTCTTGTCAGGGGTTATTTTCTTCTTCTTCTCTACGTGCTTTACTTTAGATTTACTTTTTGCTGGCAAGCTAACATTAGCAGCCGCTTTTACACTATCAGTATCACTTGGGGAATTTTCAGTTTCTTCCTTTTCTGTTTCTGTATCTGATTCTCCTTTTTCTTCAGTCTCAGTAGAATTACCTTCTTCATCTAAAGGGAGCTCATCTACCTGCTCTTCGGGTGATGGCTCAGGGGTTGGGTCCCGTTCTCGCTGTCTCCGGGGCTCTTGGGCAGGACGAGGACGCAGGACTACCCTCCTGGGATGTTGGGCCTGAGGCTGTCGGGTAATTACTTCTGGGGAATCAGGATCTACCAGGATGGGTTTCTTCCTGGACTTCTCACCTTTCCCTTTCTTTCTTGGCTGTTCTATTTTCTGACTATGATCTATCTTTGCTAACATTATTCTGCACTGCTCTTCATAACAGCGCTTTGCCCAAGGGGGCGGATTTTCACAAATACTTAACCAGGAATCTATATAAGGGTACTGATCGGGGTGCGCTACTCATACTCTATGGTGTACTAACTGAATAATTCCTACATTAAAGGTTCCCTCTCGGGGCCAGGTAGGGTCTAGATTGGGCCACTCCCTAGTACACAAAATCTGTAAACGGGCTGCAGTCATTTTAATACCATAATCTCCGGAATATCCTTCTTTAAAATGTGCGATCATACATTCTAATGGAGTGTTCCTAGTAGACCCCGCCCCTCCCATTTCGATGTGTGCGCGCAACAACAGACAGAAGGGAAAAGGAGGGCGGACCGTGGGTAAGGGGTCCTCACGGCCCTAGAAACATATAAGGGAAACAAATAACAAGACAAGACGACAATCGCTTCCCCCTTTTTACGACCTGAACGCGGTTGCCCGGTCAGGAACTGCGTTACTCAGGGGTCCACCTTCGCTTGGTCTGTGCTGCCAAACCTCTCATTCAAACTTCATTCACACAATCATGCTAGCAACGTATCCCAAAATGCATTTATTCCTATCTATTCTGACTAGTCTCATGCAAATGCGAATGCTAGAAGACGGGGGTTTCGCCCTACTTTACTTACGCAGGGGTATTCGACCCGTCTTTGAGAGTTGATCAAGCTCTCTTTCATGCGAATGCTAGTGCTAAATTCATGCTAAATTCATGCAAGTTCATGCTAGATTGGCTTTACTGTTCTTACTTATCTGTCTAGACACATGCTAAAATCAAAACTCTACTCACGGGATCCGGTCCTCAAGCTCCCAAGCAAGCGCATGAGTTGGACCTCGGACTCCCCTCACTCAGGTTCGAGGTGTTGGCTCCAGCCGGGCCTGGCACCCGCCGAGGTCCGACTAGCTCCCTCCGATACAAGGGACCGGTGGCGCCAGGGAGCGAGCCCCCGTCGGAAGGGCGCGATCCCGGCAGGACCAAACCTGTAGAGGCGGAAAAGTCGTGGTATATTGCCCTATATACCCTCTATTACCACACCTTCCCGGCCAACGCACCAAGAATATGTAGCAGCAGAGCGCAGACAAACCAATAATACCAGGAGTCTGTTCAGAAGGTCCAAATCATTTATTTGTGCACAAGACTCAAGCAAAGTCAAATTCAAAATGGCTGAGCGATGTTCTCTGGTAATACAACAACTTTTATAGACTTTTGCTCCATTCTAGGTATAGAAAAACATTTCATTGGTCCTGGTAACCTCCCGTACCTCCCGTACCCCTTCTATTGGTCCCGGTACTGATAAGATTATCCAATTATGTTCTTTGAGTGGGCTCAGCACCTGCTCACCCCCCTGTAGTCCCAATTACAATGGCCAGTTCACCAACTTGTTACTTTCCTTCTTTCAAGGCCATTGGGCTAGTTTGTACGTGTAGGGAAGCAGGGCTCTGTAATAGGGGATTATCGCCCAGTACAAGATTTGAGAAGCGTAAATGACGCAGTTGAAACAATACACCCAGTAGTACCAAACCCTTATACTCTCTTGGGACTGATCCCCTCTGAGGCTGCTTACTTTACTGTTTTGGACTTGAAAGATGCCTTTTTCTGTGTGCGCCTAGCCCCCACCAGTCAACTTTTGTTTGTTTTTGAATGACAAGACCCCACAACAGGAAGGTGGGGCCAACTCACTTGGACTAGATTACTTCAAGGATTCAAGAATTCACCTACTCTCTTCAGTGTCACCCTGAATCAAGATCTTTCAAGTTACTATGTGAACCCAGGAGGAAGGGTTCTTCTCCAGTGTGCGGACAACTTGCTCATAACCACCAACTCAAAAAAATGAATGTCTACAAGCCACCAGTGAACTCTTGCACTCTACTTAATGAGGCTGGATACAAAGTCTCAAGAGCCAAGGCATAATTATGTCCAACAAGTTAAATACCTAGGATTCCAGTTGTCCAGCAGAATTAGACGCCTGGGACCAGAACGCAAAGAAGCTGTATGCAGTATTCCTACTCCAACCACCAGGAGGCAAGTGAGAGCCTTCTGGGGTGCCACAGAGTACTGTCATATATGGATCCCCAATTTTGCGCTGCTAGCAAAACCGTTGTATCAAGCTACCAAAGGAATGGAAAAGTCTCCATTGGACTGGGGACCTGAGCAAGATGCAGCATTCCAGGAGCTGAAAAAGGCCCTGATGTCAACCCCAGCTTTAGGTCTTCCAGATGTCCAGAAAACCTTTCAGTCTCTATGTTCATGAGTCACAAGGAAATGCATTGGGAGTGCTGACTCAACATCTTGGATCCTGGCAACGACCAGTAGCCTATTTGTCAAAACAATTGGATGAGGTAGCAAAAGGATGGCCCCCTTGTTTGAGAGCTGTTGCAGCTACAGCCCTCCTAGTGAGCAATCTTCAAGTTACTGTACCACACTCTGTTCTAACCATAATGAAACACAAAGGAAATTTCTAGCTAATTCACAAATGTTGAGGTATCAGAGTATGCTATGTGAAAATCCCCAGATACAATTGAAGGTCAGTCAAGCTCTGAATCCTGCTACATTGTTATCAGTTGGTCTTGAACCCCCTGATCATGACTGTTCAGAAACTATGGATATTGTTGTGCCAGATATGCAGTAGTGACCCTTGATCTGGTAGATAAGTCCTCAGCCCTGGCCCCAGATATTTCAGCACAGAAAGCTGAACTGATAGCTCTTACTAGAGCACTGACAATAGGAAAAGGGGCTCTGTCTAAATGTGTACCCAGATTCCAAGTATGCCCTTACAACCTTGCATGCACATGGGGCCCTGTACAAAGAATGAGGGTGGATAACCTCAGGAAGCAAGTCCATTAAGTATGGCCCCGAGATATTGATATTATCAGATACATACAGCATACAGACCTCAGAGTTCAGGGAAAGTAGAACGTATGAATAGAACTCTGAAATCTCAATTGTCCAAACCTTGTCAGGAAACACATTTAAAATGGCCACAGGTACTTCCAATAGCTCTTTTAAGGATACGCTCAGCACCTACTAAGTCATTAGGACTTTCCCCCTATGAGATTTTGTATGGTAGACCTTCACCTATTGTCAAAGGGATCAAAGGGGATATGAAGCAGATAGGATCTGAAATTACTAGGCAAGAACTATTAGCACTAAGTTCTATTTTGCAGAATCTTCACAAATGGGTACAAGACCAATTACCCATCAACCTGACTGAACCGCTGCATCCTTATAAGCCCGGTACTTCGGTGTGGGTCAAAGACTGGAAGAAGACACCGTTGGAACCATACTGGAGAGGACCATATGTCGTCATCCTGTCAACACCTACAGCAGTGAAAGTTGCAGAACTCAAACCCTGGAGGGAGGAGTAGCCTAGTGGTTTGGGCAAGGTACTTCAGGCCAGAAGGTCAGGGGTTCAAATCCCACTAGAGGACAGCAACCTTGGGCCGGAAGGACTGGGGTTTCTAGTCCCACAGGTGCTCCTTGTGGTCTTGGGCAAGCCACTTAACCCTCCATTGCCCATGTTCCCTGTAAGTATTAGTGTGTGTGTCTCATATCCCTGCGTGTTAAATGTATCCCCCACTTGTGTTGTGACCGCTTTGATTGAAGGATAAGGCGGTATACAAAACTGTCTAAATAAATAAATAAATAAATCACAGCAGAGTGAAATCAGCAGCAGCTCCAGAGCCAGACCAGTGGACATCAGAACATGATCCAGAAGTTCCATTGCGGCTAACTTTGCGAAGACAAGCAAATTGAAAAATTCAGGAAATTTTTAAAAGAGACTGTGCCAATATAGAAATCCTGAATCCTAAGAGACTATTTGTTTATTCTGAAGAGATTATTATCAACAGAAAGAGACTGTATTATGGACTATATTATTTGAAAATCTTTGTGCCATTTTGATCAACAGTGCAAACTAAAAGGACTGTGTCTATTGAAATACGTTGGAATCTACAGCTCTACACACCTACCAATGAAATTGGTAAGGTCATGTACAGCGGAAGCTTGAGGATCTACAATCAACGCTACACCTGTTGCATGCTACTGAGAGCAAAACAGGTCAATGTAAAGTAAAGAAGAAGAAGACTTCGTGGTCAAGAATTATCAACAGTTGCACTAGTTTTTCAAAGACTTGCACTAATTCTTCAGAAACTTTTCATCGTGATTCTCTACTGTTTCATCTTGATAGCAGCCTTGAGATGCTTTGAACTGACTTCTGCCTTGCCACCCTGTGCTGCATGCATAACTACTACCCGTACTGGAGAAAAGATTACACAGACTTTGCTTTATCATACCTACTATACTTGTACAGGTATAGTGAGTCAATGCATATATAATGGCACGGAACTGAACATTTGCACAAAAGGAAAGAGCAGAACTTGAAGACCCTACAAAACCTGCAGCTCTATACTTTGATGCTTGTGATGCCATAAACAGAAACTATAATCAGAAATGTGGGACTTGGGAGAGAAATTATTATGTTGATGATAAATATATGTGTCCTGAAGGAGCATATAAATGGGGAATATGTACAGGGGTACACTCTCCAACACATTATGGTAAACCTTCAAAAGCTGATTATTATTGTCCAAAATGGGAATGTGTATACTATGCTACATGGTCAAGTAGCCCTACAGGACAGGAAGGAGATATTCGTAGAGCCAACTTAGAAAAACTGTCTTTATCTGATCCAAAGACGTGTAAGAAAGGTGCCTGTAATCCTTTAAGGCTCCTGGTCATAAATCCTAGTCAATGAAAGCAAGGGTATAAATTTGGCTTACGCATAGCAGCGGGAGGATCAGATCCTGGAACTTTCGTATATATACAACTTAACACTAAAACTCATGTATCATCACCATATAGAATACACCATACATTCTATGAAACTATGAAATCACAGTTAGATGTTCCTCATGCCGCACAGAATTTGTTTCTTGAATTAGCTGGAGCCGTGGTAACCAGTCTCAATATAACTAATTGTTACTTCTGTGGAGGAACTAAAATGGGAGATCAATGGCCATGGGAAGCACAAGAATTAAATTTTTCTGTATCATATAATTATACAAATATTCATAAAGCTACAAGTGAATGGGTATTAGCTAATCCCATTGTCGGACGTCTGTGTTTTGCACGTATTGGGCCACAATTTACTGCAAAGGTTAGACAGCTGGTCTGTCTCAGCAAGAAGTTTTATAATGCCTCAACGAAAAAGACGTCCTGGTGGTCAGGAGTAAAAGATCCTGAACCCACCAATCCTCTAGTTATTTTTCCTGAACTTGCTAAGTTATGGACAAATCTAGTATCACCTAATACCTGGCAAGCTCCACCAGGGCTTTACTGGATTTGTGGAACTACAGCATATGCTAAACTTCCTCCTAATTGGGGAGGAGCATGTGTATTGGGAACAATAAGACCATCCTTCTTTCTTCTATCCACTGCCCAGGGAGAACAGTTAGGATACCCAATATACAGAACACGACAGAAAAGAGAAGCCTTAAAAATAGGTCAATGGGACAAATGGGGTGGTACGGATGAGTGGCCACCTGAAAGAATTATTTCCTACTATGGACCTGCCACTTGGGAACAAGATGGCACATGGGGATATCGTACCCCAGTTTATATGTTGAATAGAATTATACGTTTGCAAGCTGTTGTAGAAATAATAACTAACGAAACAAGTAGAGCACTAACGCTCTTAGCTAGGCAAAGTATTCAAATGCGTACAGCTATATATCAAAATCGTTTAGCACTTGATTATTTACTAGCAGCTGAAGGAGGAGTATGTGGAAAATTGAATTTAACCAATTGTTGTTTACAAATAGATAATGAAGGTCATGTAGTAGAAGAAATTGCTGAACATATGCGCAAACAAACATGGCAACAACTCAAGTATAAGTGATTTGTTTCTCACCCATCTTAACATTCTGGGTGAGAATAATCAAAGGGGGGAATGTGGTAGCCAAGACCTATAGACTAGGCCATAAGCCTGAACCTGAAAAATGACAGGCCTAAGAACCAAGCCTGGATTTCAGTAGTACTGAGACATAAAAATTAAAAGACAGAATTGAATACTGCTTTAGAATGAAATGCTGCTATAACAAAGTTTGCACAAAGTGAATACAATGCCTGTATGTTAAATTGTTACTCCAGAATTGTTACTTACACATTTTAGGAGCTAGATATGACCTTGATGAAGGAAAGTAACCAGGTTTGAACCAAGCCATTGTTCAGCTAGCTGGAGAAAGCAGAGCAAAGGGCATAGATCCTGATTGGTCAAATTCAGGGAAATGTCAGACCAATAGAAAGTTTGTAGAAATTAGCATGAGACCAATAGAATGTTTTCATGTATCAAAATGTTTAAACTGTATAAAATGAACATGTTTCCACTAAAGCGGGGCTCTGTCACTTTTTAGACTGCCTTGTGCACAATAAACTGGCTTGAACCTTGATAAAGACTCCTGATGTAATTGGTTTGGTGGCGTTCCGCCGCTACAATTCAACCTATTCCTTCTGACATTTATTTATTTTATTTTATTTAAACAATTCTTATATACCACCCCTACCATAGATCTGGGCGGTTTACTATGAACAAAAATTCCAGAACTTTGTTACAGAGAGCATATCAAAATGAACTATATACATGTCAGCTAGGCACCTATACAGAAGTATCTTGGAAGCTGAGTCTGAACTATTTACAGTGCAGAATAACAGAAGAGCGGGTTACAAGGGAGTATTCCCATCAGGGGAGTCATGGATAGAGGTAGGGGAGGATGGGATAGTAGAGGTGGCTGTATTGTAGCATTTTGCAAAAAGAAGAGTTTTTAGTTGTTTGCGGAATGTTTGTAAGTCCTTAGAATTTAAAGTACAATGAAGTCACATTGTCTTGTACTTTAAATTCTATGGGTCTCATTAGAGTCTTCTGCTCAGTTTTGTAACTGTAAGCAGGGTTTGCACCTCAACAATGGCTCTGTGCAAATGGATGGATTCCAAATACCACCCCTGGGATACCTACAAATATTGTGTAAAATTAGGTAGAGCTGCCCATTCATTAGTGCACACAAAACTGGTCCAAGGATATGAGATGCCTTAGGCGAACTGCATTCCTGATGCCCCCCCACTCCCCCTCCCCCTCCCCCTCCCCCTCCCATCTCCATTGCCACCGCTGCAGCTCCTCCCTGGGACCTGCAGTGGAGGTAACTACTTTAAACAGCACCTCGGCGTTTACCGAAACCTCCGCCGCTGCATTGCTATCTGTGCCTGTCCCCTCCGATGCAGACTTACTATACTTTTGCATGGGGCAGAAGGAGCCGGCTCCCAGGAATTTTGGCCCAGGAATGTTATCTGTGTTCATTCTGAAAGTCAGTCCTGGATTGCATGGACTGCACTGGCCCTTTTAAACTTCTCAGCTCATCAAGGGCTGGAAGGAAAAGCCAAAGGCTGGACCTTAAGTGGAAGAAAGGGAGGCAGGTGGTTTGGTGCCTGGACTATAGCAGTCTAGAACAGAGCAGGTGGCGGGATCCTATTTGTGGAGCATGGGTAAAGAGAGGAGGGCAAATTCTGAGAGAGAGGAGGTAACCTTGTGTCGCTAGCACCTCTCTAGCTCTCTTTTTTTTTTGAAACTTTTATTTTCAGTTTACAACAAGCAAACGAAACAACAAACCAAAGGAGACAAATACAAATATACACATAAGGAAAGCAACCCCAATTACCCCCCACCCCTAAGCTTCTTCTCTGGAACTGAGGAGTATCATCAAAGAGGCGTATACATATAGCAGTGATTGTACATCCAAACAAACAAAGAGTATCAGCAATATAGACTGATCAGGTGAAATAGATTTAAACAGTCAGATGGGAGCATTTAGCATTTTAGCATTTTAAACATAATCGTAGAGTATCCTCCATTCAGACAAATGATAGAGGGTCTGAACGGAGAAACCAACAGATGAGGTATTTGTTCATATTTACTGTATAGACTGACAGGATGCCACCATTCATTGAAATTAAGAGGGGACCTATTTTTCCCCCAGTAGTTTCCAGTAATATGGTAGTACCGGGCATTCAAACATAATATAAGTTAGTATGTGAATGGCCGTGTGGCATATCCAAAATCTGTTGCTCTGGGTAGCGGTCATTTGACTAACCTATCAGGAGTATAGAAACTTCGGTGGATTAAAAGAAAAAAGTGTCTGAGTAAGTGAGGGAGATCGAGAGATCCATGTCAACCTGCTCCAGGCTGGGCTCCCATGCTCCGGGGTCAAAGCTACATGCAACTCCCGCTCCCAGAATTTCTGTGCTGTCTGAGCGCATTGGTGGATAATGGGAGTGAGGGGAGAAGCAGCCTCCATATATCTTCTAGCGCAAAAGCTGTTATCAAAGCAGTAAAAGAATCAAGACTCTTGGGTGGACCACTCGTTCTGGGCGGCAGCCAAGCTGTCAAGGGCTCAAGTACTTGGTTGAAATCGCCGCCGAGCATTAATGGAGGGCTGGCAAATGCCTGTGCTAACTGCATAATACTTGCATAATAAACAGGATTATCCACATTCGGAGCATAAATACCAATACACGTAAATTACAGTCTCAACCTGAAGGTGTGCACGGGCCCATCTACCCTCCTTATCAAAGCTAACATCCATTACAATAGCTTGCAGAGACTTCTTAACCAAAATGGCTACCCCACACCGCTTGGAAACAGCGGAAGAGAAGGCAGTCGCCATATTAGGCGTGGTATTAAGTTTCAATGCCGCAGCGGAATTTAAATGCATTTCCTGAAGAAACATTAAATTAACATGCTCATGATTAAGATAGCTAAGGATTTTCTTTCTTTTGATTGGACTATTAATGCCGTTTACGTTTTATGAGAAGATCTGACACAAGGCCATCAAGAAAGATTATAAATTCTGAGAAAGAACACAATAATGCACACAGTTTCCCAATGTCCCTCATCTTAACTATGTATGACTGTGCACATAACATAATAATCAATGAGTTAATGAAAATCATGGAAACGCCCCATATAAAAAAATAAGCACCGAGGTGCACTAGAGAAGAAGCAAAACCCCAGAAATTACTGGCGACCTAATGTCTGCGGGGAGAAACTCCAGAGAGGGCCCAAGCTAAAACATATAACCTGTAAAACTATGCATGTTTCGAATCCCACCGAGGTGCACATCATGGAGGGATAGAAGGCCAAGTAAATTATAGATAGAAAGAAAAGTTCAGGCAGTCTCTATTCCAGGCTGGGATCACCGCGTCGGGTCGTTCAAGATGGCGGGCAAATCCGGCGAATTACAGATCAAAATTGTTGAATCATAGTTGTTGGATTAGCGCATCTGATCTGCGTTATTTGGAGTCCAAAAACATTGCTAGTAGATCGGGATCTTCGAATGTTATGGCTGGGTTATGGAGAGTCACTCTGAGCTTCACTGGATATATTAGGCCAAAGTGAGCCTGTAGTTATTGAAGTCCAGGGCGAAAAGCAAGGAGTCTCCTCCGTCGGTCAACTGTGGACTTTGCCACGTCAGGGGAAAAGAAACTTTATGACTTTCAAATTCAAGATGATAGTTCGCCCGGGCAGCAGTGCGAATTTGCTCTACTTACTGGTTTCGCAATAATCGAAAATTGAGAGCGCGATGGGTCGTCCGATTGAGCGCCATATATTAGCAGGAAACACGGAACACGATGCGCTCGGTCAGTCTCCAGATTCTCTGTAAATAATAATCTTTAGCAATGGGGGGAGAGTTTTGACCAAGAATTCTCGCATGTCTCCTGCTCTCACATCCTCCGGTACTCCAATGTGCCCCATATGGTTGCAACCAGCTCGATCATTGCTATCCTCCAGCTCTTTTTGAAAATTCTGTATCATACGCTCAGCCTTGCCCACGTTCACCAAGCGCACCGCGTGCGAGTCAAGGACCTCCCGCCATTGTTGTCCTGTCGTAGTGGGAGACTTTCAAGCCGGTTCTGAAGTGTGCCAAAGTCTTCACGCATGGTTCGGAGCGCCGCTCCGTGGATTGTACCAGCTCCTTCACACCGCGTATCTCCTCCAAGATCCCCTGTGGCGTTGCGGGGTTTTCCCAAAGTGGGGCCATCTTTTGTGGGGAAGAACTCTGTTTTGGAGCGTTTTCCGTGTGAAAGAAGAGGGCGCCCCGAGGTCCAGTCGCACTGGTTTGTGGCCCGCCGTTCCCCCCGAGACACCCCGGTAAGTTCAGAGCAAAAAAATGAAATTTATGCAGGTATTAATTCAGGATTCTGAGTAGGCCTCTCGGGAGCTTCAACGCAAAGCGTCTATCCCGCTGGACATCAGGCTCCGCCCCCCTCCCTCTCTAGCTCTCTTAACCAGAGTCAGTGCAGACATATTAGGTCCCCTAGGTGAAGTATCAGCCTTGCACTATTGCTCCCCCCCCCAACCTCAATGAACCTTCTGGCCCCATATCACATCTTCTAGACTAACCCTGCAAAAGTGCATATTCGGGCATCATATTTTTAAATAATGAGGCAATTTCCAAATGCTGTTTGCCCAGGTAAATAGGCTATTTGAAAAATGCCTGCTCCCTTGTGAATAAAAGCATGCGTTGATGGTTCATTGAGTTTGTTGATGTTCATGACCTACTGGTATATTTGGACTGCAGCTGATCTTTGCTGCCCTCATCCCAAGAAGCTGCTGCCTTAGGCAACTGCTTAGTCTACCTAATAGTTAAGATGGACCTGCTCTTACCCTACCTCAGTCACCTCTAAGAGAAGGAGCAATGTGCTGTATTTGTATAGTTTTAACTGACAATTTATACAGCAGCAGTAATGCAAATGTTATACATCGCAAAAGGCAACTGTACACAGAAGAGGTCGTACATATAAACAGCACGGCAATGCAACATGTGATGCAATGCAAAAAGATGTGGAGGGGCATTTTAGAAAGGACGTCCAAGTGCAATCTGGGACATCTCAGCAAGGAGGTCTGAAAAAAAAGCAGGCACCTCCGGGTGCAGACGTGATTTCAAAAACGTGGCAGTGCCAGATATAGATGTCTACAGGTGCTTCTACATAGAGATCCCCAGAAAGGTACTCCAGACCCCAGATGTCTAAGTTTCAATGTAAACCGCTTTGATTGAAATGATAAAGCGGTATATAAAACCTGTTAAATAAATAAAATAAATATTATCCAAGATGACGCCTAAATCCTTTTCTTGGATGGTAGTTCCTAATGTAGAACCTTGCATTGGGTAACCATAGTTTGAATTGTTCTTCCCTAAGTGCATAACTTTGCACTTGTCCACATTAAGGGGGATGTTTACTAAACTGCGGTAATGCATCATAACGCGCGTTATGTAACGTTAACAAACAGGCGCATCACCTAGAGCAGAGTCTCCCAAATGTAGCCTGGAGGTCCAAACAACATTCAGGTTCCATGCTCTTTGCAATAAAGATGCCTGTGCTGTATGTCTATGCGCCGCCCCCATGGTATGCAGATATATCTCATGCATATTCATCAGGAACAGCATGAAAACCCGAACATGGTACGGCCCTCCAGGAACGGAGTTGGGAACCCCTGTCCAAGAGCAGCGGTCAACAGGGGCGGAAACACCCGCACCCACAGGCCCCAATATCCACAACCTCCTGGAGAGGCAGGATGTTGGGCCCTGTGTGCATCTCCCAATACTAGCACTTGCATACCCTAGCAATGCCACCCAAAACCCGGGAATACGGTACACAGATAGCAAAAGGTTGCTATGAGAACTGGCACATAGCAATCCCCAAGGTTAACACAATCTGCCCAGTGGGCTGTACCATACCAACCTCTGTGATGTCTGTGGAGTGTGTGTCAGGTCTGGTACCTGACAGTGTCCACCACCTTGGGGAGAGACCCCAACAGTACTGCATACCATAGCCATGCCTGCACTGTGCCCAGGACTGGTGCGGTGGCCAGGGTGGACAAAAGCCTCTATAGTTGCACAATGCTGGCATAGGTGTGGGAGTGTGCATCAGTCTATCCAGTGTGTGGTGTTTGCCCACACCCTCCGCAGCCCACACTGCTGTTGCCAGTAGTGGCTTGCCAATGTGCATAATGAGGAGCAAGGGACTGTGGGTATAGCCGGACAGGGCGGCCTGGGCAGGATGCAGCTGCACAGGGCCCAGGGCAATGGCTGGGACATTGTAGTGCCTACCCACCGCCTACACGGACAGGGTGGCCACGGCATGTCCTGCTGGGAGGTCACGCTCACCCTGACTGTGCAGTGACCACGGCATGGCTGGGTTCACCCATAGTGCTATTTCTAAGTAAGATATATGGGCTCTGTTTTCTGGAGCCCAATCACTGATTTATCTGCTTGGTGGGTATGTGCACATCCCAGGTGTGAGTGCACCCATCACCTCCAGGAACATGCACTATGAACTAGCTAGCAGATTGTCTGCAGTTAGTATGTGTGTGGTTGGAACATCTTGCAGGGTGCAGCGGCTGGAGAATGTCACATAGTGGTGTGGGGCAACTGTGCATTACCAGGCCTACTGTCTGTCTGTCACTGCCCTATGTATGGAGGTGTACAGATCTGCATAAACTGCCCTGTAGGGGTGTCTATTCCCCAGCAGGACTGGGGTGGATGGTCCCCTCTACTGTCACCAGGTCCGGGGGGTTAAAATGTCGATCTGTTGGTTGGAAATCCTGTTTCCCACCCTGAGTCAGAGAGGGTGGATTAGGTGTTGGTACGTAAACCGCCTATGGGCCGGCACCCAACCCAACCCCACCCAAACCATAATTCATGTGACCATGGCACCCACACAGTGTATGCACTATTCTGGGTGCATCATAGTCCACACGGCAAGATGTGATATACAGATGGACACAGGCATATGTTAAGGGTGTCTGCAGGGGCCACCTATCACACAGTGGCACCGATGGGGACCTGTAGCATAGTCCATCTCTACAAAGCCAGGTGCTGCGGAAATGGTGCAGGGCACCCCACCTCACCCTCAGGGTGAGCTCAGGACCCGCCCACTGTGACGGTCTGTAGCTACTCTGTGGCAGTAACACACACGGTCAGTACTCCCTACCAGGCTGAGGTGCTGTGGGGTTGCACATGGTCAGGACCCTCCACCAGGCCGAGGTGCTGGGGGGGGGGGGAGTGCATATCGCAACATGTGACCATCTGTAGACTGCTGATTTGCATGTGCAGTGCATCATGGGAGTGGCTGGTCCAATCCAACCCTGGTAACCACAGCAGACGGTCTGTGTGGTGACCTGAAGTCTCTCTGTAGCCAGCTAGGCATGTAGCAGGAGCTATAGAGATGTAGCCCACTGGCAACTGCACTGGCTGTAGAGCCAGAGGTTGTGTGTTTGATCCTACTGTGGTGATATGTGGTAGGGCTGTCTGAGGCATTCCCTTTTAGTTGGTAGCAGTAATTAAAACTGCAAAACACCCTCAAGGTCCTGTAACCTCAAATGCCCACACACACACGCGGCTACGCACGCACCTACGCACCACAAATAATCCTTGAGGAGATGGCTGCCATGTCACGGAAGCCAGCCTTTACCCAGGCAGATCTCTATCTCCTGGCAGAACTCATCTGCCTCAGCCAGCAGTGCCTCTTCCCTGGCTCATCCCGGAGGCAGAATCTGGCCAGGATCAGGAGGTCTTGGGAGCGCCTCACCAGGAGGTACAATAGAAGCTCTGACTACTCACGTGAGGTAAGTGCATGGGGACAGGCACCCCAACCTAGGATGTGAAGGAGAACACCCTGTAACCAAAACACCTATCAACCACGCACTGCCAGGGAATGTCAGGTGTTGGTGCGTCCAGCTGGGAGTAACGTCTGCCCCCCCCCCCAACAACAGAACCGCCCTGCCCCCAGGGGGTAGCTGCCACCATCACAGAGAAGGGGTACCCAGTACAATGGTATGGTATGTGGCGCTGTTGCAGCCTCAGTGATGTGCCCTATCCACAGGACACCACAGGCCCATCGCAGAGGCCAAGAGACACGCAGGTGTATGTCACCTGCCCCTGTCTGCGATCACAAGGCTCAACTATATCCCCAGGATGCTGCAGGCCCCAATTCATGGGTCCATCCCCCATCCTGGTGCTATGGTATCTGCCCGTTTGTGATCACAAGGCTCAACTAGATCCCCAGGATGCTGCAGGCCTCAATTCTGGGGTCCATCCCCCATCCTGGTGCTATGGTATCTGCCCCTGTTTGTGATCACAAGGCTCAACTATATCCCCAGGATGCTGCAGGCCTCAATTCTGGGGTCCATCCCGCATCCTGGTACTATGGTATCTGCCCCTGTTTGTGATCACAAGGCTCAACTATATCGCAAGGATGCTGCAGGCCCCAATTCAGGGGTCCATCCCCCATCCTGGTGCTATGGTATCTGCCCCTGTGTAGGAGTACAAGGCTCAAGTACATCCCCAGCATGCTGCAGGCCCCAATTCAGGGGTCCATCCCCCATCCTGGTGCTATGGTATCTGCCCCTGTGTAGGAGTACAAGGCACAACTACATCCCCAGGATGCTGCAAGCCCCAATTCAGGGGTCCATCCCCCATCCTGGTGCTATGGTATCTGCCCCTGTGTAGTACAAGGCTCAACTACATCCCCAGGATGCTGCAGGCCCCAATTCAGGGGTGCATCCCCCATCCTGGTGCTATGGTATCTGCCCCTGTTTGTGATCACAAGGCTCAACTATATCCCCAGGATGCTGCAGGCCCCAATTCAAGGGTCCATCCCCCATCCTGGTGCTATGGTATCTGCCCCTGTTTGTGATCACAAGGCTCAACTATATCCCCAGGATGCTGCAGGCCTCAATTCAAGGGTCCATCCCCCATCCTGGTGCTATGGTATCTGCCCCTGTTTGTGATCACAAGGCTCAACTATATCCCCAGGATGCTGCAGGCCTCAATTCAGGGCTCCATCCCCCATCCTGGTGCTATGGTATCTGCCCCTGTTTGTGATCACAAGGCTCAACTACATCCCCAGGATGCTGCAGGCCTCAATTCTGGGGTCCATCCCCCATCCTGGTGCTATGGTAACTGCCCCTGTTTGTGAGCACAAGGCTCAACTATATCCCCAGGATGCTGCAGGCCCCAATTCTGGGGTCCATCCCCCATCCTGGTGCTATGGTAACTGCCCCTGTTTGTGAACACAAGGCTCAACTATATCCCCAGGATGCTGCAGGCCTCAATTCAGGGGTACATCCCCCATCCTGGTGCTATGGTATCTGCCCCTGTGTAGGAGTACAAAGCTCAACTACATCCCCAGGATGCTGCAGGCCCCAATTCAGGGGTCCATCCCCCATCCTGGTGCTATGGTATCTTCCCCTGTTTGTGATCACAAGGCTCAACTATATCCCCAGGATGCTGCAGGCCTCAATTCTGGGGTCCATCCCCCATCCTGGTGCTATGGTATCTGCTCCTGTTTGTGATCACAAGGCTCAACTACATCCCCAGGATGCTGCAGGGAGCACTACAGAGGCCCACCTCCCATCCCGGCATTAGCTAATGGGCACTGGCAGATGTGAGGAGGTGGCCCACAAAAGTGGGCTGTGTCTGGGTCGGAGGGGCCCGCACACAGGGCACATAGGGTCCAAGCCAGACATGTGCGGGCGCAGTGCACACATGGGAGTGGCCCTGGAAAAGGCATGGGGCATGAACGTACTACACAATAGGGGCAGGCACTTGTTGCACACAGAGATATATATGTGTTGTGTCAGAGGCCTCTAAATAGTGTGTGTCCGCTAATGTCAATGCACGTTGTCTACCCGACAGGTGGAGGACCTGCTAAAGAAGGCCCGGGAGATGAGGGCCAGGTACCCGCGCTTTATAGAACGCGTGCGGCGAGAACAGATGGCCCAACGGGACGGTGAGTGATGTGACATGACCCTGTGGGGCAATGGCTGGCAGATCCACAGGACGCATGTGACTGTCGTGGCTGATGTGTGACCATGGAGATGATTCGTTTCCCCCTTTCCCACAGCGGATGCACGTGCTGAAGTGGTAGCAGTGAGGCCGGAGGAGGAGGATGGCGCAGCGGGACGGAGGAGGCGGATGGTGCAGCGGGGCCGGAGGAGGCAGACGGCGATGTGGGGCTGGAGGAGGACGATGCCCTGGAGCCTATGGCGGCAGACAATGGCAGGGGGGGCCAGGAGGAGGGCGCTGAAGGACATAGCGAGGGGGAGGAGGGGGACGGGGAGGAGGAGGGGAGGTGGGTGTGGAGGGGGCAGTGGAGGGGGCAGAGGGGTGGTGGGAGGAGGGGGGTGTTGTGATGGGGTTCCAGGGGTCAGAGGGGGATCAGGTGGGTGGGGTGGGGGTGGAGCAGGCGGGGGCCGGGGGGGCATGGGATGTGGGGCGGGGATGGGGGTGGGGGCTGTGACCAGTCCCCATCGGCATGGGCCGCCACAGGGCAACGGGGGAACCAGCTACCTGCCCCATGATGCTGGCAATGCACCCCTCCTGGACGTGTGCCTGCCACACATAGCCGCTGACAGGCGCACCATGCATGTAGCCACACAGACAAGGGGAGATGTTTGTCTGTGCGGCTGCATGTGCGGCCTGCGCCTGGCTGTGGCTGTGCGTGCCTAGGCGCACTCCTAGAGTCAGCACACACTCATCATGGGGCAGGTACTGGCAACCCTGACAGTGGTGGCTGACCGGCTGCGCAGGCTGGAGGAGCGCGGTGTGGGGGACGCACCTGGCCAGCCACCATGTGACGGGGGTCCCTGGGGTGTGTAGTGTGGGGACACGCATGGCACACCCGCCCTGTGACAGCCTGTGCCATGACCTGCCACAACCACCAGGGACAGGGATGACTGGGCCCAACAGCTGTGATCATGGGCATCCATGTACATA
Source organism: Ichthyophis bannanicus (assembly GCA_033557465.1). Classification (NCBI taxonomy): domain Eukaryota; kingdom Metazoa; phylum Chordata; class Amphibia; order Gymnophiona; family Ichthyophiidae; genus Ichthyophis; species Ichthyophis bannanicus. Next base: position 249,189,489 of record CM066041.1, on the reverse strand, counting down.
GTGCGCAATATAAATAAATTTGTACATATGTTTCACATACCTACGGTGGCCAGATGTCCCTCTTTGTTATGTGTCAGTGTTGTGTGAATGACACATGTTAGCACCCACATGCGTGTCTGTGCACAGTACAACGGGAGTGCGCAGAGTACTGTAACCATGTCAGGGGAGGGGGAGACTATAGGCATCGCATGGGGCAGCACCACAAATGGACAAATGCACACATGTGGCACAGTCGGTATGGGGCAGCTGTGGTGGACCATGCAAGGGTATGGGTTGCAGTGGCGATGGGTACAGACCAGGCTGGATGCTGCAATGGACAATGCCAGGGGGATAATGGACATTGGGGCGAGCAGTGCACATGGCTAGGGGTGGACCCAGGCACCATGGCCATGGACACAGGGGGACAGGGGATGGGTGGCGTATATGGAGCGGGGGGTGTGAATCACACAGGTGTGGGTGGACAGGCGCGTACGGGGAGGGTTACAGGATGTACCTGGGGCATGGGGTGGGCCGTGCTGTGGTGGCGGTGTGCCGTGTGAATATCTATGCAAGACACACAGTGCACCTATCATGGCCCTGTGGACCACTGAGGTCCCCATGTGATGGGGTGATGTGGCCCGGCAGCGCAGCAGCCATCTGCCCGTGTACATCAGTAGTGTCCGAGCGTCTCAGGGGATGGGCCCACGGGGTGGGGGCACCTCCATGGAACACAGCATAATGACCCATGCATGGGGGTGTACATAGTACCAGCAGTGCGCTACCAGTGTGCTACCAGGGTTGGGCGTGTGGACAGGTCAGTCAGCATGCACAGGTCAACAGACGCTGTGGCACAGAGGCCCAGCAGCGGTTTGAGGGAGTACCAGGTGACAGGGACCTCACCCTTGTACAGGGTCCCCTCTTACATGAAGCAGGGTGGGAAATACACATATGCCTCCAGGAATCAGACGTCCGTCACCGGGCCCCCATCACATAGTCCCACTGTTGGAATGACGGGGGAAGTGCACAGAGCCCAGAGACCCATAGGCAGGGAATGCTGCACGTATGCAGGTGCAGGAGGGCAGACTGATCGCCAGAACCTGGGAGGGGGGGCCGAAGCCAGAGCCCTGGAAGTGTAAACTGAGGCCAGAATATGAAAGAAGGAGCCAAAGCGGGAGCCGGGTCGAGGGCAAGGGCAGCAGCAGAGGAGAAGGGGGAGCAGGACACCAAAGTGCTATGGGACGAGGCACAGCTGCAGGCCGGAGGGGTCTGACCAGTGCAGAGCAGACAAGGGCACAGAGCTCCCAGGAGAAGGGACCGCTAAGTGGGGTCTAGCACGTCTACAGGAGGGTTGGCAGCCAGGCACAGGAGAGATACCACATTTACCTAGGGGGCTGGTAGCTGAGGACAGTGTGAAGGACGACGACCCAGGGGCCTATGCAGCTGGGAGAGCCCGAGGGGCACCTAGGAGTGGAAGACACCGTTATGGACTTTTCTCTGTGCGAAGCGCCAAAACCTGTGGAAAAGGGATAATACAAGCTAGCCCTGTGAGAGGGTTTAGCGGGGAGGGAAACTCATAGTTCCCAGGCTGGGTGGCCCTGATTTTCCCCTGTCGCTGGAGGGACAGTCATAGGGACTGAGGATCCAACGCTGGAAATGGAGTTGAGGCTGTTAAGCACCTGCTGCTGGAAGAAGGGCACTGGGGTATGAAAGCAGCCTTTGTAACAGAGGTGTAACCTACCCTGAATCGTATTCGTGGGTTACAGGTACCTGATGCTGGTGTGCAGCTATGCAATCGTGGACATGGAATGTACCTGTGGTTTCCTGTCTCTGCCAGCAGGGCTAAAGGGAGGGTGACCTATCCCCGCTGCTACAGACCGCTGTATCCTGCAATATGGGGCCTCCTGTAACAGACATTGTTGGGTGATTGTTTGTTTCCAGGGAACACTCTGTTCACCTGGGACATGGACACCTAACCAGGATGGGCTGCACCTGCACCATTGTGTAACATACATATCTGTCATGTGCCTTACCCCTGGAGCCCGACTACATGTCGTCTGTGAGATGCACACACAGCCAAGCACAGACTACCACAACCAGAGGCCCCTATGGGGAGATAGGTTGGAAAGCTGGGGATACGCAGACCGCAGAAAGGTCCTATGGGAACCCATGCCCCCTAGCCAGGGGCAAGGGGTGCCAGCGTGACAATGTACGAGACCTGATGTCTATCCGATGTGATGCACGGGGCACTGTATGGCGATGTACCTGGGGCCACCCCACCGTGACCCCACCAGGTGCTGGAGGGGACAGGTGGGGTGGAGGGGTCGGGGATAGGGGGAGGGGTACCATGGACACTGGCAGAGCTGGGGGCAGCGGGGCCGCTGTGTGCCAGCGGTTTGGCGCACTAAGGCTGGTGTGGCAACCCATGGTGGCCACAGCTGGAGTGGGGGGCCGTAGGCCGGCTGCATCAGTGGCACAGGGCCGTTCCCAGGGGCGGACATGGGTAGGGCTGTGCGTACATTGGCCTCCCACAAGCAACACAGGACACATGACATCAGCTACAGCCGCTTATGCAGCCATTTATTTACCCTGCCCCCAGCCACGCCTTGTCTGGCCCCTCCCACCCCATGGTGCAGGTGGCACGCCTTCCGCCACTGCTGCTGCTGCTGCTGCCAGAGGAGGTGGTGGTGGTGGTGGTGGCGGTGGCCATTACTGTCCGGAGGGGGATCCTCGGCCTGCCACCAGTAGCTCCACGCCAGCAGCTATGGCCCGTGTCGATGTGGCCATGTCCCGCATCTCTGCAAGGATCCCCACCATTGTGTGGCACAGGCGGCACGCCTCACGGCGTTGTCTGCATTGTACGCAGACCACCAACCACAGTACATGCCGTATACCTGTGGGGAAGGCAAGTTGTGCGCTGTGAGACAGGGAACCATCCGCCACCTGTACACAGGCGTCACCACACCAGCACAGTTGGACACTCACCCTTTGCATCCCTCTGTGCCGCCTCGGAGTGCGCCCGCATCTCCCTGATGACCCCTGCTATTGCGGACAGCACATCCTGCCTTGACTGCTGCGCGACATCCACAGACACCTCCCCCATGGCCGCGGTGGTGGGTGGCACGCTGTCCTACGCAGGCCGTGGGCCCTGTCTGCTGCCCTCCCTTGGGGGTGGATCTGGGCCCCCCGCTGTCTCCCCTGTTGGCTGCGCCTCTGCCACAGCGCCCACATGGCAGCACGGCCCAGGGTCATTGTCGGCTGGCACATCCTCTTCAATGTCCATGGAGCATATGTCACCTGTAGGGCATAATGTTACATAGGTCAGATTGGGCATGTCTGCCTGTCCCCCCCACCCCCGCACACATCCACTGTGCTGTGCCGCCCACAGCCCACCATCGACACGTCCCCCCCATTGGGCCATGCACCAACAGCTGCCCCTGTGCTGGCCCACCTCTAGACCCTATGTCGGTGTCACCCCCTGGATCTCTGCCGGCTATGCACTGCCCCACCACCCCACCCCCAGTCTGCCCCTGCACATGTGTGTGTGTGTGTTTTTTCTCCCACCGGTACAGCTCACTCAGACTTACCGGCACTTGTGTGTGCCGTGTCCAATGCAGGGGGCAGGCCATGAATGTACATGGGCCCAAGGCGGTCTGCCAGGCGCTGCTCCAGCTCAGACAGGTTGGCCACTGGTGCTGGGCCCCCGCCAGTGCCCTGTGCACCACGTCTCTCCCTGGTGAGCTCTGTCCGGATATTGCGCTTGATGTCGCAGTACCTCTTTTTGAGGCTCTCCACGTCCCAATGGGGTCCCCCTGCTGCCGCCACTGCTGCCTGCACCTCGGCCCATGCTGTAGTGCATGTGGCAATGGCTGTAGTGGAGCTTAGTCGGACAAACAGCACCTCATAGTGGTCCAGGATGCGGGCCAGGAGTAGGTCATTCTCCTCCTGGCTGAAGCGCACCACCCTCTTCCTGGCCTCCTCCACCACCGGGGTTCTGCAGTGTCTCTGCCCTGGTGCACATCTGGCTTGTGCTATGACATGTTGTGGGGCCCCAGATGGGCCTGGCCTCTCGCTCTCCCCCTCACCGGCAGGATTGGGCACTGGTGGTTGTGGCATGTGTTGCCCCCCAGACTCCTGGGGTCCTCCATTGCTACCCTCCATAATGTGGCGGTTATGTGTGCTCAGTGGCGTAGCGTGAGTTGTCAGCACCCGGGGCAAGGCAAGTAATTTGCGCCCCCTAACCCGTGGATTTTAGCCGCCGGCGAGCTTCTTTGCGCGGGGGAGCCGACCGTGATCCTACCCCAGGAGGGAGCGATCGTCAGCACTGACCTCGCTGAGCCGGAGTCCAGGGAAACGAACAGCACAGCAGCAAGAGCCCGACAAGCATGGTTAAACGCCCAACAGCAGGGAAGAGGAGGAGATCCGGAACCAGAAACTCATGATGCCGCCCTGCAGCGCCGCCTTCTCGAGCGCACAGGGCGATCCGACCCCAACCCCAGCTTTACATTGAGATCGAGGGGCGACGACGCGATAAACAGTCCCCCTCCTACCCCGCCCCGGCAGCTTGTGTGAAATAGCTACCTAGAGGGGGTCAATCGCATCGCCTGCGCTTTGTTGCCAAGGGTTTGCCAAGAACAATGCGACTCCCAGGACTGCGGGCTCGAGGGCTATAGCGCAAACCTCTTTGCAGTGCCACCACCAGATGGCGTACGCGCCAACATGTATCATAGGGACCTGCCTTTCCCCCTCATCGGCAACAGAGAGCTGCGAGTGCGAGCGCACCCCCCCATGTTGCGCCCGGTGCGGCCGGCCCCCCCTGCACCCCCCACGCTACGCCTCTGTGTGTGCTGAGTGTTTGCCATTTCGAGTTTGCTATACTTATAGGTGTACCCTAGGTGTGGTTTTACGCGCGTTGCGCATGCGTAGCACACGTTCCCCTTACGCACGCATGTACGCGCCGTGGAGATGGCGTATCCTGCGTGCCTTACCGTGGACGGAGGACAGCGTTCTACACTCACCGTCCTGGGATCCTTCAGTATCGGCACTATTCGTGTGCATACATCAACCTCCATCGTGGGTCCTGCTGCATACTCGCACGCTGTACAGAAGCTCATTGTTTGGGGTGTGACGGCATCTTCCCACGCGCATATGTGGATCCCACAATGTGTATCATGCATACTACATCAGACAGATGCTGCACGCTACATGTACGCGCATGGGAACGCGTATTGCATTGCAGTCGCATGTAGGTCTCTGGGTGTGGTGTGAGATGTTGAACGCCATATGTTTGCACCCTGCTGCATCAGAGGGACATGCCACCTCCTCCCCTCAGTCCCATCTAATGTGTCCAATCACATACATGCATTTAGGTGGATGCATTGTGGGAACACGCGCTGCCGCGCGTGCTGCGTCAATATGCTTCTGTACGTGCAGGGTGTTGGCTCATGCTGTTGTTAGTGGACATTCCAGGCTCACCAGGTATATATCATTTCTTTGATTTTTGCCCCGCCCCACACCCTATTCCCAGCCACCTGTCCTCCATCCCGTGTCTATCATGGCTCAGACTGTGAATGCAGGTTGTGCGGTGGCTGCACTAGCAGAGTTGGCAGGGCTGCAGTTTCCGGAAGAGGGAGATGATGTACCTGGGGCTGTGGCTATCCCGCTGCAACTCCAGCCTGAAGCTGTGGAGGGTCCACAGGCGGGTGTGGGACAACAGCGGCGCCATAGGCGTGCCGAGGCACGGCCCCGCCTGCAACGCCTCTACAGGCCCAGGCCCATGCTCCAGGACATGAGAGAGGACCAGGTAGTCTCCCTCTAACATCTGGACACAGGGGCTATTCCGGAGCTCTACGAGGATCTCAGACCTGACCTCGAGCCCCTGACTGCCCGGTCACATGCTATACCGGGATTGGCCAAGCTCCTGGCTGCCCTACATTTCTTTGCCCCTGGCTGTTTCCAATCCTCAGTGGCCGCAGTGGGTGGGATGAGTAGGCCATCATTCTCTCGCTGTCTCCACAAGGTACTGTGGGCCATGGTCAGCCGGGTTGGGAATTACATTGCAATTCCCAACAGTAGGCAACATTGGGGGGCCCTGGGATAGGCATTCCAGCGAATTTCAGGGATACCACACGTGATGGGAGTTATAGATTGCACACATGTTGCCCTGGTCCCGCCACGCGACAGGGAAGTTGTGTACCGCAACTGCAAACACTTCCATTCCCTGAATGTGTGGGTTGTTTGTGATGCAAGTATGCATATTCTGAATGTGGTTCCACGGTTCCCAGGGTCAGCCCATGACTCCTATATCCTGCAGCACTCGGCAATGTTCGGCCAATTTGAGGCCGGTCAATATGAGGACTATGTCCTGCTGGGTGGGTATTCACCATATCTGACATTCACGTACAGTATATGGTTGACGGGACCCCATTGTCACCTGTGTCTTCTGCATGCCTTACATTGTGGTGGTATTCTGGGGTGCAGCCTATTTGTGGGCCTTAACACAACATCACACCCTGTCGCCAGGGATGGGGTCACATACCTCTGTGTGCTGCCACACGTCTCTCTGTATACCATGTGTGTGTCAGTGCTCATCTGTGTGTCCTGGCACACATGTGGTGTGGATTGTTATCTGCCTCTGCTGTTTAGTTACCCAGCTCCTGTGTACAGGGACACTGTGGACGCGTATGGTGTGCCCCTTCCGTTGCTGCGTGCGATACCTCTGGCTTGCCCATGCCTCCCACACCTGGCCTCAGGCATACTGCACGGGCAGTTGTACATATGTATGCCTGTGGGGTGTGTCCCTCTCCCACCCCATGTGCCACATGTTTGTGCACGTGCCATCCAGGGGGAGGAGGGGGGAGATTTGGGGCACAGAACCATCCACATGATGTACAGTATGTATGGGGCCTCTTCTCTGTTGGCCATGTAGGGGGCGACACATGTTTTGAGCTGTGGGCGCACCTGCTATCACTCATGTATGCTATCTGTCTGCCCACTTTATCTTGTCTCCAATGCCACTCTCACCTGGACCCTCGGGGATGTGTTCCGTTGACCTCTGCTCTGTGTGCGCTGTATCATGACTGTCACATACTTGCACAACTGTGCATCTCTGCCTCTCGCAGTAGGCCGTGACGCTGGTGGCTAGGTGCCCTCACAGCAGCCCCTGCTGCTGTCTGGGCACAGGTTTGGGACGTGTTTTATGACATGGTACCGTAGATGTGTATTGCTCCCATTGGCCTTCCCTGGGGCTCTGGGTCTCCCAGCATCAGACTCTGGTGCACTGCCATCATGTGCAATGATGTGACGTCAGATGTTTGTGTCCATGCTTATCTGCTGTCCAGTTGAACATTGCTACGTCAGCGATTCTGTGGGTCCCTCATCTCACATGTGACTTACGACGTTTCTTTCTGCAGGTGATGCAGGATATGGGTGTCGTGCCTGGTTGCTGACCCCTGTGCGTCTCCCTCGACCAGGTGCAGAGATGCGGTACAATGAGGCCCATGCCTCCAGCCGCTCAGTCATTGAGCGCACCTTTGGCGTTCTAAAGAGTCGCTTCAGGTGTCTGGATAGGACCGGCGGTGCCTTACAGTTGTGGCGCTGCACCCTATCTAGGCCGTTGCCTATAAAAGAGCACTGCGTGCCAACTGTTCTTGTTAAACTGACTTATTACCAGAGCAAATGCTGCTGGAATTTTTTAGTTGTGGTTAATAAGCAGTCCGAGTAGTTTTAGGCAATTCACAGGAAATGTATTAATTTTCTTTTGTATCATCAGGCTTTAGCAAAGTAAATCTTTTTTAGAACATGAACAAGGTATAACAGAAACAATAATGAACTCAAGTAGCTTTCTTCAGCATACAGGACTAATGCTTCAAACAATGTTAAGCAACATACATTTGTAATCCTTTCCTTTTGCTTTCAGCATTCAAAAACCTCAGAGCATTTATCACAGTTCTGAATTTTCTCTTTGGCTAGCAATTCAGCTTTTCCCCTTATGAAACATAAGCTGTTGAGCAATCCATTAGAGACTCTGTATCCTATTCCAATCCAGTTAACTCTATCTCCATGTCTTCAGTTTCACCCTGAAACAGCTCTGGATCTTTATTTGCACAATCGGGCTTCAATCGTTGCATTAACTTAAACATTTCATCCCAGGGATTCCCTTTTCTCCCTTCAGGCTTCCTATATGAGTTGCACGGCTTTGTATTTCTGGGCAAGACACTCACAGGTTTCTGCTGTCTTCCCTGGCTTCTAGGAACAGACTTTCTCTCAAGCTTTCCAGAAGGATAAATCTCTCCTTCTGAATTCTCAGCAGCCTCACTGCTATCTGAGCTGTATTCTACAATTCTCCCAGAGTTTGGGTTCCTACCTTCACAAGAGCTTGTAAACTCTGTACAGCTATCTCTGGTAGAAGAGCTGCTGTTAGAATCCCTTCTGTGCCGAAGCTCAGACTTTCTCTGCCATTCTCTAGAGCCTCTGGTCAGACTCCTCAGTCTTTCTCTCCTAGACTGTCCAATCTGCCGGGACTCTCTTGGCTTTGGCTTCTTGCCTCTCTGCCGTGACTCTGGTGTCTGCCTTGTCCAAGACTCCCGTCTTGACTCTGCTCCTTCTGTTCCTTCCTCTGCTTCTCTCTCCCTCTGCCTTTGATCCTGAGAGCTTAAATGTTTTAGTGTGAGACCCGTTTCCTTGCCCCATCCCCCCAGGTGTTTCTCATTTGCACTTTGTGTTGCCATGGAGACAGGGTGTGGTCTGTACTCAGCACTCTCAATCATGTGGCTTTGCTCTCTAGGTGCTGATTTAAATGAATGCCTGCCTGAGCCATGCTTTAGCTCAGAAGAAAAAGTTTTAAAACCAGCCCTTTTTCTATGCTTGTCAGAAGCCTCATCACCACACAGTACAGACCCCTGACTGTGGCACAGATCATTCTGGCCTGTTGCATCCTCCACAACATTGTTCTCAGGCACAATGTCCAAGTCAAAATTAATGAGGATCTAGAAGAGGATCCTGTGTGCCCTCCTGAATGTGGCCGTGGTGACACATGTGAGGGGATGGCGACCAGGCAACATCTGATCAAGGAGCTCTTCTCCTGTAAGTTCTGCATGTGTGGGGATGTGCTTCTGGGTTGCCATGTGTTAGCTGATCTGTGGGTTGCACGGCACTGTCATGACATGTCTATATATGTCTCTTGTGTTTTTGGATCCCCAGGATTGGCTGCTGTGTTTGGGCTCCCCTGGATAGGCTGCTGTGTTTGGGCTCCCCAGGATAGGCTGCTGATACTGTCCAATGCTGTGGTGCATGTAGGGACCATGTGTACATCAATGTGACCTGCAGGTGACTGGGGTGGGTGGACATACAGGTAGATGTACTGTGGTGGCAGCACCGCATGACACATATATGTGTTTCCCTCTCCACTGCTCCTCTGGTGTTGCACATGTTTTTGGCCTACCACTCCATCCACCATATGTTCCGTTTGACACACATGTGACCATTGCCTGTGCACATCTTGGGGGTCTACACACTGTACCTACTGCAAATGTCACCGGGCTGTGTGTGTCTCCGGACACAGGACAGTAGTTTGAGCGCATGTACAGACTTCCCTGCCAGTGTGGCATTGGACAACTTCGGTGCACCCATGCATGGACTGGGATGGTTGTCTCCACTGGTCCCTGATTGTCAACAGTCCAGCCATCTGCAGCTTGCGGCATGCGTACCTTGTCTCACGGTGTATGTCTCTGTGTCTTTGGGATGTGTCTTATTGACGGTGCCTTCTGCTCCCCTCTGCCTTTGTCTGTTTCAGGGATGTGTCTGGCCACCTGTCCAGTGATGTTCACCTGTCTTTCTACATCCTTCTGTCCTGCCCTTCTGTACATTGTGTGCATGTGTCATATATTGTTTCCTGACGTGTCTCATGTTTGATGGCAGGACACTGCATGTCAGTGTTTATTTTTGACGCAATGCAACATTCCTCGGACATGCTCCACTGACAGCTGCCCATGACGACGTGGTGATGGACGCAGTTCAATGACGTCTGCATTCTCTACTGTGGCCCCTTGTGCCCTTGCTTGACTTGGACTTTCCCCATCAGACACCTGCTATACCTTTCAGGTAGGTTTCACCGTCGATCTTCTGTGACAAACACCACGTGCAGATGCTGCATTTGGCCTGTTAGTATCAATGTGCCTTGCTGTGGTATCTCTGTGCACCACCACTGCTGGACATGCTGTGGACCTCAGGGATGCCTGTGTGACATGGGCATTTACCTGACCATGTTGAGATGGTATCCTGGTCTGCAGGGCAATCTCCTGCTGTGGTCCATGTGCACTGTGCTGTGTGTTGTGGCCGTGTCATGTTGTACTATCTAAGCATTTATGATGCACATATTGTGATGTCACTGTCTCCTTTGTGACCTGATGGTGGGTGTGCCATCCCTTACCTTTTTCCTACCCCTTTTCACACAGGACACAGCCAACATACATGGCACATCTACTACACTGCATTTGGAGACCCCATCAGCAAAATGTGTTTGGACACGGCACATCTGTGAAACTGTCCCTGGGTGTTCGTGCCACTGGGAGATGGACCTCTGCGAGTTGGACACAGGCCTTTTTTGGACCTCATTGTTGGCCTGCTATTTTGACTGTCACTGGGGGGACTGACACACCATCGCTGCCATGAACTGTGTGGGTGTTTCGTTGACTGCAGTTGGGGGGGGGGGGATCACCTTAGCATTGTTGTGGAACAGTGATACGTCACTGGTGACTTTGCATGATCCCTGTTGACTTTGCATGCTTCAACCTGGGTCTGTGGAAGATTTGGGATGGTGACTGCTGTACATACAGTGGGGGTGAGCTCACGGCATACTTTGCATCATGGAGACAGGGGCAGAGTGTGGGGCTACCTGTAGGGGTGTGCTGCACTGGTGGTGGGTGCCTGCTTGGGCACGCTGTTTTCAGGGGTGGTTGTGCGGGGAGCTGGGAGATGAGGGGTGGTGGGTCACCACGGGTTCTCTGCATCTTGGTCCCTGCACAGGGGGTCTTATATGGGTTTTTTAAGGGTTGGGGGGGGGTTGACATGACCAGACAAGGGGGTGGTGCACCCATGACTGGCATGGCACATGGTTGGATGCAGGGGGCAGACTACTGAGGTACCGATAGGATGCAATTGGACAGTGTGTGGCAGTATTGGTGGTGTGTGCAGGGTGGGTGGGGCGGGTGTCACTGGTGTTGTAGGGGAGGGGGGTGGGTGCTAGCTACCACATGCCTGTGTGTCGTGGACAGGGGTGGGGTCCATGGATGGCCACGGATTGCAACCTGGGGACACTGGTGGAGTTACAGAGTTATCCACAGACACCGACAATGGTGGATGGGGCAGGGATGTGTAATGATGCTGGAAGGGAGGTACAGTCACGGCAATGTCCACTTTCAGGCCATGGTGAGCCATCCAGTCGCCAATGTCATCATGACAGGCGTCATCGTGGTTTGGTTAGCCGGGGAGGGATCAGGTGTGTGTAGATGGCTCTATGGGCCATCAGTATCTACCTGGTACAGCCAGACATGGGTGCTGATAGCCACACTGGGGGACTGTGTATGGTGGTAAGCAGGGGTATCCATGCAAGGTCATTTGGGTACGACATCCGGGTGCGGTCCTGTGGGTGAGGGGGTAGGTGGTGTTGGGGCTTTTCTGGGCTTCCCCTAACATTCTTTGTGGATTGCCTATGTTATGTTTTGGCTGTTTGTGTTCGACCCCAACATACATCTACAGGACTTTGATTAATTTGTTCATGACACCATAGACGCATAGGGTTTGTTTTATTTAGATTTTGCCAGGCCTGTCACAACCAGCTTTGCTTTAGTAAAGTATAGAATTCATTTCCAATCCATGGTGTGACAACCACAGCACCTAGCTTAGGTATAGTCAGTCCTGGGGATGGAGGACAGCTTCACTCCAATGAGATCAGCTATGTCTATGCATCAGGTATTTTTCTCCATGTTTATATCCACAGCTTGCTGACAAATTGATTCCTTTATTTTCTTCTTCTGCATTATTGTTAATAGAGATTTTGCTTCCGGATATGTCTCACTGTCGCATCCTGTCTCCACTTTTGGCTGTTGAATCCTGTTCTCACGCGCTGTGTGCTGACCTGCGAGTTATGTTTCCTGCAGACAAACTGCAGATAATGATGTTTGTCTTCTTTGTTTATGTTTTCCTTGGTTCATTTGGGAGGCCCATGTTGGCAATGTGATAGCCTTTCATTGGCTGTATGGTATTCAGAGATTCTCATTGTGTGAGCTCTCTGGGACAGGGTCTGGGTTCATTTCATTGCTCTATCTTTGCTGAATTTGCCATTTAAGTGGGGTGCAGTCAGAGCAAGCTGTTTCTTGGGCCTTAGTTATATACGTTAACACAAGCGGCATTCAATCTGTAATGACGGTACTTGAGGGGACTCATTTTTATCCCCACAGTGTACAGGTATTGCTGATGTGTACCATGTCTGGGTATGGTTACATCACATATTTTAGTCCCACTACATTCATCCCTGACAGACGTACCACACCTGCACAGTAGGGATGGTGGCCTACTGGTTCAGACACAGTACCTCAGACCAGGGGTCCATGGGTTCACATCTCATCTGGGGACAGGAACATTGGGACTGGGGTTTGCATTTTTATTGCCCCTCCTTATTGCCTTGGCAACGCCATGTGGCCCTACATTGGCCACTGCTTCATATGAGGGGTACGGTGGGATGGACACCTGTATACTTACATAGATGACTCCATACTTTTGTCTGTAAATGCCCCCTGTACACAGCGCTGTGGGGACGTGTCATGCTGGCGCTCTCCTCATCGCATCTTAACGTCTAGTTGGGATGGGTGACGGAATGAGGGCCAGGGGTTGGGGAGACAACGGTGGTGTGGGGTCAGGGTGGTTAGGGTCCACGGGCAGCACCAGGTAGGTGGGCTCGCAACATGGATTGGATGTGTGTTGGCGAAGGTGCCTGCCACACAGGCCCCGTGGGTTTATCTAAGGCATACGGCGCATCAGGGTGCAGGATACGATGTCTGCTGTGATCTAGTGGGTGGCTTTTGTGGACCATTGTTTGCATTTTGGTTGTTAGGGTTCATGCATTGCCAATCCATAGGTTGCCGGTTTGAACACCACATGTTCTGTTCCTTTTCCTTTCATGTTTGCTGATTATCTGCCCATGTGCTGTCTGCAGCCCTGTCACATCTCAACACACCCTTTCATGTTTGGGCTGTGCATGACAGTGTGCCCTGTCTGCAGCCTATCTGCTGCATCTTTTGGATTACCTATAGTTTTTTCTTGGTGGTGACCATGTGACCGGTCTGCTTGGTCGATTGGTACTGCTGCTGTTGGTTGGTCTGTGCCACATCACTGAGCGGGTTGGTCTTTCACATGCTCCTTTTTAAAGTCCATTGCCCTGGTCCACAGGCCATCCACATAGCTTTCCCTTCAGCTGGCCCCGACACCCTTCGTGTATCACTCCCATGCTCTTTTGCATGCTGTTTACACTGCGTTACATCTCATGGTGTGTGTGTATCTGTTTCTATGTGCCTCCCGTCCCACCTATAGACTGTGCTATGAGCTGTGGACACCTACTTTAACTGTGCATTGCATCATGGTGACTGTTTGGGTTGCCCTCTCCTGACACACAGCTGGTGTTTTCTGTGGTGCCGTGCAGTGTTCTTGTATGCAGTCATTGCTGTGAGCCTCAGAGTGGTGGTGTAGCCTATTGGTTTGTGCCGTGCTTTCCATCCTAGTGGTCATGGATTCACGCCTTCTTTGTTCTCCTTTGTTTGATGTCTTTCCTACGCTGGTACCTGTACTCCCTGTGACAGTCATATCTCTGCTGCTATGTGCTGCCTGCTCATATTGCCCTCATCACAGTTGCCAACCATCCTTAAGTCCATCTATCTACATTTTATTTATTTATTTATTTGGTAAACATTTATAAGCCGCCACTTCCAGCGATCAGCAGCGGACCATGGTGTAAATACAGGGAGTAACTTATTCAATCAAAGATACAGTATGATTTGAGGGAAGGGTACACCAGAATCACAAAGAATTTCAAATATACATTACATTTTGATCATCCAGGTGTGAGTAACAAAAATGAGCTACAATCACATAGAATTACAAATATACATTACATTTTGATCATGCAGGTTTGGGCAATAAAGTGAGCTAATAAATAAACATTTGTTTGATCAGATTTTAAATATACATTACAGGTTTTTCAAGTACATAGAATACATTTGTATATGCAATCCTACTAACATTGACATCGGGTCTATTTTGCCTCCTAAGCTTCAGGGGTTAGGCAACTTGGGTAGTGAGAGGGTGATGAAAAAACTGTCTAGGTGATACCGTAATGTTCTTGGAAAAGGTGGGTTTTAAGCTTCTTTCTGAAGTCCTGAATATTGTTGATCAGTCGTAACTCATACGGAAGCTTGTTCCAGAGTATGGGTGCAATGTACGAGTATGCCCGGTTGCTCGTTCCCTCTTTAACATCTCTTATACTACTGGGAACGCAGAGAGTATTCAGGTTAGTAGTCCTTCAGCATCTGTTGGGGGCTGTGTGGTTATGAGGTTGTTGAGGAATGATGGGGCTATCCTGTGAATGATTTTGAAAGTAGTTACCAGTATTTTGTATACTGCTCGTGCTGAGATTGGGAGCCAGTGAAGCTCAATCAGTACTGGTGTAATGTGATCCCTTAGTTTCTTATTCAAGATGATCCTGGCTGATACATTTTGTGCCAATTGTAAGATGTTTATGGTTTTTTTGGAAGGCCTTGCAAGATGGCATTACAGTAGTCAAAGTGAGGAATGATGAGCGCTTGAGCTACTGTTCTGAAGTCAGTTTGTTCGATTATGTTGCGTAGGGGTTGAAGGACTCTCAGTTTATGAAATATTGCTCTGTTGGTCAACCGGAGATGTTTGTCCATTTTTAGGTTAGCATCAATGAGAACTCCTAGATATTTGATCTCATTTTTGGATTGATAGGTGTTGTTGTTAAGGGTGATTGAAGCAGGTGGTTTGAAGTCTTGTTTACTTGATACGAACATCACATCAGTTTTTTGTGGTTTATCGACATGTTGTTATCTTGGAGCCATTTTGCATTTCGCCCAGGCATTCTTCTATTTGATTGAGATTAGGATTATCTATATCAAGTTGAGTGTACAACATGATATCATCTGCGTATAAGTGGTATCTGATGTTATGTTTTTGGAAAATCGTACAGACTGGCTGGATGTAAACGTTGAATAGTAGGGAGGAAATAGCTGAGCCCTGAGGTATTCCTTGGGTTTGCGGGAAAGGCTTTGCCTGCTCGTTATTGAAGCGTACCTGTTGCATTCTATTTGTGAGGTATGACTCGAACCATTTTAACGGTGTTCCTGCTATACCTATGGACACAAGTCTTTGCAAGAGTGTTTGATGATGGACTGTGTCGAATGCAGCTGATATATCAATGAATATAAGTAGGAACATCTTATTTTTGTTTTCCAGACCCTTGATGAGGTTGTCAATGAGCGCAATGAGTAGGGTCTCAACTCCATGGTATGGTCTGAAGCCATATTGATGGTGGTCAAGGATTTTGTTTTCATCTAGGTGGTCCTGCAATTGTAGTTGGGTTACCTTCTCAATAATCTTAGCAAGGAAGGATATGCTTGATATAGGCCTGTATGAGGTTGGATCTTCTATGTTGAGCGCTTTATTCTTTAAAATAGGCCTTATTAGGGATCTTTTAAGTTGGGCGGGCATAATACCCTGCTGAAGAGATTGGTTTACTATGTGCGTTATCAGCTGGGCAATTTCCTGTTTAGTAGATTTGATCCATTCTGCTGGGCAGGGATCTAGCAGTGAAGTTGTTGAATTTAGGTTAGTGATGGTGTTTATGATCATCCTTTCGTCGATTATCTGGAAGGTAGACCATCTTTCTTTCTGTTTACAGCTTGAGTTCATGCTGTCCAGCTGCTTGGGGCATGTAGTGATTACATTCTGTGATTGGATAGACGGGTTTTGAGGATTTAGTTTGTTAGCATAGTGATTCGCCAGATCTTGGGCCTTTATATTTCCATTACAGTTGACTTCCGGCAGGGGCTTCATGAGAGATTTGACTAGCTCAAACAGCTCTCTGGGTCTGTTAATAGCCTTGTTGAGTACTTTGGTGTGGTGAGCTTTCTTGGCAAGGTTGATCTCATGTTTATATTTGGCTAGGAGCTCCAGGTATTCAGACTTGTGCAGATCAGACTTAGTTTGTCTCCATTTTCTTTCCAGTTTTCATAAGTCCTGTTTCATTTTGTGCAATGGTGAGGTGTACCAGGGCTCTGTTCTAGCTTTTGTCTTCCTGGTTGATGACTTCCATGTTGGCTCTGAGCTGGCCTCTATTGTAGAGTTCCATTGTTTGATTAGATCTTCGACATCTGTCAGCTGTGAGGTGTCCTATATGACAGTGTGGGCTGTCACCCTATGTCCTGCACTGCTACCCTTTCCTGCATTGTACCTCTTTGTGCTTTCCGTGCCTGTGTCTGATCTGCATGGCACCACCACTCCTCTGTCCACCCATCATTGTAACTATCCTGCCACCTCCACCTCCACTGGGGGACACATATTCCCATCATCTGCCACAAATTGTCTTTCCGGTACTTTACATTGCCAACACCCTGTGCTGTGGTACAGTTGCCCCCACCATGTTTGTCATCGCTGCTGGCAGCCACATGGGATGCCCGCAGATATGGCAGGTCCAGTGGCTCCCAGCTCTCCCTCCTTCACTCACCTGTTCATTGCCTTCCTGCGTGCTCTATGTAGTGTTAGGGCTACATATGTCTCTGTTCCGCACAGGTCATGCAGGTCTTCCTGAAGCACCTTGCAGTCCCTAGGGCACACTGACCTAGGACGCCATACCCTTGTTCAGCCACATTGACGTATGGTTCTATAGCCCAGGGTGCCTTCTGCACTGCCTTATCCATGTGTACCTGATATGGTGCTTAGCCTAGGACGCCCTATTAGACGCCTTACTGGACATCTTGTCATGCGCCTTTTGGGCACCTGTTGGGCTACTGTCTGTAACTACTCTGTGCCAGTAGCACACACAGTCAGTTGCCCCTACCAGGCTGAGGTGCTGTGGGGGTGCATACCCCGTCTTGTGATCATCTGTAGACCACTGATCTGGAGCCAGAGGTCATGGGTATGATCCCACAGTGGGGTTATTTGGTAGGGCTGTCTGAGGCATTTTATTTTTTTAATTTAATTTGGTGCTGCCAGCAAAAACACTCTCACAGTGCTGTCTCCTTACGGTGCAGGTGAGCGACCCCCGGGACCAGGGCCGGGTACAGGGAAGTCCCCTCCACCTGATCCAAGCCATAGGAGGCAGTTGTGGGTTGGGCGATGGAGTCTTGGGGGGCCAGAGCCACTGTTGCCAGAGGCGCCTGCAGGGAGGATGTCCCCACAGGTGGAGGGGGCACGCTGGGCCATCCTCAGGCCCGATTCTTGCTCCCATGGGAATGTTTTGTTCCCATGGACTAGAATCGGGTCCTAACAGCCTCATCTTCAGACAGTCCAGATATCCCCCTCCCAGAATGGGGTTCCATTGGGGTTTTTTTGGAAGCCCTATTCCTGCTTTGGATGTCTGAAAATGGGCATAGAGACCTCCAAAGCCATTTTAGAAGCGAGGTCTATGGATGACGATGGCAGTGGGGGTGTAGATGGATGATGAAAGGCTGAAAGAAATCAGGGAAGCTAACAAAAGTTACAACACAGTAATAATGGGTGATTTAAATTACCCCGAACATAAGAACATAAGATATGCCATACTGGGTCAGACCAAGGTCCATCAAGCCCAGTATTCTGTTTCCAACAGTGGCCAATCTAGGTCATACGTACCTAGCAGTTTCCCCAAGGGACACAGGTTCCACAATGCTTGTATTGGTTCAAGCATTGACATCCTGGGTCCCTTCTTAATAATGGTTTATGGACCTTTCCTCCAGGAACTTGTCCAAACCTTTTTTAAACCCAGCTACACTAACAGCCTTTACTACATCCTCCGGTAACAAATTCCAGAGTTTGATTACACGTTGAGTGAAATATTTTTTTCTTTTATTAGTCTTAAATAGTTTACCCTGTAGCTTCATTGCATGTCCCCTAGTCTTTCTATATTCTGATAAGGTAAACAATCGATCTATGTTTACCCGTTCCACTCCGTTCATTAATTTATAGACTTCTATCATATCTCCCCTCAGCCGTCTCTTTTCCAGGTTAAAGAGCCCCAACCTTTTTAGTCTTTCTTCATAGGAGTATCCTTCCATCCCCTTTACCATTTTGGTGGCTCTTCTCTGAACCTTTTCTAAAATCGCTATATCCTTTTTAAGATACGGCGACCAGAATTGCACGCAATATTCAAGGTGCGGTCTCACCATGGATCGATATAGAGGCATTATAATATCTTTTGTTTTATTTTCCATTCCTTTCCTTATCATACCTAGCATTCTATTTGCTCTCTTGGCCGCCGCTGCACACTGGCCGAGGGTTTTAACATGGTATCCACAATGACGCCTAAATCTTTTTCCTGGGTGGTGGTTCCTAATGTGGAACCTTGCATCGTGTAACCATAGTTTGGGTTGTTCTTCCCTAGGTGCATAACCTTGCACTTGTCCACATTAAATTTCATCTGCCATTTTGATGCCCAGTCTTCCAATTTATCAAGATCCTCTTGCAATTTTCCACAATCCTCTTGGGTTTTAACAACTTTAAATAGTTTTGTGTCATCTGCAAATTTGATAACCTCACTCGTTATTCCACTTTCCAGGTCATTTATGAATATGTATTGATTAGGTCAATGTCACAGCAGGACATGCTAGGGAGATCAAGTTTATAGATGAAATAAATGTCTGCTTCTTGAAGCAGCTGGTTCATGAACTGACAAGAGGTGAAGCTATTTTGGACCTACTGTGGTCCTTAGTGGAACACAGGATCTGGTGCAAGAGATAAGGGTTTTGGGGCCACTAGGCAATAGTGATCATAGCATGATCACATTTGATTTAATAAATGGAAGAAGGATGGCAAGGAAATTCACAGTACTTCCTTTTAACTTTCAAAAGAAAGACTATGATAAAATGAGGGAAATAGTTAAGAAAAAACTAAAAGGAGCAGCTGCAAAGGTTAAAAATGAACATCAAGCATGGGCTTTGTTTAAAAGTACGATCTTGGAAGCCCAGAATAGATGTATTCTGTGCTTTAAGAAAAGTGGAACAAAGGCAAAAAAATTGCCAGCATGATTCAAAGGTGAGGTCAGAAAGGCTGTTGTTGCCAAAAGAACTTCTTTCAGGAAATGGACAAAGGAGTCAAATGATGAAAACATGAGACAACATAAGCATTGGAAAGTTATCTGCAAGGCATTGATAAGGTAGAGAAAGAGTGAATTTATATGTATGAGTGTATGTATATGTTTGTTCCATGTAAACCGCGCTGATGACAATAGTGCGGTATATAAGAGATGTTAAATAAAATAAATAAATAAATTTGGAAAAAAAAGCTTGCCATGGAAGCAAAACCACAAAATAAATACTTTTTCAAGTACGTTCACAGCAAATAAATTGTGAGAGAGTCAGTTGGACCATTGGATGATAGAGGGGTAAAAGGGGTACTAAGTGAAGACAAGGCCATAACGAAGAGATTGAATGAATTCCTTGCTTAAGTCTTTACTGAAGAAGATGTAGGTAAATTACCTGTGCCTGAAATGGGATATAAAGGTGATGTATCTGAAGAATTGAAAGAAATATTGATAAACTTGACAAGATGTATTACAACTATTTGATAAACTGAAGAGCAGCAAATCACCTGGACTGGATGGTATACATCCGAGGGCGTTGACAGAACTGAAATATGAAATTGCAGACCTACTGTTAGTAATTTGTGAACTATCATTAAAATCATCTGTAGAACAGGAAGATTGGCCAATGTAACGTCAGTTTTTAAAAAGGGTTCCAGGGGTGATCTGGGAACTACAGACTGGTGAGCCTGACATCAGTACCGGGCAAAATGGTAGAAACCATTATAAAAAATAAAATTAATGAACATATAGATCATCATGGTTTAATGGGAGAAAGCCAACATGGATTTAGCCAAGGAAAGTCTATTATATTTTTTGAAGATGTGAATAAACAGGTAGACAAAGGTGAACATGTTGATACACGGGGTCATTCTGAGGCATGCATAGTGGGGATGGACATCCAAATGGGATGTCTATCCCCTTATTCATGCTAGCTTTCCCCTTCTAGCTAACTTCCCCACCGGTTGTGTGGGGAAGCTAGATGGGGGTGGGGAAGGGGCGGTATGGGGGTGGAGAGTGGGCGGGCAGTGGGCGGTTGCTGGCCCTGGATATACAAGGCCGATTCTTTCGATCTGCATTGGGGCACGGAAAGGTTTGGGGGGGTGCAAAGTTAATTCTCTGCAGCCTGACCCTGGCCTTAGGAGGCTGGATCAGGGGTCGGGCTGCAGGAAATTAACTTTCTTAACAGCAGCCGACATCTTGACTTTTAAATGGAGCCACAGTGCCATGGCAACAGGACGCCATGTTGCTGTGGATCCATTTAAAAGCGCTAGCTGAGTTAGCCGGGTTATGGTTATACGTTGTCGTGGGGAGCGCCTGACTACGCCTATGATTATGGGCAATCCACGGCAAAGATTATTTAGAGAGCCTCAGGGAAAGTAAAGTTCATCGACGTAGCCAAGTGTCCTCACCAATTCCGGCTGTCTAAAAGAACTTAGCAACAAAACCAAGTGGAGGGAATTAAGGCTTTTATTCCCCGTCAATGCAAGGGTTCAAATTAAGAGATGAATGATGAAACAGAAAAGTCCTTTCTTGCAAAAGGTCACCAGTATTCAAAACATGTGCTTAATTGTTACACTTCACAATTAATGCAGAGGTCAAAAACAGGAGTTCAGTTCATTCCAAAACATCAACACTTTCATAGACTCTTCTATTTTACTCATTTACTACAGACTCTTGGCATAAGGCTGTGCACAGGTCACACTCCGTCTGCTCTGGTGGTGATAGGGAAACTGTGTCAATGCATTCTGTCTCCATGCATTCTTCCTCACTAAAATCACCAGGGGAACAAACACTGTCCCTGTCTGACTCGTGTTGGTGTGCTGTGCCTCTGGGGTCTTGTCTCCAAAAAAGGTCTGTTCTCAGGGCTTTAGGGATTTTACTAAACCAGTCTGGTTCTCCTTCCGTGTAAAGCGAGGACTGGTTTTCCCAGGGCCTTTATGCTTCATGCATTTACTAGCATCAATAACTGTTTCATACCTGGAACTTTGCTGACTTGACTCCTCAGAGTTTTTCCTTTCATCAATTTTCCTGTTGTAGCAATGTCTCTGCCTCTCAGCATTAGGCAGGGCTGTGCTTCTTGGCAGTTTAGTAAAACCTGGTCTGGACTCTCTTTCCTCCCTTGGTAAGAACTCAGGTTTACTATAAAATGCCTTTCCTCTCTTGCTTGGTAAAACTGAGTAATTATTCCTCAGAGACTGTGAGCTTCTCACCAAACCATTCCCTTTGGCTTCTGGCTTAGCTCTCTCTCTTCTGGAGTCAGGAACACTGGAAGAACAGGGCGTGGCACAGCCTCTAACCTCAGAGCTGGCTCTAACAAACCTCCTTGGGAGAGCTGCACAATCAGCCTGGCCCTTCTGGATTTCACCCTTATAAACCCTGTACCTGTGGGCTTGCTCCTCTAGGATTTCTTCACTGTTCCTTCTCAGGTCCTTCTCTTTCTCTTTCCTTGGCGAAGCCGTGCTCCCCTGTGTAGCCGTGCTTCTCTTCCTCAAGGCAGCTGGACCCCGTCCTGGATCTCCTCCTGGATCTCCACATCCACTTCTACTTCCACTGCACAATGCTGCTGGACTGCCTTTCCCTAAGCAGCTGGACCTGGACTTCCACTCCTACTCCCCTTGCAAGCATTCAGCTCTGGCTTATAAGGAAATCTTTCCTGCCTGACTTCCGGGGTCATTTCCAAGTGCAAGTCATTAGGCTTCTCAAGCTCATTAGCTCCTGAATATTCCTTCCTGCTCCCTCTAGCTGTGCCTGAAGGTAATTGCACACCTAGCTTCTTAAAAGAAACAGGATTTCTTTTCAAACTTTCAACTTTATCAATACCCACATCATGACACATCCCCCCTCTTAAAATATTACGGGTTGAATGACCATCATTATTACAGCACGTAATCCTGGACCCCTTCTGTGCTGACGAAAATAAAGCTAAACTCTCTTGCCATCTTCGTAGAACATTTATGTGGTATACTTGTTCATGTCCTTTTCCATCCCGTATCAAGTAGGATGCTGGACCAAGTGGTGGTTTGACCACAACATAAGGTCCTTTCCATCGGGCTTCAAACTTTGGAGTGGGGCCTGATATCAAGACGCTCACCTTCTCACCCGTGGTTAGATGTCTAGGGTTGGTATCTCTGTCATAGTATTTCTTTTGCTTTTGCTGACTGGCCTTCAGCTTTTCTTCAGCAAAATGTGAAGTCCTTCTTAAGCGGCTTCTTAAATTTTTCAAAAACTGTGGTATTCCTACTTCTCTTGTGTAGGTCACCCGTTGGCAGGAGGCGCAGGATTCACAGAAGCGTGAGACCTCCTTGAAAACTCCTGGCCAATAGAACCTGGCCAGTATCTGGTAAGGGTCCCCTGTACCCCTTTGTGACCGCTCATTGGGTGATCATGTGCTAATCTTAGCACTGCAGACTTAAACGTGTTTGGGACTACTAGCTGTTTGCGGACATCTCTAGTCTGTGGGTCTATACTTTCTCTATATAAGAGTCCTTCTTCCTTTATGAATCGTGGAAAAACATCTCTCTCCGTTTGGGCATATTCCAATGCACGTGCCAGCGCAGGGTCATCCCGTTGCTCTGCGGCAAATGAAGGAAACTTCTCTACAAGCTCCGCTGGAATCCAGGGTAGTTCTTCACCCGCTTCCAACTCTGCTCGGCCCTGAGAACGTCCCTTTCTCTCTCTGCGCTTTTCAGCTTTAGTCTTTCTATCCCTATCTGGAGGAATGTTTACTAAGTCATCATGGGATGGAAGGTCAACTACACTTTCCTCCCTAGAACATGAGGGCTTTTCTGAGGCACTCGCCTAGTTGCGAGTGGAGACAAAAACTTCTCTGGGGTTTAAACCTTTTTCTATGCCTCTTTCAAACTGTGGCCAGTCCCTACCTAAGACCAGCTCCTTAGGCAACCTGGGCACTACAGCTATTAGCATAGTTTTCTCTAACCCCAAACCTTTAACCAGTAATTTGTACACAGGGTAGAAGGTAGCAGCGCCATGCACACACTTTATCTTGACTCTACCCTCCGGTTGATCTGGGGCGGACGCAGCCTGCTCTTGGATAATGGACCAGAGCTTGCGCGAAATCATTGTCTGGTCCACGCCAGAGTCAAGTAAAGCCTTGGCAGCTACTCCTTGTACCGTCACGTCAAGTACAAATCCCTCTGATACCAAGTGTCTGTGCTCCCCCATGAGCACAGTGCGTAGTCGGCACTCCTTCATAATGTGACCCAACCTTCCACAGCCAAAACATTTTTTAGAATAGCTTTTCTCAACATTCTTATCAGCCTTCATATTTTGAGTTTTAAACTGGGAGAGACTTCCTGAGGCTTGCCTGAATGTCGCTACTGCTGTCTTTGCTACCTCCCCAGTACACTGGGTAGCTAATTCAGCTTCTAGATACCTTTCTGTTAAGGCAATAGCCTCTGCAGTAGTGCGACAATTCTGAAGAATAAGGAAGCTCTTTATTTTACTGGGTACAGCAGTCATGAACTGTTCAAGGACTATTACATCCATTAACATTTCTACAGAACTTTCATTTGGCCTTAGCCACTTCTCAGCCAAGCTCTTAAGCCTGTGTCCCAATGTTTTAGGCGTTTCGCCTACCTCTAGACGCGCCGCAAGTAGCTTGCGGTTATAGACAAGAGGAGTTAGGCTGAGACGTTCCCTAATGGCCTTCGTCACCTCGCTATAATTTTTAGCCAACGAAGCGGGCATTGCCTTATAGGCTGACAGTGCCTCTCCAGTAAGGGATACTGCCAGTCTAATGGGCCATTGCTCCTCCGGCCAACCTACGGAAAGAGCAATCCTCTCAAAAGAGTCCAGGAAGTCATCTGGATCGTCATTCACTCCTAACTTCCCTAAAGTTAGAGTCTCGTAGGACCCTAGTCCTACCGGCCAGTTGCCCAGTCCTGAGCTCTGCTTCAAGAGTCCAGTGGCTTCTTCCTGTGTCTTTTGTTGATGGCTTAGGCAGGTCTCCAGCATCTGCAGGACTGGCTTTTGTTGCTCCTGCATCGCCAGGATTGCACGCTGCTGTGCTTGTGCTGCCAGTTCCGCCTGCTTACTGAATTGTGCCGCCATCCAATTAAACATCTCGCGTTGCTCCATCGCGATGTGATCCCTGGAAAGGAAAGAAAAACAAAAAAACCAAGTGTGGCTGCACAACAAAAATCAGCCCTACACTTCCCCTTTTTTTTTTTTTTTCAAAATTTTCCTTTTAAACTTTCACTTGTATCCTCACAAGTTATGCCCTTCTACCTGTTACCTGGTAGAATTGTAGACTCGAACTCTCAGCAAGGGTGGTGCTGCTCTGCGTTGTAGCACTCTCCAGCAACCTCGCCTTCCGTTCCGGATTCGCTGCTGTCCGGTCCACGTTTTTCTACTCCAGTCCGGTTTTTTTTCCAACTCCAGTCCGGGTTTTTCCAACTCCAGTCCGGGTTTTCCCTTTTTTTTTTTCAGACTGAATACTTGTATTTCTTCTAATTTCTGTACAGTATCTCTTAGGATTATATCCACAATCCAAACAACTACGCCATTTGTCGTGGGGAGCGCCCGACTACGCCTATGATTATGGGCAATCCACGGCAAAGATTATTTAGAGAGCCTCAGGGAAAGTAAGGTTCATCGATGTAGCCAAGTGTCCTCACCAATTCCGGCTGTCTAAAAGAACTTAGCAACAAAACCAAGTGGAGGGAATTAAGGCTTTTATTCCCCGTCAATGCAAGGGTTCAAATTAAGAGATGAATGATGAAACAGAAAAGTCCTTTCTTGCAAAAGGTCACCAGTATTCAAAACATGTGCTTAATTGTTACACTTCACAATTAATGCAGAGGTCAAAAACAGGAATTCAGTTCATTCCAAAACATCAACCCTTTCATAGACTCTTCTATTTTACTCATTTACTACAGACTCTTGGCATAAGGCTGTGCACAGGTCACACTCCATCTGCTCTGGTGGTGATAGGGAAACTGTGTCAATGCATTCTGTCTCCATGCATTCTTCCTCACTAAAATCACCAGGGGAACAAACACTGTCCCTGTCTGACTCGTGTTGGTGTGCTGTGCCTCTGGGGCCTTGTCTCCAAAAAAGGTCTGTTCTCAGGGCTTTAGGGATTTTACTAAACCAGTCTGGTTTCTCCTTCCGTGTAAAGCGAGGACTGGTTTTCCCAGGGCCTTTATGCTTCATGCATTTACTAGCATCAATAACTGTTTCATACCTGGAACTTTGCTGACTTGACTCCTCAGAGTTTTTCCTTTCAGCAATTTTCCTGTTGTAGCAATGTCTCTGCCTCTCAGCATTAGGCAGGGCTGTGCTTCTTGGCAGTTTAGTAAAACCTGGCCTGGACTCTCTTTCCTCCCTTGGTAAGAACTCAGGTTTACTATAAAATGCCTTTCCTCTCTTGCTTGGTAAAACTGGGTAATTATTCCTCAGAGACTGTGAGCTTCTCACCAAACCATTCCCTTTGGCTTCTGGCTTAGCTCGCTCTCTTCTGGAGTCAGGAACACTGGAAGAACAGGGCATGGCACAGCCTCCAAGCTCAGAGCTGGCTCTAACAAACCTCCTTGGGAGAGCTGCACAATCAGCCTGGCCCTTCTGGATTTCACCCTTGTAAACCCTGTACCTGTGGGCTTGCTCCTCTAGGATTTCTTCACTGTTCCTTCTCAGGTCCTTCTCTTTCTCTTCTTTCTCTTTCCTTGGTGAATCCATGCTCCCCTGTGTAGCTGTGCTTCTCTTCCTCAAGGCAGCTGGACCCCGTCCTGGATCTCCTCCTGGATCTCCACGTCCACTTCTATTTCCACTGCACAATGCTGCTGGACTGCCTTTCCCTAAGCAGCTGGACCTGGACTTCCACTCCTACTCCACTTGCAAGCATTCAGCTCTGGCTTATAAGGAAATCTTTCCTGCCTGACTTCCGGGGTCATTTCCAGGTGCAAGTCATTAGGCTTCTCAAGCTCATTAGCTCCTGAATATTCCTTCCTGCTCCCTCTAGCTGTGCCTGAAGGTAATTGCACACCTAGCTTCTTAAAAGAAACAGGATTTCTTTTCAAACTTTCAACTTTATCAATACCCACATCATGACAACGTGCAGGCCGGGACTGAATTGCAGTCCCAGCCTGCACATGCAATGTTGTTTGCGATTCTGATCCCGCAGGGCTAGGCGTGCCCCGCGGGACCAGAATCGCAATCTCCTTTGTACATCCGGCTCAGCCCAGATGTACAAAGATCGAAGTCTGGGAGAGAATCAGGCCCATAGTGTGTCTGCATTTTTGAAAAGCCTTTGACGAGGTCTCTCATGAGAGATTCTTGGCAAAATTAAAAGTAATGGGATTGAAGGCAATGGATCAGGAACTGGTTAAGAGAAAGCAGAGTATAGGGCAAAATGGACAATTTTCTCCATAGAGAAAGGTGAATAGGTAAGTACCCCAGGGATCTGTGCTGGGCCCGCTGCTTTTTAACATATTCATAAATGACTTGGAAATGGGAATAACCAGTGAGGTGATCACATTTGTAGATGACACAAAATCATTAAAAATTGTTAAAACACAAGAGTATTGTGAAAAATAGCAAGAGGATCTTGATAAATTGGAAGACTGGACGTCCAAATGGCAGATGAAATTTAGGGGTATGTTTACTAAACTGCGGTAATGCCATTCGCGTTAGGATCCGCGGTAGAGACAGAAATCCCAAATAAGGACATGGGAGGTACATCGTTACCGATAACGCGCATTACAAGGCGTCATAAATTAACGAGCGTTACAAAGTGCCGTGTAAAGCGCCACGCAAGGCGCCCTCTACGGCGCCCATAAGGCATTTGATAAGCTGCTTAGCAAGGTGTCGAGAGCCTTAGCACAATGGTTAATACACTGACTAATGGTGCTAGAGGATATGAGTTCAATCCCCCTGTGGGTCCAATGAGTAAAGCTGGCTGAGATGTTAGCTTTTACTTTAAATCAGTGCTGTCTGAAGCATATTGTTGTGTAAAGTTAATTAGTGCTGCCAGCAAATACACCCTCACAGGGCCGTAACCTAAGGTGCCGCATAAGGCTACCTATAAGGTACTCCAGAGGGCACAATATTAAGTGCACTGTCCACCAAGGCAACCTATAATGTTGCCTATGGAGCGCCCCATAAGATGCCTTGTAGGGCGCTTTACAGGGCGCCGTAGAGGGCGCTTTACAGGACGCTTTATAGGGCGCCTGATGAGGCACCATAAGGAGACAGCACTGTGAGGGTGTCTTTGCTGGCAGAACCAATTTAAATTAAAAAAGGAAAATGCCGCAGACAGCCCTAACAAATGACCCCACTGTGGGATCAAACCCATGACCTCTGGCCCCACCGGCAGTGAAGTAACTAGTGGGCTACATCTTCAGTGCTACTAGCAAACCCCTGCCTGGCCACAGAAGGACATCAGGTCACCACACAAACGGTCTGCTGTGGATACAAGGATTTGGGTTAACCCACCCATACCCATGGTGCACTGCACATGCAGATCAGCAGTCTATAGATGATCACAAGATGGTGTATGGAACCCCACAGCACCTCGGCCTGGTAGGGGTAACTGACCGTGTGCGTTACTGGCACAGAGTAGCTACAGACAGTAGCCCAACAGGGTGCCCTATAAGGCACATGAAAAGGTGCCCAGTAAGGCATTCAGAGCTGTAGCACAATGGTTAATACACTGACTGATAGTGCAGGGTTCATGAGTTCAATCCCCCTGTGGGTTGAATGAGTAAAGCTGGCTGAGATACTACCCTTTTCTTTAAATCAGTGCTGTTGGAGGCGTTTTGTTTTGTAAATGTAATGAGTGCTGCCAGCAAACACACCCTCACAGGGCCAAAACCTAAGGTGCCGCATAAGGCGCCCGATAAGGCACTCCAGAGGACACATTATAAAGTGCACTGTCCGCCAAGGCACCCTATAATGTCACCCTATAATGTCCTGAGGTGGTATAAGCAGCACAACCCAGCAGGCCCGGCAGCACGTACAGGGCCGTGACCTGAATCAGCCCTGTACATGCTGCTGGGTGGCCCGCCCCCCACAGTCTCTCCCTGAGCTGAAGCACAGGACTTATGGGTAGCGCCAGTGGGAGAATAGAATCTGGGTGGATTGCGGGGCCATGGTGACATTAGAAAAGGTACAAAGAAGCGCAACCAACATAATAAAGGAGATGGAGCAATACTCTTATGAGGAAAGGCTAAAGAGGTTAGGGTTGTACAGCTTGGAGAAGAGATGGCCAAGGGGAGATATGATAGAGGCCTATAAAATCATTAGAGAAAGGTGAATCAGTTGTTTACTCTTTCAAAAAATATGACTAGGGGACATGCTACTAACTAATACATCTGCCCTGGACAGATATTTTCTTCTTTCTTTTGATCTTTCTGCCCCAATTTTAGGTACGCCTCACAATTGCCCAATGAAAATTTCAAGGTTTATTGTCAGAAGATTACACCAGCTAGCCTTGCTGCTTTCCCCTCCATAGATATACAGTTTCCTGCAGATTTTAGTTCTCTTCCACTCAATGATCAGCCTAACCTTTGGTTAAGTAAACTTCAGAAGGCATTAGATGAACTGGCTCCTCTGAAGTCTTTCCTTAGATATCTAAGGATATCCCAACCCTGGTTTACATTTACTGAAACAACAAGGTAGATCTGTTGAAAGGTCTTGGAAGAAATCACAATCATCCACAGCTCTTACTAGGTTTAAAGAGCAGCACTCCTACTACCATCAACAGGTCCAGTTGGCCAAAAACGATTACTGTTCTACCCTAATTAGGAACTCTTCCCACTGTCCCAAGATGATTTTCTGGGTAGTATCTCAGCTTTTTCCCCATAATTAGACTTCTCAAAGAGTCCCTTGGGTGGCCCTACTCCTGATGCAGTTGCATATTTTTTCCAAATAAGATCTTAAGTAGACATCAGGGCCTTCTTTTGTTTCCTCTGTTATACCTAGTACTCCAGACTCCCCTACTATGAACTTACTTCACATATGGCTTTGAATAAGCTAGTTAATGGCATAGACCTCATACCATGCTCTTGGCTAGGAGATCATTCTTTGTGATTATTCCCCATTATCTGTACTCTTATGAACAACCATCCTATATCTGGCCAGGTCTCAGAGGCATGGAAAAAAGCAGTAATGTACTCCTATCTGAAGATCCAGCAAATAGACCCTCTTGACACAGCCAACTATCGTCCTATCTCAAATTTACTATTCTTTTCTAAACTTACAGAACATTTTATTATCACCCAGCTGTCTGGCCATGTCGAACACACTCGGTCCTTACACCCACAACAAACATAGGGGCATGTTTACTAAACTGCGGTAATGGCATTCCACGGTAAAGGTAGAGATGCCCATATAAAGGAGTGGGCGGGGCAGCAAAAAAGCCATGTGTCAGGTAAGGCGCATTAAAAGGCGCGTTACAAGGCACCGTAGAAGGCACGTGCCTGCGTGCCTTATGTGCCTGACGTGCCTTACGTGCTTTATAAAGCGCCTTATAAGGCGCTTTGTCCTCTGTCTAATTAGGAGCCCTGTAACATCTTTTAAGGAGTTTTGATAGCTGTGGTGAGGGTACTGTGTGTCTGGCAGCACAGATCTGCAAAGATATGACTGTCACAGGCAAGCAAAATATCTGTCTTGGAGAGGAGGAAACAACAAGGAATTGAACCCACAACCTCTGCCTGCACAGTCATCAACGTAACCAGTGGGCTACAGCTCACTAGTGTCTAACACACCACTGGCTGGCTACAGAAAGACTGCAGGTGACCACACAAGCTGTCTGATATGGTTATCAGGATAGAGTAGACCCACCCATACCCATGATGCACTGCACATGCAGATCAGCAGCCTACGTCTGATCACAAGATGGGGTATGCACCACTAGAGCACCCCAGCCTGGTAGGGGGAACTGACCGTGTGTGTTACTGGCACAGAGTAGCTACAGACCGTGACAGCATGCGGTTCCTGTGCTTACCCTGAGGGTGAAGTGGGGGGCCCAGCACCAGGTCCGCAGCACATGACATGGCTGAGAGAGGCTGTGTTGTAGGTCTACATCAGTGCCAGAGTGTGATGGGTAGTCCCTGCAGACACACCTAGGCTACACCTGTATTTCCCAGTCGTGTCTAGGCCTTGTCGACTATGATGCACCCAGAACAGTGCATATCCTGTGTGGGTAACATGGTCACAGAATAAGTGAAGAGTGGTATGCAGACCCCAAAGCGGAGTAAATGAGCACCACCAAACCCGCCCCTGTGGGTCAGGGTGGGGAACAGGATTCCTCCACCAACAGATCCACATTCAACATCCCTGCAATGGTGGCAATAGAGGGGACCATCGACCCCAATCCTGATGGGGAACAGATACCCTACAGGGCAGGCAATGCCAATCTGTACGCATCCATATGGCAATGGCAGACAGACAGTAGGCCTAGAAATGCTCAGCTGCCCCCACCACTATCTGACATTCTCCAGCAGCAAGCCCAGTGAGTCTCCAGCCACTGCACCCTGCAAGGTGCTCCAACCATACACATACTAACCACAGACAGTCTGCTAGCTAGTCCATAGTGCATGTTCCTGGGAGAAACGTGAGCACACCCACCAAGCAGCTAGGTCAGAGATTGGGCCCCAGAAAAGAGAACCCATAAATATCACTTAACAAAAATGCCATACAGCACTATGGGGGAAACTGGCCATGCCGTGGTCACTGCTCAGTCAGAGTGATAGTGACCTCCCAGCAGGACATGCTGTGGCCACCCTGTCCATGCAGGGGGTGGCCAGGCACTACAATGTCCCAGCCATTGCCCTATGCCCTGTGCAGATGCATCCTGCCCAGGCCACCCTGTCCAGGCTATACCCACAGTACCTTGATCCTCATTATGCTCATTGGCAGGCTTACACTGGCAACAGTGCAAGCAGTGTGGGCTGAGGAAGGTGTTGGCAGACACCACACACTGGATAGACAGACACACACTCCCACACCTATGCCGGCATTGTGCAACTATAGAGGCTCTTGGCAGCCCTGGCCACCGCACCAGTCCTGGGCACAGTGCAGGCATGGCTATGGTACGCAATACTGTTGGGGTCACTCCCCAGGGTGGTGAACACTGTCAGACTCCAGACTTGAAACACACTCCACAGACATCAGAGAGGTTGGTATGATACAGCTCAATGTGCTTAACTTAGGAATTGCTATCTGCCAGTAATCATAGCAACCTCTTGATATATGTGTATCGTATTCCCAGGTGTAGGGTGGCATTGCTAAGGTATGCAAGTGCTAATATTGGGAGATGCACGGAGGGCCCAACATTCTGCCTCTCCAGGAGGCTTTGGATAATGGAGACTGTGGGTGCGGGTGTTTCTGCTGCTGCTCTAGGGCAGAGGTTCCCAACTCTGGTCCTGGTGGGCCAAACACTGTACGGGTTTTCATGCTGTCCCTAATGATTATGCATGAGATACATCTGCATACCATGGGGGCGGCGCATAGAAATGCAGCACAGGCATCTGTATTAGAGACAGCATGAAACTTGAATGGTTTTTGGCCCTCTAGGACTGCATTTGGGAAACTCTGCTCTAGGTATTGCACATGTTTATGGTGTCTGTGCTCTGTAGGATAACATATAGGCGTTTCGGGCATGTTTATCTGCAATAACGGTTCCGTCTTTATTGTCACGTTTTAGTGGTGGGTAAAATATGGGGACTGGGTTGGCAGGGACCACAGCTGAGACTTGAACCTGTGACCTTCTGCTCCTGAACACACTGGCTGTGTGTACTGCACCACTGTGTTGCCACAGGGACAGTTCATTCCCTGGGGATACCATGACTGTTCGTCAGACAGGGCCTGTCTGTTGCGGTGCATGGCACCCACCTAAACAGGGCTAGGCCATGGTCTGCTGTGGGCAGCTGCCACTGCCCTCTCCACCACCAGTACCCTTCTGCCACCATGCTCATATGCCCTTATGCTGGTGGTGCTGGTGGTGCGCAGTCTCAGGCCATCCAGTGTGCGGGTAGGCGGCTGCCTATGGTGCAGGTTCTGGGGTAGAGGTGCCTGCATAGATGTCCACGCTTCCCCCCCAGCACCGCCTGCCAATGTTCTGTGCCCTTGGGGGTACCTGCTGGGTACTATCCCCTGTGACACTGTGGGAAACACACTCGTGCCCATGTTGGACCCTCATCGGTTGCTGTCTGGCTGTTCTACTGTTTCAGCATTCCTATGGGCCACCTAGGCATCACCCTAGTCTGCACTGTGGCCCAGCTGCACCACAGCAGGTGCCGCCTGCAGCCCTCTGTGTCCCCTTTTCCAGCATCTGTCCAGTTGCCCATTCTGACATGCCCGCCCTGCTGTTGCGGAACATGTGCATTCCATAGGGAACCTGTCCAGAAATAGGGAAGACCCTGATCAGCGCTATTGCACTGTGGGATCATTCACCTTGTACGGGGAAAGAGCATAGACCCTTCCAAACGTAATATCTTTTTTTTTGGGACTTTCTCGGTAGTGTTTTTTGTTGTTTCCCATTGATATCACTATTGGCCAGCTTGGTTGTGTTTGTTTTACCTTTTGTTGGGGTCATTTTCAATATTTATTTGCCCTTTTGTTCTGTGCACATGTATCACACTTATCACATTTGTAGGTTTCCCTGGCTTTGCTGTACATTGCTGACTGAAATGGTTTCTCTCTCCTGCAATTGTGTGCTAACGCCTGGTTTTCAGTTGCGTTAGGATTCAGCCCTTAAGTTCTCTGTGTTAGTGTGAAAGGGGCCTCTTCCCGCCCACTCCCTGCCCATTGACCCCTTCTCCACACCCTCTCTACACCCTTTTCTGCACTTAACCCGGCCGCATACGTTAAGGCGCGTTAAGGGTTGTTAAGGTGCCTTAACAGCCGTTAAGGCACCTTAAGGCGCCTTAACGTAGCTGCTGCTACGTGAACGCAGTTTAGTAAACATCCCCCATAATTTTGTTTGGGTCATAGTACTGAAATAATTTTATATCTGTTTTGAGCAAGTGCATAGTCACTTGAAATCATGGAAAACAGCCTCTTGTAATCTTATTAGATCTATCATCTGCCTTTGACCTTGTAGATTACAACATCTTGCTTTCCCTTATGCATGATATTGTTATCAGGGGGTCTATTCTCTCGTGGTTCGCTTCATTTCTCAAGGACCGTTCTTTTCAAGCAGATATGTTGTAATTCATCATCTACCTTAAGTCCCTTACTATGAGGCGTTCTCTAGGGTTCAGTTCTTTCTCCTCTCCTCTTTAACATTTTCTCAAGCTCTTTCGCAGCCATTATTTAAGATGCCAGCATTTCTACTTACATATATGCAGATGGCATCATACTTATTTCTTATACAGATAGTCATAGCCCTGACCTCATCCTGGTAAATGCTTGATTGAATAAGATAAAAATATGTCTTCATAATAATACCCTTAAACTAAACCAGCAAAAAACCATTGCTATGTGGCTTCATGGAACTCCTCTCCTCCTCTACAGGCTCCCACCTTTGAAGGACTCATGATCTCCTTCAAATACTTAGGGATTATATTAGATTCTGAGCTTTTATTCCCTTCTCACATAGATCAGGTAGTAAACTCATCATTCTTAGCTTTAAGCAGATTCCGCGCTATTTATCACATCTTGGACTTACAGGCTCAGCCCACTGTTCTTCTGAGTACAGTAATCTCACAACTCAATTACTGTAACAGGATTTATTCAGACTTACTATCATATGAATTTAAATGTTTGCATACTATCCAAAATACAACAGTATGCATCTATTTTTCCAGGCTCACAAATATGATCATGGGGTATGTTTACTAAACTGCGTTAGTGCGATTCGCGTTAGGAGCCGCGGTAGAGACAGAAATCCCAAATAAGGACATGGGCGGTACATTGTTACCGAGAACGCGCCGAGAACGCGCGTTACAAGGCGCCATAATGAACGAGCGCTACAGGGCACGTTACCACGCGTTAATCTTAAGAAGGCGCGCAGGCATACAAGCACAGCAACAGAGCTGTAGCACAATGGTTGCAACACTGACTGATGATAAAGGGGTCATGTGTTTGATTCCCCAGTGGGCCTAATGTATAAGGCTGGCTGAGACAGCACCCTTTACATTTAAGTAGTGATTGTTGAGGCATTTGACGTGTATTTTAATTAGTGCTGCCAGCAAACACACCCTCATGGTGGCATAACCTAAGGTGCCGCATAAGGCACCCCATAAGGCACTCCATAGGGCACATTATAAAAGTGTACTGTCCGCCAAGGCACCCTATAATGTCCCCTATAGGACACCTTATAAGCTGTGAACAAAGCCCTGGCTGGTTGCAGAAGAACTGCACGGCACCACACAAACTGTCTGCTTTGGTGGTTACCAGGATAGGGTTAACCCACCCGTAACCATGATGCACTGCACATGCAAATCAGCAGACGAGAGATGGGCACAAGATTGGGTATGCACCCCCACAGCACCTCGGCCTGGTAGGGGCAACAGACCGTGTGTGGCACTGCCACAGAGTAGCCACAGACAGTCACATTGTGCGGGTACGGTGCCCACCCTGAGGTTGAGGTGGGGCGCCCAGCACCAGGTCTACAGCACCTTTCATGGCTGAAATATGCCATGCTGCAGGTCCCCATCAGTGTGTGATAGGTAGTTCCGTTAGACACACCTAGGATACATCTGTGTCCTGCTGTATGTCTCGGTCATGTCTAGTCCTTATGGGTGTTGGTGCCATGGTTACCTGCTGTAGGTGAAGGGGGGGAGGTATATGGACCCATAGGCAGATTTTGTACCACCACACAACCCACCCTCTGGGGCTCAGGGTGGGAAACAGGATCACCCACCAATAGATCCACAGTCTACCTCCTTGCAATGGTAGCAGTAGAGGGGACCATCAACCCCAGTCCTGCTGGGGAACAGACAGAGCGGTACACATACATAACGCAATAGCAGACAGACGGCAGGCCTGGAAATGCTCAGCTGCCCCCCACCATTATCTGACAGCCTCCAGCCGCTGCACCCTGCAAGGTGTTCCAGCAAGACACATACTAGCTGCAGACAGTCCGCCAGCTAGTCCATAGTGCATGGTCCTGGAGGAGATGCATGTACCCAGAACGGGGATGTCAGCATACACACCAAGCAGATAAGTCAGTGATTGGGCCCCAAAAGAAAACCCATAAATATCACATGAGAGAAATGCTATATAGCACTATGGGGGAACCTAGCCATGCCATGGTCACTG
Organism: Ichthyophis bannanicus; assembly: GCA_033557465.1. Lineage (NCBI taxonomy): Eukaryota > Metazoa > Chordata > Amphibia > Gymnophiona > Ichthyophiidae > Ichthyophis > Ichthyophis bannanicus. Next base: position 249,153,944 of record CM066041.1, on the reverse strand, counting down.
CTCAATAACTATAGTGTACTCTGAACCTATATCTCTGAAAGTATTATGTATCTTTCAACTTGTGTTCACAAACTTGTAACATCTAATTATAAACGTTATTAATAGTGGCTAAATGGGTCTCAGACTCTGGGCACCCAAAACTTGTAATAAAACTCTGGGATAAAAGCCCTTATTGCATCAATGGTCACTGCTCAGTCAGGGTGAGAGTGACCTCCCAGCAGGACATGCTATGGCCACCCTGTCCGTGCAGGTGGTACAGGGCACTACAATGTCCGAGCCATTGCCCTATGCCCTGTGCAGATGCGGCCAGGCCAGGCCACCCTATCCAGGCTATTCCCACGGTACCTTGCTCCCATTATGCACATTTGCAGGCCAATACTGGCAACAGTGCTAGCAGTGTGGGCTGTGAAGGGTGTTGGCAGCCACCACACACTGGATAGACAGACACACACTCCCCACACCTATGCCAGCATTGTGCAACTGTAGAGGTGTTGGGCAGCCCAGGCCATCACACCAGTCCTGGGCACAGTGCAGGCATGGCTATGGTACGCAATACTGTAGGAGTCACTCCCCAGGTTGGTAAACACTGTCAGACACAAGACCTGTAGCACACTCCACAGACATCAGAAAGGTTGCTATGATGCAGCTCACTCAGAAAATTGTACTTAATGTAGGAATTGCTATCTGCCAGTAATCATAGCAACCTTTTGATAGATGTGTACCATATTCCCAGGTTTAGGGTGGCATTACTAAGGTATGCAAGTGCTAGTATTGGGAGATGCACGCAGAGCCCAAAGTCCTGCCTCTCCAGGAGGCATTGGATAATGGGGCCTGTGGGTGCGGGTGTGTCTGCCCCTGTTGGCTGCTTCTTTACGTCAGAGGTTCCCAACTCCAGTCCTGCGGTGCCAAACACTGTTCGGGTTTTCATGCTGTCCCTCATGAATATGCATGAGATACATCTGCATACCATGGAGGTGGCACATAGAAATGCAGCACAGGCATCTTTATCAGAGGCAGCATGGAACTGGAATGGTGTTTGGCCCTCCAGGACTGCATTTGGGAGACTCTGCTCTAGGTAATGTGCATGTTTATGGTGTCCGTGCTCTGTAGGGTAAAATGTAGGTGTCATGGGCATGTTTACGTCATCTGCAATAAAGGTGCTGTCTGTATTAGCACGTTGTAGTAGTGGGTAAAATATGGGGACTGGGTTGACAGGAACTTGAACCTGTGACCCTCTGCTTCTGAATACACTGGTTTTGTGCACTGCACCACCTTGCTGTCACAGAGTCAGTACGTTCCTTGGTGATACCATGACTGTTCGTCAGAGAGGGCCCATCTGTTGCAGTACACGGCACCCACCTACACAGGGCTAGGCCACGGTCTGCTCTGGGAAGCTGCCACTGCCCCCTCCACCACCAGTATCCCTCAGCCAACATGCTGACATGCCCGTCTGCTGGTGGTGCTGGTGGTGCGCAGTCTCAGGCCATCCAGTGTGCAGGTAGGCGGCTGCCTATGGTGTGGGTTCTGGGGTAGGGATGCCTGCATAGACGTCCACGCTCCCCCCCAGCCCCGCCTGCCAATGTTCTGTGCCCTTGGGGGTAGCTGTTGGGTACTATCCCCTGTGACACTGTGGGAAACACAGTCGTGCCCATGTTGGGCCTTCAGCAGTTGCTGTCTGGCTGCTCTGCTGTTTCCGCATTCGTATGGGCCAGCTAGGCATCACCCTAGTCCGCACTGTGGCCCAGCTGCACCACAGCATGTGCCGCCTGCAGCCCTCTGTATCCCCTTTTCCGGCATCTGTCCAGTTGCCGTTCCGACATGCCCGCCCTGATGTTGCGGGACATGTGCACGCCATAGGAACCCTGTCTGATGGAGTGGAAAACCCTGAGCAGCGCTATTTCACTGTGGGCTCATTCACCTTGTATGGGGACGGAGTGTAGACCCTTCCACGGATTTATATCTTTTCTATGGAGCTTTCTCAGGGAGAGGGGGGGGGGTTGATGTTTCTCATTAATACCACTATTGGCCATCTTGGTTATGTTTTTTTTCCAGTTTGTTGAGGTCATTTTCAGTGTTTATGTGCCCTTTTGTTCTGTGCACATGTATCACATCACTTTTTTTAGGTTTCCCTGCCTAGGCTGTACATTGCTGACACTGAAATGGTTTCTCTCCCCTGTAATGTGCATTTAACGGCAGGTTTTCAGTCGCGTTAGGATTTAGCTCTTCAGATCAGCGCGTTAGTATGAAGGGAGCCTCTCCTCGCCCATTCTCCGCCCACTGACCCCTTCTCTTCGCCCTCTCTCCACCTTCTGCGGTGTTTTACCGCGCCGTGGAGCTTTACGATCGTTAACGCATCATAATGCGCGTTATGTAACGTTAACGATCGTTAGCGCATCATAACGCGTGTTATGATGCGCTAACGATCGTTAATGTTACATAACGCGCGTTATGTACCATTACCGCAGTTTAGTAAACATGCCCCCATGTCTCTCCAATGTTGATTTAGCATCATTAGCTTCTAATCCACTCACATATCCAGCATAAAATTCTCACCCTTACTCATAAGGTTCTCCACAATGAGGGCTCTGCCTATCTTTCCTCATGTATTACCTTACATCACTTACATATTCTCCCACCATCTAAGGCACAAATAATTTAAAGCAGTCTTGAAAACTTATCTTTATGTACAGGCCTTCAGGGACCCAGAATAGTACTCTGGTAATAGTAGTCAGTATTGATTTTATTCCTTCCCCTGTCTCTCCTCATTCAATTCTTTAATTTTAACTGTAACTGATGGAGTTCCTTTTCTTTTTCTATTAATGAGTTTTTATTATAAACAGCGTCGTTGTTCACTAAACGTAGTATAGTAAATGTAATAAATATAAACCATATACCATAAACTATACATCTAAAATAGATAGGAGAATTTTTTTTTTTTTACTCAATGCATAATTTCTTGAAAAGCCTGCAAAATAGATCCAGGTTGATTATCTGACAGTATAATATATAAAGATTTCTGTCTTAAGAGTACACTATTAAAGGGAAATAGATGGCGTTATTTCATGTGTAAGAGTACAAGTTACCTTATGAAAGGACTCTACTTCCCAGAAGTCTATGAGAACGGAAACACACTGAGAAGGGCTAGTTTCCAGTTCCTGACCTAGTGTGGTTGCCTTTCTATGTGCTTTTAGCCATCTTAGTATGGGGCTCTGTCTGTATATCTCATGTCAATTCTCAGTACAAGTATCCTGTGCATGTATGTAATTATTCATTAAACTATTTTATCTTCTGAACCTTAATGCGTTAACTTCTGCTGTATAAACCAAACAACTATCAACATAATTAAGCTTTGGAATTTGTTGCCGAAGACTATGGTAAAAGCAGTTAGTGTAGCTGGGTTTAAAACATTTTGGACAAACATTTGGAGGAAAAGTCTATAAACTTTTATTATCCAGATAGCCTTAGGGAAAGTCACTACTTATCCCTGGGATAAGCAGCATGGAATCTACCTACCTTTAGAGGACCTGCTGGGTACTTGTGACCTAGCTTGGCCACTGTTGGAATCATGCAACTGAGCTTGATGGACCTTTTGTCTGACCCAGTATGGCAGTTCTGAAGTTCTTATGTTCTTCTATGCAATAGAAGACATTCCTTGAAGAAAGCAGGCCTTTCAACAGTCAGAAAGTGCAGAAGACACAGTCATTCGGCAATGAATCATCAGAGGGCAACCTCGTGCTCCTGGATCTGATGAATAGATGTCCAATTCCAGACCTTCCTCCTTTGGTCTGTGGCCCTGAGATATTTAAGCTGGTGTTGGGTTGGATGGTGTGAAAATCAACACTAATTGGCAAACCCATAAGGCCAACCCAGGAATATCCCTGGAGCTACCCCTTTGTTAACCTGGCTGAATTTTCCCACCTTGTGGAAGAGTAGCCCAGAAGCAGGCTAAGAACAGGGTTCAAATCCCATGTTTTCCACCTTGTGACCTTGGGCAAGTGACTTCACCCTCCATTGCAAAACACCTGAATGTAACTCACCTCTGAATGTGGATTTGGCAAAGTCAAATAACTGAAACCAAATCCTTGTGAATTTAGGGGCTTCAATTTAGTCATTCAATCTGGGTGAAACTAAAAATAAAAGGCCAGATATTCAAAGGCCTTTATACGGTAAGCAGCATCTGTTAACCGTCTAAGTGCCACTGAGAGGGACGTTCAGCAGCTCAGTCTGCACAGTGACTCTGAATATTTCCTGTCTGCTGTGCTGAAACCGGATCTTAAGTGCTGGGGAATATCCCGATTCTGTCGCTGAATATCCAACGTCATGGTTAGCATTTAAAATGCTGACTGCATTGTTTAAATATCGTCCTGAAAAGGTTTAACCAGACAAATCTCAGAATTAGACCTTTTGAAGATCCATGCAATTGGGAAGTGAATGACTAGCATATCAGCAGTAAAAGACGGCCCGCAAACTGCCTTGGGTCATTATTAGGACGCATGCTGAAAATCATCTCTCCTGCCTTTTCACTTTCACTCTCTACTCGCACGTCCCCTAGTCTGCTGCGCTCGTTACTGCCTTTTTATCTTTGGCTCACTGATAACATCCTCTTCCTGCTCACTCTTTCACTTACCACCCTCTCAGCCTCCTCATTCTGCTTCTCTCGGTTTATGTATGCTCTGTTCATTTTTCAGCTGCCACTCTGTCTCTTTCTCCCTTCTTCCTCAGTCTGTTATTCTCAGTGCTCAATCCTTTCTTGCAGGCCTCTTTGGCAAATGCCCTGCAGTGCTTTTTACAGAGGTTTTCACTTCAGTGGACTATTTCTCTTCTGGGCATCGCAGGAAGTTAAATGCCTCAGCAAAAGCTAGTTTCATCTGTGTGGGCACGTTCACATCTTTGGGAGAAGGGAATCCCTGCCATTACTCAACAGTGACATCTAGTGTCAACATGTATAGTTCACATTAGTAGGCTCCCTGAAGGACTGTCCTGTGATGGTTGGACTGAGTTGGCAGGGGGGGGGGGGGGGGGAGGTGTTTGGGGAAAATACAAAAATGACTCTACTGCCCAAGTTAATGTTTGCAGATTGTTACCCTAGTGTGGCTTTTTTTTTTTTTTTTTACATCTATTGCTTGTGCAGTATTACCTGAGGAAGGAAACATAACCTAACGATAATTTGTTAAAAGAACCAAACAGAGGAGATGAAGGGGTCGGAACTTGATCCTTTTCCCCCCACTCTAGTTGCAGAATAGTCAGCAAAAGCCCTTTTGGTACTGAAATGAGGACAGGACTGTATTGATGGAAAATGTTTTTTTCAAGGAAATGGTATTACTAAACAAACACTAATGAGGAACTAAATGCGGATCATCAGAAAGAAAGTACTGAAGAACCTTTCCCCAACTATTCACCGCACCTGCTTCTCAGTAGGACTAGAGGGTGTGAATTTGTTAGTAGGTTTTTGGCTTATTAAACAGTGTATGACCTGATATTGAAAGGCACTGATATGATTAGCATCTCCTGCTAACCAGACAGGTGCTCGTGAGAATATTTCCTTTGATTACCTTGGTACTATCTGGATAGTTGTGGTCCAGTCCAGAGGGAGATCATGGGCGTAGCATAGGCATTACCTGGAGATATCCAGATAGCAGTGATTTTCAGTACTTAGGACAGAAAAAAAAGCTGTTTTAAGTGCTGTGCAGATAGGCGGTCCAGATAGGTGTCGCACTTACCACGAAATCCAGATAAGCACCAGCTACTATCCAGATATTGACACTGAATATCTGGATTTCATTCGTCATGAGGGTCAATATTTGCAAATATGGTTTAATACTGGGGGTGGAGGTAGGGGTGGGGGGGGGGGTGGAGGTTAGTGCATGTTAAATGAATTTAACATGCATTAACCTACAAACTAACATGTTTTTGTCAATTAGCACAAATTAAAAATTTCAAACGTGCATAACGAGTTTTATAAACAAACAAAGTAAAAGACTGAAAATCAGGAAAAAGCCCATATGAACTGAAAATGAACCAAAACATGTTTGTCCTGTGCTGCCGGTCTACCAATGAGGGAGCTACAAAATCTGGACAGAACTATGAGTAGAGTATTGCTACTACTAATCATTTATAAACTGCTCCAAGGCTTACGCACTGCTGTGCAAACTTAGATAGAGACGGTCCCTACTCGTCAGAGCTTACAATCTAATTAAGACAGACACGACAAAGGAGAAAAGGAGGGTAAGGAGACACAAGTTAAAAAGGGGTCGGGATCCAAAAGCAGCTTTAAAAAGGTGAGCCTTGAACATGGACTTGAAAAGGGGCAGAGATGAAGCCTGATGTACAGAAATCAGAGAGCTTGTTCCAGGCATAAGGAGCAGTGAGGTGAAAGGATTGAAGTCTGCAGTTGGCGGTGGAAGAAAAGGGCAAAACATAGTGATTGACTGATGCTTTGTGGTTCATCTCCTTTGCAATCGGTCAGCCTGTCAGGATAAAACTATCACACTGATTGACCGCATGTCTCATTCTACAATTGTATTTTACTTTTTTTTAGTTTCTCGGTACTATATGAACTCAGATGGGTCATCGAAAGCAAGTTAGTATGCTACAGGCTGGTACTTTCCTGATTTTCCATTTAGAGTTGAATTAAAAATTACTTCAGTGTTACAAACGTTGGGTTTTTCAACGTTCTAAGGCATTTAAAAGCCTCCATCAGAAATTACCATGTTTTTCCATTGTTAAATTAGCCTAGTTTTATAGGCCATATAAACGCCCCATTACAGTTGTCTTCCATTTAGTGTGTGATGGAAGGGAACTGCTGTACAATGCAGAGCCCACAAAGACTACAGCAGGCTAGCACACAAGTGTTGATGAGATAAACAATTTTAGGTAAAGCGCTTAATCAGTCATGCCTTGAAAGCTGGGCATTGTACATGTACCTTGGAAAAGAATGACTCACAAAGCAAAGTGGAATAAAGATCATGTCGTTCTTTTCCACTGCTTCTTTTATTGGTAATGTCATCCTGGCTTCCCCTGACTGCACCAGTATGGATAAGGATTTCGCTACCGTGGGGGGTTTTTAGAGAGCAGACTGAATGGACCTTTCACTGTCTGGCAAATGGAGCATGCAAGTTAACTTGCCAACATTCTTTTTCACTGACTCTAATGAAATGGCCAGGGGAAAATATGCAAGTCGCAGCTCTCCTTTCCGTATGCTCTTAATATTCCCGTGCAATAGGTCTTCCGTGTTCAAAACTAGCCCTGATCAAACAAAACCAGATTGCAAAACAATATCTGTTTTTCCTATCCTGGTGGGTTTAATGCATATATTTCATCAGGAGTTAAGGTCCAATGCACTAAGCTACTTTATATGCAGAGTTTGCATGAACTAAATAGATCTCACGACACTGAGCAAGAGCCCTTATAATTTTTTGCATGAATATTTACCCATGCTAACTGAGCCAAAACCAACAGAGCAGTTAGCATGGGAGAGGCACTGTCAAGGAGATTCGTCCCACCCAATCATAAGTACACCCCCACTGCTATTTACATCCCTCAAACTACGCCATCCCCTGCCCAGATCCTCCCCTAAGGCTGAGGTCGACAAATGGAAGTCTATTACTGAATATTGCCTACTGGTTCCGTTTCCCATTTTTGAATGATACTGCTTGTGATATGTCAAACTGAGAACCACATGAACATTAAGCATCTTGATACATTGATGTAAACTTGGGGCTCTTTTGCTAGTGGGCGCTAAGGTGTTGCACCTAACATGCCAAAAGCACCAAAGCTATGGGGCATTAGGTGCAATACCACCATGTTAGCTGGAAAGCATTTCTCCGGCAGTTAACACGAAGCACTTTCCTCGCAGTTGCACGTAACTCCACCTACTAAGGTGGCATTAGGTGAACAGGCGCAAATGCAGTTAGTGCGCAGTGTGAACCCAGCGCTGACTGCACTGAGCACACTGCGCCCACTTTCCACTCTTTACTCGTCCATTCACAACCCTAATGCGGGTTGCACAGTTATGCAAGAATTGTCCCGCACTGTCAGGGCCGCACGTGTGTCAGAACACGTGCTGCAAGATTGTTCCCGTTAGTAAAAGACCCCCTAGTGTACATGGTAAATGCATTTTAATGTGTGTGTTAGGATTCATGTCGCTTAGTACATAGATCTTGAAGGGGGAGAAGGCAGTTTGACTCTACTGGTCTTACCATCATACAAAGTTAATTTTTAAAAAATGAACCTTTTATATGCAGTCATGATATAGAATCAGTTTGTTCTGAAAAACAAAAATGAAAGATAAATGAAGAACCCCAGGAAATTAATCTACAGTAATTTGTTAGCTCCTACTGGTTCAGTTTTCCTCTGATCAGGAGAGGTGTGCAGATGAAAAAAACCCTTCATTTTGTTTCATATCCTGTGTTGTTTGCAGGTTTGTTTGTTTTTGTATTGATACATTTTTGTTTTGTGGCATTTCGTTTTTATAAATTTTCATTTTAGGACAATTTTTTTAAAGAGGTAGCTATAGCTGTTGCCCAAAAAACAAAGCTTAGAGGTTTCAAGCAAATAAAGAATTCAAACTGGCTTTTTTTTCAGACTCGGAGGCTGGCTTCAAACTAGTGACCTTTGTACATATGGGGGTATGTTTACTAAAGCACAGTAATGTTACTTACCATCGTTAAGTGCCCCGATAATGTTATGGATGCCCATATAAAGAAGTGGGCGGTGCGGCGTTAAGGCAAGCCTGGTCCAGTAATGCGCGGTACAGGGCGCCCTGGCCATGTAACGTGCGGTAGAGGGCGCCCTGGCCATGTAACTTGCGCTATAGGGTGCCCTTGATTACTGCACGTTAACGTCACAGCCGACGGGAAGCAGCAGCATGTCCAAAGACATTGCAATCAAAAGCGCGCAGACAGTACAAGATGCGCTGAGGGATGTGCAGACATGGTGCCACATAAGAAACGGAGCCGTAGGTGTAAGGACGTAGACCACAGGCAGCTGATATCGCAGTCTGTAAGTGGGACGTGAGCCAGATAAAAATACATGCGCACACACCATGAAATGGTGTGCAGTGAAAACAACATCCAGAAGAGTAAGCATATTAAACCGAAAGGGCGTCAGGGGCCGGTCTGAAGGGCCAGCCATGTGGATGGTGTGTGTACAAGGTCAATATGGGGAAGTGATCCAAAAAGGAGTATGGGAGAATTGAACTGGCACATTAAAGAGTCCAAACACAGCTCACCAACACCAACACCAAACCACTGAGCCAACTACCCTCCCAGACAGCCCAAAGAAAGGGACCATATGTAACAGCTAATCTGTGACGGACAGGCTACATGGAGGGCACACTGTAATGCACACTTAAGAAAGGTAAGGAGATGTGGAGAAGTGACGAAGCTGCCGCCATTGTATGGTAAGGTGCGCAGAACAAAAGAAAAGAAAAGAAAAGGAACTTGAGGGATTCAAATCCACAGCCTATAGTGGCTCAACACACATCTGCAACCACTATCCCACACAACCACAACGCAAATATGTTCCACCAAGTGGCCATCGTGTCTGCTATTTTATACGCGTTATGTTATGACACAATATTGCGCATTATGTGCGTTGAACCGTAGACATCGAAAGGGTATATAGAATGTGTCACATTCCTCCTCGATTCTCACCACCACCAAAAAGTTGTCTAATAGACAATATTTTGGTGGTGGTGAGAAGTGAGGAGGAATGTGACAAATTCTGTCTAACCTTTTTGATGTCTTGGACATCTGCACCTTGCTCACTCACAATCTTAAATGACAGAGGTGTAAGGCAGGGGTCTCCAAATCCAGCCCTGGAGGGCCACAAACCAGTCAGGTTGGCAGGATATCTCTAATGCATATATATCTCATGCATATTAATTAGGCTTATCCCGAAAACCTGACTGGTCTGCTGCCCTCCAGGACCAGAGTTGCTCACCCCTGCCCTAGACCTAAGGTGCTGTAAGTTGTGAATGTCACCAAGGGGTCAGACCAAATCTGGACCATTTTCTAGACCACTGACTAACAGTAGTACTAAGAGTCTCCACAGCCCCCAACCATGGTCCGACATTCACTGGCAACAAGCACAGTCAGACTGTACCTGCTGCATCCCGCCAAGTGTTCCAGCCATGCATAAACTAACTGCAGACAGTCCACTAGCCAGTCTATATTGCATGTTCACAGAAAACCTATGCGCAACCAAGCTTGGATTGTATGGCACAGACACCAGCAAGTGCCCCAGTGCCTAGCTCTCCAAAAAAGAAAGCACACGTATATCACCTGAAATAAATGCTATGTAGCACTATGTGGGAACATAGTCGTGCCATGGTCACTGTTCGGTCAGTGTGAGAGTGTCCTAATAGCAAGATGTGCTGTGGCCACCTTGTCCATGCAGGTGGTGGTTGGGCACTACAATGTCCCAGCCATTGCCCTACCACCACTGCAGTCGCATCCTGCCTGGTCCACCCTCTCTGGGCCATACCCACAATACCTTGCTCCCCAGTATGCAGATTTGCAGGCTGGCACTGGCAACTGCATACGTTTTGTGGGCCCAGTGCAGAGTAGGATGCCACACTACAATGGATGGACATGCACTCACCCACTCCTATTGCGGCATTGTGCAAAGATAGGGGTGGTTGGCCAAGCTGACCGTGACACTAGTCCCGATCACAGTGCAGGCATTGCTAAGGGGTGCAAGAGCTAGTTGTGGGCTCTGCTGATAACTGCTGCTCCGAGCCGATGCAAACAATCAGACAATCCATGGTGTTTTGGTTAGTGGGGCCTGTGTGTGTGGATGTTTGTACCCCTGTTGGCTGCTGCTTTGGGGATTACACATTTTGCTGTTGTATCTGCATTGTAGGGTAAAATATAGGGACATGCTCTGCAGGATCCACAGCTGGGACCTGAACCTGTGACCCTCTGCTCCAGGACACACTGGCAGTGTGTACTGCACCACAGTGTTGCCACAGAAGCATGGCAGTCCCAGGGGCTACCTTTACTTGTCATCAGACAGACCTTTTCTATTGCACTGCACATCACGTACTGGAACAGGGCATGGCCTGGGTTCACTGCAGGCAGGTGCCACAGCCCCCTCCAGCACCAACACTCCCTCCCCCTGCCATGCTGGCATGCACATATACTGTCGGTGCTGGTAGTGCGCATTCCCAGGCCATCCACAGTGCAGGTAGGCGGGTGCCTAGTGTGCGGGGCTTGGGGTGGGGAGGCATAAATGGATATCCACACATCCCCCCCATCGCTGCCTACCAATGTTATGTCCCTTCCACATGGGGAGAGATGGCTGGGGGGATGTCAGGTTGGTGCTCTAGCAACTATTGGCTAGGGTGGACCAGGTATAGTAGATGTAGGTAGATTGTGTTATGACAGCAGACTGTGGACAGGCTAGGGCATGCAACTCAGGTACTGTGTACCCAGTTTGGACTACTGGGTGTGTATATGTTTCAGACAACGTGTGGTCATGTTGCAATGACTTACTAAGGGCTGTAGTAAAGGGTGTTCATTTAGCTGGGTTTACAAACTGTTTGGGATGCATCCTGGGGATGGTCTGTGGACCCTTGTTAGAGTGGTCCCCAGATGTGCACTGATTGCTCTAATACAGGCATGGTGGTACCTGTATGACCTTTGGGGTACCTGCTGGGTAATGTTCCCTGGATGGGACACTGTGGAACACAGACTACTGGGCATGTTTGACCTTGGTCAGATGCTGTCTTGCTGATTTCCAGTTTCTGTGTTCCTATGTGCCACCTAGGCAATGGCCTAGTCCACCTTGTGCCCCAGCTGCCCCCACTGCATGTCCCGCCTGCAGCTTCCTATGCCCCATTTGCACCATCACCATAGTGGCCTTTCAAACTTGGACACTATGCTGTTGCTGCAAATGGAGCACTACAATCACTTCTCTTGGGCTCCCTGCCTGTGCTGTACATTGCTGACACTGAAATGGTTTCTTTCTCCTGCAAAGGTGCATCTATCGACAAGTTTTCACTCGCGGTAATGTTTGGCCCTTCATGTCCCTGTGTTAGTGTAGCAGGAGGCACTCCCAGCACACTCCCCGCCCATTGACCCCTTATCTCCGCCATCTCTCCACCCTCTGAGGGAGTTACTGCGGCCGGAGACGTTAACGCCCGTTAATGTTGCATCTGGTAACATTAACATATGATAATGTGGCATCGGGTAACGTTAACGCGCGTTAACGTTACCAATGCTACGTTACTGTGCTTTAGTAAACATACCCCATGGTTCCTTGTGGGAAGGCTCTAGCCAGCCAGCTCTTAATGTTGATTTGCATTGCTGGCAGTCTTTGCTCCTGTTTCCTGACTGGCCCAAAGCCTGTTTGGTCTGGAGCTCTATGAAAAATGCAAGCTGGATTTTTAGCCCTGTGCATCTGTTGACTCCTGCTGTAACGATTTACTCCAAAGACTTTTTCTTTTGCCATGTTTTCATGCCAGACATTCTGTGAAACCAGATCTAAATATACTATCAGAAACATTTGTTAAGCCTAATCCAAATCCTGTTTGATGATCACTAATTGGACAATCAGGATCTGGATTACAGAAATATAAAAACAGAAACATGACGGCAGAAAAAGACCACATGGCCTTTTTATTCTGTCCTTCCATATCAACCACTACAACAGTCCCCTTTTTTCCTTTAGAGATCCTCTGTGTTTGTCCCATGCTTTTTTGAATTCAGGTACTGTCCTCATCTCCACCACCATCACTGGGAGACTATTCCATGGATCCACCACTCTTTCCATAAAGAAATATTTCCACATATTACTCTATCCCCTTTCACCCTCATCCTATGTCCCCTCGTAGCAGAGATTGCTTTCAATCGAAAGAGGCTCTCCTCCTGTGCATTTATGCCACGGAGGTATTTAAACGTCTCAATCATATCACTTTCCTCTAAAGTACACATATTAAGATCCTTAAATCTGTCCCCATATGCTTTATTTTGAAGACCACTAACCATTTTAGTAGCCACCCTCTGTACGGACTACAACCTGTTTATATCCTTTTGAAGGTGTGGCCTCCAGAATTGCACACAATATTCCAAATTGCGCTGGCCACTTTCTTCTGCTGGCCATTCCTCTCCTTATGCACCCAAGCATTAACATAGGGGTATGTTTACTAAACTGCGGTAATCGTGAATAACCCGCGTTATGTAACGTTAACGATTGTAAGCGCATCATAACGCGCGTTATGACGCGCTTACGATCGTTAATGTTACATAACGCACGTTAACCTTAGTTAACGATCGTAAACTCCCGCGGCGCGGTAAAACACCGCAGAAGGTGGAGAGAGGGCGGAGATAAGGGGTCAATGGGTGGAGAGAGGCTCCCTTCACACTAACACGATGATCTGAAGAGCTCAATTCCAACGCGAATGAAAACCTGCCGTTAAATGCACATTACAGGGGAGAGAAACCATTTCAGTGTCAGCAATGTACAGCCCAGGCAGGGAAACCTAAAGAAAGTGATAAGTGTGATACATGTGCACAGAACAAAAGGGCACATAAACACTGAAAATGACCCCAACAAACTGGAAAAAGACCATAACCAAGCTGGCCAATAGTGGTATCAATGAGAAACATCAACCCCTCCCCCCCCGAGTAAGCTCCATAGAACAGATATAAATCGTGGAAGGGTCTATAATACGTCCCCATACAAGGTGAATGAGCCCATAGTGAAATAGCGCTGCTCAGGGTTTTCCCCACCATCGGACAGGGTTCCTACGGCATGCACATGTCCCGCAACATCAGGGTGGGCATGTCGGAACGGCAACTGGACAGATGCCGGAGAAGGGGATACAGAGGGCCGCAGGTGGCACATGCTGTGGTGCAGCTGGGCCAGAGTGCGGACTAGGGCGATGCCTAGGTGGCCCATACGAATGCTGAAGCAGCAGAGCAGCCAGACAGCAACTGCTGAAGGCCCAACATGGGCACGACTGTGTTTCCCACAGTGTCACAGGGGATAGTACCAGCAGCTACCCCCAAGGGCACGCAACATTGGCAGGTGGTGCTGGGGGGAAGCGTCGACACCTATGCAGGCACACCTACCCCAGAACCCGCACCATAGGCAGCCGCCTACCTGCACACTGGATGGCCTAAGACTGCGCACCACCAGCACCACCAGCAGAAGGGCATGTCAGCATGGTGGCTGAGGGATACTGGTGGTGGAGGGGGCAGTGGCAGCTGCCCAGAGCAGACCGTAGCCTAGCCCTGTGTAGGTGGGTGCCGTGTACTGCAATAGATGGGCCCTGTCTGACGAACAGTCATGGTATCACCAAGGAATGTACTGATTCTGTGACAACAAGGTGGTGCAGTGCACAAAACCAGTGTATTCAGAAGCAGAGGGTCACAGGTTCAAGTCCCAGCTGTGGTTCCTGCCAACCCAGTCCCCATATTTTACCCACTACTACAACGTGCTAATACAGACAGCACCTTTATTGCAGATGACGTAAACATGCCCAAGACACCTACATTTTACCCTACAGAGCACAGACACCATAAACATGTACATTACCTAGAGCAGAGCCTCCCAAATGCAGTCCTGGAGGGCCAAACACCATTCCGGTTCCATGCTGCCTCTGATAAAGATGCCTGTGCTGCATTTCTATGCGCCACTCCCATGGTATGCAGATGCATCTCATGCATATTCATGAGGGACAGCATGAAAACCCGAACAGTGTTTTGCACTGCAGGACTGGAGTTGGGAACCTCTGCCGTAAAGCAGAAGCCAACAGGGGCAGACACATCCGCACCCACAGGCCCCATTATCCAAAGCCTCCTTGGGAGGCAGGACTTTGGGCTCTGCGTGCATCTCCCAATACTAGAACTTGCATACCTTAGTAATGCCACCCTAAACCGGGGAATTTGGTACACTTCTATCAAAAGGTTGCTATGAGTACTGGCAGATAGTAATTCCTAGGTTAAGTACACTTTTCTGAGTGAGCTGCATCATAGCAACCTTTCTGATGTCTGTGGAGTGTGCTACAGGTCTTGTGTCTGACAGTATTTACCAACCTGGGGAGTGACTCCTACAGTATTGCGTACCATAGCCATGCCTGCACTGTGCCCATGATGTGTGTGATGGCCTGGGCTGCCCAACACCTCTATAGTTGCACAATGCTGGCATAGGTGTGGGGAGTGTGTGTCTGTCTATCCAGTGTGTGGTGGCTGCCAACACCCTCCACAGCCCACACTGCTAGCACTGTTGCCAGTATTGGCCTGCCAATGTGCATAATGAGGAGCAGGATACCGTGGGAATAGCCTGGATAGGGTGGCCTGGCCTGAATGCATCTGCACACGGCATAGGGCAATGGCTCGGACATTGTAGTGCCTGGCCACCACCTGCACGGACAGGGTGGCCATAGCATGTCCTGCTGGGAGGTCACTCTCACCCTGACTGAGCAGTGACCATGGCATGACTAGGTTCCCCCATAGTGCTATATAGCATTGCTCTCAAGTGATATTTATGGGTTTCCTTTTGGGGCCTAATCACTGACTTATCTGCTTGGTGTGTATGCTGACATCCCCGTTCTGGGTACATGCATCTCCTATCTCCTCCAGGACCATGTACTGTGGACTAGCTGGCAGACTATCTGCAGCTAGTATGTGTCTTGCTGGAGGCTTGCTGCTGGAGAATGTCAGTTAATGGTGGGGGGCAGCTGAGCATTTCCAGGCCTGCCGTTTGTCTGCTATTGCGTTATGGATGTGTACTGCTCTGTCTGTTCCCCAGCAGGACTGGGGTTGCTGGTCCCCTCTACTGTTGCCATTGCAGGGAGGTAGACTGTGGATCTATTGGTGGGTGATCCTGTTTCCCCACCCTGAGCCCCAGAGGGTGGGTTGCTTGGTGGTACATAATCTGCCTATGGGTCCATACACCCCCCCCCCCTTCACCTACAGCAGGTAACGATGGCACCAACACAGGATATGCACTATTCTGGGTGCAGCATTACCCATAGAGACTAGACATTACCGAGACATACAGCAGGACACGGATGTATCCTAGATGTGTCTAACTGAACTACCTATCACACACTGATGGGGACCTGCAGCATAGCGTATCTCAGCCATGAAAGGTGCTGTGGACCTGGTGCTGGGCACCCCACCTCAACCTCAGGGAGGGCACTGAACTCGCACAATGTGACTGTCTGTGGCTACTCTGTGGCAGTGCCACACACGGTCTGTTCCCCCTACAAGGCCGAGGTGCTGTGTGGGTGCATACCCAATCTTGTGCCCATCTCTCGACTGCTGATTTGCATGTGCAGTGCATCATGGGTACGGGTGGGTTACCCCTATCCTGGTAACCACAGCAGACAGTTTGTGTGGTGACGTGCAGTCCTGCAGCCAGCTAGGGCTTTGTTCACATCCTTATAAGGTGTCCTATAGGGGACATTATAGGGTGCCTTGGCGGACAGTACACTTTATAATGTGCCCTATGGAGTGCGTTATGGGGTGCCTTATGCGGCACCTTAGGTTATGCCAGAGCTACTCAATTCCAGTCCTGGTGGCCTGCAACCCTGCAGGTTTTTGGGATATCCCTAATGATATGCATGAGATATATATGCATTAGAGATAGCCTGCCAACCTGACTGGTTTGTGGCCCTCCAGGGCTGGATTTGGAGACTCCTGCCTTACACCTCTGTCATTTAAGATTGTGAGTGGGCAAGGTACAGATGTTCTAGACATCAAAAGGGTAGATAGAATGTGTCACATTCCTCCTAGATTCTCAACACCACCAAAATGTTGTCTAATAGACAATATTTTGGTGGTGGTGAGAAGCAAGGAGGAATGTGACAAATTCTAACCTTTTTGATGTCTTGGACATCTGCACCTTGCCCACTTACAATCTTAAATGACAGAGGTGTAAGGCAGGGGTCTCCAAATCCAGCCCTGGAGGGCCAAACACCAGTCAGGTTGGCGGGCTATCTCTAATGCATATATATCTCATGCATATCATTAGGGATATCCCAAAAACCTGCAGGGTTGCGGGCCACCAGGACTGGAATTGAGTAGCTCTGGGTTATGCCAACGTGAGGGTGTGTTTGCTGGCAGCACTAATTAAAATACACGTCAAATGCCTCAACAATCACTACTTAAATGTAAAGGGTGCTGCCTCAGCCAGCCCATATTAGGCCCACTGAGGAATTGAACCCATGACCCCTGTACCATCAGTCAGTGTTGTAACCATTGTGCTATAGCTCTGTTGCTGTGCTTGTATGCCTGCGCGCCTTCTTAAAATTAATGTGCGGTAACGTGCCCTGTAGCGCTCGTTCATTTATGGCGCCTTGTAACGTGCGTTCTCGGCTCGTTCTCGGAAACGATGTACCGCCCATGTCCTTATTTGGGGTTTCTGTCTCTACCGCGGCTCCTAACGCGAATCGCACTAACGCAATTTAGTAAACATACCCCATAGGCTTGGTAAATGTCTCTGATAGTATACTTAGGGGTATATTTACTAAACCGTCTTAACGAAGCAGCGGCGACGTTATTGCGCGATATGTAATGTTATCGCGTGTTGTCAGACGGCTGCCTGGGTGAGAATCTTCACAGTCTTGACAATGCATATATTTATATGATTTTTGCAAGGTATTGTGGGTAATGTAGTTCATTCACACCAGACACAGCTGCTGACAATAATTTAGTTGTGCACAAGTGTTAAAGCCAATAAGATACTTCTTTATTTATGGGGTTATTTCTCCCAGCACAGATATGCTTGGTAGCACATAAATTAGGTTACTTGCTTGCAGTGTTTAACTTGGTAAAACAAAGTCAAAAATCAAAATCAGGAAAACAACCTTCAAACTTGTCAGGCAATTAGCTAATGTTTTCTTAGCATATCTCTAACAAACGAAAAGCCACAAAGAAAGAAATAAACTGTTCTTGTAAGGTTAACTTCTGATTACTTTCCACACAGATCCAGAAGTAATCCTCTCCTAGCTCACAAGCAATTAGGTGCAGCTCAATTGCTATCAGTTATCCAGCTGAAACCCTTTAGCAGGCTGGCTTTCTACTGTGTGAGTCAAATCCTGCTTCAGGAGCTTTTCTTAGTGGAATAAAGAACAAATTTATATTTTCTTTGTGATGGCTGCTGTGCTTTATCACAGAAAGTTACCAACGGAGTTTGGATAGAGAGCAGTCCATATAAACAATATCTTGATCTGCTATTATTTCCCCTTCATCAACAAGCATAGGGTCACTATCATGAATTTCAATCTGATTTCAATCATGATTTCAATCTCCCATCGCTACACCAAAACCACGCAAATGCGTTCCTTGATGCAATGAAGGACCTGGGTCTCAAACAAATCATAAATGAACCCACACATACAAAAGGGAACATTCTGGACTTGGTTTTTATGCCACATCCAGTCAAGGACAAAAGCCACAATCTGCCAACATCAGTCGTGGATGTACCCTGGTCCGACCACAAATTGATCATTATCCAGATTCCCAGCAACAATGACCAGCTGAACAGAAGCCAACCCACGAACATCACCTCTCGAACTTCCACTAGATGCTTCCGCCCCTTCGATAGGGAACTCATCCTTTCGGAGACCCCATCACTCATCAACAAAACAACACCTGACCTTGATGAACTAATCTCTCACTGGAATTCCAGCCTGCTTGCCATCTCACAACACCCAAACCCTAAAAATACAGCAAGAGCGAAATGAAAATCCGCCCAATGGTTCTCTCCTGACCTACGCGCTTCCCTCATGCAACTACGTAGACTCGAACGCCGATGGCGCCGATCACGCTCACCGGAAGATCAGACCGCATACCTAACCCACCTTGCAATACATCGAGGAACAATCTCTATCAGAATGAGACAATATCACACTGACACCCTAAAGAGATCATTGAATAAACCTCGTGACCTCTTCAATTTGGTCAAATCCCTCTCAAAGGAACCATCACCCGAGCAACACATCAACATACACCCACAAGAATTCGCTGATTATCTGCAATCCAAGATTGTACAAACTAACAAGGTCACAGCAGTCCAATATCAAGAACCGGCGGACCTCTCTCCACTTAACTTTTTTTCCACACCATCCAATAAATGTATTGAGAACACCATAGCATCACTCAACACCTCCACTGCACAGACCGACCCATGTCCAGCTTTTTGGATCAAGGAACTACGTGATGTGCTCAGTCCTGTCATCGCAAATATAATGAAACTCTCCTTTACAACAGGTTATTTTCCCACTTCACTCAAACAGACTTCCATTAGACCATTACTGAAAAACCCCAAACTGGACCCCCAAAGGGTGGACTCCTATCGACCAATAGCTAGCATCCCCATCTTAGCCAAAATAATTGAGAAGGAAGCACAACGGCAAATTCAAGATCACATAGACTCTGTTGCTCCCTTAGATAACTGCCAACATGGGTTCAGAGAACATCATGGGGTTGAGACACTACTCACTGGTCTAATCAACAATATCATCACAGGAATTGACAACATCCATCAAGGTTTTGTCCTCATTTTCCTAGACATCGCCGCGGCTTTTGACTCCGTGAGTCACGAAATCCTCCTGGGAAGACTAAAAGAAAAGGGTGTCTGCAACAAGGCACTAAAATGGTGCAAGTCTTATCTGGACGATAGATGGCAATATGTGAAGTCTGGATCAGAAGAGTCTAGCCACTTCCATCAAAAACAAGGGGTACCTCAAGGATCCTCATTATCCTCCTTACTCTTCAATATCTACATGCAGCCCATATGCAATATCATAAGATCATTCAACGTAAACTGCATGATATATGCAGATGACATTCTTTTATACATGCCTTTCTCCACAACCCACATGGACCTGACCCCACTCACAGATTGTTTCAATGCAGTTTCAACATGGCTCCAGACACAGAACCTACGTATCCAGCATAAAAAAACAGAGGTCCTTTTCATCTCCAGAGACTCCAACTTTACGCCCCCATCCCACGTCAGTGTCAAGGAAGCTGATTTGCAAACTAAAGATGCAATAAAATATTTGGGAGTTACACTGGACCAACATCTAGACATGAGACGCCACATAAGCAGCGTAGTCAAAGCCATCTACTTCAAAATCCGTTCCCTCAAACACCTACGCTCCCTGCTGGACCCAGACGATTTCCGTACCATATATCAAGCGCTGATCCTGCCGCATTTTGACTTTGCAAATGCCATCCTACAAGGTCTCCCCCAATCCACACTAACCCCCTTACAGTTGGCCATGAATGCCGCAGCTAGGGTCCTCTACGGTGCATCCAGAAACGACCACGTGACTCCTATTCTCAAACAGCTACACTGGCTACCAATTCACGGGAGAATCACCTTCAAATCCCTTGTATTAGCATTTAAGGCAATCAAAGGCACCTCATCCCTCTCACTCACGAATCTAATCCACATGGTCCCCCCAACAGAGCAAGAAGAACATCAGCTGTAAACCTGCTAGCAATACCAAAGGCTTCAACAAAGTCCAACACGAACACCACAAACAGGGCATTCAGTTTTTATGTACCAAAATGCTGGAACACCCTACCCCCTGACATTAGAGCCATTACCAATCTATATCAGTTCAGAAAGGCTCTCAAAACATACCTTTTCTGCCAATATTTCCCAGACAGCAACTGAACTAGATATCCCCTCCAAGAAATGACCCAATCTAGAAATGCCCTCACACTGCAGTGTAAATAGTTTATGTATATAGTTAACCCAGTTATCCAAGTTTGTACTCCTGTTCAATGTAAAACCTGACAGTTTGTCGTTATGGTCATTTTGTTATGATGTAAACCGCGCTGATTCTAAATAGCGCGGTATATAAGAAACTGTAATAAATAAATAAATAAATGAATTGGCACAGATGAATCTTTCAATGGAGCGCTTTCAGGAGAACACTTATTTCCCTGCTGTCTTTCAAGGTTATAGCTAAGGCATAGATCAGTGTTCATACCTGAGCTTCCATTGTTGCTATAGTTCCTCTCTATATAGCCTGGCCAGTATGTAGTCCAGTTCTTATGTCCAGCCTTCCAGTCCTGATCCCTGGACACTGGATCTCTCTTCACATACCTTCTGGCATAGGTCTTAGAGTCCCTTCCACGTGCAGCCGTCTCCCTCACAGGTAGCCTCTGGTGATTCCTTGTTCTGCAGCACCATTCTTCTGGCTTTCCCCAGTCCAATGATCTATGCTGGCCCTTGGAATACCTCCCAGTATACGTACTGCCTTGGACTCTTCTAGACCTCTCAAAGGCTTTTCTCCTCTTCCTTCCAGAGGGTTTCTTTCCTTCTCTATCCGTCCGGTTTGGCTTCTGCTTCTGCTGATTCTTCAGATGAAACTGATGATCCTTCTCTGCATATCCAAGGTGATCATGAAGATGATCATGGAGAAGCTGATGCTTGTCATCTGTAGAACAAACTCTATTCTTATTCTGCCTTGATGAGTGCTCCTCCCTAATACAGCGCAGCTGTGCTGAATCAGGCCCTGCCCTTTGAGATGAGTGCTTAGGGATTACCTCATAGCCCTCCTGATTGAACACACGTTTCCCCACTTCAGCTCCTCTAATGGCTGTTGGAAACCTGGTGCATTCTGGGACTGGTAGTCTTTTGTGGGAAAATTCTGTTTTCTTATTTCTACCAGAACTGACAGGTTGCTTGTTCAGAGTCACATCATCTTTTCTATAGCTCCTTCCTGAGCTATGATAAGCTTCCTTATCACATACCCCCCTGCTTAAGTTATTACGGACTGGTGTAACTGGTGAAACTTCTTCTCTACAGTCCGTAATCCGGGAAAGGGCATCTGCATTCTTGTGTAACTTCCCAGCACGATGTTCAACTTGAAAATCAAATGCCTGTAAGGCCATGTACCAGCGTGTCAACCTGGCATTGTGGTTCTTCATTTGCTGCAACCACTTAAGTGGGGCATGGTCCGTGACCAACTGGAACTTTCTCCCTGTAAGGTAAAACCTTAACGCCTCCACTGACCACTTAATAGCTAAACATTCTTTTTCTATTGTGGAATAGTTTTGTTCAGCCGGTGACAACTTCCTGCTCAGGTACATCACAGGATGCTCCTCCCCATCATGGCACTGGGATAGGACAGCTCCTAGCCCTACATCCGATGCATCCGTTTGAACCAGAAAGGGTTTCTTGAAGTCCACCCCTTTCAGTACCGGTCCTGTACACAATTTTTCTTTTAAGACTGAAAACGCTTTTTCAGCTTCAGGTGTCCACTTTAGCTGGTTTGGACAATTCTTCCGCAGCATATCCGTGAAAATGGCACTTTTCTCTGCGAATTGCGGTATAAACCTGCGGTAGTATCCAATAAGTCCTAAGAAACTTCTTAGTTGTTTCTTTGTTGTTGGAGGAGGAAAATTCCTGATGCTATCTATTTTACTTATTAGAGGTTTAATTTTTCCTCTTCCCGCTAGGTGGCCTAAGTATTTTACCTCCCTATTTGCAAAGGCACACTTCTTCGGGTTTAAAGTGATTCCCGCTTGCTTCATGGAGCACAAGACTGCCCTGATCCTCTTTAGATGCTCCGCCCAGGTGTTACTATGGATTATGACATCATCCATATATGCAAAAGCATAATTTTGGTGGGGTCGAAGTACCTGATCCACTAACCTTTGGCAGGTAGCAGCTGCTCCATGCAGTCCGAAAGGCATCCTCTTGAACTGGAAAAGGCCAACGGGGGTGCTGAACGCAGTCTTCGGCTTCGACTCCCTGGTTAGAGGGATTTGCCAATATCCTTTTGTCATATCAAGGGTGGTTAAGTATTGAGCCTGTCCCAGCTGATCCAACAGCTCTTCAATTCTTGGCATTGGATATGCATCAAAAACTGATATGGCGTTTACCTGCCGGAAGTCAATACAAAATCTTAAAGATCCATCAGGCTTCGGCACCAGGACTATGGGGCCATTCCAGGGACTCTTTGACTCCTCTATTACTCCCATGTCCAACATCTCCTGGAATTGTGCCACTACTTCCTGTCTTTTGGCTTCAGGCAAGCGGTATGGCCTTTGACGAACTAATTTCCCAGGTGGAGTTATTATTTCATGGGCAACCAAATGTGTCTCCCCAGGTATGGGTGTCAACACATCTGGAAACTCTTTGAGCAATTTCCTGATTTCTTCCTGTTGTACCACTGTCAGGTCCTCACCTATTTGGGGCTCTGATTTTTCTTTACAATCAGATACCTGGGGTCCCAAATCTTCCTCTTCATTCACCTCCCTCTCTCGGGCACAGGTGGCAGCTAGGCTTTTAACCCCTTTGACATCAGTAGAACCAAAGCCTTTGGTTCCACGTTCAGAATTCTCCAGGGATGCGACCTCCTCCACAGGTGGAAAACCCAGCCTCTCACAGATCAATTGGGCAATTCTGTCTCCTGTTTTCACGTGATAATCATTCTGTCCAAAATTAAACAACAGAACTTTAATATTGCCCCTGTAATCGGGATCAATTACTCCCGCACCCACATCGATGAAATATTTAAGGGCTAATCCGGACCTTGGGGCTACTCTCCCATAGCATCCAATAGGTATTTCCACTTGGAGACCAGTGTCAACCAGGGCTCTCCTTGGCTAGGTACCGTCACATTTTCTATGCTGCACAGGTCAAACCCAGCAGCTTGAGGGGTTGCCCGCTTAGGAGCTTGGGCCTTCTCTGTGACCCTATGGTACTTTAGGACAAATATCTGCTTTGGGGTAGCTTGGTCTTCTGGACGCTTAACCATCTTTTTAGCTGGGGTCTGAGGACTTCCAAATAAAGGCCCGGGAGCTATTACCATTAAACCTTCTCCCTCCTTCTTTCCTAGTCCTTCCACTAGACCCTGCTTAAATCTTGGCCAGTCTCTTCCTAGAACCAAATCAACGGGTAGCCTAGGCACCACTGCTAACAGGACTTCCTCTTGTCCCCCCAGGCACTTAACCTTTAGCCTATAGGTGGGATGTGATGTTGCAGCACCATGAATGCATCTGATGTGAACTTGGCTTTCAGGGGTTCTAGGCACAAATCCTTCTTGGGCCTCTATCCTCTTCCAAAGCCTTTTTGACATCATACTCTGGTCTGCCCCAGAGTCTAATAAAGCATTTGTGGTAATTCCTTGCACATCAACCATCAAAAGAAATCCTTCTTTGGGCTGTTTTAAATCCAGACCCATTAAGCTAGTGTGTCTGGCATCTTTTTTCTAAATGTCCCCATTTTCCACACTTGAAACATTTCTTTCTATTCCACTGTGTCATCTGGTTTGATACAGTACATTCATTTTCAGAAACATTTTTAATTATTTTCTTTTCTGATACAGCATCTCTAGCCTCAGCACCAATCTTCAGAGGGCCACCCATTCTATGGCAAGCCTGTGTGGCTTCCAAGAATCTCTCTGCTAGCATGGTTGCCTCTCCAAGATTTTGGCAATTTTGCTGTATAAGGAAAGTATGCAAATCTTTAGGCACCCCAGACATAAATTGTTCAAGCATTATAATATCTAATAACATTTCTACTGTCTTTTGCTCAGGCTCCAACCATTTTACAGCTAAACCTCTGATTCTCTGACTCAGAGCCCTGGGTGTTTCACCCACTCTCAATGTAGTAGCTCTAAACATTTGCCTATACTCTGAAATAGACAACCCTAGGCGATCTCTAATAGCAGCCTTTACATCCTTATAATTCAAAGCCTGGGCTGCTGGCATTGCTCTGTAAGCTGCAAGCGCCTCTCCAGTTAATGAGGCTGCCAGCCTTACTGCCCACTGGGTCTCTGGCCATGCTAATGCTTGTGCCACTCTTTCAAAAGACTCTAGAAAATCATCAACATTATCATCTGGAGTTAATTTCCCAAAACTAAATGCCCCAATCCCTTGATTGAGTCCCACACTGTCCACATGTGGTGTACCAGTATTCACTGCTGGTCTTGCATCTCTTCCACTTTGGTTCTTCAGCTCAACTAGGGCTTGCACCAGATCAAGCACTGGCTTCTGCTGGTCCATTAAGGCTCTCATAGCAATGTCCTGAGCCTGCTGTGCTAGCTCCTGCTGCCTGCTGAACTGGGCTGCCATCCACTGAGCTAGTTCCTTTGAATCCATCTTGAACCCTGTAAGAAATACAAAGAAAAAAACACAGTGCACCACCTTCCAAACAGGTGTTTTTTCTACACTTTTTTTTTTCAATTACCCTGTGCTTACTCCCATCCACCACTAGACATGCCCAGGTACTTATTACCTTGTCTCAGTGATGAATTCAGCTCTGCACAGGGCCTTTTCCTCCTGGGACAGCTTCCTCTCCTCCAAAGTGCAGTTGAGGGAAAATCTTTTTTTCCAGCTTTAAACTTGAACTGTAGTTGTAATCCTCAGCAAGTAAATCCCCTTTGTGCAAAAGCAATCCTGCCAACTACGCCATTTGTCAGATGGCTGCCTGGGTGAGAATCTTCACAGTCTTGACAATGCATATATTTATATGATTTTTGCAAGGTATTGTGGGTAATGTAGTTCATTCACACCAGACACAGCTGCTGACAATAATTTAGTTGTGCACACGTGTTAAAGCCAATAAGATACTTCTTTATTTATGGGGTTATTTCTCCCAGCACAGATATGCTTGGTAGCACATAAATTAGGTTACTTGCTTGCAGTGTTTAACTTGGTAAAACAAAGTCAAAAATCAAAATCAGGAAAACAACCTTCAAACTTGTCAGGCAATTAGCTAATGTTTTCTTAGCATATCTCTAACAAACGAAAAGCCACAAAGAAAGAAATAAACTGTTCTTGTAAGGTTAACTTCTGATTACTTTCCACACAGATCCAGAAGTAATCCTCTCCTAGCTCACAAGCAATTAGGTGCAGCTCAATTGCTATCAGTTATCCAGCTGAAACCCTTTAGCAGGCTGGCTTTCTACTGTGTGAGTCAAATCCTGCTTCAGGAGCTTTTCTTAGTGGAATAAAGAACAAATTTATATTTTCTTTGTGATGGCTGCTGTGCTTTATCACAGAAAGTTACCAACGGAGTTTGGATAGAGAGCAGTCCATATAAACAATATCTTGATCTGCTATTATTTCCCCTTCATCAACAAGCATAGGGTCACTATCATGAATTGGCACAGATGAATCTTTCAATGGAGCGCTTTCAGGAGAACACTTATTTCCCTGCTGTCTTTCAAGGTTATAGCTAAGGCATAGATCAGTGTTCATACCTGAGCTTCCATTGTTGCTATAGTTCCTCTCTATATAGCCTGGCCAGTATGTAGTCCAGTTCTTATGTCCAGCCTTCCAGTCCTGATCCCTGGACACTGGATCTCTCTTCACATACCTTCTGGCATAGGTCTTAGAGTCCCTTCCACGTGCAGCCGTCTCCCTCACAGGTAGCCTCTGGTGATTCCTTGTTCTGCAGCACCATTCTTCTGGCTTTCCCCAGTCCAATGATCTATGCTGGCCCTTGGAATACCTCCCAGTATACGTACTGCCTTGGACTCTTCTAGACCTCTCAAAGGCTTTTCTCCTCTTCCTTCCAGAGGGTTTCTTTCCTTCTCTATCCGTCCGGTTTGGCTTCTGCTTCTGCTGATTCTTCAGATGAAACTGATGATCCTTCTCTGCATATCCAAGGTGATCATGAAGATGATCATGGAGAAGCTGATGCTTGTCATCTGTAGAACAAACTCTATTCTTATTCTGCCTTGATGAGTGCTCCTCCCTAATACAGCGCAGCTGTGCTGAATCAGGCCCTGCCCTTTGAGATGAGTGCTTAGGGATTACCTCATAGCCCTCCTGATTGAACACACGTTTCCCCACTTCAGCTCCTCTAATGGCTGTTGGAAACCTGGTGCATTCTGGGACTGGTAGTCTTTTGTGGGAAAATTCTGTTTTCTTATTTCTACCAGAACTGACAGGTTGCTTGTTCAGAGTCACATCATCTTTTCTATAGCTCCTTCCTGAGCTATGATAAGCTTCTTTATCACAGTGTATCATGCAATAACGTCTCCGGCAGTGGTGAGTTGTGCAGAGGGAGGAGAAAGGCACCCCAGAGAGTGGAGTAAGGCTCCCCAGGGGTGGAGAGAAGGGGTCAATGGCCAGAGAGTGGGTGTGGAGTGGATCCATGCACATTAACGCCATGAAATAAAGCTCTGGAAATTAGCGCCAGTGAAAACCTCGCGCTAGGCACATTTGCAGGACAGAGAAACCATTTCAGTTGGCAATATACAGCAAAGGCAGGGAAACCCAGAAAAAGTGATAGTAGTGATACATGTGCAGGAACCAAAAAGGCAAATAATAATAGAAAATGACCAGAACCACATCTGAAATCCCAATAACCAAGCTGGCCAACAGTGATATTAATGATAAATATAAAGCAACACTACTGACAAAGCGTAAAAAGGAAGATATCATGTTTGGACGGGTCTATGCTCTGTCCCCCTACAAAGTGAATGATCCCACATTGAAAGAGCGGTGATCAGGGTTGTTGTCGTTTATATTGGGCAGGTTTGTTATGGCGTGCACATGTGCAGCAACAGCAGAGTGGCACGTAGGAAACAGCAATTGTACTGATGCTGTAAATGGGATACAAGGGGCTGCAGGCGGCATATGCTGTGGTCCAGCTGGGGCACAGTGCAGACTAGGCAGATGCCTAGGAGGCACATAGGAATGCCAAAACTGTAAAGCAGCAACACAGCAACTGACGAGGGTCCAATATGGGCACGAGTGTGTGTCCCACAGTGTCACAGGGGATATTACCCAGCAGGTACCCCCAAGGGTACATAACATTGGCAGGCGGTGCCGGGGGAAGCGAGCATGTCCATGTAGGCACCCCTACCCAATAACCCACATCATAGGCAGCTACCTACCGGCACACTGGATGGCCTGGGACTGCACAACAGCAGCACCACCGGCATAAGGGCATGTCAGCATGGTGGCGGAGGGGTGCTGGTGGCGGAGGGAGCAGTGGCATCTGCCCACACCAAACCACGGCCAAGCCCCATTTAGGTGGGTGCCATGCACTGCAACAGACAAGGTCTGCCTGACGAACAGGCATGGTATCCCCAGGGAATGACCTGCACCTGTGGCAACAGTTTGGTGCAGTACACACAGCCAGTGTGTTCAGGGGCAGAAGGTCACAGGTTTAAGTCCCAGCTGTGGCTCCTGCCAACGTTGTCCCCATATTTTACCCAGTACTAAACCGTGGTAACAAAGACGGAACCTTTATTGCAGATAGAATAAACATGCCTGAAACGCCTATATTTTACCCTACAGAGCACAGACACCATAAACATGTGCAATCTCTAGAGCAGAGTTTCCCTGCTCCAGTCCTGGAGGGCCAAACACCATTGAGGTTTCATGCTGTCCCTAATAAATATGCCTGTGCTGCATTTGTATGCGCCGCCCCTATTGTATGCAAATGTACCTCATGCATATTCATTAGGGACAGCATGAAAACCTAAACAGTGTTTGGCCCACCAGGACTGGAGTTGGGAGCCTCTGCCCTAGAACAGTGGCCAACAGGGGCATACACATACACACACCCACCCACCCACACACACCCACAGGCTGCACTATCCAAAGCCTCATGGAGAGTCAGGCTATTGGGCCCTGCGCGGAGCAGCATCTCCCAATACTGGCACCTGCATACCTTAGCAATGCCGTCCTAAACTTGGGAACACGTTCCACATATATCAAAAGGTTGTTATGATTAATGTCAGCTAACAAATCCTAAGTTAAACACGATTTGTTGACAGAGATTCATCATAGCAACCTTTCTGATATCTGTGGAGTGTGTTTCAGTTATTGCTTTTGACAATGTTTACCACCCTGGGGAGTGACCCCCAACAGTATTGGGTACCATAGCAATGCCCGCACTGTGCCCAGGACTGGTGAGGTGGCCACGGCTGCCACAAACCTCCATATTTGCACAATGCTGACATAGGTATGGGAGTGTGTATGTCTATCCAGTGTGTTGTGGCTGCCCATACCTTACTGAGCCCACACTGTTTGCACTGTTTCCAGTGTTAGTCTGCCAATGTGCATAATGAGGAGCAAGGTACTGTGGGTATGGTCTGGACAGGATGCATCTGCACAGGGTATAGGGCAGGGGTGGGCAAACCTGGTCCTGGAGGGCCGCAGACCAGTCAGGTTTTCGGGATATCTCTAATGAATATGCATGAGATATATATGCATTAGAGATATCCTGCCAACCTGACTGGTTTGTGGCCCTCCAGGGCTGGATCTGGAGACCCCTGCCTTACACCTCTGTCATTTAAGATTGTGAGTGGACAAGGTGCAGATGTCCAAGACATCAAAATTGTCTATTAGACAACTTTTTGGTGGTGGTGAGAATCGAGGAGGAATGTGACACATTCTATATACCCTTTCGATGTCTAGGACATCTGTACCTTGCCCACTCATGATCTTAAATGACAAAGGTGTAAGGCAGGGGTCTCCAAATCCAGCCCTGGAGGGCCACAAACCAGTCAGGTTGGCAGGATATCTCTAATGCATATATATCTCATGCATGTTCATTAGGGATATCCCGAAAACCTGACTGGTCTGCGGCCCTCCAGGACCGGAGGTGCCCACCCCTGGTATAGGGCAATGGCTGGGACATTGTAGTGCCCGACCTCCACCTGCTCAGACAGGGTGGCCATGGCATGTCATGCTGGGAGGTCACTCTCACCCTGACTGAGCAGTGACCATGGCATGGCTAGGTTCCCCCATAGTGCTATGCAGCATTTTTCTCAAGTGATATTTATGGGTTCTTTTTTATTGGGCCCAGTCACTGACATACCTTGTGTGTGCATGCATTCTATTTTTGGGTGCACACAGTTCCTCCAGAAACATGCACTATGTACTAGCTAGCAGACTGTCTGCAGTTAGCATGTGTATGGGTGGAACACCTTGCAGGGTGCAGTGGGTTGAGACTGACTGTGCCCTCTGCTGCTGAATGTCAGGTAGTGGTGGGGGTCAGCTGAGCTTCTCCAGCGTTCTGCTTGTCTGCAATTGCCTTATGTAATGCGTACAGATCTGCATCGACTGCCCTGTAGGGTGCCTGTTCCCCAACAGAAAGGGGGGGGGGGGTTGGTGGTCCTCTCTACTGCCACAATTGCAGAGTTGTACAATGTGGATCTGTTGGTGGGAGATCCTGTCCCCCACCCTGAGCTGCAGAGGGCGGTGCTACATAATCTGCTTTTGGGTCCAAACACCCCCCCTTCCACCTATAACATGTGACCATAGCACTTACACAGGATATGCACTATTCTGGGTGTATCATAGTCTACAAAGGCTAGACGTGACTGGGAAATACAGATGGACACAGGTGCATTCTAGGTGTGTCTGCAAGGACTACCTATCACACACTGGCACTGATGGTGACCTACAGCACAGCCTATCTTAGCCAAGCCAGGTGCTGCGGACCTGGTGCTGGATTCCCCACCTCACCCTCAGGGTGAGCACAGGACCCGCACAATGTCACGGTCTGTAGCTACTCTGTGCCAATAACACACACGGTCGGTTCCCCCTACCAGGCCTAGGTGCTGTGGGGGTGCATACCCCATTATATGATCAGCTGTAGACTGCTGAGCTGCATGTGCAGTGCATCATGGGTACGGGTGGGTTTACCCTATCCTGGTAACCACAGCAGACAGTTTGTGTGGTGACCTGCAGTCTTTCTGTAACCAACCAGCAGTGTGGTAGTAGCTATAGAGATGTAGCCTACTGGTTACTTCAATAACTGTGGAGGCAGAGGTCATGGGTTCAATCTTGCCGTGGTGTAATCTAAAAAGGCTGTTTGAGGCTTTTTCTTTTAATTTAAATCAGTGCTGCCAGCAGAAACACCCTCACAGTGCTGTAGCCTAAGGTGCCTCATAGGCACCCTATACAACGCCCTATAAGGCACATTATAGAGTGCCTTGGCAGACTGGTTTGTGGCCCTCTAGGGCTGGATTTGGAGACCCCTGCCTTACACCTCTGTCTTTTAAGATTGTGAGTGGGCAAGGTACAGATGTCCTAGACATCGAAAGGGTATATAGCAGTGATGGCGAACCTTTTTGAGCCCGAGTGCCCAAACTGCCGCACAAAACCAAAGAATTTCCTCAAAGTGCCAGCACGTCATTTGCATAAGTGGTCTTATTTGCATAAATATTTGCATAATGTTACCATACACTAACTTTTAGTAAACATGTCTCTTAATGAGTGTATGGATAAAGAAAGACTAAAAGATTTCTACATTACTATAATCCAGTGCCAACCGCCAGGCACATTAGGAACTACTACAAACGCTGCCCATTTAGAACCCATAGCAAACCCGCCGTATCCTGACAGCATTACCAGGACTCACAAAGCACCATACCCTACCTATCAAAAGGCAACACTGCAAATATTAAACCAATACATTTCAGTGAATACTGGGGAAAGAGAACAAGTGGCAACGTCAAATAGGAATTTCCTCTTGTACCAAACAAAGCGCAGATGTTAATGATGCACATTTCCCAGAGCTGACATATTCCAGTTAATAAATTCAAAATAAAGAGATATCTTTCTACCTTTTGTGCATTTTTTTTCAGTTGCAATTGGTCCAGCCATTTTCTTCTGGTTTCTTCATGTTTTCTGCTAACTCTCCATCGTCTGCTGTCCATTTGTCCTTTCTTCTCTCTTCTAGTTTTTTTTCCATTCTCTCTCTCTACATCTGCTTTAACATACTAATCTTTCTCCTTTTGCTCTTTCCTCGTTCCTATTTCATCCACACAAATTTTACCCCTCCATCCTCAATCCCCAATTACTCTCCCAATACCTGGCCAATTGTAGATTTTTCATCCCTCCTACACAAAATATTTTTCCCCTCTCCATTTTACTCTCCCAGCCCCATCCCATTCTAATCCTCCCCCAACATCAGCTCCCTTCTAGTTCCAGTCTCACCCAGCATCCATTCCCTTCTTCAAGCCCCCCACTTCCCCTCAGCCCATTTCCATTCCAAGCCCCGTCCCCATCAGCTATTTGCAGTTCAAGCCCCCCACTTCCCCTCAGCCCATTTCCATTCCAAGCCCCATCCCCAACAGCTATTTGCAGTTCAAGCCCCCTTCCACTCAGCCCATTTCCAGTCCTAGCAACCCCCCCAACCCATTACCAGTCCTAGCCCCCCATAGCCCACTCCCAGTCCTAATCCCACCAGCCCATTTCCAGTCCTAACCTCCCCATCAGCCCACTCCCAGTCCTAATCCCCCATCACTCAATTTTTAGTTTAAGCCCCCCCAGCGCCTATCACCACTCCTAACCCCCCCAGCACCCATCACCACTCCTACCCCCCCCAGCCCAGCGCCCATCACCACTCCTAACCCCCCCAGCCAGCCCAGCGCCCATCACCACTCCTAACCCCCCCAGCCAGCCCAGTGTCCATCACCACTCCTAACCCCCCCAGCCCAGTGCCCATCACCACTCCTAACCCCCCCACCCCAGTCCATCACTACTCCTAACACCCCCCAGCCCAGCCCAGCCCAGCCCATCACTACTCCTAACCCCCCCCAGCCCAGCCCAGCCCATCACCACTCCTAACCCCCCCCAGCCCAGCCCAGCCCATCACCACTCCTAACCCCCCCACGCGCCCATCACCACTCCTAACCCCCCCAGCCCAGCCCAGCCCATCACCACTCCTAACCCCCCCCAGCCCAGCCCAGCCCAGCCCATCACCACTCCTAACCCCCCCAGCCCAGCCCAGCCCAGCCCATCACCACTCCTAACCCCCACCCCCCCCAGCCCAGCCCAGCCCAGCCCAGGGAAAATTAAAAAAAAAAGAAAACCTGTCTGCTGCCGCTGTCGGGGCCGCCGCGGCAGAATCGAGCGTGCCGCGGGGCCCCCCTGTACCCACCCGGCAGAGCCTGCCCTCCCCGTAGCAGCTCTCTCTTTGGAGCTGCAGTCAGACGCGCCGGCTTGCAGAGCGCGAGGGAGGAGTTCCCTCGCTGCTCTGTTAAGCCCGCGGGGGCTGATGGGAAGTTCCCATCAGCCCCCGTGGGCTTAACAGAGTCGCGAAAGGGAAACTCTTCCCTTCGCGCTCTGCAAGCCGGCGCGTCTGACTGTAGCTCCAAAGAGAGAGCTGCTACGGGGAGGGCAGGATCTGCCGGGTACAGGGGGGCCCCGCGGCACGCTCGATTCTGCCGCGGCGGCCCCGACAGCGGCAGCAGACAGGGTTGTTTTTTTTTTTCGATTGCGGACCTTCCCGCGTGCCAGCTGCAAGGCCTTCGCTGCCACAGCTGGCACGCGTGCCATAGGTTCGCCATCGCTGGTATATAGAATGTGTCACATTCCTCCTCGATTCTCACCACCACCAAAAGGTTGTCTAATAGGGCCACAAACCAGTCAGGTTGGCAAGATATCTCTAAAGCATATATCTCTCATGTATATTCATTAGAGATATCCCGAAAACCTGACTGGTCTGCGGCCCTCCAGGACCGGAGTTGCCCATCCCTGCTCTAGCCTGTTAACTTAATGACAGTTGATAATTGCTGTGAATTTTGTTCATATTGAAGTGTATTTGTTGTTGCAATGTATTTATTTATTTATTTAACTGTATTTATATACCGCTTTTCACTAGGTCAAAGCGGGTTAACAAAGAAGGGGGGGTGGACAGTGATCAGTGTATATGGGGGGGAGCCATCACCGGGGGGGGGGGGGGGCAACATTTATGATTCGAACAGGTAGAAAAGAATTAGGTAAAAGACAAAGGTCACTTATAGGGAATTTTGGGGATTTCAGTGGAGATTGCTTGCTTCTGGTCCAAGGTATTCCTGAAAGAGGATGGTTTTTAGTTGTTTCCTGAAATTGGATAGGTTGGTAGTGTTTCTGATTTGACTCGGTAGTGAGTTCCAGATGGAAGGTGCATATAGCTCGAAGGCTTTGTTGCAGGTTCGTTGATTATATTTTGTTCGTTCATAGGGGATGGTGAGGACGTTGCTGGTGGTTTGTCAGGTTGGTCTGTTGTGGGTGGGGTGTGGTAGTAGGGAGCGGAGGTGGGAGGTCTGTGATTGATGGAGGGCCTTGTGTGTAAGCAGGGCAGCTTTGTATTTGATCCTAGCTTCGAGTGGAAGTATGTGTAGCTCCCTCAGGACTTCAATTAAAGCTGCGACCATGTTTTGTCAAGAACTGCTGTTTGTTGATTTATTTGCTATGGTAGTTTATTTGCATAGTGTGAGGGCCTATGTTAATGTCTTTTTGGTTTGTCAGTAGTCCATATGGAAACCAGTCAGCAGCTCAGTGGCAGTAGTGGAAGGGCTTTGGTTCTGATTCTTTCAGTCAGAGTGTCCATGTCTAAATACTGCTCAGGCATTATCCCAATGAGGGAAAGGAGAGGAGAAATAAAGAGATCTTGGTCAACAGGGCACATTGAGGGAGGGGTGTACACAGGGAGAAGCACTGGATTTCAGGTATGTGGAGTTAGGGTTGATTTTAAAAAGTCCTTTGTGGACTAACTGACCCCAAAGCATCCCTCTCTCCACGTCTAAGGATAGGAGCCCTGAATATATATAACATATTCAAATGCTGACAGCACTGTTTAAATAATGGGCCTATATACAGTTTATATATATATATACAGTATGTATGTGTTTTAATGGTCAGTTTAAATCCATCATTTTTCCAGCATACAGCTTGAAACGCTTACAAGGCTTCATTTTTCTTGAATATCTATGATGTTACTGGATAATTGTTCAGGGCTATTAAAACTTGGCACATGTACAGGGAAAGGATTTGAGGTTTCTATATATGTACATGTGAAGAGTGGTTTTGTTCTTCTGTTTAATTGGACCACTTCTGAAAATACTTTCTCCAGGACCGTCAAAAATGTTTCCACTAAATCATTGCGAAATAGCTGTGGTACAATACATCATCTGATTTGCCCTCTGAAAACACCATAACAATTTTTGGCTCTGTGTCTACGTGCTAGATGAAATTCTCTTCCAGAAGTATGTAAACTGTCACAGTGCCTTATTATGTGAGGCATTCAATGAATGTAAAT
This sequence comes from Ichthyophis bannanicus, assembly GCA_033557465.1. Classification (NCBI taxonomy): domain Eukaryota; kingdom Metazoa; phylum Chordata; class Amphibia; order Gymnophiona; family Ichthyophiidae; genus Ichthyophis; species Ichthyophis bannanicus. The sequence continues at coordinate 249,118,967 of CM066041.1, read as the reverse complement.
GTTAATAGCTGTGCTTTCTAAGATTTTCCAGATTGTAAAGTCATAGACTTAGGAGTATGTTTACTAAACTGCGGTAATGTCATTCGCATTAGGTTCCGCGATAAAGGTACAGATGCCCATATAAAGGCGTGGGCGGTGCATCATTACAGCAAGCCGTATCAGCCAAAGCATGTTACAAACTAACGCTCGTTACAAGGCGCCTCATAAGGCACCTTACAAGGCACCTTATAAGGCGCCTTCTAAGGTGCCTTGTAGGGCACCTTGTAAGGTGCCTTATAAGTAAGGTGCCTGATAAGGTGCTTTGTGAGGTGCCTTATAAGGTGCCTTGTTAGGTGCCCTATAAGGTGCCTTGTAAGGTGCCTCATAAGACGCTTTGTAAGGTGCCCTAGACAGTAGGGCTCCTTAGGCTAAGCACCGTATTAGGCACCCCTGGACAAGGCACCTTAGAGGGCACCCTCGGTTACGGAACCATAGGTTAAGGTGGCCTAACAAGGTTATGGTGCCATACGTTAGCATGGCCTAAGGGCTACAAGGTGCTTCAGGATGGCATGCATGACCTGTGAGGAACAGAGACAGATGTAGCCCTAACACTAGATAGAGCACTCAGGAAAGGCAATGAACAGGTGAGTGAAGGAGGTAGAGCTGGGAGCTGCTGGACCTGCCATATCTGAGGGAATCCCATGTGGCTGCCAGTACTGATGATCAACATAGTGGGGGCAACTGTACCACAGCACAGGGTGTTGACAATGTAAAGTACTGGAAAGACAGTTGGTGGCAGACGATGGGAATACCTGTCTCCCGGTGGAGGCAGAGGTGGCAGGATAGTTACAATGATGGGTGGACAGAGGAGTGGTGGTGCCATACAGATCAGGCACAGGCGAGGCAAGCATGAAGAGGCACAATCCAGGAAAGGGTAGCAGTGCAGGACATGGGGTGACAGCCTGCACAGGCAGACAGGACTCTACACAGCTGACAGACGCAGATAGACGGACCGAGGGAATGTTGGCAATTGTGGCGAGAGTATTATGGGCTGGCAGCACAAATCTGCAAAAACATGACTGTTACAGGCATGCACACGATTTGAGTAGGACAGGCATGAGAGGAGGGAACAATGAGGAATTGAACCCATGAACACTGCCGAGAATGGCATCGTATTAACTGGTAGGCTATACCTCTGTGGTGCATGTCACAGCAATGGCTGGGTACAGAAGGACTGCAGGTCACTGCACAAACTGTATGCTCTGAGTGCCAGGATAGGGTAACCCCACCAGTACCCATGATGCAATGCACATGCTGAATAGCTGTCTACAGCTTATCACCAAATGGGGTCTGCACCTCTCCGGTACTTCAGCTTGGAAAGACGAACTGACAGTGCGTGATACTGGCACAGAGTAGCTACAGACCATGCCATTGTGCAGGTTCTGTGTTCTCCCTGAGGGATAGGATAAGTGCCCAGCACTAGGTCCGCAGTACATGTGGTATTAGAGATAACCCCTGCTGTTCAACCCCATCACTAACTGCGTGTGACAGGTGTTCCTTGCAGTGCAGCTGAAGGTAATTCGGTGTCCATCTTTATCTTGCAGTCACATGTGGTCCTCTGGGACCAGACACCACCCAGATTAGTGTCTACCCTTGCTTGGGTCTGGCTGACATAGGCACCTCTTATCAGGGCAGAGGAGTTTCCAGAAGTGCATGAGGTTTGTGTAGCAGTGCCTTTACAGGTCAAAGTGGTATACACTACATACCCCAAAGGGCACACATCATCTTTTTGTAGGTAAAGGACAAGTGCCCCTGTGAAGCAACCTCCATCCTGCTTGTATAGGACAGCCCTCCAGGGTTGCTGGGGCAGTGACAGACCAGCAAAAATGATGGGGGCAAGCTCTGTAAAACCCCAGCTGCCTCACACCACTCTCTGCCAATCATCAGCAGACAGCACAGTCAGACTACACTTATAGGTGTTCCAGCCACACACAGTCTAACTGCAAACAGTCCACTAGCCAGCCCATAGTGCATGCTCACAGAGGAACTATGTGCACTAAGCAAGCATTTCAGTGATTAGACCCCAGCACTGGAAACACAACAGGAGCACTAGAGGCAAATAATGTAGGGCACTATGTGGGAACCTAGACATGCATGCCATGGTCACTGCTCGGTCAGAGTGAGTGCCCTCCAGCATGTCATGCTGTGGCCACCCTGTCCATGCAGGCGGTGGTCGGGCACTACAGTGTCCCAGCCATTGCCCCACACCCTGTGAAGATGCATCCTGGCCAATCTGCCCTGTCTGGGCCATACCCATGACACCTTGCTCCTCATTATGCACATATTCAGGCTAACGCTGGTAACTGTGGGACATTGTGGGCCCAGTGAGGTGTGGGCAGCCACAAAACAATGGATAGACATACACACACACACTCCTATTGCAGCATTGTGCACAGATAGGGGTGGTTGGCAATCCTGCCTGCCACACTGGTCCTGATCACAGTGCTGACATTGCTAAACTGTGCAGGAGGTAGTGGTAGTGCCCTGGTGATAACTGCAGCTCAATGCTGGAGCCAACAGCCTGACTCTCCATGCATCTTTGGATTGTGGAACCTGTGTGAGTAGGTGTTAGTACCCCTGTTCGCTGCTGCTGCTTTGGGCTTTGCACATGTTGCTACTGTATCTGCATTGTAGAGTAATACATAGGGACATGCTCTGCAGGAACCACAGCTGGGGCTTGAACCTGTGACCCTATGCCTTTGGACACACTGGCTGGGTGTATTGCACCACACTGTTGCCACAGATGCATGGTGGTCGCTGGGGCTACCTGTACTTTTCCTCAGCCAAACCTTTTATGTTGCACTGCACACCATGTACTGGTACAGGGCATGGCCTAGGTGCACTGCAGGCAGATGCCACTGCCCCCTCCAGCACGGGCACACATACCCCCTGCCAGGCTGACATGGCCATATGCTGTCGGTGCTGGTAGTGCGCAGTCCCAGGCCATCCACTGTGTGGGTAGGTGGTCGCCTAGGGAGCAGGGTCTGGGGCATGTGTGGCATACATGAGCATCCTCACATCCCCCCCATCACAGCCTACCGATAGTCTGTCGCTTCCGCTTGGGGGAGGGTTAGCTGGGGAGATGTCAGGTCAGTGCCCTGGCAACTGTTAGCTTGGGTGGACCAGGTAGATGTAGGTGGATTGTGTTTGGCCTTTGTCAGTTGCTGTTATGCTGATTTCCGGTTTCTATGTTCCTATGTGCCACCTAGGCGCCCTCTTAGTCCACCTTGTGCCCCAGCTGCCCCCGCTACATGTTCCGCCTGCAGCCCCCTATACCCCACTTGCACCTCTGAGGTGGAATAAGTTTCCCTAGATGAGGGGAGGCGGCAGGTCCAGGGTGTATCAAAGGATGGAGGGGACACAGGAGATTCCCCGCAGCCCGACCCTGGCCTTGAGAGGCCAGATTGGGGGTCAGGCTGCGGGGAATGAATTAAGTCATCGGCGACCGGGAATCGCGGCTCATGCAACTGGGTGCCACGGTGCCATGGCTCAATTCAGGAGCCTTGACTGAGTTAGCTGGGCAGGTGCCTATATGTGCAGGCCAACCGGAATCGGGTCTGGGCCTGCACATTCAGGCTTAGATGGTATTCTGATCCTGCGGGGGCTAGACGTGCCCCACGGAATCAGAATCCCGTCTATCTCTATGAAGCTGGCTCCAACCGGTCACACAGAGGCCGGGACGTCTACTATAGAATAGGCCTCCACACCTTCTTCTTTGTTGCCAACATTTGTGTTCCAGTTTCGCATGATTATCAGGAAATCTTGTTTGCATATTCTGTCAATTTCAGCTTGCACTTATTCATAGAACTGATCTTCTTCCTCTTCTGAAGTTGTTGTTGTGGCATATACCTGAATAATAGTTATGTTGATGGGCATTCCCCATAGACGAACAGAAATTAAGCGTTCACTTATTGCATTGTATTTTATTACAGTTCTTGCAAGTTGCTTCTTAATTATAAATGCAAGACCATTTCTTCTTTGTCTTTCATTTCCAGCATAGTAGACCATGTGATCATCAGATGCAAAGTGCCTGATACCAGTCCATTTCAGTTCGCTGACACCCAACAGATCGAGTTGTACATGTTCCATTTCATACTTGACCACCTCCAACTTCCCTTGGTTCATGCTTCATACGTTTCCATGTCCCAATATGTAAGACATCTTTGCAGCATTTGACTCTCATTTCATGCGCAGCTACATCAGCAGTCAGACGTCCCGAGGGCTTTGATCCAACCACATCATAAATGCTGGCTTTACTCTGAAAAGTCTTCAGCTCCTCCCCAGTAGCCAGCTGAATGCCTTCCGACCTGGGGGTCTCATCTTCCAGCACTATAATGCAATTTGTTTTGTTGTGGCTATCCATTGGGTTGATGCGGAAGTAGACTGCCAGTCCTTTCTTCTGCACAAGTAATGCTAATGTTGTTGCTATTGTCATAGGAATGTGTTCCTCCGCCGCCAACACCATCCCATTCTGCTGCTGCTCAGATGGGTAGTTTGTCTTAGTCGGGCACCTCAGCTGAGACCTGTCCATCTTGAGAGACCCTGTGAGTAGTTCTGCTACCAAGCGATAGCTTAGCTCTCAACATCACTGATGCACACAAACCCGCACAGCACGACAAGCTGCAAACCAAGTGAGGGAATATCCAGATAGTGTCGCTGAAAACCTTCACAGAGCATCCCAGCACTTTCTAGATAGTGCCAGGGTGGAGCATAGATGTTTTGCCTAATCTATGGATAGCCTGTGATGTTCAGTCACTGCCCGAAATAAAACCACATGGCTGTTTGGCCAGTGGCTGAATGTCACTACTATCCGCATAGACCGCATTGGTCAGATAGGGATGCGCATTCGTTTGAAATGAAATAAGAAATGTCAGCAATGTTTCTCATTTCATTTTGTATTCTATTCAAACGAAAATGAAACAAGAAATGCTGAAATTTCATCACTTCCCAGGTTTCGTTAATAGTGTGCTGTATTGCTTAATAAATAATCGTGAGCACTGCTGAGTAGCAGCACACACTATGGGGAAATAGTGCCCACAACTGAGCAACAGTTCTCACAATTAAGCCATAGTACGCCCTCTTACTCAATAGAGCACACTATTAATGCAAATTATTGCCCTATTGCATAACAGGGTGCACAATAGCTAACAGTGTGCATTATTGCTCACTAGTGCATATTATTTGCCCATAGAGCACACTATTGCTCAATAGCAACAGTGTGTGCTATTAATGAAACCTCAGAAATTATAAAAAAAAATACGCAAATGATACAAAATGAAAAGTTTGCACAGTGAACATAAAACAAAATGAAACAGAATTATTTTGCCTGCACGGCCCTAATTCAGCTATAGATATCAGAGTGCTAATAATGTGATCTTTTTCTTTAATGCCAGTGGCAGCCCGTATCCTCACCACATTAGCTGAATACTGACCACCCAATTGTGGCAGTACAGTATATGCACAGATATTCCCAGGGAACCGAGAATAGGTGAAATGCAGTGATTCCATTTATTATGTGTTTTAACTAAATATGCACATGAGGTATGTTTACTACACCATGCTTACGGATAATACAGGGTTTACCATGCAATAAACATATTTCAGTAGATCTTACTGTATATTAAAATTCAGTCATGGTAAAAATTCTGCACCTAACCGCTTAGCATGGTTTGGGCAGGCCAGAGACTAGGTGGGGTTAGGGATGGAATGTTGGGTGTTAATTGCAATTAGCGCAGACATCTTTAGCACCTCTCACCATCAATGTTGCAGTTAGCATGTTTGCAGTAACGGCATCTGCAGTAATTGTGGCAAATGGCTTAGCGTGGTGGTGGTGCTGGACCTGCACTAATTGCATGGGGACATGCCATGCATGCCCCTATTTGTTAGCATGTGCCTGGCACCACCCCCATGCTGACATTTGGGGCTGAACATGAGGTACCCTACACGTACTGTACTATCATACATACATAATGCATACATAATTACTCCGGCCCCCGAGCAGGTATAAATTTCTGCACATATGTTGCCTTAATAAAAGAATTGCCACTAAATATACTACACTGGCTCTTAAAAACTGGAACAATAATAATGCCCAATTCAAAATATATAGATGAAAGGGACCTCAATGAAGGGAAAAGGCATGGAAGACTTTTACTGTCATCCTGTATTGTCTTTAATCATTGGTTCCATAAGTCCCATAAAGTGTTCCAGTGTGGCTTCACTCTTTTGGTATCTCTAATCAATATTGCACTTTAAAATGCTCCGTAGAGCTAATGGAGTTACTTATCATTCTCACTGTTAACACTAGAAGCCCCCCAAAGTGCGTCAATTGATGCAAATGCATCTTCAAAAGTTGTATATCAGCGCCACTGCTAGAAACCATGCCACGAAACTAACCAAAATAGGAGTAGCCCACACCAGAACGCTTCAGACCTTTCGGACAAAGAGGAGATTCATCAAAAATGTCCTTCCCAACATCAGGACTACATCACCGAACCTTGAAGTATGTGTTAGCCTCATGGAATAACAACCTGAATTCCTTTGCACACAAACCTATCCAAACTAAGCCACATTATCATGGAATAAGCAACCAAAAAGAAAAAAACCTGCACGCTGGTACACCCACCGAACTAAAGACCTCACTCTGAGTGCTGAGGAAACTAGAAAAAAATGGCGACGCACCCGGTCCCCAACAGACCTGACGTTCTACAACTTCCACCTGCAAGCACATCAGAATCTAATATCCACTAAAATTAAAGAACACCACTCAGAACTGCTAAGCCAATCCTTGAGCAAACCTCACGAATTGTTCAATATAGTGAAGAATCTAACAAAGGAACTTTCTTCTTCCCAATCAACCTTGATACACCCTCAAGACTATGGCAGACACATGATAGCCAAAACCAACAATGTTAGCAAAAGTTAAACTATCCTGCTCCACTAAGAATCCACCCAAGGCAACTCACCTCCGTCTCTCGAACACCGTCGGATACAAGCATTGAGAGCATCATAGCTAACATCAACGCCACCACTGCCCCTAACGACCCTTGTCCAGCTTTCTGGATAAGGTCACTGCGTAACAAATTCAGCCCGATAATAGCTAAAATCATTGACCTCTCTTCTTCTCTTTCGGGACAATTCCTTCAAACCTTAAGAAGAACATCCATTAGACCCCTCTTGAAGAACTCCACATTAAAACTCCCAGAAGGTGGAATCATACCGACCTATATTGAGTATCCCGCTGCTAGCAAAGATAATTGAGAAGGCTGTCCAATGGCAAAATTACAGGATCATGTTGACTCCTACAGCTCCCCTTGACCCATGCCAACACGGCTTTTAGGGAATCCATGGTGTTGAAATCTTCTCACCACACACTCATCAACACGCTTATAACTGGGATTGACAATATCAAACAAAGATATGCGTTTAATTTTCTTAGACATCGCTGCTGCATTCGATTCTGTAAACCACGAGCAACTCCTAATATGTCTCCATGATAAAGGGATAAGTGAATCAGCATGGCAATGGTGTAAATCTTATCTAACCAACAGATGGCAGCAGGATGGCAGTTCGGAAAGGAACCACAACATCCCAACCTTTCCAACAACAGCATGGTGTACCTCAGGGCTCGTCTCTCTCTGCCCCTGTTATTCAACATTTATATGCAACCCATATGCGAAATAATCCGCTCATTTAACATCTCATGTCTGCTCTACGCGGACGACGTGTTACTCTTCTACCCCATTCACGAATTGAGAATCCGGACTTCTCGCAAACTGGTAAAATGCTTTGAACACCATAACCGACTGGCTCCACTCACAGAGCCTCAAGATCAAACTTCAACAAGACGGACGTACATTCATTACTAGAAACCAGTCTCTCTCGCCTCTGCCAACGTTAAAGACAAGAGATGCAGAACTTCTCGAGAGACCCATCATCCGCTACCTAGGCGTTACTTTAGACCAGCAGCTCAACTTCAAAGCACACTTAGCAACACCATCAAACAAATCTACCACAAAATACAAACTCTAAAGACATCTTCGACTCCTGTTGCAAACCTGACGACTTCAGATCGTTTCAGGCACTGGTGACCCCCCCACTTTGATTACGCCAATGTTAATCCTGCAGGGTTTTACCCAAAAGCACCTTAACCCCTACAGTTGGTAATGAATGCTGCCGCACGCATCCGAGTGGAGTGGAGCCGCCAGAAGCGATCACATCATCCTCCAACCCTATAAGGACCGTTTACACTGGCTACCAAATCTACTACGCAGCTATCCTATTAAAGTAATCATTATAACCTTCAAGGCCATCAACAAAATAGCCCCCACAGCCCTAACGGACCTTGTTCACCCCTTGTCAGCGAACAGAGCAAGGAGTAACATGCACCACCAATACCCTACAGAATACCCAGTGAAATAACAAAATGCACAAGTACAACAAGGAACAGAGCCTTCAAGTTCTACGCGCTCCAGCTGTTGGAATGCACTCCCAACTACCATCAGAGCCATAACAGATCTGCCCAATTCAGAAAGGCACTAAAACACCACCTCTTTCTTTTGCACTACTCTCAACCCCCCAACCTAACATCACCTATCACACACCCAACTCGGAACTCATGAGTTACTGTCAACACATGTACATTACTGTAGATAAACTAAAATTGATGGACATAGTTCCCCCAGTTGAAACCAAGTTTTACTTCCTGTTCTTTGTAAGAGCCTAATAGGATCCTATTTGGCACAGATCCGTTTTATGTAAACCGCGCTGATTTTTAAGAGTGCGGTATATAAGAACAATAAATAAATAATGTTCCATGACTTTGTTAGCAAGGTCCAAGATGATCAAATATTGTGCATCGAAAATTTATGAATGAATTTATACCTAGAAGCCCCAAAGTACGTCAATTCACACACTCACTTGTCTTGGATGCATCAATTGACGTAGTTTGGGGCTTCTAGGTATAAATTCATGTTCCCACCTAGGTGCGCGAATCTCAATCACTGTTTACAGTTTTACTCCGACATCACAAACAATAAACACATGATTGACGTCATGTAATGACATCACATACTGCACGTATTTAACAAGTAACGCTCACATTGATTCACATCTGCATTTCATGCTAAACACAGTCATCGTGATAATGCGTCAATTTGACACACTTTGGGGTGTCTAGGTAAAATTCCTTTTGGGGCTTCTAGTGTTAACTGCGCTAGTTTCCGACTCGAGTTTCATTAACAGCACGGTGGTTGGTTGTAAATGCCGATGCCTAGAATTTTTGCACAGCTTTTGGCATCTACCCATATCAAGTCTCCCCTTCATGGCAAAACTAATAGAAAAAAATGTCCAAATCCAACTCCAGGATCACATCGACTCCTCTGCCTCACTTGACGAACACCAATATGGTTTCCGTCCCTAATCACGGTGTGTGGAAACGCTACTCACAGTCCTAACTGACACATCTTACACATGGAATCGATGATTCTAAGCAAGCCTTTCTCCTATATTGTCTGGACATTACTGCAGCTTTCGACAGGCGTAAAATCACCATCTAATGCAAACTAGACTCCAGCAGATAGGGATTAATGAAACAGTACTAAAATGATTCTCCTCATATCATATCTTACAGAACACGAGTAGTAAGAATTGAACAGCATATTTCAACACCATACAAACAAGAACAAGGTCTCCCCCGGGTTCTGCCCTCTCAGCCCTCCTCTTTAATATTTATCTTCAACCCATCTTTCCATCTTCAAACGTTTCCGCGTAAATTATCGTATTTACGCGGACGATATAATTTTATATCTACAATTTAACATATCAAATCCGACAATCCAAGTACTCTCAGATGCTTCTCTGAAATATTACAATGGCTTGAGAACCACAACCTAAATAGTTAATTTCACAAAAACAGAAGCCATGGAGGTTACCAGGAACCAGAGCTTCTCCCCAACATCGATTAGGCTCCAGGATATCAACATTTCAGTCAAAAATGAGGTAAAATACTTAGGAGTTATCATTGACCATACCCTTAGTATGGTCTCCCATATAAAACACACAACTAAAAAGATATTTTACAAACTCAAACTTAAACTGTTAAAACAACTCCACCCCCTGCTCCCCCATCATGACTTCAAAGCTGTCATACCAAGCAATTATTACACCTCATTTTGCACCTTTGCCACTCCACTACCCTACAGGGGTTCCATCACAAAACAGAACCTAATGAAGACTCCAATTAGCCCAAAATCGATTTGCCTAGCTAGAATCCAAACGCAAGTAATGTCAATACAATGGCATCACGTCACTTACCATGTATCACAGTTCACTTCCCACGACTGCTATGCTCTCTCCACTGGCTAACCCATTCAAAAGCAGTTATAACAACTATAAAATCCTTGGTATCAACCTTCAAATTAATCAAGTACACAGGAACCAGACCAGCACTGTATTTGCCACGCATTAAGAAAAGTAACCCCCCCCCCCCCCCCCCCCCCATGGAAGGAAAACGTCCAGAAAACTGCTCCAGGCTATGTGTTTGGTTTAAAGGTTGAGGGCGTCTAAAAGAGCAGGCTGTTGTTGCCAAAAAAGCATCTTTCATGAGAAATGCGAGAAAAAAAGAGCCAAATGACAGAAAACCTCCAGCAAACAGCACAAGCCACTGGACGAGAAGTTACAAATGCAAAGTGCCATTGCATAAGTGTTAGGGAAAAGAGAGAAATTTGAAGAAAGAAGAAAACATTGACCTATGGGAAGCATACAAAACGCGTAATAAAGACTTTTTACAAGTACAATTTGTTAGCAAAAAACCTGTGAGAGAGTCAATCTGAACCGTTAGATGATAGAGGACGGTTATAAAAGGCGGCAGTCAAGAGCGGGGGAAACAAGGCTATCAGCTTCGGGGGGAGACTGAGATGAATTCTTGGCCTTCTCGTCTTTAACTTAGCGAAGATGTTAGGGCTGTTACCCATGACTTGACGTGGTATTTAAAAAGGGTATAATACTTGCAGAGGCAATAATTGAAAGATAGCAAATATCGCTCACAACGGGACAGATGTATTACAACTATTTTGATAAACTGAAGAGTAGCAAATCACCTGCCCGACCAGTATGAGTATATTATCCAAGTGATGTTGGAAAGAACTGAAATATGAGAAATTTGTAAGACCCTGCTATTAGTAATCTGACATGAACTTTCATTAAAATTCATCGGGGTAATTACCCCTTGAAAGATCAGCAGGATCGCCAATATAATGCCAATTTTTAATAAAGGCGTTCAAGGGGTGATCCGGGAAACTAACAAGACCAGTGAGCCTGACGTTCAGTACTAGGGAAAAATGCGTTGAAACATATGTAGTAACATAGTTGGAATGATGGCAGATAAAGCCCAGTATGGTCCATCCAGTCTTGCCCAGCAAGATGGCCGGGGCGAGACAAAGATCAGCAGCAGGAGTAGGCTGCCAAACTCTATGCCCAGCCCAGCCCTCCCATGTCTTTGTTAGGGGTGACAAACCCAAGCATCCATGCAGGACAACCCTATTTGTTGAGAAGTCTTAGATGGCTTCAAGTGTATTTTTGATTTTATTCTGTTTCTTATAAATGGAATTCCATGTGCTCTGTCCCATGCCATTGTGAATTCTGTGCACCTGTATTTGCCCCCACCATCTCCATCGGGAGCGGCATTCCAAGGCATCCAACACCCTCTCCGTGAAAAAAGTATTTCCTGATTATATGCCTTTCAATTTTCCCACCATTGCAGACGTCTCATAAAAAGAATTTTCCACCTTGCTCGAGCCATCATAACAAAATTTTCCCACCTATTGCTAGCATCATAAAGAACAAAACTTACTGCAACATTGATAGATAGTCATGGCTTAATTTTGGGAAGACAGCCAACATGGTTCTTAGACAAGGAAAGAATTCTTGTCTTACTAAATTTCGTTATGTTTTATTGAAGGTGTGAAATAAACAATGGTAGACAAAGGGTGACGTCGTTGGTTTGAGTGAATAGTGATATCTGGGACTTTCAGCCCAATGCCTTTGGACGAAGGCGTCCTCATCAGCGCACTTTTGGCACAAACACTAAAAAGTATGGCGCATAGGCAGGGCTAGTTGTATTATTGTGGATCATGGATTCTAGCGTTAAATAAAAAGATAGGAAGAAAGCAGAGGGTAGGGCTACAATGGCGGCCAATTTTCCCAATGTAGAAAAGTGAATAGTGGCATGGACCCCAGGGATCTGTGCTGGGTGTCCCACTGCTTTTGGACTTATTCATAACCAAGGACCTGCGAAAAGGGCAATAACGAGGTGAGGTTATCAGCATTTGCAGATGACACAAAACTATTTAAAGTTGTTAAAACCCAAGAGGGATTGCTAAAAAAAATTGCAAAGAGGCATATTGATAAAGGGGTTTGGAAGGACTGGGTATCCAAATGGCAGATGAAATTTTAAAGTAGGATCAAGTGTGCAAAGTTATGCACCTAGGAAAGAACAACCCAAAACTTATGGTTACACGATGCAAGGTTACACATGGGAACCACCACCCAGGAAAAAAAGACTTTTAGACGTCATACATGGATAATATGTTAAAACCCTTGCCCCAAGTGTCTGCCAGCGGCTGGGCGAGGCCAAGGGAGGGGGGACATGGAAAATAAAATCAAAGGATATTAGTAATGACTCTGCTAGTCGTTTCCATGGTGTTCGCGACCCGCCCGCCACCATGAATATTGATGTGCCATATTCTGCGCGCCGTATCTTAAAAAGGATGATAGCATTATTAGAAAAGGTACAGAGAAGAGCCAACAAACTGGGTCAAAGGGCATGGCAAGGCTATTCCTATGAGTATGGGCCTAAAAAGCGATTAGCGGCTCTCTTAACCTGGAAAAAGAGACGTGACCTGAAAGCGGGATATGATATGAAGTCTACTAATATTAATGAATGCGGAGGCTGGAGATGACGGTTAAACGTAGAATCGATTGTTCTACGATTATCAGAAGATAGAAAGACTATGGCACAGGCCCCAATTGAGCTACAGGAAGTAAAACAATGTAAGACAAATAAGGAGAAATATATTGTTTCATGCAACGGGTAATCTAACTCTGCAGAATTTGTTACCAGGAGGATGTAGTAAAGTACTGTTAGATGTAGCTTGGTTTTTTAAAAACTAAGGTTTTGCGAACAAGTTCATACCAGCAGAAAGGTCCAGAAACCATTATATAAAAGGGACCCAGCGATATCAATGCTTGAGAGTTTTTTTTTTTTGTGTCTAGCCCCAATACAAGCATGTGCCCAGACCATGTGTCTTTGCGAGAAAATGCCTGTTACACGTAGGACCTATGATCTGGCCACTGTTGGCAAACAGGATATTGGGCTTGATGGACCTGGTTGTCCAGTTGACCCAGTATGGCCATATCTTATGTTCGTATGTTCTTAATAAAATGCCTCCTTCGGCTTTCCTTCCCAAGCCTAATCTCAAAGGATGGAAACTCCCAATCGAAAACAATGCGAAACCAGCACAACAAATAAACTTGTGATACAGGATGCGAAGTCAGGAAATCCAGAAAGTAGTTAACAAACAACAAAGCTTTTTCCCATGTCGACCCCCGTCCCCACACTTGGAGAATGAGTTACCAGACAACCTCAGAGAAATAAGATGACCTCTACACGTTCCGCACGTCTAAAAAAAACGCAAAACTCATAATTTACCCTTCCAACTTTGCAGCCCACACAAGCAGATCAATACCTCGGTACAAGAAACCCATCATTGATAAAACCCATTAAGGAGTTATCAATCGTCCATCTAACACAAGAACGCAACGTGCAACGTCAGTGGTTAATCAGATCTTGTGGGAATTCACCATTGGATATGTCAACTATTCTTGAGGTTTTAGTTCAGGTATTCTTTAACCTCGGTATATAGTTTAACATTGTTCCTGTACTACAGTTCATTGGTATTCAGTACTACTGTATATAGTTTTACATTGTTCCATGTTTTCGAGTTGCTGCTACCCGGTCGATTGTCGTACTATTCAAACTGTTAACTGTAAATCACATTTGCTATCCTTTGGAAAATGACAACAGGGTAGAGAAAGTTTTTCAATAAATATAAATAAATAAAAATATATTTTATAAAAATAAATAGACACCTATTTTTCTTTATTGTAAAATAGGCTACAGACAGGCATAGTTCCTGAGTGTTCTTTTCTAAAACTAGCGCCCACCCTAGTTATAAAGGTACCCTCCACAGCCGTCGAATTTCCAGGCCTTTGTGCTAAGCTGTAAAGTCTCTGGGTGCTTGATACCTTCTGAAACCTGAGTCAGAGAAAGTATGTGTAAAAGTCTTTTAACACTTTTTTTATTTAATACTTAATGCCCACTTATTTTAAAAAATGCGTGGAAAGAGGTCTGCACTAGTGCCAACCATGACCCCCAGATTCCACCCACAGACACAGCTTCTTCTATGTGAGCATTAGACCGATGCCATGTAGTGACAGTACCATGCTCTATGCAACATGAAACCCGACCCCTATCCGCAATACTGCCATCTGCCCTTGCCATGTTAACCATTCGTTGTGCCAGAGATGCTATGACAAATGTAAGGTTCTTTTTCAACTAATTAGAGAAACCCTCTGATTGCTCCCTGTGTATAGTTTTGCCCAGGACAAGAGGCCACAATGCCGAGATCTGATGCCAACACAAAGCTCGAGATATCAATTAAAACTTAGGCTTCCATAAGACATATGCTGCTGAGATGCAAGCCGTGGGACAACACCAGTGTCATCATAATGGTTGGGATTTTATCCTTCTTTGCTACACA